>CM059450.1:18403084-19070584 GCA_030390025.1 Squalus acanthias
CCTCCCCCTCCCCCTCCCGTGGAAGCACCAAGGTTGACAGGAAGTGCATGCAGCTGTAAGATCTTTCAATTATTAATGTATAGGTACCTACTACATTTGTGTAAGTATCTATACATTAGTTACAATCTTTCAAAGCTCTCTTGAATTGAGAATTGTGCTTGTTAGATTGGAAAATTGCTAACATCACTCCATTATTTAAGAGTGGTGGGGGAGAGAGAAACCAGATAATGTCCGTTGTAGGGAAGCTACAGAATCTGTCATTGGGGACAGAGTGACTGAGCACTTGAACAAGTGTGAGCTCATCAGAGAAAGCCAGCATGGCTTTAAGGGCAAGTCATGTCTGACTAATCTAGTTTTGAGGAGGTCACTAATAAGGGAGCATCTATGGATGTTATCTATATGGACTTCCAGAAGGCATTCGATAAGGTTCGAAACAAGAGGTTATTAGCAAAAGCTGAGAGTGCCTGGAATTTGAGGTACCCTTTTGATTGGAGATTGGGTGGGAGGTAGGAGACAGAGTGGGGCGAAAGGGTTTGATACTCTGACTGGGCAGACACATGACAGCTGAAATTTAACGCAGAGGAGCAATTCATTTTTGTAAGAAGAAAAAGGAGGGGCAATAAAAATGAATTGGTCCAATTTTCAAGAGGGTGAAGGAACAGGGAAACAGGGGGGTGCACCTTCACAAGTCTTTGGTGGCAGGGCAAGTTGAGAAGGCTGTTTAAAAAGTCATACGGGATCCTTGGCTTTATAAACAGAGGCATAGAGTACAGAAGCAAGGACGTTATACTAAACCTTTATAAAGCACTGGTTAGACCTTAGCTGGAGTATTGTGTCCAATTCTGGGCACCACACTTTAGGTAGGATATCAAGTCCTTAGAGAGGGTGCAGAGGAGATTTGCTAGAATAGATTTAAGGTAAGTGGCAAAAGAGCAAGAGGGGATAAAAAATTTACCCCATGAGTTATGATCTGGAATGCGCTGCCTGAAAGGGTGGTGAAAGCAGATTCAATAATAACTTTCTGAAAGCAATTGGCTAAATACTTGAAAAGGAAAACACTTATAGAGCAATGGGGAAAGAGCAGGGGGAGTGGGGCTAATTGGATCGCTCCTTCAAAGAGCCGGCACAGGTGCGATGGGCCGAATGGCCTCCTGTGCTGTGATTGGTTGTGTCATCACCGCCTTCACATTTTTCTTGGGATGTGACAGACCGTGAATGTGTGCTTCTGTGTTAGGGTGGAGAGGACAGTGGCATTGACAGATTGTAGCTCTACAGCCATATGGAGAGGAGAGAATGTGGGAAACATATTTAATTTGTGCAGCTCGAAAGAAAATGCTGAAATCTTGGAAAGGAAACAAATAGAATGCTGGAACTGCTGATCAGCATCTGAAAGGAAAGTTAATGTTTTAGCTGTAACCTTCAGTATTTTACTTATGGCTGTAAAAATAACCAAGTGTTTTGTTGAGTATATTGGGACTGGAATGAACCTCCTGTATAAAATTGTGATCCTTTGATCACTCATTCTCTAGTTCAGGGATATCCAAGGTTTTTTTGTCTTTGGCCACATAGATGGAGCTTCAGGACCTAGATATCAAGATTAAACACTGGCCAGTCTGAGGCTGGAGAACAGGCTCAGCGCACCCTTGAAATCTCCGCGCTCAAATTCGTGACGCTTTAACAGCATTGTCTAAAGAGGAGCTGGCCTCCCAATTCCACCGAGAAGAAACCTGCCTGGTGGAAGCAGCGCTCTTGCTGAGTGCCGTAACTCGGTATCGCATTAATGCCACTCTTCACCGTGGCGCTCTGTTTATATATTTGGCGAATCACTGGGAGTAACATGTCCTCGCCGCTCCCGATCTTCCGCCCTCTTCACTGCAGCGTATTCCAATTAGATTTGCAGGAAAATATGGAGGAGCTTATCTGCATGCCAGGCAGTTACATCAGCGATCTGGCTGCTGCAGGAAAATCTGGGCCAATGTTTCCATTAATTTGCATAGATGTCACGTTGGTGATGCTATCAGATCTCTGTGCTCTGATTTAGGTTTTGTTAACCAAAGCGACAAGAGCAGCCATGTAATTCAAACTGGACAAACCAATGAATAAGAAATATAAGTGCAATTAGGCCGCAGTTGCCAGAGCTCGGGCTGCAAGTGGCTGTATTTTTGGACACCTGTTCATTCTGACAACATAAAAAGGTGCCTTTCCTTTTGTATAAGCTTAGTCCATAAATGAACCCGGGGTGCTTGAGCATCGAGGCCTTTTCCCGGGACTGATCGAGATTGCTGCAAGGAGGCAAACAAGTGGGGCTTCTGGAGATGCATTCTTCCTCAGGTTTTGTTTCTCTCTTGCTGGGAAGTGCTAAGTCTCCACTAACTGCTTTCCCTGTAAGCAGTAGTTTTCTTCCCATGTGGCGGCTCTGTTCCCACATCCATTTATTCCTCTTTCCTTCAAGCACTTGTCTAACTTATTCTTAAACATTGGCCTGGTTGCTGCTTCAATCACTAACCCCAACCCTGAATTCCACAGCCTCACACAACCCTCTGTTTTTGTAAAGTTTCTCCTGTTCTCTGACCTAAATCTCTTCCATTTAATCTTATATCTATATCCCCCTTCTTCTAGACCCCTAAATCAACACTTGCCTTAATATAGTGCTCTTAATGTAGAAAAGCATCCCGAGGCATAATCAGACGAAAATGGATGCCAAGCCAAAGGAGGAGATATTAAGAGAGGTAACTAAAGTTGGTCAGAGAGATGGGTTTTAAGGCGAGCCTTACAGGAAGGCAGAGGGGTTCGGGAGGGAATTCCAGAATGCGGGGAGTAGACAGCTAACGGTGAAGGGGAGGGGATGCACAAGAGGCGAGAGTCAGAGGAATAAAGAGTTCTGGGGATCATAGGCCTGAAGGAGGTAACCGAGGTAGGGAGGGGCAAGGCCATGAAGGGATTTAATTAGTGGAAACAGTTCGATCTACTCTGTCTGATCCCATCATCATTTTAAATGCCTCTATCAAATTACCCCTCAATCTACTCTGGTCTAATGAAATCGTATGTTTTTATGCCAGGCGGCAGCCTAGTGAATCTGCACTTGCCCATTTTCTTGCCTCCTATAGTGTGGAGTCCAAAACTGAACACAGTACTCCAACTGTGATCTAATGTCTAATGTCCTACCACTGGTATACAACACTCTTGAAACAGTTCTACATTAATGGCCCTGAATTTGCAATTGATATGACGGCATACTCTGAGAGTACGCCGTCATACCGCTTTTGAAATTGAGAAATACCAAGGGGCAGAAAACGTTAGTGGGAGTTGTATACAGACCCCCAAACAGTAATGCTGAGGTTGGGGATGGCATTAAATGGGAAATTAGAGATGCGTGCAATAAGGGCACAGCAGTTATCATGGGTGACTTTAATCTACATATAGATTGGGCTAACCAAATTAGTAACAATACTGTGGAGGAGGAATTCCTAGAGTGTATACGGGATGGTTTCCTGGACCAATATGTCGAGGAACCAACTAGAGATCAGGCCATCTTAGACTGGGTATTATGTAATGAGAAAGGATTGATTAGCAATCTTGTTGTGCGAGGCCCCTTGGGGAGGAGCAATCATAATATGATAGAATTCTTCATTAAGATGGAGAGTGAAGTAGTTGACTCAGAGACTAGGGTCCTGAATTTAAATAAAGGAAACTACAATGGTATGAGGCGTGAGTTGGCTAGGATGGATTGGGGAACGTTACTTAAAGGGTTGACAGTGGATAGGCAATAGCAAACATTTAAAGATCGCATGGATGAACTACAGAATTTGTTCACCCTGTCTGGCAGAAAAATAAAACAGAAAAGGTGGTGCAACCGTGGCTAACAAGGGAAATTAGGGATAGCATAAGATCCAAGGAGAGGACATATAAATTGGCCAGAAAAAGCAGCAAACCTGAGGATTGGGAGCAGTTTAGGATTCAGCAAAGGAGGACAAAAGGATTAATTAAGAGGGGGGAAATAGAGTATGAGAGTAAGATTGCAGGGAACATAAAAACTGACTGTAAAAGCTTCTATAGATATGTGAAGAGAAAAAGATTGGTGAAGTCAAGCGTAGGTCCCTTGCAGTCAGAATCAGGAGAATTTATAATGGGGAACAAAGAAATGGCTGACCAATTAAATACATACTTTGGTTCTGTCTTCACAAAGGAGGACACAAATAACCTCCCAGAGATGTCGGGGAACATAGGGTCTAATGAGAGGGAGGAACTGAATTAAATCAGTATTTGTAGGGAAATGGTGTTCGGGAAATTGACGGGATTGAAGGCCGATAAATCCTCAGGGCCTGATAATCTATATCCTAGGGTACTTAAGGAAGTGGCCCTAGAAATAGTAGATGCATTGCTGGTCATCTTCCAAAATTATATAGACTCTGGCACAGTTCCCATGGATTGGAGGGTAGCTAATGTAACCCCACTATTTAAAAAAGGTGGTAGAGAGAAAACGGGGAATTATAGACCGGTAAGCCTGACATCGGTAGTGGGGAAAATGCTAGAGTCCATTATAAAAGATGTAATAGCAGAGCACTTGGAAAACAGTGACAGGATCGGACAAAGTCAGCATGGATTTACAAAAGGTAAATCGTGCTTGACTAATCTACTGGAATTTTTTGAGGATGTAATAGATAAGGGAGAACCAGTGGATGTGGTGTATTTGGACTTTCAGAAGGCTTTCGATAAGGTCCCGCATAAGAGATTAGCGTGCAAAGTTAAAGCACATTTTGGGATTGGGGGTAAGGTACTGATTTGGATAGAGAACTGGTTGGCAGACAGGAAGCAAAGAGTTGGAATAAACGGGTCTTTTTCTGAGTGGCAGGCAGTGACTAGTGGCGTACCGCAGGGATCGGTGCTAGGACCCCAGCTATTCACAATATATATTAATGATCTAGACGAGGGAACTAGATGTAATATCTCCAAGTTTGCAGATGACACAAAGCTGGGTGGGCATGTGTGCTGTGAGAAGGATGCCGAGAAACTCCAGTATGATTTGGACAGGTTGGGTGAGTGGGCAGAAGCGTGGCAGATGCAATATAACGTGGATAAATGCGAGATTATCCAGTTTGGTGTCAAAAACAGAAAGGCAGATTATTATCTCAACGGCAATAGCTTGGGAGAAGGGGAAGTGCAACGAGACCTGGGTGTCCTTGTGCACCAGTCGCTGAAGGTAAGCATGCAGGTGCAGCAGGCGGTTAAGAAGGCAAATGGTATGTTGGCCTTCATAGCAAGAGGATTCGAGTACAGGAGCAAGGATGTCTTGCTGCAGTTGTACAGGGCCTTGGTGAGACCACACCTTGAGTATTGTGTGCAGTTTTGGTCGCCTTATCTGAGGAAGGATGTTCTTGCCATGGAGGGAGTGCAGCGAAGATTCACCAGACTGATACCTGGGATGGCAGGAATGACGTATGAGGAGAGATTGGGTCGATTGGGCTTATATTCGCTGGAGTTTAGAAGAATGAGAGGGGATCTCATTGAAACTTATAAAATTCTAACAGGACTAGACAGACTAGATGCAGGAAGGATGTTCCCGATGGTGGGGGAGTCCAGAACCAGAGGTCACAGTCTAAAGATAAGGGGTAAGCCATTTAGGACAGAGATGAGGAGGAATTTCTTCACCCAGAGAGTGGTGAACCTGTGGAATTCTCTACCACAGAAGGCAGTTGAGGTCAATTCATTAAATATATTCAAGAAGGAGTTAGATATATTTCTTAAGGCTAAAGGGATATGGGGAGAAAGCAGGGACAGGGTACTGAATTTGGATGATCAGCCATGATCTCATTAAATGGCGGAGCAGGCTCGAGGGGCCGAATGGCCTACTCCTGCTCCTATCTTCTATGTTTCTATGATCGCAAGTTTGGGAAGCACATGCGCTAAATCATAACTTGCGATCTGTCAAGTTCCGAATAGACAGATGATCCATTGCGACTTTCAAGTCCTCATTGAAATGGAAAAGCTGGGCTAATTGCCCACCTACTGCGCATCAATTGCGCTGGAAAATATTACGACTGGTGCAAACAGGCGCAGGAGCCTGTTTGCACAGTGTATGGGGAAGGGGGGGATGATATTGTATAATAATGAAAAAAGAACATGTAAAAGAACCTACCAGGCAGCTGTAAAGACTTGGTTTGAGGGGTGAGATCGTTTTCATTTTTTTTAAACTGCTGAGTCTTCCTGTAATTAACTGTACTTACTCCAAAGTATTCCTTGTGCTTTTTAAAGCCAAGTACTGTACTTGTCAAATAAATATAATTAGTATCACACCGTTTAATTCGCAAGTTGTCATACACGGGGCTTTCTATGTTTCCTGATTGGCTAGTGAAAGGAGTGCTGCCCCACATGATCCCAGGTACGCTTACGCACAACGGTGCGCGCCTGGGATCCGGGGGCCGCTGCGCACAGCTCCGCAGCATTTCAAAGCAAGTTTTCGCTTGGGGCTTCACACGAGGCAAGTGTGAATTTCGTTCGGAGATCGACAGCGTACTCCTTGGCTGCGCCGCCGGCCACAATTTCAGGGCCCATAATCTGGGCTTGTCTGTGGTTAGCTGGCAGTATAATTGCTGTGTCTATATTCTAGAACTACAGGATGCAGACAGCTGTGTGGTTACGGTGAGCAGGATTGTTGAGGAAAATGTGGTAGACTCTCTTCCGGTCATTGGAAAGTGTTATGTTTGATGGTTGGACCTTGTGGGACAAGGTTAAGGAACCAGAAGCTCACCAGAAGGTAACTGCTGTTTTGCCGCGAGATCAGCTGGTGGCCTGATTCCAAGTCCCTACCCATGCCACAGGCAGGAATGACATATGAGGAGAGATTGGGTCGATTGGGCTTATACTCGCTGGAGTATAGAAGAATGAGAGGGGATCTCATCGAAACATATAAAATTCTGACAGGTCTGGACAAACTAGATGCAGGAAGAATGTTCCCGATGGTCGGAGAGTCCAGAACCAAGGGTCATAATCTAAGGATAACGGGTAAGCCATTTAGGACAGAAATGAGGAAGAATTTCTTCACCCAGAGAGTGGTGAACCTGTGGAATTCTCTACCACAGAAGTCATTAAATATATTCAAGAATGAGTTAGATATATTTCTTAAAGCTAAAGGTATCAAGGGATATGGGGAGAAGGCAGGTACAGGGTACTGAGTTTGGATGATCAGCCATGATCTCATCGAATGGCGGAGCAGGCTCGAGGGGCTGAATGGCCTACTCCTGCTCCTATCTTCTATGTTTCTATGCCACTCTGCCTTGTTTCTGAAAACCAAAATTCCCACTGTTGTCAATTCCTGTCCTACCCCCCCGCCCCCCCCTCCCCAAGCACCATCCTGCTCCCATATTGTCATCAGTACTGTTCTGAATAGGCTACCGGGACATGTGAAGGACAGTCCCAGATGGTTCGCTCTGTCTGAACTTTTATTTCTTTCCCCCCCCCCCCTGCATTCCCTCTTGGGAAGTGCCTTGTATCTATTTGGTTGTGCAGTGTGCAAAGGTTCATTGGTGGAAGCCTCATCCCGCTGCTGTTAGACATAGTCCTGTTAGTACTCCTGCATGCTGTGTTATCGTGCTATCTGTAGCTCACTGTTTCAAGAGTGTAAAATGCAAGTAGGACTCCTCACCCAGGGTAAAATTTCCACTGTTGGCTCTTTATATTGCTGTAAATAAGTGAATACCAGAAATTGTTCTCTTTCTCCACACCCCCGCACCCTCAGTTGCCTGGCTGAACCAGTGCCCATTAGAAAGTGTCGCTGATGCATTTCACAAACCCTGCTTGTATCTCACCAAAAAAAAAAATAACCTTCTTGCAAAGCGTCAATCCTCATCTGACTTGACTTTTTTTTTTATTTTGCAGCTATTGGGCGATTGTGTGAGAAATGTAAGTATTTTTGTTTCTTGATTATTTTCGTAACCATCTCTCTTTGCAGTCTGTTACTTCCTTGCATACTTTCTCCTAATTAAAAGAGCTTGCAACTGGGTCACTGCATCTTTATGGTTCTAATGAGTGTTTTTCAAACTGCAGTAGAGGACAAAACGCTGATTAAAGCACACGACGCAGCTCCGTGTTCAAGGTCCCTGATCTGGCATAAACCTGCTGGAAAGTTTATTACAGCCATTGGTGACCCAACTATTGAGCTGTAACAGTCAGTCTGTTCTAGAAAGTGGGGTTTTTACTGTGCGTTAAAGGGAAGGAAGGTATAGAAAACAGCCACATAAAGTCTCATTATTGGTCTGTATCCCTTTAGAAAAATCTGTGATATGTTCATTTTTGAATGTGGCACAAGTCTGTGGGATGTGGGAAAATTTCCAACACGTCCTTGGGGAGTGAAATGTGCTGATGTGTTGCTTTTTAATGAATGGCTCAAATTTTACAATCAAAGAAACACTTAAACACTCTCTGATACATAGTGTATTTAATTATCTCTCATTCCCCATTGTCACACACAAAGTTTCAACTTTCAAAACAAAAAGGGCGGAAAGCCTTTGAACGCCATGCCAGTTCTGAGTCCCCCTCATTTAATTCTCCGAGCTGCCCCATCCCCTGTCTCTGCTGCCGTGTGGTTTTTTTAAAGGAGCCTTCACTGCACCTCCATAACCCTGTCATCCTTACCAGCCTTGCATTTTGTTCTCGGAGCTCCTGTCATTGATTTACTGTTTGTTCTGTGTTTGAGGCCACTGCGGTGCACAATTTTTCCGAGCCCAAAGCCAGCCACTTCGTGCCCCTTTGTGACATGGTTCTCTGCTTCTATACCCTATTTTCTTGCACTTCCCCCCTCCAAATATCATGAGAGAGAGTCAATATAAACGAAGACGGAGACTGCAACACCAAAATAGTTGGGAAGTGGGCAAGAAGCAGAGACACAGTTACAGGAAGGGAGCCATTACCAGGTCTGTTTTACCTCTGTCGTATAACCTGTGTCAGTTGTGATCTTCTCCCCCACCCCCTCCCCGCAGTATGGCTGGCTGAAACTCTCCTCCTTTTCCAGGACGCTGCTTGCTAGCTTCTTTCTTTCTACCCTTTACAAACTCCAACTAATCCTGAGCATTGGTGCCCACACCCTATTCTATACCAAGCCCTGCTCACCTATCACACTTTTTTGCTCGCCATCCATTGACTCTCGTGTCTCTGCACGTTGACCTCAAAATTCTCATCCTTGTTTACAATTGTTTTCTCTCTCTCTCTCATGGCTTTGCTCCACCTGACCTCTGCATCCTCCTTCTGATGAGGTAGAAATAGGTAGTCCTGGTAATGGCTCTCTTACTGTAACTGTTTCTCTGCTTCTTGCCCACTTCCCAATTATTTGGTGTTGAGTGTCTCCATCTTCATTTGTATCGACTCTCTCCCATTATATTGGGGGGAGGGGAGTGCAAGAAAATAGGGAACAGGAGCAGAGGACCAGAGAATTGGGGCACTAAGTGGCTGGCTTTGGGTTAGAAAAATTGTGAACTGCAGTGGCCTCAAACACAGAACCGTAAGTCAGTAACAGGAGCTCCAAGAAAGCACATTAGTTCACATGCATTGCTTTTCCAACTCTGTTCTGCTGTACGTCCCCCATGACCCTCCTTCGCTCTGCCATCGGTGGTAGTGCCTACAGCCATTAGGCCCAGCACTCTGGAGCTCTCTTCCTAAACCCCTCTACTTTATTGCATCTTTTACCATCTTCAAAAGCTTCCTCAAAGCCTACTTGCTTAATTAACCGTGCTTTCAGTCAACTCCCCCCAACACTTCCTCATATTGCTCAGTGTCTGTCTCCTCCTTTAGATGATCAGCCATGATCTCATCGAATGGCGGAGCAGGCTCCAGGGGCCGAATGGCCTACTCCTGCTCCTATCTTCTATGTTTCTTTCCTCTTCTGTCCAGATAAAACATCTTGGAGCTTTCACAATATATTTATTAAAAAAGTACCTTCATTCTTCTCGATGATTTTAAAATTTGTACTTTAATATTGACTCGCCAATCAATGGAAATAGATTTTCCTAATTTACTTATCAAAACCCTTCAAAAAAAAATTTAGCACCTCAGTCAGATCTCTTCGTAACCTTCTCCGTTTTAATGGAGTCCTATAAAGGTTGTTTATTGCAATAGTTCCTGGTTTACAGTGTTAATTACATTTGTTGTAGAATGTACACACGGCGTTTCAGCTGGAGCTGCAAAGAGCTGACTTTGCTCAACCTGTCTTTTATTTCCACAGTGAGTTGTAGCTCTGGCTGAATCCCTGGCGTTAATTAATTTTTTTGAAGTATTTGTGAAGTCCCGTCGTTTAATTTTCTGGAGAAAAATGATGACCAGGGCTGCACGGTTAATGTTTCCAAAAAAAACAGCACAGGACGATGATTGCTTATTTGCCACTAGCACTTCAAACTGTCTGTGGAGCAGCTTGCTTATTTGTCATTTTTCTTGACATATTTTAGCAGTTTCCTGGGACTTCAGTATTGGCTCCTTTCAGCCCTGCACGGTCCATCTGCCACCTTTTTGCCATGTCATTTAATTAGATAAAATTGCTCCTGGGAGCTAGTTGCTAGGAGGGGCAGTCAGTTGTATAGATGGGAGCAGGAAGTTGCAAAGAGTCATATTCAGACTCAGTGAGTGGGCAAAACTATGGCAGATGGAGTTTAATGTGGGCAAGTGTGAGATCACCTACTTTGGATCCAAGAAAGATACATCAGAGTATTTTATAAATGGTGACAAGCTAGGATCTGTAGAGGAACAGAGATATTTGGGAGTCCAAGTACACAAATCACTTAACTCACTCAGGAAGCCCTTGGAGGGGGTACATCATTCATTCATTCACTGATTCCAGCGTGGGATGGATTTGTGAAAGGTAGGTCTTGCCTGACGAACTTGATTGAATTTTTTAAAGAGGTGACTAAAGTAGTGGACAGGGGAATGTCTATGGATGTTATTTATATGGACTTCCAGAAGGCATTTCATAAAGTCCCTCCTAAGAGACTGTTAACTAAGGTTGAAGCCCATGGAATTGAAGGCAAATTATTGACCTGGTTAGGAAATTGGCTGAGTGGCAGGAGACAGGCAGTAGGGATAATGGGCAGGTACTCTAATTGGCAGGCGGTGACTAGTGGTGTCCTGCAGATGTTGGGGCCTCAACTATTCACCGTATTTATTAACGACTTGGATGTTGGCTTAGAAAGTCATATATCCAAATTTGCCGATGACACAAAGATAGCCGGGGTTGTAGGCTGTGCAGATGGAAGCATAAAATTACAAAGGGATATTGATAGATTAAGTGAATGGGCAAAACTATGGCAAATGGATTTCAATGTAGGCAAATGTGAGGTCCCCCACTTTGGACCCAAAAAGGATTGAACAGAGTACTTTGTAAATAGTGGAAAACTAAGATCAGTGGAGATCCAAAGAGACTTGAGGGTTCAGGTACATAAATCATTAAAATGTCATGAACAGGTACAGAAACCTAATCAAAAAAGCTAATGGAATGCTGGCTTTATATCTCGAGGACTGGAATACAAGGGGGTAGAAGTTATGCTGCAGCGATACAAAGCCCTGGTTAGACCACACCTGGAGTACTGTGTTCAGTTCTGGGCACCACACCTTAGGAAGGATATATTGGCCTTGGAGGGAGTGCAGCGTAGGTTTACCAGAATGATACCCGGACTCTATGGGTTAAATTACGAGGAGAGATTACACAAACTAGGGTTGTATTCCCTGGAATTTAGAAGGTTAAGGGGTGATTTGATCGACGTTTAAGATATTAAGGGGACATGATAGGGTAGATCGAGAGAAACTATTTCTGCTGGTTGGGCAGTCTAGGACTAGGGGGCATAGTCTTAAAAATTAGAGCCAGACCTTTCAGGAGTTAATTGGGAAGCACTTCTGCACACAAAGGGTGATAGAAGTTTGGAACACTCTTCCACAAATGGCAATTGATGCTAGATCAATTTTTAATGAGATTGATAGATTTTTGTTAACCAAAGGTATTAAGGGATATGGGGCAAAGGCAGGTATATGGAGTTAGGTTGCAGATCAGTCATGATCTCATTGAATGGCGGAACAGGCTCAAGGGGCTAGTTAAAACATGAGAACAGGTTGCATAAACCTGGCTTGTATTCCCTTGAGTATAGACGATTGAGGGATGATCTGATCAAGCTGTTTAAAATGATAAGAGGATTCGATAGGGTAGATAAAGAAATTATTTCCTCTGGTGGGTAATTCAAGAACGAGGGGGACATAATCTTAAAATTAGAGCTCGGCCATTTGGGAGGGAAATCGGGAAGCGCTTTTCATACAAAGGTTAGTAGAACTCTGGAGTTTTCTGTCCCAAAAACCTGTGGATGTTGGGTCAATTATACCTTTCAAGACTGGAATCAATAACAGTTTTGTTAGATGAGGATTTTTTTTTTATTTGTTCATGGGATGTGGGCGTCGCTGGCAAGGCCAGCATTTATTGCCCATCCCTAATTGCCCTTGAGAAAGTGATGGTGAGCCGCCTTCTTGAACCACTGCAGTCCGTGTGGTGAAGGTACACCCACAGTGCTGTTAGGGAGGGAGTTCCAGGATTTTGACACAGCGACAATGAAGGAACGGCGATATATTTCCAAGTCAGGATGGTGTGTAACTTGATGGGGAACTTGCAGGTGGTGGTGTTCCCATGCGCCTGCTGCCCTTGTCGCGGGTTTAGGAGGTGCTGCCGAAGAAGCCTTGACGAGTTGCTGCAGTGCATCTTGTAGATGGTACACACTGCAGCCATGGTGCGCCGGTGGTGGAGGGAGTGAATGTTTACGGTGGTGGATGGAGTGTCAATCAAGCGGGTTGCTTTGTCCTGGATGGTGTCGAGCTTCTGGAGTGTTGTTGGAGCTGCACTCATCCAGGCAAGTGGAGAGTATTCCATCACACTCCTGACTTGTTCCTTGTAGATGGTGGAAAGGCTTTGGGGAGTAAGGAGGTGAGACACTCTCCACAGAATACCCTGCTCTTGTTGCTACAGTATTTATGTGGCTGGTCCAGTTAAGTGTCTGGTCAATGGTGACCCCCCCCCGGGATGTTGATGGTAGGGGATTCGGCGATGGTAATGCTGTTGAATGTCAAGGGGCGGTGATTAGACTCTCACTTGTTGGAGATAGTCATTGCCTGGCACTTGTGTGGTGCAAATGTTACTTGCCACGTATCAGCCAGCCCAAGCCTGAATGTCGTCCAGGTCTTGCTGCATGCGGGCATGGACTGATTCATTATCTGAGGAGTTGCGAATGGCACCGAACACTGTGCAGTCATCAGCGAACATCCCCATTTCTGAACTTATGTTGGAGCGAAGGTCATTGATGAAGCAGCTGAAGATGGTTGGGCCTAGGACACTGCCCTGAGGAACTCCTACAGCAATGTCCTGGGGCTGTGATGTTTGACCTCCAACAACCACAACCATCTTCCTTTGTGCTAGGTATGACTCCAGCCAGTGGAGTTTCCCACCCCGATTCCCATTGACTTCAGTTTTACTAGGGCTCCTTGGTGCCACACTCGGCCAAATGCTGCCTTGATGTCAAGGGCAGTCACTCTCTCCTCATCTCTGGAATTCAGCTCTTTTGTCCATGTTTGGATCAAGGCTGTAATGAGGTCTGGAGCCGAGTGGTCCTGGCGAAACCCAAACTGAGCATTGGTGAGCAGGTTGTCGGTGAGTAAGTGCCGCTTGATAGCACTGTCGACGACGCCTTCCGTCACTTTGCTGATGATTGAGAGTAGACTGATGGGGCGGTAATTGGATAGATTGGATTTGTCCTGCTTTTTGTGGACAGGACATACCCAGGTAGTTTTCCACATTGTCGGATAGATACCAGTGTTGTAGCTGTACTGGAACAGCTTAGCTAGCGGCGTGGCTAGTTCTGGAGCACAAGTCTTCAGCACGACAACCGGGATGTTGTCGGGGACCATAGCCTTTGCTCCATATCGAGGGATATGGAGCAACGGCAGGTAAATCGAGGTGAGGTTCAGATCAACCATGATCTAATTGAATGGTGGAGAAGGCTTGAGAGGCTGAATGGCCTCCTCCTTGCTCCTATGAGGTGGGGAGGGGGCGAGGGTGGAGCGGATTGGGAGTTTTTAACACTCCACCATCTGAATCAGATTCCCACTCCAGGACTATAGCAAATCATTTATCCTGATGTTTTGGCGCAGTACTTCAGTAGTGTTGCACTGTTGGAGGTGCTGTCCTTCAGATGAGATGTTCAACAGAGGCCCAATCTGCCTGTTGCAGTTGTTTCGGTGAATGTTGAAGATTCTACAGCACTATTTGTAGACTAGCAGAGTGCTTTCCTGGCATGCCAGCCAAATTCCATCAATCAACACAGCCAAAAACAGATGTACTGGTTATTAAATCTACTGTGCACTTCGACTGCTACATTCACCTCTGTAACAGTGACTGGACTCCGAAGTAATTCGCTGTGTGGTACTTTGGGAAGTTTCTGAGAAATGTGAGATGGTGCTGTATAAATGCAAGTCTTTCTTCGTTGGACCTAATCCTGTATTGCATTTTACTAAAAAACAAAGAATGTCATCTGACTGAACTGGCTCTTGCCGAGTATAGTTACACAGGTCGTGTCAGCTGTGGCTCAGTGGGTAGCACTCTCGCCTCTGAGTCAGAAGGTTCAAGTAGGTTCAGGCACAAAAAGCTAGGCTGACACTCCGGTGCAGTACTGAGGGAGCGCTGCACTGTTGGAGGTGCCGTCTTTCGGATGAGACGTTAAACCGAGGCCCCGTCTGCTCTCTCAGTGGACGTAAAAGATCCCATGAGACACTATCGAAGAAGAGCAGGGGAGTTATCCCCGGTGTCCTGCCCAATATTTATCCCTCCATGAACAACACTAAAACAGATTAATTGGTCATTATCACATTGCTGTTTGTGGGAGCTTGCTGTGCATAAATTGGCTGCCGCGTTGCCTACATTACAACAGTGACTACACTTCCAAATTGGCTGTAAAGCGCTTTGGGACGCCCTGAGGTGGTGAAAGGCGCTATATAAATGCAAGTCTTTTTTTTCCTCTGATACCTCATCTGAAGTGATTGTTGTTCACAGCTGAATCCTGACAGTTGGCAGGTGATTCAAGCACAGAGGGGCACAGATTCCCAACCTGCTACTTCCCCCTGCCCCCTTCTCCGTATACACAGATGCACACTTTCCATCCAGGTTCACTGGATTGTGACCAGGAGTTAGCATTCTATTAATGTTGTCACTGTGACTTGAAAAGATAATTACAGTATTGTAATTGGATTTATTTATTATACTAGTCGATCTCCTGTGGTGTTTCACACAGGGAGTCGAGCCAAATGTAGTCTTTGTGTGAAGCAGTCATGCATTCTGCTGTTGTTTTTATATTTCTTTTAGAAATTCCTATCGCCACATATATAATGGAAATTGTCTGTGAACTAGGTAATGACACCCTCCTGCCAGGTGCGGCGCTGCAGCACCTCCACAGTGGGGAAGGGTGTATTGACCGCGCAACAGGTTTACACAGGCACACATTTATCATGGAAAAAGTTGACCGGCAGTGCATGCAGATACAAGATATTTAATATTGTATAGATTATACCAATATGCTGTCGGAAAAGTCAGACTTGTTGTTCTTGTGTAGCACTCTTAATTCATGATCAGTAGCTGTCCCCACCAGTGATTGGCCTATAAGACAGACACGTACCTCACCCTCGTTCAAAAATACAACCCAAGATTGGAAGGACAAAATCTGTACTCTAATTGTACTGCTACTTTTGACAGTTCAGGTGGATATTGTGAAGTGCCTTCGGCTGTCTCGGCCCTAAGCTCTGGAATTCCCTCCCTAAACCCTCTACACCTCTCTCTCCTCCTTTTAAGACGCTCCTTAAAACCTACCTCATTCCCCAAGCTTTTAGTCACCTGTCCTAATATCTCCTTATGTGACTCGGTGTCAAATTTAGTCTGAAAACGCTCCTGTGAAGAGCCTTGGGGTGTTTTACTACGTTGAAGGTAATATATAAATGCAAGTTGTTGTTGAACACTTCCCACAAGCTTGGAACTTGACAAAATTCCGAGTAACAGCACTGATTTATACAGTTGGATGTGGTCTGTAGAGTAATGTTATTTTACCTGTTCTGCTGGTACAGAAAAAAACAGCCACGGACATTCCCAGAACCTACAGCATAATCTCAAGAAAGTAAAGGAACTGTTCATCAAACTTTCATGTGTTTTTTTTTTCTTGTATCCTTTCTTTCCTGTCCCCTCTCATTTTCCTTCTTGTAAGAATGGATCGGACCAGAAATGACCATTTTGGCACATCTGACTGGCCAGAGTTCAAAAACAGAATACATCGTTCACTCCCTTTTATCTCTCAATTGATTTTCTTGCTAAATGCCTGGCCAATTTCCTCATAGAATTACTGGTGTTACCAGCCTCATACCTCCCCGGACAGACCATCCCAAACACTCGTATTACAGACCGAACAGGGAAAGGTACCAGGGGCCTTATCCCTCCAAAGCATTCTGTGACTACCAGAACAGGGAGAGAGAGAAATTGGCACACTGTTAGCCTCACACTTGTTAGCAACTGGTTCTTAGTGGTGGGGAAAGGACCTGGACTCGGGCTGTCCTGTTGGGGAATGACGAGCCTAAATGGATGGAGACAACACTCTTTTTACGAGCATACGAACAATGACAGACAGGTAAACATCCTCAGGTCCATCCAGCCCGTCCCACACAGTTGCGATACCTTGTGTATCACAATATATACACGCTCCACCCCACCCGAAACCATGTGATCTCCTGGGAGAGGCGAAAAACCAGATTTTAAAAATCCCAGGCCAATTTGGGGGAAATCTGGGAAATTCCTCTCCGACCCATCCAGGCGTTTGAAACTAGTCCAGGAGCTCACTCTGGCCCTGAGTTCCCTGCAGTGCCCACCTTCTGTAAGAGGTGATCTCCGCCCCAGCCAGAAACAGGTCCAGCTCTCGCTTGAAGGAATTCAGCGAATCAGCACCCAATTTAAATTGCTTGGGGAAATGAGTTTTAATTTGCTTTCGTATCAGATCTGTTGTTTAGTGTGAATTGGCATGTGTTTTTACAGTTATTCTCTGCACGTGTACTCCTCAGCAGTGTGATATTTGTCACATAAGAGGACTAGCGACGCTCATAACCGCAGCTCCAAAATAGTTGGCATAGAAGCTTGCTTTTTTTTTGCACTCTTGAAGACACTGGGCTGCCACTAGGAGGCACTGTCCACTCTCCAGTGCCTCACCCAAGTGCTCATTCCGAGAAGTGTGAGCCTAGATGAGTTTTGGTAGCTTGTGGAAGGCATTGCAGCGGTACTCAATCCTGTCTTGAGTTGAAGTCACTGGATCATGATTTAAGAGCAAGTGCCACGACTGTGTTTTTTCCCCATTCCCAGCATTGATCCCAGTTGTAGCGCCAATCCCGCCATCCCAGCGAACTCAACACGGGATCAAGCTTGGAACCTTCCTGGTCGGCATGGCTCCCTGATTTCAGTGCTTTAGTACAGATGATTGGTAGTAACCGAGACATTCCGTTTTACCAACCTTCTCCAAGTAACCTTATAATCTCACAGGGTCTGCGTCCAATCTTGAGCATTTAGTCTAGGCTAACTTTTCAGTGCTACACTGGAGGTGCCATCTTTCAGAGGAGACATTAAACCGAGGTCCCATTTATCCTCACGGCTGGACATAAAAGATCCCATGGCTCCATTCAGTGAAGAGCAGGAAAGTTCTTCCGGTGTTCTGACCAACATTTATGCCTCAAACAACACCATTTAAAAAAATAAATAAATAAATCCCACAGATTATCTGTTCATTCATCTTCTTGCTGTTTGTGGGACCTTGCTGTGTGCAAATTGCTTGCTATGTTTACCTACATTACAACAGTTTAAAAGTAATTTACTGGCTGTGAAGTGCTTTGGGACGTCATGAGGACGTGAGAGGCGCTATATAAATGTAAGTTTGTCCTTCGTTCACACCCACCCCCTCCCCATTGTCTAAAGAAATAGGCTGGCAACCTGGGTTTAGCTTCTCTGTATTTGATTATTCGATGGTGAGTGTGTGCTCCAGTTTCCTTATTGTGCAGCGCAGAGAGGGAGGGAACATACTGAAAATTGGACCTAAAAGGTCTTTTTTTTGTGAAGTATTACAAGTCGCTAAAGTTCAGTGAATGAAAACAAAACTTTATTCAAGCCAGCAATGTTCTTATTTTTCTGAGTTCCTTCATCTAATTACTACACAGAAAGCTCGATTCACTGCTTCCTGTACCACAGCCAGATAGATTACCATTTCCCTCTAAAGATGCAATTGAAGCTCAGGCTGACTTTGTGGAAAAACTGGGCTGCATTCCACCGTTGAAACATAAATCTGTGGGGATTGAGTCCGTCCCTGAGTAAATGTTCCTTTTAGAAGTGAGCATTGGCATTGGTTGGCACGCAGTCTGCCTGGCACTAGGGGTATCTGCGCCATGGGAATCCAGGCTATAAGGACGGTCTCACGGGCTGAGGATACAGGCAGGCTTTTCTGTTTTTGTAGATGCAAAAGAAAAGAGCTGACCTTAGTTGGATCAGACTGTAGCATTTCCTCAGTGTCCCTTTTATCTTCTATCAACCATTGGCTCCTCTCCCATCTCGTGCTGCCACCCCCTGACCTCTCAAACTACTGATGCAGGTACAGCTTTCTGCCTGTCAAGCTCAAGGTCACTTTTATTTTTGTACACTGCGCTGCCACACCCCATTCTGCTTTCTCTCTTTTTATCCCTCTTAATCTTTACCCTCACACTGTCTATATTTGTCAACTGTTTGTATTTTTCATATCTTAATAGCAGTTAACCATTCCCCATGCTGTCTAGCGTAGGGCAAACAGCTCTACGAAGCTGAGTGTTTTTACACCTGGGTAAAAAATGGTGTAGGTTCGACTTCACTGCTGCAGTCTCTGGCAAATGAGGCAGAACCGGTCTGCTGCAACCTTCTGATCAATGTAAGAGAAGTTAACCTCGCTGCTTGCAGCTTTCTCTGTTTGCAGTGGTTCACAACAGAGACAAGTTTACACTGGAAGGGGAAATTGGAGGGCCAATTGTGCCCCCTTGTATATCCGTCTCGCAGGTATGTTTTTGTTGGGAAAGGATGAAAGACCTAAATCAGATGGAAGTGACTTCAAAATGGAAGGGAAAGGCCCAGAAGTGCACTACTGGGGTGGGAGTCCCTTGCTTTCATGAGATTTCATTGCAAGAGACTTTGAGCAACAGGTGCACCATCTCAGCTTCTTGTGTGGAGCTTGAGTGGTGCAGGTCATCGGTGGAGTCAGCCGTTTCTCTGGTTCCTAGTTTGTGCTACTCGTGCACTAAATGGAGAAGCATTGGGTTTTAAATTTCTTCAAACTTCTGTGGATTTTTAGAATGCACATGTAGCGGATCTCTGAAAGCACAACTCACTAAAATACTGAAATTACAGCTGGCAAATGCATGTTAATTCCTCCAGGGCAGAGTATGATACAGAAAAGAGAATTGCACTTGTCTCGTGCTTTTCGCGTCTTCAGGATGTCCCAGAGTGCTTCACAGCCAATTAATTGGTTTTTTTGAACTGCGGTGTAAATAAGCGTGGCAGCCACTCTGCACACAGCAAGGCCCCACAAACATAATGAGATGAATGACCATTTAATTTGTTTTGGTTGAGGGAAGAATGTTGGCCAGGACACCAGGCAACTCCCCTACTCCTCTTCGAATAGTGCCATTTGATCCTTTTACAATCCCCTGAGCAGGCAGATAGGGTTTAACCTCTCATCCAAAAGGCAACCCATCCAACAATGCAGCAATGGGAGGGGAGGGCGAAGAAAATAACGGCTTGTGCAAGGGGCGGGGGGGGAAACTGCAGATGCTGGAAACACTCAGCACCATCTACAGAAGGAACAGATGGCATAATATGTGCTGTGGACCCTTCATCAGAATTAGAGGATATTGCAGATGCACAACATTTAAGAAGTGAACAGAAAAAAAAGGAAAAGAGAGGCAAAAACACATGCACATAAGAGCACACTCACACATATATAAAGTCTCTCTCTCTCTTGCTCTGAAGACACAGAAATAGAATGACCTATAAAGTGCTTAAGTTATAGCAGGAGATGGTTAAGTGGCAGAAGTGATTTAGCATGAGCCCACAGGAGGCAATAAAGGGCGAAATAAAAGACATCTACGGGACGGAGGACGTCTAACTACCTGAAGGAGATGAGGGCTGAGGCAGGTAGAAATATAAGCACAAAAAAAAAACTGTAAAGGAGAGCAGGCTTCATGAGCTTTGCAGCAGAGAAAGCAGGTTGACACCTTGCAGCGCAGTGTTCTGACAGAGGGCTTGCACAAGGTTATGTGATCTTGGGGTGAACTTCCATTTGCAAGACTCCAGGAAGGGGTGGGGAGTGCCTCTTCTGAAGAGTTGGCTCCTCTTCATTTTGAAAGGAACGTTAGTTTTAAAAAGCAAGCTGGCGCGTCTCTAAATCTGTGCAGGATGTGCCGGTGAGTTGTGAAGTGTTCTGTTTGTACAGCGATGCCGCTGATGGAAAGAGCTGTACTCTGGCCAGCTGTGGAAATCCTTGGAATGCAGTAATGGAAAATTCCACTCATCTTTAGGTGGAGGAGCTGATGTTTGATTTTTATTTATAATCAGTTTTCAGAAACACTGTCCAGCTGACTCGCAGAATGTTAGGAAACTATTGTTGCCGTGTTTGATCTTTGTTGATGTCTTTATAATCATTCTCCATTTTATTCTCTGGATAAGGATCTGCTCCAGTGCCTCTGCTGCTCAGAGGTGTTCAAGCCTAACCTAGAGTTACTTTGCAGGCAGTGTTATCTTGGTAACGCAGTTGAGACTGGGAATTCGCCACATAGAGAATTACCAGCATAAATCTGCATCCTCTCACTCCAGGCAACGGGCAACACGGTGGCATAGTGGTTAGCACTGTTGCCTCACAGCGCCAGGGACCCGGGTTCGAATCCGGCCTCGGGTAACTGTCTGTGTGGAGTTTGCACATTCTCCCCGTGTCTGCGTGGGTTTCCTCCGGGTGCTCCGGTTTCCTCCCACAGTCCAAAGATGTGCGGGTTAGGTTGATTTGGCTATGATAAATTGACCCTTAGTGTTAGGGGGGATTAAATACGTGGGGTTACGGGGATAGGGTGGGATATGTGTCGGTGCAGGCTCGATGGGCCGAAATGGCCTCTATCTGCACTGTGGGGATTCTGTGATTCTGTGATTCCATGTGTCCACTGTGTTCAGTGGTAGCAGTATTGCCTTTGAGTCAGAAAGCCCCACTCCAGAACTTTAGTGCCTAATCGAGGCTGACACTTCAGTGCCACACTGAGGGAGTGCTACATTGTCAGCGGTGCAGTCATTCGGATAAGATGTTAAGCCAAGGCCCCATCTGCATTTTCAGGCCAACATAAAAGATCCCGTGGCACTATTCAAAGAGGAGTAGGGAGTTCTCCCAGTATTCTGTCCAACATTCATCCCTCAGTCAACACGACCAAAAACGTATTAGCTGGTCATTTATCCCATTGCTGTTTACGGGATATTACTGTATGGAAATAGTCTTCCTCGTTTTCCTACACAACCACAGTGACTACACTTAAACGGTAATTCATTGGCTGTGAAGAAATTCAGGACATCCTGAAGATGTGAAATGTGCTATATAAATGCGAGTCGTTTCTGTTCTTTTCGCATGCCTCTCCCTACATACTTGTGCAGCTTGCAAATAGCCTGAGGCAGAAACCCAGTAGCAGTGGTCCAGTCAGGCAGGTTAGAGACTGGAATGTAAATCTGACGAGCTGTTTCCACAAATGTCGCACACAACTCACTGTCGCACTCAGTACAGCAAGAAAATAATTGAGAAACTTAGGTGACCGGTCCAAGGCCCACAATGCAGTACAGCACCGAGGTTACAAAGAATAGGAGAGAAAATGAGGGACAAGTAGTGATTAGGTGACATGGAGATTGGGTTTTAAAAGTTTATAGAGCGAGGAGGAAAGAAAAAATGAAGGTTGTAAGGTGTTTCACAGGTTTGAGGGCCTGAGAAATATTAAGAACTGGTGCAGAGAGTCTTAACATAAGAATTAGGAGCAGGAGTCGGCCATGCGGCCCTTCGAGCCTGCTCCGCCATTCAATGAGATCATGGCTGATCTTCGACCTCAACTCCACCTTCCCGCACTATCTCCATATCACTTCATTCCCCTGGAGTCCAAAAGTCTTGATTTAACCAAGATAAAGTTTGATTTTAAGATTTGAATTCGCATCAAGTTACAATCTGGAATGCACAACCTGAAAGGGAGGTGGAAGCAGATTCAATAGTAACTTTCAAACGGGAACCGGATATACACTTGAAAAGGAAAGATTTTCAGGGTTACGGGGAAAGAGCAGGGGAGTGGGACTAATTGGATAGCTCTTTCAGACAGGCTCGATGGGCCGGGCGGCCTCCTGTGCTGTAAGATTCTGAAACCAGGGAAGGAAGAGCAATTTAGAATAGCACTTTTAGAATTTAAGAGGAAGGAATGAATGTTTAAGGAACAAGTTACTCACTACTTAGGACGCATTTTAGACTTGCCTGAATGGGCTTGTGTCATTGAAGGAGTGTGAACGCTTTCCAGTCTCTGAACAGTGTTTTGTTTTGAAACTGAAGCATCTTGAGTTTAAAATCAACTGTTAGAATCAACCTAAACAACACTTTGTAAAACTGCAGAAACTGGAAATCTCAGGCACAAATAGCTGGAAACACTCAGCAGGTCAGTCAGCACTTGTGGAGTAAGCAGATGAGTTGTTTTTTTAATTCGTTTGTGGGATGTGGGCATCGCTGGCAAGGCCAGCATTTATTGCCCATCTCCAATTGCCCTCGAGAAGGTGGCGGTGAGCCGCCTTCTTGAACCGCTGCAGTCCGTGTGGTGAAGGTGCTCCCACAATGCTGTTAGGGATTGAGTTCCAGGATTTTCACCTAGCCACGGTGAAGGAACGGCGACATACTTCCAAATCAGGATGGTGGGGAACTTGGAGGTGGTGGTGTTCCCATGCGCCTGCTGCCCTTGTCCTTCTAGGTGGTAGAAGTCGCGGGTTTGGGAGGTGCTGCCGAAGAATCCTTGGCGAGTTGCTGCAGTGCCTCTTATAGATGGTATACACTGCAGCCACGGTACACCGGTGGTGGAGGGAGTGAATGTTTAAGGTGGTGGATGGGGTGCCAATCAAGAGGGCTGCGTTGTTCTGGATGGTGTCTTGAGTGTTGTTGGAGCTGCACTCATCCAGGCAAGTGGAGAGTATTCCATCACACTCCTTACTTGTGCCTTGTAGATGGTGGAAAGGCTATGGGGAGTAAGGAGGTGAGACACTTGCCACAGAATACCCAGCCTCTGACCTGCTCTTGTTGCCACAGTATTTATGTGGCTGGTCCAGTTAAGTTTCTGGTCAATGGTGACCCCCAGGATGTTAATGGTGAGGGATTTGGCGATGGTAATGCCGTTGAATTTCCTGGGGTGGTGGTTGGAATCTCACTTGTTGGAGATAGTCATTGCCTGACACTTACGTGGCACGTATGTTACTTCCCACTTATCAGCCCAAGCCTGAATGCCGTCTCGGTCTTGCTGCATGCAGGCATGGACTGCTTCATTATCTGACGAGTTACGAATGGAACTGAACACTGCAATCATCAGCAAACATCCCCACTTCTGACCTTATGATTGAGGGAAGGTCATTGATGAAGCAGCTGAAGATGGTTGGGCCGAGAACACTGCCCTGATGAACTCCTGCAGCGCTGTCCTGGGGCTGAGCTGATTGACCTCCAACAACCACAACCATCTTCCTTTGTACTAGATATAACTCCAGCCAGTGGAGAGTTTTCCCCATGATTCCCATTGACTTCAATTTTACCAGGGCTCTTTGAAGCCACGCTTGGTCAAATGCTGCCTTAGTGTCAAGGGCAGTCACTGTCACCTCACCTCTGGAATTCAGCTCTTCTGTGCATGTTTGGACCAAGGCTGTAATGAGGTCTGGAGCCGAGTGGTTCTGGCGGAACCTAAACTGAGCATCGGTGAGCAGGTTGTCGGTGAGTAAATGCCGCTTGTTAGCACTGTCGACAACACCTTCCATCACTTGCTGATGATTGAGAGTAGACTGATGGAGGGAAGGTAATTGGCTGGATTGGAGTTGTCCTGCTTTTTGTGGACAGGGCATACCTGGGCAGTTTTCCACATTATTGGGTAAATGCTCGTGTTGTAGCTGTACTGGAACTGCTTTGCTAGAGGCACAGCTAGTTCTGGAGCACAAGTCTTCAACACGACAGCCTGGATGTTGTCGGGGCCCATAGCCTTTGCTGTATCCAGTGCACTCAGCCTTTTCTTGATATCACGTGGAGTGAATCAAATTGACTGAAGACTGACTTCTGTGATGGTGGGGACCTCAGGAGGATTATCCACTCGGCACTTCTGGCTGAAGATGGTTGCAAACGCTTCAGCCTTGTCTTTTGTACTCGCGTGATGGGCACCGCCATCATTGAGGATGGGGATATTCATGGAGCCGCCTCCTCCCATTTAGTTGTTTAATGGTCCACCACCATTCACGAGTGGATGTGGCAGGACTGCAGAGCTTTGATCTGATCCTGTTGATTCTGGGATCGCTTAGCCCTGTCTATAGCATGCTGCTTCCGCTGTTTAGCATGCATGTAGTCCTGTGTTGCAGCTTCCCCCAGGCTGGCACCTCATTTTTAGGTATGCCTGGTGCTGCTCCTGGTATGCTCTTCTGCACTCCTCATTGAACCAGGGTTGGTCCCCTGGCTTGATGGTAATGATAGTGAGGGATATGCCATGCCATGAGGTTACAGATTGTGATGGAATAAAATTCTGCTGCTGCTGATGGCCCAGTTTTGAGCTGCTAGATCTGTTCTGTATCTATCCTATTTAGCACGGTGGTAGTGCCACACAATACAATGGAGGGTGTCCTCAGTGTGAAGACGGGACTTCATCTCCATAAGGATTGTGCGGTGGTCACTGCTACCTATGCTGTCATGGACAGATGCATCTGCGACAGGTAGATTGATGAGGACGAGGTCAAGTATGTTTTTCCCTCGAGTTGGTTCTCTCACCACCTGCCACAGGCCAGTCTGGCAGCTATGTCCTTCAGGACTCGGCCAGCTCAGTCAGTAGTGGTGCTACCGAGCCACTCTTGGTGATGGACATTGAAGTCCACCACCCACAGTACATTCTGTGCCCTTGCTAGCCTGAGTGCTTCTTCCAAGTGGTGCTCAACATGGAGGAGTACTGATTCATCAGCTGAGGGAGGGCGGTAATCAGCAGGAGGTTTGCTTGACCTGAAGCCATGAGAG
Source organism: Squalus acanthias (assembly GCA_030390025.1). Classification (NCBI taxonomy): domain Eukaryota; kingdom Metazoa; phylum Chordata; class Chondrichthyes; order Squaliformes; family Squalidae; genus Squalus; species Squalus acanthias. The sequence continues at coordinate 18,428,428 of CM059450.1, forward strand.
TTCATGGGGTCCGGAGTCAGTGTTGAGGTATCCCAGGGCCACTCCCTCCAGACTGTATGCCACTGTGCTGCCACCGCCCTGCAGGGATGTTGATGGAGGAGTCTGTGACACTGGCTGAAAGGTATAATTCCCAATTTTGGCACAAGTCCCCAGATGTTAGTGAGAGGACTTTGCAGGGTCGACTGGACTGGCCGTTTTCGTGTCTGAAGACGGTGCCTAGGTCGATGCTGGGTGGTCCGTCCAGTTTTATTCTTCTTATTGCTTTTCCTAACGGTGTGTTACAACTGAGTAAAATGGCATAGCAATCCAGAGGGCAGTTAAGAGTCAACCACATTTCTGTGGGTCTGGAGTTGCATATCGACCAGACCGGGTAAGGGCGGCAGATTCCCTTCCCTGAAGGACATTAGTGAACCAGACGGGTTTTTATGACCATCTAATAGTTACCATTACTGATACTAGCTTTTTATTCCAGATTTATTTATTAAATTTAAATTCCCCAGCTGCCGTGGTGGGACTTGAACTCGTGTCTCCTGATCATTACTCCAGACCTCTGGATTACTCATCCACTAACATAACCACTATGCTACCGTTCCCCTCTTTTAATGTTTTAGATGTTAGACCCTTTGTTAGAACTGATGAAGGGTCTACACTGAAACATTAACTCATCTGTTTTCTCGATTTAAATGCTGACTGACCTGCTAAGTGTTGCCACCATTTTCTGTTCTTGTTAGTATATTTGTTGAGTTCCCGTTGCTAGTGTGGGCGGGACAAAAGCACTAATGTTAGCAGGCATTTTAAATTTCATGAGAATTGCTTTGTCTTTCAGCTCAACAGAGCCAGTAAGTCATTTGTCCTAGTTACTGAGTTGAAGTTTCCAGCCACAATTCGAGATTTTGGGCACAGTTTGCAGTCTTCTCAATTTTGCAAGCAATTCTTGATGTGAAAAAAGATAGCTGCAGAGGCACAATCCATCTCGAAGCATTGTGCAAGCAAAGGGTGAAGTCTCTCCAGAACATAAGAATTAGGAGCAGGAGTCGGCCACTCGGCCCCTCGAGCCTGCTCCGCCATTCAATAAGATCATGGCTGATCCAATTACTCCACATAAGAACATAAGAACATAAGAAATAGGAGCAGGAGTAGGCCAATCGGCCCCTCGAGCCTGCTCCGCCATTCAATAAGATCATGGCTGATCTGATCCTAACCGCCAATCTACTATCTATCACAGAACCATCTCCTGCATCTAACAGAATTGCACACACGAAATAGGAGCAGAATCAGGCTACACGGTCCCTGGGCCCGCTCCACTACCCACAGGGCCATGACCGGATCCGAACCTAGACTCATGTCCAAATTCCTGCCCGCTCCCCGTAACCCTTAATGCCCTTTACTTCTAGGAAACTGTCTATTTCTGTTTTAAATTTATTTAATGATGTAGCTTCTACAGCTTTTTGTGGCAGCATATTCCATGGACCTACCACCCTCTGAGTGAAGTAGTTCCTCCTCATCTCAGTTTTGAAAGAGCAGCCCCTTATTCTAAGACTATGTCCCCTAGTTCTAGTCTCACCCGTCATCGGGAACATCCTCCCCGCATCCACCCGATCCAACCCCTTCACAATCTTATATGTTTCAATAAGATCGCCTCTCATTCTTCTGAACTCCAATGAGTAGAGTCCCAATCTACCCAACCTCTCCTCATATGACCACCCCCTCATCCCCGGGATTAACCGAGTGAACCTTTTTTGCACTGCCTCGAGAGCAAGGATGTCTTTCCTTAAGTAAGGACACCAAAACTGTATGCAGTATTCCAGGTACGGTCTCACCAATACCTTGTACAACTGAAGCAATACCTCCCTATTTTTATATTCTATCCCCCTAGCAATGAAAGCCAACATTCCATTTGCCTACCCCCGATAACCTTTCACCCCCTTGCTTACCAAGAATCTATCTACCTCTGCCTTAAAAATATTCAAAGACTCTGCTTCCACCGCCCTCTGAGGAAGAGAGTTCCAAAGACTCTCAACCCTCTGAGAGAAAATTTCTCCTCATCTCTGTCTTAATTGGGCGACCCCTTATTTTTAATCAGTGACCCCTAGTTCTAGATTCTCCCACAAGAGGAAACATCCTCTCCACATCCACCCTGTCCAGACCCCTCAGGATCTTATATGTTTCAATCAAGTCACCTCTTACTCTTCTAAACTCCAGCGGATACAAGCCCAGCCTGTCTCTGGATTCCAAAAGGCCGATTATGGGGCAGGATTGTCATGTGTCTGGGTATGCTAATCACAGCAGGTGCAGCTGTGACTGTCAGAAGGATGTTTGTGTGAATGATGAGGAATATTAAGAATTTTTTTCCCTTCATTTACCATATCCTTTCCAAAAGTTGCCATGCTACCTTTTTGGGATTGGGTCTCAAATGTTGCGCTGTCCCATTGTGCATTTAACAATTGCACTCTGTAATCTGTTGCGAGGGAGAGCAACATCTTTTGGAGTGCTGCAATAGAGCAGCAACTCCGAGCAGCACAGCAATAGTTGAATGCAGGTTTCCTCTTCTTTCCATAACCCCCCCCCCCCCATCACTGAATTTCCCCATGTCCCCGCAGAGGCACGCAGTGGATGTCTCGTACTGGCACGTTTCTTGGCAACCAGAAGTGGACACAGTAATCAAAGTCTATTCCTAGGTTTCTTTTCATTTTGTGCTTGGCTATTTCAACAACCATTCATGGAGTACACTTCATCTATTTTTCCTTCCCGTGTGTAGCACTTCACACTTGTGTACGTTACATTTCATCTGCCATTTTCTGCCCATGTACATATTTTATCCAGATCATTCTGTCGTTTCTGAGCGGCATCCTTCAATTCCACTGCCCCTACGAGATTGGTATCCTTTGCAAATTTGACTGCTTACAATTTTGAATCCATGTCATTGAAGCAAATTAGAAACGGTAGTGAGTGGTCCCCACACTAGACCCACTGAGTACTCCTCTCCCCTCACTCCATATTAATAAGTACCTGCTTTTTATCCTTGAGCTAATTTCTTATCTGTTTCCAAGATTTATCCTAGGTCCCTACAGCTTTAACTTTAATGAATTGCAGGCATTCAGTTTAACTAATTAGATGGCCAAAGATGGAGAGGTCAGAATGGGGAATTTAAAAGCGGCAAGCAACAGGACACGGCTGATCAGAAAAGCAGTCCCCTGTCTTCCTTGCTCAATACTTAGAGGTTACCATTTTGTGAATGCCTCCATTCTGTCAGCAAGTGTGACCTGAGCTCTCTGTTGCTCAACACTTTAATTCCCTGTTCAACTCCCACTCTGACCTCTGCCGCTGCTGTTCTAGGCTGTTCGAGTTAAGCTCAACATATGCTCAAGGAACAGCACCTTATCTTTCCATACGGAAATCTGTAGCCCTCCAGCCTTAACTTTGTCTTTAATAACGTCAGACCTTAACTATAGCATCCACTTTCTTTGACGGGGATGCTGGCTATGTGGAATTAAACTGGGTGGGGGTGGAATGGATTGACACTTCGATTGGGGACCCTTTCTCAGAATACTTAGTTGCAGTCTGTGCCCTTGGTGTTGTCTTACTTTTCTACTTTTAATCCTATTACAGATCATTTGTGCAAGTGTGTGAGATTTCCTTCCTCCGCCCCCCTCAAAGAAAAAAGCTTGGTTCTACTCCTTTTTAAAATGCTGTTCATCTGTCATTTCTTCCAGGCCTGACCGGTTCTACACAATGTTGACTCATCTGTTCTCTGCACAGATGTTGACCAGTCTGATGATTGTTTCCTGCATTTCCCTTTTTGTTTCTAATGGGTCTGTAGTTGCCAGTATCTGTTCCCCTTTTTCGAATATGGGCACCATATTAGCCTGTTTCCAATCTACTGACACCTTCCCAGTGTCCAGTCATAAGAACATAAGAAACAGGAGCAGGAGTAGGCCATTCGGCCCCTCGAGCCTGCTCCGCCATTCAATATGATCATGGCTGATCTTCTACCTCCTCTCCACGTTCCTGCACTACCCCCCATATCCCTTGATTCCCTTAATATCCAAAAATCTATCGATCTCAGCCTTGAATATACTCAACGACTGAACATCCACAGCTCTCTCGGGTAGAGAATTGCAAAGATTCACCACCCTCTGAGTGAAGAAATTTCTCCTCATCTCAGTCCTAAATGGCCGACCCCTTATTCTGAGACTGTGACCCTGGTTCTGGACTCCCCAGCCAGGGGAAACATCCTCCCTCCATCTACCCTGTCGAGCCCTGTAAGAATTTTGTATGTTTCAATGAGATCACCTCTCATTCTTCTAAACTCCAGAGAATATAGGCCCAGTCTACTCAATCTCTCCTCATAGGACAATCCCCCCATCCCAGGAACCAGTCTGGTGAACCTTCGTTGCACTCCCTCTATAGCAAGTATATCCTTCCTTAGTAAGGAGACCAAAATTGTACGCAATACTCCAGGTGTGGTCTCACCAGGGCCCTATATAATTGCAGTAAGACGTCTTTACGCTTATACTCAAATCCTCTTGTAATAAAGGCCAACATACCATTTGTTTTCCTAATTGCTTGCTGTACCTGCATGTTAACTTTGTGATTCGTGTACAAGGACACCCAGGTCCCTCTGAACACCAACATTTCCCTGCAATACTCTACTTTTCTATTTTTCTGACCAAAGTGGATAACTTCACATTTCTCCACATTATATTCCATTTGCCATGTTCTTGCCCACTCACTTAGCCTGTCTATATCCCCTTGAAGCCTCTTTGCATCCTCCTCACAACTTACATTCCCACCTAGCTTTGTATATTACATTTGGTCCCCTCATCCAAATCATTGATATAGATTGTGAATAGCTGAGGCCCAAGCACTGATCTTTGCGGTACCCCACTAGTTACAGCCTGCCAACCCGAAAATGACCCGTTTATTCCTACTCTCTGTTTTCTGTCCATTAACCAATCCTCAATCCATGCTAGTATATTACCCACAATCCCATGAGCCCTAATTTTGTTTAATAGCCTCTTGTGTGGCACCTTATCGAATGCCTTCTGAAAATCCAAATACACCACATCCATTGGTTCCCCCTTATCTATTCTGCTAGTTACAACCTCAAAGAACTCTGACAGATTCATCAAACATGGTTTCCCTTTCATAAATCCGTGTTGACTCTGCCCAATCCTGTTAGTATTTTCTAAATGCCCTGTTACCACGTCCTTAATAATAGATTCTAGCATTTTCCCTACTACTGATGTCAGGCTAACTGGTCTGTAGTTCCCCGTTTTCTCTCTTTCCCCCCCCCCCTTAAATAGTGGGGTTACATTTGCTACCTTCCAATCCACAGGAACCATTCTAGAATCTATGGAATTTTGGAAGATGACAACCAATGCATCCACTATCTATAGCTACCTCTTTCAAAACCCTAGGATGTAGGCCATCAGGTCCAGAGGATTTATCGGCTTTCCGTCCCATTAATTTCTCCAGTACTATTTTTTTTACTATTACTAATTTCTTTCAGTTCCTCATTCTCGCTAGACCCTTGGTTCTCCACTATTTGTGCTTTCTTCCGTGAAGACAGACATAAAGTATTTGTTTAATTTCTCTGCCATTTCCTTATTCCCCATTATAATTTCTCCTGTCTGAACCTGTAAGGGACCCACATTTACTTTTGCTAATCTTTTCCTTTTTATATACCTATAGAATCTTTTACAGTCTGTTTTTATGTCTCTTGCTAGTTTACTCTCATAATCTATTTTCCCTTTCTTTATCCATTTCTTGGTCCTCCTTTTGATGAATTCTAAAATCCTCCCAATCCTCAGGCTTGCTACTCTTTTTGGCAACATTATAAGCCTCTTCCTTTGATCTAATACTACCTATAACTTCTCTTGTTAGCCACGGTTGGACTTCTCCTGTGCGGTTTTTGTGCCTTAAAGGAATATATATTTGTTGTAAATTATGTATTAATTCTTTAAATGCTAGCCATTGCTTGTCTACTGTCATACCTTTTAATGTAGTTTCCCAATCTACCTTCGCCAACTCGCCCCTCATACCTACGTAGTTTGTTTTGATTTAAGACCCTAGTTTCGGAATGAACTAAATCACTTTCGAACTTAATATAAAATTCTATCATATTATGGTCACTCTTCCCTAAAGGCCCCTTTACTGCAAGGTTATTAATTAACCCTTTCTCATTGCACAATATTAGATCTAAAATAGCCTGTTCCCTAGTTGGTTCCTCAACATACTGATCTAGAAAACTATTTTGTATACATCCCATGAATTTGTCCTCCGCACTATTTCTGCAAATTTGGTTTGCCCAGTCTATATGTAGATTAAAGTCCCCCATGGTTACTGTATTATCCTTGTTACATGCGCCTCTAATTTCCTGATTTATAGTCTGCCCTACATTACAACTACTGTTTGGGGGCCTATAAACAACTCCCACCAATGTTTTCTGCCCCTTGCTGATTCTTAGCTCCACCCAAACTGATTCTACTTCTTGATTTTCGGAGCTAAGACCCTTTCCCTCTACTGTCTTTATCTCATCCTTTATTATCAGGATTATTATTATTTTGATTCCCTCAAAATTATTCAGTGATTTACAGATATGCTCACAGTCTCTCACTCTGGGATAAATACCACGTATCGTTATGGATTGATTTATTTTGAACCCTTTTAGCCTGTCCTGAACTTGCAGCTCATTTATATCAAAGTCACTAATTATGCTTTTGGCTATCTCTGAATGTGGAACACAAGTCGCTCATGTCTTCCCTCGTGAATATTTGAAGGAAGTAATCGTTCAGAATATTATTATTTTGTGTTCATGCTCTGTTTGTAAGTGAAATGGCAGATATCCTGCTCCAGGAAAGGAGAAGACTGAGGGGTGACCTGATGGAGGGTTTCAAGATTATGAAAAGGTTTGATAGGGTAGACCTAGAGAATATGTTTCCACTTGCAGGCGAGGCTCGAACTAGGGGCCATAAATATAAGATAGTCGCTAATAAATCCAATAGGGAATTCGGGAGAAACTTTGTTACCCAGAGAGTGGTTAGAATGTGGAACGTGCTACCACAAGGAGTGTTGAGACAATAGCATAGTTGCATTCAACGTCAGCAAGATAAGCACATGAGGGAGAAAGGAATAGAAGGGTATGTTGATGGGGTGAGATGAAGAGGGGTGGGAGGAGGCTCGTGTGGAGCATAAACACCGGCACGGACCAATTGGGCCGAATGGCCTGTTTCTGTGCTGTAAATACTTTGTAAATAGCCTAGTGCAATGTTGTCCAATGGAAATTTCAGACTAACCACAGGTGGCGCTATGGTGACACCATTTTAACCACGTGCACTAATTTTAATAGAAAACGTCATACGCACAATACAGGTAAATATACTTACTTCACGTGTATATTTACTTAACCAAATGTGCCACAGTAACCAAGGAAGTAAAGCACTCACAATGATCAAAAAACACTTGCTCCCTCTGCTTTTCGTCTTCCCAACAAATGCGTACAAAGGTTAAAGTTCACACGCATGCGCCGTGCGAATATGAATATTGAGATCACCCGCCCACCGACTCTGGCAATTGTTCATTTTTTGTTTACTAATCAGAAATGCAATTAGCCACATCTGGATTCCCAATTAGCCACATGTGGTTAGTGTATTGGACAACACTGGCCTAAGTGTCACAGACTCATGCTGAGAAAAATCCATTTAGGTATGTGACCTACTCCCATCTGCTTTCCACCTTCATTTCTATTTTCAGCATCAAATCATTGGATTATAGAGTAAGCTTAGCTCACTGATGGTATTCATCTCTGGGTCAAAAGGTCTTGGGTTCAAGCCCCACTGCAGGACCTTGAGCATGTAATCTACAACACCACCAAGAACTTGCATTTATATAGCTCCTTTTTTAATGTAGGAAAATGTCCCAAGGCGCTTCACAGGAGCGTAATCGGACAAAAATTTCAACCGAGCCAAAGAAGGAAATATTAAGGCGGTTGACTAAAAGTTTGGTCAAAGTGGGTAGGTTTTAAGGAGGGTCTTAAAGGAGGAAAGGGAGGTGGAGAGAGAGACAGAGGTTTAGGGAGGGAATTCCAGAGCTTGGGGCCTAGGCTACTGAAGGCACGGCCACCATTGGTAGGGCGAAGTGATTGGGGGGGATGCATGAAGCCAGAGTTGGAGGGCTGGAGGAAGTTGCAGAGATCGCACGTCTCTGTCCCTCTGCTGCTGAAATCCTCCTCCATGCTTCTGTTGCCTCCAGACTCGACTATTTCAATGCTCTCCAGGCCAGCCTTCCATCTTCCACCCTCGATAAACTTGAACTCATCCAAAACTCTGCTGCCAATATGCTAACCCACATCATGGTATTATTCAAAGAAGAACAGGGAGTTCTGGTTTCCTGGCTAATGTTTATCCCGGATCCAACATCACTAAAACAGGCTAACTGATCATTTATCTCATTCGCTGTTTGTGGGACCTTGCTGTGTGCCAATGGGCTGCCACGTTTATCTCCACTTCAAAAGCAATTCATTAGCTATAAAGCGTATTGGAATGTCCTGCATACATTCATGTTTGTTCTTGTTAACTTTTTTGATTGGCTTCCCTCTTAGGTGATGGTAAATGTGTGATCTGCGATTCCTATGTCAGGCCGTGCACACTGGTCCGTATCTGTGACGAGTGTAACTATGGGTCCTACCAGGGCCGGTGCGTGATCTGTGGTGGCCCAGGCGTGTCTGATGCCTATTACTGCAAGGAGTGCACTATCCAGGAAAAAGATGTAAGTTTGAAGAGAATTTTCTTTTGAAGCTAATGAAATGTAGCCATCAAATAGTGTGAGCTACCTGTTCAGTAGCAGCCAGGATGCGAGGAACTATCATGGTGCATATACAAATATAAAATAGTTTTGGTAGAATGTGACAACCAATCAGAAATGACACTACAGACAATAGTCCCCGATTCTCGGATCTGGTTAATTGTCGGGACACTTCAGTCATACATTCTTCCAAACTCAGAACTTTGTTTTATGGATTTTGTCTTTGAAACATTATTCTTTTGAAAGTTTTCTCCCTCTTTTCCTGAGGGAGCTGACACACACAAAGGTACACTTGTACAGGCACCAGCCGTCCTCAGGTGCCTTGCCCAAGGGGCCATACTTCCTGAGTGAGCTTAGCCAGAGAATGTTGGCAGCCAGCCCTCTTCTGTCCTCACCCGATGTTCACAAGTGTTCGCTTTCCTGCAGAAATCATTAGCTAATGAGAAACCGGAGCTCTACCTCATTTCCCACCCTAGCCCAGCTTTGTTTAAGAGTCCCAACTGCTTCCCTAGCTGGTGTCTCTAACGCAACACAGGTTGGGGTTCAAACCTGGGAACTTCTGCTCCATGTGTGGACATTTGGCAGTGAGGTTGTCCGAATACTGAAGTAATCGTGGTGGTGGGGTTTTTTTCCAGCACAGTTTTTACCCTTTATTTTTTTGCCTCCTAGAGAGATGGATGTCCGAAAATTGTCAACCTTGGCAGCTCAAAAACTGACCTGTTCTACGAAAGGAAAAAGTACGGCTTTAAGAAGAGGTGATCCCAGGATGGCTACAGGGAATCTTTCATGTTCCAACTGAATGTGGGGACACTGGAGTGGTCTTGCGTAGGATGTTTAAGATTGCTGCTTCACAGTATGGAGTATGGTATTTGATGGCACAAATCAGGCAGCATGTGGAGGAGGGCGATGGGTACACACGAGTTCAATTTTTTTTTTAGTAGCTAGCATATTTTCTTTTTCTCCCCAGCAAAGTGATTTTTGGAATTGAAGTAACATATTTCTGGCAATGGAACTAACGCCAGAACTTGCTGCGGCAACAACCCCAGCGATCTCTTTATGGCAGGAACAAGTTATGTTCGCCAATCCATTGATTTGTTTGCCGCCTTTAAAAGAACTGGGGGCCTCCTGTTAATTGGTTGTGAGTTTAGCGACTGGGGATTTACTGTTCAGTGAGTCAGTTAGTGCCTGATAACTTCACTGTGTATTTCACCTTCGAGCACTGGGTGCAGATGACTGCTTCTTGCTGCGCCTCATACCGTTGATTCACTCTGGCAGAAGATTGGGTGTTTTAATTTTTATCTTGCGTTTCATGCTTGAAGCCTATTTGTGATTGACACGAAAGCTGTGTTCACGAGGTGCGAGCTGCCTGATGTCTGCCTTTCATGCAGGTCCTCCAACACGCTTCCCGACAGTTGAGCTGACCCCCTGTCTTACAAATACATTTTATTTTTCACTTGCATTAAGGTATTCTCATTGAGAAGTGGCGTGACTCGTGTATTTAGTAAGATATTTGTTGGTTCCCCTGGGTAACCGCGCTGCAGTGCAGAGCCTCACAGACAAATAGTCCAAGCTTGACCTCCAGTCCGTGCTGAATTAACTGACCTTGGTTGAGGTGCTGCAGTTGGCCACAACACCCTGGACTGGGCGGGGAAACCAGCTAGTATTCCTGCTTCTGATGCAGTGATGCCTGCTGGAAGTTTGCGTGCGTGTGTGTGGTTGAGTGGAGGGAGAATCGCACACTCTTGTGATTTATTACACCCAGCCACGGTGGTCACGAAACATTCCAAGGCTTGATGTCCAAGCTTGCATCGAAATAACGGTCGTTTAAATAAGATACTTTGGGGCTCCCAGTGCAAGAGGAATATTCCGCCAGGCAAGGCAGTCGGTACAAAAACGCTCGGAACATTCCAACTGCGGCGGGATGCTCTTCTGCAAGAGTGAGTCCCGGAGGATGAGCTTTGGTGGGCGTTTTTAGTTCTTCTGACCGTTGCACAGCATGAGTCAGCGCCTTTTTGAGAGAGGATGAGAGTCGAAGTGATGCAGGCATTAGTCTGTTGCATTGCTGGGTAATGTTGCAAAGCACAGCCCCAAAACCAGGTGGAAATAGTTGCCATCTTTTAAACCAGAATTGAAGGAATGAATCAAAATTCCATGCAGTGTGGGAACTAACCCTGGGAAAAGCATCACTCCGTCTCTCCATCTTCAAGCACTGTAAGCAAACTGCTTTTGTTTCCTGAAACGACCTTCCTGCCAGTTAATTGTGGTTTCCTATTTTGTGCTCTACTTGGTTGAAGGATTTGGTAGAGTTGTGGCTTATTAATTAGGATTTTATTTACATGTTGGCAAAAGTAAAACGTTTACTGATTTTTAAAATACTTCAGGATAAAGCATCATTTTTTTTTTCCCCACCTCGAATCCCTCACCACATGCAATGTTTAACTTGCTAACAGGCTTGCTGCAGAGTGCCTGGCCTCCTAATTAGAGAACCGGAGGAAGGAAGGGTTTTTAATCTGTGTCACAGATCCCAACATTCGGTGCTAAAACTTGATGTGCTTTAGCTCCCAGCAGGCCTCTCTTCCTGAGACTGGAACCAAGCTTGGACAAGTCACATCCTGTCTCAGCACCGAGAGTCAAGTGCAATTAAGGTGGGGCCGCAGCGGAGGCAGAATTAGTTTGAAAGTTATCCAGGGGGTGGAGGGCGATTTGAAATATTTAGACGAGGCCAGTGTGGGGCCTTATCCTGGAGTATTCCTTTTAAATAGATTGGGAATTTATTAGAAGCTAATAGTAACTTTGTCTCCATTTAAGCTTGTAACTCATTTGTGCTGTTTTTGGCACAAGGAAATAAAATGATTAAACCCCTTGGTTCAATTAAAGGGAGAGTGACCCACAGTCAGAGTGACTCGGTACAAAATCAGTCCAGAATGGAAACTCCTTCTCCCCACCGTTCCTTTCGAATCTACTTGTATTAACCATATCCAGGTGGTTTTGGGGGATGGGGCGATTGTTGCTGTTTGATTCTATTACACATGTAACTGGTTTGTACCGCCAAATAAAAATAAATGTAAGCGTGCCTCTTTCCAAAGACAGGTTTTGATTGTTGGACGGAAAGTACCGATTTTATATGCGAGCCTGAAAGCTTGACTGCATGAGCAGCCGATTTGAATGAAGTGTCTCCACCTTCACTTGTAGTTGAAGATTGTGTTTGAATGCTTTAATTATTGAGCTATGATTGTTCCCATTTTGTCATGGTGTGTTTTTTTTTAATAAACCAGTTTTTTTTCTACATGTTTCTGCTTGTACTTTCTGCAAGTTTCATCATGACGTTCGAACATTGAATATAAAGCATATGTTAACTGTTAAGAGGACTGCAGTGTTATGACACTAGCATGGTGGCTAAGGGATTGTCAATGGATGTCACCGACATGGACTTCCATAAAGTTCCCCACAAGAGGTACGTAGTCCCGATTGGTGGGATGTGATGAGTGGTGGTCCCCAGTGATATTGTACTGGGCCTTGGCTTTTTTTCACCATATTTATCAATGGCTTGGAGGAAGAAGTGAAGAGTTGTATATCCAAGTTTGAAGATGACACCAAGTTGAGGGACACAGTAAGTAGTGCAGATGGGATCAGGATGTTACAAGGGGAAATTGGCAGATTCAGTGAGCTGGCCAGGCAGTGGTAAGTGGAGTTCAATCTGGGCAAATTGTGAGGTCATCTACTTTAGATCCAAGAAAAACAAACTGGCGTGTTTTCTAAATGGTTAGAAAGTGGAGGAGCAGAGAGATTGACGTGTCCGTGTACACTCCTCACTAAAGGCTAGTGGAATGTTTGTTGGCCTTTATCTCCAGGAGGCTGGCATACAGAGGGGGAGGAAGTTACGCTTCAGTTGTCTTGAGCCTTGGTCAGACTCTATCTGGAGCACTGTGTTCAGTTTTGGGCATCGCACCTCGGGAAGGATATTGTGACTGTTCACCAGAATGATACCAGGGCTGACATGGTTAAATTATCAGGATAGGTTGGATAAACTTGGCTTGTATTCCCTGGAGTATAGAAGATTGAAGGGTGATCTAATCAAGGTGTCTAAAATGATTATAAAGATTTGATAGGGTAGTTAAAAATAATCTATTTCCTCTGGTGGAGGAATCCAGTACAAGGGGGCATAAATCTTAAAATTTAAGTTTTAATTTAATTATCTTCCATGTTATAAAAAGGACATAGAAGCACTGAGAAGTTGCAAAAAAGATTTGCGAGAATGATTCCAGAACTGAGAGGTTATACCTATCAGGAAAGATTGAATAGGCTGGGGCTCTTTTCTCTAGAAAAGGAAAGACTGAGGGGTGAACTGATAGAGGTCTTAAGATTATGCGGCGTCATTATTTGCACGGTGTCTTTGACTCCCTCTGTGCATGCGCTCCCGTTTGGTACTGCGCCTGTGCACTCGATCCGGTCGTGTGTGCGTAGTACCAAACCGTGCAGTGGCTGCAGCCTGCACTGCCACGCTAGCCTCGGCTCCGTGCACAGAAGGTTAGGGAATCGGATGTGGGGAAGAGAGGGGATTGAAGGGAGGTGGGGAGGAGAGGGGATTGGAGGGGGGCGGGGGGGGAAGAGGGGGGCGGGGGGGGAAGAGGGGATTGAAGGGAGGAGAGGGGGGCGGGGGGGGGAAGGGGGGATTGAAGGGAGGAGAGGGGGGCGGGGGGGGAAGAGGGGATTGAAGGGAGGAGAGGGGGGCGGGGGGGAAGAGGGGATTGAAGGGGGGCGGGGCGGGAAGAGGGGATTGAAGGGAGGAGAGGGGTGGGGGGAAGAGGGGATTGAAGGGAGGAGAAGGGGCGGGGGGGGAAGAGGGGATTGAAGGGAGGAGTGGGGGGCGGGGGGGGATGAAGAGGGATTGAAGGGAGGAGAGGGGGGGGAATAAGAGGGGATTGAAGGGAGCAGAGGGTGGGCGGGGTGGAGAGAGGGCGATTGAAGGTGAGGAGAGGGAGGGCCGGGGGGGAAGAGGGGATTTGAAGGAGAGGAGAGGGGGGCGGGGGGTGGCAAGAGGGGATTGAAGAGGCAGGGGGGCGGGGTGGAGGAAGAGGGGGGCGGGGGGGGGGGGACAGAGGGGATTGAAGGGAGGAGAGGGGGGCGGGGTGGGAAGGTGAGGGATTGAAGGAGGAGAGGGGTGCGGGGGGAAGGGATTGAACGGGAGGAGGGGGGGGAATGGGGATTGAAGGGAGGAGAGTGGGGGCGGGGGGAAGAGGGGATTGAAGGGAGGAGAGGGGGGGGGAGAAGGTCAGGACCGCGGAGAGAAGGTCAGGAGCTTGTTCGCGGGTGGGGGGGAAAGCATGGTGAGAACAGTGTGGGGTGGGGGAGAATGTGATCCAGGTCTAAAGGAGGGGGGAATGAGAGCAAGAACGTGACCCAGATGGGAAGATAATCACGTTCTCCCGACCTCTGTTAGGCCTGGATTACATTCTTCCACCCCCAGCCCCTTTACACCTGCACCACCTTCTCCCTCCCCCCCCCACCCCCCCCCCCCCCCCAAAACCAGACTGCAGCGGTTCAAGAAGGCAGCTCACTACCACCCTCTCAAGGGCAACTATGGCTGGGCAATAAACATGACCGTATTCTGTGTTGGTCCGACAACCTGCATAACATTATATGTGACTATTCCAATGCTCTCCTGGCCAGCCTCCCATCTTCCACCCTCCGTGAACGAACTCATCCAAAACTCTGCTGCACGTTCCCTAACACGCAGCAGGTCCCATTCACCCACCACACATGTTCTCGTTGACCTGCACTGGCTCATGGTCCACCAACAACATTCCCACTAAGCTGTGCAGCCACGCAGCTGTCTGGAAGTCCCACACAGGCTGTTTCCCGTCTTTTTCAATGGGAGATTTTGCGCATGCATGAAATTTTAAGTGGGCCCCGCAGCCCGTTTAAGTGACCGTGCACCCAAAATAAATTAGGGGCACGTTGTCCACCTACAACTTAGAACATAAGAAACAGGAGCAGGAGTCGGCCAATTGGCCCCTCGAGCCTGCTCCGCCATTCAATAAGATCATGGCTGATCTGATCTTGGCCTCAACACCGCTTTCCCGCCCGCTCCCCATAACCCTTGATTCCCCTGGAGCTCAAAAATCTGTCTATCTCCGCCTTGAATATATTCTGATGTGGAGATGCCGGCGTTGGGCTGGGGTGGACAAAAATGAGAAGTCGCACAACACCAGGTTATAGTCCAACAGATTTATTTAATTTTATTTAATAAAATTAAATAAATCTGTTGGACTATAACCTGGTGTTGTGCGACTTCTCATTTTTGAATATATTCAATGACCCAGCCTCCACGGCTCTCTGGGGTAGAGAATTCCAAAGATTCACGACCCTCTGAGAGAAGAAATTCCTCCTCATCTCCGTCTTAAATGGGCGACACCTTATTCTGAAACTATGCCCCCTCGTTCTAGATACCCCCACGAGGGGAAACATCCTCTCAGCATCTACCCTGTCAATCCCCCTTCAGAATCTTACATGTTTCAGAAACTTGATTTTAGAATTCTCATCCTCATGTTGAAATCCTTCCATAGCCTCACCCCTTCCTATCTGAACTCAGCAGTGTGTGAGTGCTCGTAACCTGGGAGGGTGCGCCCTGTCTGTTCTGTGAAAGCAGTAGTGTTAGTACTGAGCGCTCTGGAACCTAGCTGTCACTATGAATGGATCAGATTACACATTGCAAAGCTCTTGATTATTCCAGCAGGCAGGATCAAATTACACATTCCAGACAAACTGTCGGGTGTGTTGTCCTCCAAGGGGACCAATCAGAAATCTGGTGTTGCAAATAGACACGACCAAGATTATGAAAGGGTTTGATAGGGTAGTGAAGATGTTTCGACTTGTGGGTGAAAGCAGAACTAGGGGCCATAAACATAATGTAGTCATTCATAAATTCAACTGGAGTATTGTGTCCAATTCTGGGCACCGCACTTTAGGAAGGATGTGAAGGCCTTAGAGCGGGTGCAGAAAAGATTTACAAGAATGATTCCAGGGATGAGGGACTTCAGTTACATGGATAGACTGGAGAAGCTGGGATTGTTCTCCTTAGAGCAGAGAAGATTGAGGGGAGAACTGATAGAGGTGTTCAAAATCATGAGGGGTCTGGACAGAGTAGATAGAGAGAAACTGTTCCCATTGGCGGAAGGGTCGAGAACCAGAGGACACAGATTCAAGGTGATTGGCAAAAGAACCAAAGGCAACATGAAGAAAAACTTTTTTTACGCAGCGAGTGGTTAGGATCTGGAATGCACTGCCTGAGAGGGTGGTGGAGGCAGACTCAATCGTTGCTTTCAAAAAGGAGTTGGATAAGTACCTGAAGGAAAAAAATTTGAAGGGCTACGGGGAAAGGGCGGGGGAGTGGGACTAGCTGAAGTGCTCTTGCAGAGAGCCGGGACGGGCCGAATGGCCTCCTTCTGTGCTGTAACCATTCTATGATTCTCATTAACTGAGCACTGATGAACTCTGGGCTGTCGGGGCAAAGGGAATAAGAAGATCAGAGGACTGGGAATACAGTCTTCATGTTTAAAGGGTAAGAGGTATGGGAGGGTATTGTTGATGTAAAGGGCTCCTGTAAGTTTGTTCTTTTAACCTCCTGCCCAAGGTTATGGTTTTCATAGCAAGATGGACAACATCAAACGATCTCCAAAACACCAGCAAAGATTTCATTATCCCAGATAATCCCTTGGCCTTGCTGGAGATATTTCAAATTAGCGTAATTTCTCCTCTACTATAAAGACCCACCATTTTATTCATCAGGGCGCTACTCAACTGACGTCAAGTAGGGTGGGCCCTGTCAGAAATTGGATCCGTGGAAAATAATGCAGAATCTGGAGATGTTCAAACCAGGAAATCAAGGAGAAGGAAATAGTACCCTAAATTTTTTACAGATTTCCTGCATCACTGTTTTTCAAACTTTTCTGTCTGGGCGATACATTGCAAATATTTTTGGACCTCCTAGAAAATAACCACCAACCCCCTCACCCCAGGAAAAACAATTCCATAATTGCAGAAAACAATTATTTATAAGTATAAGTCAACAAATACAGAAAAATAGAAACCTTGCAGATCTCCTCAGATCACCTACTGTTCCCAATTCAGCCCCCCAGTTTTCCATCGAATGTACAGCAGAGGAACAGGCCATTTGGCCCAATTGGTCCGTGCCGGTGTTTGTGCTTCACACGAGCCTCCTCCCACCCCTCTTCATCTCACCCTATCAACATATCCTATTCCTTTCTCCCTCACGTGTTTATCTAGCTTCCCTTAAATGCAGCTATGCTATTCGCCTTGTGGTAGCGAGTTCCACCTTCTAACCACTCTCTGGGTGAAAAAATTTCTCCTGATTTCCTTCTTGGATTTATTATTGACAATCATATATTTATGGCCCCGAGTTCTGGACTCCCCCACACAGGTGGAAACATCTCTACGTCTACCCTATCGAACACCTTCCTAATTTTAAAGACCTCTATTAGATCACCGCCCAGCCTTCTCTTTTCTAGAGAAAAGAGCCCCTTTCCTGATAGTTATAACCTCTCCGTTTGTAAACCTTTTTTTAATCTCCCATGGATAGGGGAGCAATTTTACGTTGAACGTATAGACTCTGCGCATTCCCTTAAGCTGAAGTTACAAAATGACTCAGTTCTGTTTTGTATTGCAGGTCGCAGTGATGTCACAATAACCCATGTATGCCTGATACCAGCTCGTTTCAAACGTCCCTTCGGGTCTGCAGTGCAATTTTGTAATGTCCCATTTTTCCCTGTGCCATGACAAATAACGCTACAAAGCCTTGCAGTTGTAACTTTATGTGGCTGATTGCCTGAGGCATCACAATGTGCTTCATTGTCTTTGGCCGAGCTCACAATGCTGAAAGCAAATCTGCTCTTGAGGGCTATGAACGTCAGTGACTTTTGCCAGGTACAGTCAGGATTTGCACGAGATTGACAAGTGTTTTTTTGTTCACAAACTAGCATAAATAAGGAGCTAACAGACTGAAGGGGCAGGCGCACTTGCCTTATGAGCTGGATGTGTTGCTTGAATTTTCTCCAGAGGCAACTGTGTTGCTGATTATTACTCACATTGTTTTTGAGGGCCACAATTTCAATTCACATCTTTTTTCGATGGCCACTCTCGTGATGCTGAGTTGCAGCATCCTTGGAGTAATGGGATACAAATTTTGAACTTCTGATGATCCACACAGTTAGTTCTTGATTGCAGTCATACCATTGTGGGTAGTTGCCAAATAACCGCCTCGCATTTCACCACACTAACAGCAGCCAGTTTCTTTCGACTTCCTACTTTAATGTGGTCTGCCTTCTTGCTGCATGGAAGGCGCAATAGCCCTGCCTCCTCCTAGCATTTTGCTGCAGAGCGAGAAGCAAAGAATGGAGAGCCCCGAATCACAGCTTGGCCAACTGGCCAGACCCTGAGTGTGTGGAGTCCAGGGGCACAGGGACTAGCAAGAGTACTCTTGGATGGCACGTTCAACCAAGGATTCATCTGCCCTCTCGGGTGGCCGTAAAAGATCCCACAATTGGAAGAAGAGCAGGAGAGTTTTCCCTGGTGTCCTGGGCCAACATTTATCCCTCAACCAACCTCACTAAAACAGATGATCTGGTCATTATCACGTCGCTGTTTGCGGGAGCTTGCTGTGCGCAAAATGGCTGCCACATTTCCTACACTACAACAGTGACTACGCTGCAAAAAGTACTTAATTGGCCGTAAAGTGCTTTGGGACGTCCTGAGGTCGTGAAAGGCGCTATAGAAATGCAAGTCTTTCTTTCTTTCTTCCTTTCTTTACTCAGGCGAAGGGGAGTAGAGCCCCAAATGACCCTGCCCCGGCAGCATTATGGGTTACGAGTGGTCCAGCTCAGCAGGAACAAAACACCAATCGATGTTAAAGGGATGTCCTCACCACACTGAAGCATTTTTGAAACACTTTTTGTTTGTTCTATGACGTGGGCACTGCTGGCAAGGTCACATTTGTTGCCCTCAGAACCACCGCAGTCCTTGTGGCAATCGTGCTCCCAGGGAATTCCAGGCGATTGAGCCAGTGCCGAGGAAGGGACAGGATGGCGTGTGCCTTGGGGGTGATGGCGTTCCCACAACATTGTTGCGCTTGTCCTTTCGGATGATTCGGGTACAGGCTCGTCGTCTTCTCTCCAGAAGTGAAGGTGCTGCAGCAAAGGCGGGAGTTCCTTGAATGAATAGAGAGTTCAAATTAAAAGGAGATTAAATGCAAAAAGAAAATCAAGCTGAATAGTGAGGGAAAACAAAAAAAGATTAGCGAGGCTGAAAGGAGGTATGAAGAACAACCGACAATATTGATGAATTTAGTAAACATAAAAAGTTAAAGAAATGGTAGCGCTGATTAAAGATGAAAAAGGAAAGTGTCTGCTCTCTCAGGTGATCCCATGGCACTATTTTGAAGAAGAGCCTAAGAACATAAGAAATAAGAGCAGGAGTAGGCCATACGGCCCCTCGAGCCTGCTCCGCCATTCAATAAGATCATGGCTGATCATCGACCTCAACTCCACTTTCCCGCCCGATCTCCATATCCCTTGATTCTCCTAGAGTCCAAAAATCTATCGATCTCAGCCTTGAATATACTCAAAGACTCAGCATTCACAGCCCTCTGGGGCAGAGAATTCCACAGATTCACAACCCTCTGAGTGAAGAAATTCCTCCTCATCTCGGTCTTAAATGGCCTACCCCTTATCCTGAGACTATGTCCCCCTAGTTCTAGACACTCCAGCCAGGGGAAACAACCTCTCAGCATCTACCCTGTCAATCCCCCTCAGAATCTTGTATGTTTCAATGAGATCACCTCTCATTCTTCTAAACTCCAGAGAATATCGGCCCATTCTACACAATCTCTCATCATTGGACAGCCCTCTCATCCCAGGAGTCAATCTAGTGAACCTTCGTTGCACCGCCTCCAAGGCAAGTATATCCTTCCTTAGATAAGGAGACCAGAACTCTGCACAGTACTCCAGGTGTGGTCTCACCAAGGCCCTGTACAATTGTAGCAAGACTTCCTTACTCTTATACTCCAACCCCCTTGCAATAAAGGCCAACATGCCATTTGCCTTCCTTATTGCTTGCTGTACCTGCATGCTAGCTTTCTGTGTTTCTTGCACGAGGACACCCAAATCTCTCTGAACACCAACATTTGAAAGAGCTGGGGAGCTCTGGCCAATATTTAACCATCAACTAATACCTAAAAACAGACTACCTGGTCATTAACACATTGCTGTTTGTGGGAGCTTGCTGTGCGCAAATCTGTGTTTCCCTACATTACAGCAGCGACTACACTTCAAAAGTACTTCATTGGCTGTAAAGCGCTTTGGGACGTCCTGAGATCATGAAAGGCGCGATAGAGATGCAAGTTCATTCTCTCTTATGGAGGATGAAGAAATGGCAGAGCTACTAAACAAGTATTTTGCCTACAGTTTGCACTGAAGAGCGTGGTAGTGGGAATGAAAGGGTACAAGAGGAGGAGGCGGAGCAATTTGATATGATAACGGTAGATGGGGGAAGTAGCACTGAAGAAATTGGTCAAAATGGAAAAGGCACCAGCCCCCGATGGTATGCGTTCTTGAATGCTGGGGGACGTCAGAGAGGAAACAGCAGATGCTCTGACTACAGTCTCTCAAACATCTTGCAATATGGATGTTGCGCCAGAGGACTGAAGCGTTGCCAAAAGAGGTGAAAGGAATAAACCAGGTAACTACGGGCCAGTCAATCTAACATCAGTAGTGAGTAAGCTTCCAGGGACCATAATACAGAATAACATTAATATTCACCGAGAAAAACATGGGTTAATTAACGACAGCCAACATGGACTTGTAAAAGGCAAGTTATGCCTGACAAATTTAATGGAGCTCTTTGAGCAGAGAGCAGATGGTATTGCGAAAGGAAATGCTGAGGATGTTGTGTATCTGGATTTTGAAAGGGTGTGTAATGAGGGGCCGCATCGGAGGCCTATTGATAAAATTAAGATTCTTGGTATTAAAGGGACTGTGGCAGTCTCATTAGGAATTTGGTTAATGATCAGAAAACAGAGAGTACTGGTTAATGAATGTTTTTCAGACTTTGGAGATGTAAACAGTAGTGTCTTCCAGGGCTCAGTGTTGGGACCATTGCTCTTCTCAATATATATAGATGACCTGGATTTGGAGGCACAGCATAACAATTTGAAGATGACACAAAAATAGGGAGCGTGCTTAACTCTGAAGAGGACTGTAAGTGACTTTATACCAAGACCAGAGTCGGGACTGTAGACAATCTTCCTCTGTTACAGACAGATCTAGATGCGCTGGTAGATTGGGCCCGTGAGTGGCAAACGATGTTTAATTTAGAAAAGTGCAGCGTTACGGATGTGGGGGCAGTGCGAATGCTGAACTCGTGTACACCCTTGTAGACCTTGTGGAGAAAGAAAGAGATCTGGGCGTTCTAGTGCATAGATCTCTAAAGGCTCATGACCAATGCTGTGAAGCAATAGCTGGAGCGAACAGGGTGTTGGAGTGAGGTTGTAGGACAATTGACTATAAGACAATGCATACTATTTTGTCCTTGTACAAGACCTTGGTTAGGCCTCAGTTAGAATGCTGTGTCCAGTTTTGGTCTCCTCACTTGGTAGGTGATATTGAGGCTTTGGAAAGGGTGCAGAGAAGGGCCGCTAGAGTAGTTCCTAGTTTAAAGCATCTTGGTAACCAAGATAGGCTCAAAGAGCTGGGGGCCCTACACTTTAGAGAAGCATGGTCTTAAAGATTGACGTAATAAAGACTCACTATGCACTTGAACATAAAGCAAGGCTTTAATCAACTTGTAACGAAACATGGAGGTCTAGTTAGCAGTCACTAGCTTCCTGTTTCCAGATTGTCTCTGCCCAAGGTGGGCCCATTCCTGAGTATTTATACTCCCTGGACGGCGCCCCAGCTGGCCACCCAGTAGTACTTCCTGAGTTGTTACTTGCGATTTATGACAAAGATGATATGATCGAGCTTTATAAGATGATTAAGGGGCTGGATTATGTTTGTGAAGGGAGGACCAGGAGTCACAAGCTCAAGTTATGTAAAGGCAGATCTAGGTTAGATGTCAGGAGGTGGTTCTTTGCCCAGGCAATAGTGGACCTCTGGAACAGGCTGCCATCTCGTGTGGTGGATTCCTTCAAGTGAGAGCTGGACCTGTTTCTGGCTGGGGCGGAGATCACCTCTTACAAGAGGTAGGTATCTTGTAACGTAAATCAGGGCCAGAGTGATCTCCTGGACTAGTTTCGATCGCCTAAGGGGGGTCGGAGAGGAATTTTCCAGATTTTTCCCCCCTAATTGGCCTGGGGTTTTTTAATCTGGTTTTTCACCTCTCCCAGGAGATCACATGGCTTTTGGGTGGGGTGGAGAGTGCGTATATTGTGGTGCACAAGGCATCGCAATTGTGTGGGACAGGCTGGATGGACCAGAGGGTCTTCTCCTGTCCGTCATTGCTCACATGCTCATACTTCAGGAGGACACGGGCTAGTAAATTGGCCAGATAGGTGTTTGACGGAACTTAATGCAGAGAAACGCGAGGTGCTACATTTTGGAAAGATAAATAAGGAGAGGACATATACACCAAATGGTAAAACCTAAAATGGAGTAGGAGAGCAGAGAGACTTAGGGGTTCAGATACACAAATCTTTTTAAAAAAAGACTTGTATTTTGCCTTTCACGACCTCAGGACGTCCCAAAGCGCTTTACAGCCAATGAAGTACTTTCTGAAGTGTCGTCACTGTTGTAATGTAGGAAACGAAGCAGCCAATTTGCGCACAGCAAGATCCCACAAACAGCAATTAAAAATGGGAGGACAAGTTGATAGAGCTGTAAAAAAGCATAAGGAATCCTGAGTTTTATAAATAGGGGAATAGAGTACGAAGTGATGAGGTAATGCTAAACCTATATAAATCATTGGTACGGCCCCAGGTATAATATTGTGTCTGGTTTTGGGGGACCTTATTTTAGGAAAGATGTCAGAGCCACAGAGATTGGACAGAAGAGATTCACAAAGCTGATACCTGGGACGAGAGGCTTTAGTTATGAAGAGAGGCTAGGGAAACTGGAGCTAGTTTCATTTCAACAGAGAAGGTTGAGGGGAGTTCTGACGCAGCTGCTGAAGATTCTGAGGGGTTTTGATAAGGTAACTCGTGGAAAAATATTTCCAGTGATCAGCGAGTCGGTAACTCGGGGGCATAAATTTAAGCTCATTACCAAAAAAAAGCAAAGGGAGAGATTAGAAAGAAAGAACTTGCATTTCTATAGCGCCTTTCATGATTTCAGGATGCCCCAAAGCGCTTTACAGCCAATGAAGTACTTTTTGAAGTGTAGTCACTGTTGTAATGTAGGAAACGCGGCAGCCAATTTGCGCACAGCAAGCTCCCACAAACAGCAATGTGTTAACGACCAGATCATCTGTTTTAGTGATGTTGATTGAGGGATAAACATTGTCCCCAGGACCCCCGCTCTTCTTCAAAATAGGATCTTTTACGTCCACCTGAGAGGGCAGACGGGGCCTCGGTTTAACATCTCATCCGAAAGACGCCACCTCTGACAGTGCAGCGCTCCCTCAGCACTGCCCTGGAGTGTCAGCCTAGATTTTTGTGCTCAGGTCCCTGGAGTGACTGAGTCACAGCTGACACACAGGATATTAGGAGAACGCATTTTATACAGAGGGTTGTTAGGATGTGGGATGTTGATGCTAAATCTGCTTTTAAAGGGGAAATAGATAAATATTTGAAAAAGGAAAAATTAAAACATGTATATATACTTGAAAAGAAAACCTTTCAGGGCAATGGGGAAAGAGTGGGGGAGTGGGACCAATTTTAATTGATGTTACATACAAAGGTAAGCAAAATGTGTCTCTCTCTATAACTATCTGTCTGCTTCTCTCCTGGTCTCAAAATCTTTCTGTCTCTCTTTCTCTGTCTTTCCATTCGTCCTCCACTCTTTCTCTCTGTCTCCCCTTGTCTTTGACTATTTTTTCTCATTCTTTCTCTTCCTCTTTCTGTGAGAAAAATAGGCAGAATCTCTCTTCTAGATAAATTCGTGTGTACATGTTCAAGGGAGTTCTGACCAATATTTATCTCTCAACCAACATCAGTAAAACAGATTATCTGGTCATTATCTCATTGCTGATTGTAGGATCTTGTGGGCACAAATTGGCTGCCGCGTTTCCGACATTACAACAGTGACTACACTTCAAAAATACTTCATTGGCTGTAAAGCGTTTTGGGACGTCCTGAGGTTGTGCAAGGTGCTATAGAAACCTTTTTTTATCTTTCTTTCTTATTGCAATGATCCAGTTAGAGTTGCATTGGCGACAGTCATGAAAGTTTCTGCAAATATGCACACGTGTCTGCAAATACCAGTCGCATTGAGGTGTTTTTTTTACCAACTGTGCTATTTGGGATCTTGTATTTTTTTTTGCTTTTTCTGTGGGAAAGAAGTCTCCTGAGGCACTGACCGAAGATCTGCGCTTGCTTGTGACAGTGAGTGAGATGGACGATCTGAACTCCTGCCATCGCCCCATCCCCTTGTTACCTGTCGTGGGCATTGCCTGCTTGGAGTATAAAAGTAGGGAAGTCCTGTTACAACAGTACAGGGCGTTGGTGAGACCACACCGGGAGTACTGCGTACAGTTTTGGTCTCCTTATTTAAGGAAGGATATACTTGCATTGGAGGCAGTTCAGAGAAGGTTCACAAGATTGATTCTGGAGATGAAGGGGTTGTCTTATGAAGAAAGGTTGAGCAGGTTGTGCCTATACTCATTGGAGTTCAGAAGAATGAGAGGGGATCTTATTGAAACATATAAGATTCTGAAGGGGCTTGACAGGGTAGATGCAGAGAGGATGTTTCCCCTCGTGGGGAAATCTAGAACTAGGGGGCATAATTTCAGAATAAGGGGGCACCCTGTTAAATCGGAAATGAGGAGGAATTTCTTCTCTCAGAGGGTCGTGAATCTTTGGAATTCTCTTCCCCAGAGAGCTGTGGAGGCTGGGTCATTGAATATATTTAAGGTGGAGATAGACAGATTTTTGAACGATAAGGGAGTCAAGGGTTATGGGGAGCGGGCAGGGAAATGAGTTGAGGCCAAGATCAGATCGGCCATGATCTTATTGAATGGCGGAGCAGGCTCGAGGGGCCGAATGGCCGACTCCTGCTCCTACGTCTTATGTTCTTATGTTCTTATGTTCTACAGGCCAACAGCTTGCTTCTGTTGGATTGTACTTTCCATTCACTATTTTATATCAAAATATAATCAAACTATACTTCAAATGACCACAACAGTGTCAGCCATGGCTCAGTGGGTAGCACTCTTGCCTCTGAGTCAGAAGGTTGTGGGCTCAGGTACCACTCAGAGACTTGAGCACAAAAATCGAGGTCTGACACTCCCAGTGCAGTGCTGAGGGAGTGCTGCGCTGTCGGAGGTGCCGTCTTTCAGATTAGACGTTAAACCGAGGCCCCCGTCTGCCCTCTCAGGTGGATGTAAAAAAAAAACCATGGCACTATTTCGAAGAAGAGCAGGGAAGTTCTCCCCGGTGTCCTGGCCAATATTTATCCCTTAATCAACATCACTAAAAAAACAGATTATCTGGTCATTGTCACATTGCTGTTTGTGGGAGCTTGCTGTGCGCAAATTGGCTGCCGCGTTTGCTACATTACAACAGTGACTCCACTTCAAAAAGTACTTCATTGCCTGTAAAGCGCTTTGGGACGTCCTGAGGTCGTGAAAGGCGCTATAGAAATGCAAGGCTTCCTTTCTTCCTTTTCTTTACAACCACTAATCACCATCTATTTCTTCCTCCTTCTCAGCTTGTTGCTGTATCCAGGATACCACACAACTGATGTATTATGGTGCTCTGATGTCACACCCTTTCAGCTTGATACTATATCCAAGATACGACACGTTTCATACGATATGATGCTGTGGTACCTTAATGGAAGAGGGACACTGAAAGGTGAGAGGATTGGCTGCTGCCAAGCTATATCCAGTAATAGAGAACTAAAACTGATTGGAAACAGGGACATTTCTAGACTGGTAAAATCTGATACACGTAATAATATTCTGGTTTTCAAACTGGGCTTCACAGGCCATAAGAGTCCACACGGTCACCAGATTTCCATGCATTTATCATCAGATTACCGTATCTTTCTGTAATTGTCATCTTATTAGAGTATTATTTCTGTTGCTGTATACTAAGATATAAAAATTTGCAAGGATAACACTGTTTCTCTTTAGGTGTCTGACACTGTCTTTCAAAAATTAGGATGGGGGTCCTTTAACATAAGTAAGGAACAACATAAGAATTAGGAGCAGGACTGGCCATACGGCCCCTTGAGCCTGCTCCGCCATTCAATCAGATCACGGCTGATCTTCGACCTCAACTCCACTTTCCCGCCCCATCTCCATATTCCTTGATTCCCCTAGAGTTCAAAAACCTATCTATCTCAGCTTTGAATATGCTCAATGACTCAGCATCCACAGCTCTTTGGATAAGAGAATTCCAAAGATTCACAACCCTCTGAGTGAAGAAATTTCTCCTCATCTCAGTCTTAAATGGCAAACCCCTTATCCTGAGACTGTGTCCCCTAGTTCTAGACTCTCCAGCCAGGGGAAACAACCTCTCAGCATCTACCCTGTCAATCCCCCTCAGAATCTTGTATGTTTCAATGAGATCACCTCCCATTCTTCTAAACTCCAGAGAGTACAGGCCCATTCTACACAATCTCTCATCATAGGACAGCCCTCTCATCCCAGGGATCAATCTGGTGGAATGTGTCAATCTTTGCAGGAGTCTTGTGACAGAAAAGCTGGAAAACCATTGGTTTCATTAGTTTTACTTGCTGAGAGCCTCCCTCGGGAAAGTGAGTGATATCACTCCCGACTCCCAGCCTGGTCAATGCTTGTTTCATGTCCCACTGATCAATCAGTGCACTCAGTGACATTCAATGTGCTTTATTTGCGTAATAGCAAATCTCCTGTGGTGCTGTTCACGATCCATTAAGAAAGAAAGGCTTGCATTTCTGTAGCACCTTTCACTACCTGAGGACGTCCCAAAGTGCTTTACAGCCAGCAAAGTACTTCTGGAGGGTAGTCACTGTTGTAATGTAGAGGAACACAGCAGTCAATTTGTGCACAGCAAGATCCCTCAAACAGCCATGCGATATAGACCAGATAATCTGTTTTAGTGATGTTTGTTGAAGGATAAATGTTGGTCCAAGACAATAGGGGGTGGGGGGGGGGGAGGGGATTCTTCTGAACATCTTCCAATAGTACCATGGGATCCTTTACATCCACCTGAGAGAGCAGACAGGGCCTCGGTTCAATGTCTCTTCTGAAAGACGGCACCTCCGACAGTGCAGCACTCCCTCATATAAGGACGGGAACATTATACCATGTAAAATGCAATGTATTATTTGGCTGATGAAGTGTAGGTGTGTGTCCCTACAAGGCTACATAGTCTAATTAATACCCAAACACTGAGTCCACACACGAGCTCAATTGAGAGGCTGCAGATGTTCTGGCTGCGGCATGTATTTTGCTGGAATTTCTCCGCACATTCTGAATGACTGCTTTTATTTCTTTATGCTATTGTTTCAAATATGACACAGAAATTTGCATTAGACAACAACAACTTGCGTAGATATAGCGCCTTTAACGTCATTAAAAACGTCACAAGGCGCTTCACAGGAGCGATTATCAGACAAACTTCGACACCGAGCCAATGTGACATCTGACAATATGTGACGATCAATGTTCTCTCTAAGCTGTGTGGCCGCACAGCAACGGGAAAGGTCCTGCGCAGGCCGCTTCCCCACTGTAAAGACCGCGCAAGCGGGGAAATATAAAGGGACCACGCACTAAAAGAAACAGGCCGCGCAGAACAAAATGCAGCTTACGGGGAACATTGGTGATGTAATGTTTTGCTGACTGACCTGTTTGGACACCATCCACACCTTTGATTGCCGTGATTATCTCTCTGCCGAGGTGTGATAAAGGGCAGTTGGAAAGATTAACTGTAATCATCTGGCTGTGTTCTCTGACTATATATGCTGTGCCTATATACATCTCTTCACTTCACCTGACGAAGGAGCAGCGCTCCGAAAGCTTGTGATTTCAAATAAAACTGTTGGACTATAACCTGGTGTTGTGCGACTTCTTACATTTGTCCACCCCAGTCCAACACCGGCATCTCCGCGTCATTTCTCTTAAAAATGGACAGAAATTGCATACATACCTACAATCTATTATAGATAGATACATGCAGGATGGTGAATAGTCTTCAAAATCCTTTTACTTATTCGTGTGGCGCTGCGTAATCTTGGACATGAAGGTATATCAATTTTATGGTGTAGGAACTAAAAGTGTACGGGATTTGTTGTTTAAGACCTGCAGTATTCCCGGGTCATTTTTTTATGATGAACTACAGGAATATTCATTACCTTGAATTATAAAATACACTGTGCTGATAAACACCATGAATAAACATTTGGCTCCTGGTCTTGCATTCTGCGATCAGCAATATTTGTTGCAGCTAGACTTAGTAATAGGCAAATAATAAATCACACAATGGGGAGAGGCTCCTCACTGATTCAGTTCCTTAATACACTGCTCGGTGTGCTATAGGCCATACAAGATCACAAAATAATTATGGATGAGGAAGGCCGATTGGCTCACCTTAATTTATCCAACCAAAAGAGCCTAGTGTCTCCCCCCGCACACCAACCCATTGCAACATCCAATTGTTTTTTAAACAATTCCAAGGTTTTTTCCCTCTAGTACTCCATCCGGGATCCATTCCATGTGTTAATCCCTCTTTTTTTTGTTTATTCATTCTTGGGATGTAGGCGTCGCTGTCAAGACCAGCATTTATTGCCCATCCCGAGTTGCCTTAAGAAGGTAGTGGTGGACCCTTCTTCTTGAACCACTGGTAACAGTTTGATACAACCGAGTGGCTTGCTAGACCACACCAGAGGGCGGTTTAGAGTCAACCACATTGGTGTGGGAGTGGAGTCACATATAGGTCGGACCGGGTAAGGACGGCAGGTTTCCTTCCGAAAAGTATATTAGTGAATCAGTTGGGTTTTTACAACAATCCAACACCTTCATGGTCACTAACCTAAAAATAAGTCAAGGAGAGGAACTTAGTGGATTTAATATAAGTTTAAAAAAATGATAATGGAGAAAATAATGGGACTTAAGATTGACAAATCTCCAGGATTTGATGGTTCCCACCCCCAGGGTATTAAAAGAAATACCAGAGGAAATTGAAAATGCGTTAGTCATAATTGTCAAAGCTCTCTGTATTCAGGAATTGTGCCGTTAGGATTGGAAAGTTGCCAAACTCACAGCATTATTTAAAAGAAGGGAGGGAGGAAGAAACTAGGTAACTACAGAGCCACCAGTTTAACATCAAATGTGGCGAAGCTACTAGAATCTATCACCAGGGACAGAGTGATTGTGTACTTGGACAAGGACAAACTGATCAAAGAGAGTCAGCATGGATTTTTGAATGGTAGGTCATGTCTGGCTAATCAAGTTGAAATTTTTGAAGAGGTCACTGGCATGGTAGATAGGGGAGTGTCTATGGATTTGATCTATATAGACTTCCAGAAGGCATTTCATAAGGTTCCACACAACAGATTGTCAGCAAAAAATGAAAGCACTGTGAGTTGGAGGAAACCTAGCGACGCGGGTCAGAATTGGTTGGGAGGCAGGAAACAGAAATAGGGATAAATGGAATGTTCTCTGATTGGTGGCAAGTGGTGTTCCCCCAGGGGATCTGTACTGGGGCCTCGGCTTCTTACTGTCTATATTAATAACTTGGATGAAGTTTGCAGATGACATTAAGTTCGGAGGCACAGTAAGTTGTGTCGATGGGAGCACGAAGTACAAAGGGACATAGAAGAGACTAAGTGGAGGGGAAAAAAACTATTGCAAATGGAGTTCAATGTGGGGAAGTGTGAGGTCATCCACTTTGGATCTGAGAAAAAAACCAAACCGGTCTATTTTCTTAATGGTGAGAGACTAGGGACTGCGGAGGAGCAAAGGGGTTTAGGTGTCTGTATATACAAATTACAGGTACAAAAAGTAATCAAGAAGGCCAATGGAATGTTGGCCTTTATCTCAAGGGACTTGGAATACAAAAGTAAAGAAGTTATGCTTCAGCTGTATAGAGCCTTGGTCAAACCCCATCTGGAGCACTGCATTCAGTTTTGGGCATCGCACCTCAAAAAGGATACGCTGGCCCTACAGAAGTCTGTAAGATATGAGGGGGTCAATCCACTGCCCTTGTTTTAAAGTTACTGCAGGACCCAGAGACATGAGTACACATTGTTAAAAGGCAAGTTCAGGACCGATGTCAGGAAGTACTTTACACAACAAGTGATCAATAGCTGGAAAAGATCTCCCAGGTAAGGGTAATGCTGGCAAAAAGTCTGGAATCGTTCAAGAGGCAGTTAGACGCTACGATGGGGACGTTGGGTGTCTATGAACGCCTGAGCTAGTTGAGCCAAATATGCTTCGTCATCTGAACTTATACTGGTGATCTTTGCCAAGTGTGTAGCTAGACATTGCATGTGCCCACAGAACCATTGGGGGCAGTGGTGCCGAACCGTTTTATCAACTAAGCAAACCTCTCTGGTACTGTTTAGTCATTAAAAGAAATTTGCCTTTGCAGTCAGCATTTAGCTAATCCTATTATAATAGGCATTGAAAAAACATTACAATACTCAAACCAGGACACATTCAACGGAATTGTTTAGATCGTGTTCAATAGAACACAATGCCAAGTGAAATACAAGGTGCAGCAAATCACCATGTCGGCAGTGCAGGGAAGAGGCATGAGGCTGATCCATAGTATCAAAGGCCTGAAAAGACTGGAGAAACATTTCATTTTCAGCCTGCAAAGGACGCGCCTGACAACTGATCTTATATAAGATAGTTAACGGAATGGAAAAGATAGATATTACTTCATTTATTACTCATTTAGAACTTAGAGGATATACCCATCAGGAAAGATTGAACAGGCTGTGCTCTTTCCTCTAGAAAAGAGAAGGCTGAGGGGTGACCTACTAGAACAACAACAATGATTTGCATTTATATAGCGCCTTTGACGTGGTAAAACATCACACGGCGCTTCACAGGAGAGTTATCAAAAGTAGGGAGGTTATTATGCTTCAGTTGTACAGGGCATTCGTGAGACCACATCTGGAGTACTGTGTACAGTATTGGTCTCCTTATTTAAGGAAGGATGTAAATGCGTTGGAAGCAGTTCAGAGAAGGTTTACCAGACTAATACCTGGACTGGGCGGGTTGTCTTATAAGGAAAGGTCGGACAGGCTAGGCT
The DNA here is from genome assembly GCA_030390025.1 of Squalus acanthias. Lineage (NCBI taxonomy): Eukaryota > Metazoa > Chordata > Chondrichthyes > Squaliformes > Squalidae > Squalus > Squalus acanthias. The sequence continues at coordinate 18,459,641 of CM059450.1, forward strand.
TGTATCCGCTGGAGTTTAGAAGAGTAAGAGGTGACTTGATTGAAACGTATAAGATCCTGAGGGGTTTGGACAGGGTGGATGTGGAGAGGATGTTTCCTCTTGTGGGAGAATCTAGAACTAGGGGTCACTGTTTAAAAATAAGGGGTCGCCCATTTAAGACAGAGATGAGGAGAAATGTTTTCTCACAGAGGGTCGTGAGTCTTTGGAACTCTCTTCCTCAGAGGTCGGTGGAAGCAGAGTCTTTGAATATTTTTAAGGCAGAGGTAGATAGATTCTTGATAAGAAAGGGGGTGAAAGGTTATCAGGGGTAGGCGGGAATGTGGAGTAATCAGATCAGCCATGATCTTATTGAATGGCGGAGCAGGCTCGAGGGGCCGAGTGGCCGACTCCTGCTCCTAATTGGTATGTTCGTATGTCAAATTTTGACACTGAGCCACATAAGGAGATATTAGGGCAGATGACCAAAAGCTTGGTCAAAGAGGTAAATTTTAAGGAGCAATTAAAAGCAGGAATTAGTAAGAGGCTGGAGGAGGTTACTGAGATAGGGAGGGGGCGAGATCATGGAGGGATTTGAAAACAAGGATGAGAATGTTAAAATCGAGGCGTTGCTTAACCAATGTAGGTCAACCAGCACAGGGGTATGGGTGAATGAGACTTGGTGCGAGTTAGGATACAGATGACAGAGTTTTGGATGAGCTTAAGTTTATGGAGGGTGGAAGATGGGAGTCCGGCTAGGAACAGTCAGGTCTAGAGGTAACAAAGGCATGGATGAGGATTTCAGCAGCAGATGAGCTGAGGCAGGGGCGAAGATGGGTGATGTTACGGAGGTGGAAATAGGCGGTCTTAGTGATGGCGCAGATACATGGTCGGAAGCTCATCTTGGGGTCAACTACGACACCAAGGTTGCGAACAGTCTGGTTCAGCCTCAGACAGTTGCCAGGGAGAGGGATGGAGTCGGCGGTTAGGGAACGGAATTTGTGGCAGGGACAGAAGACAATAGCTACGGTCTTCCCAATGTTTAGTTGGTCTTTAAAATTTTCGATAGGGTAGACATAGAGGAGATGTTTCCACTTGTGGGGAGACCAAAACTAGGAGACACAAATATAAGACAGTCACCGATAAATCCAATGAGGAATTCAGGAGAAACTTCTTTACCCAAAGAATGGTAGAATGTAGAACTCGCTATCACATGGAGTAGTTGAGGCGAATAGCAGAGATACATTGAAGGAGAAGCTTAAATGAGGGATAAGCACATGAGGGAGAAAAAGAAAGAAAGACTTGCATTTCTATAGCGCCTTGCACGACCACCGAATGTCCCAAAGCGCTTTACAGCCAATGAAGTACTTTTTGAAGTGTAGTCACTGTTGTAATGTAGGAAATAATAGAAGGTTATGTTGATGGGGTTAGATGAAGAGGGGTGGGAGGAGGCTCGTGTGGAGCATAAACACCAGCACGGACCTGTTGGGCCGAATGGCCTGTTTCTGTGCTGTAAAATTCTATGTATTTCTATGAAAAGTAAATTGCAAGAGTAGAACAAGAGGATGCAGATTTAAACCCGTAAAAGTTAAATTTAGTTGTAATATCAGGAAGTATTTCTTCACACAAAGAGTGATCAACACACCAAATGGGCATCCAGTCGGAGAGGTGGAGGCGGAAACCCTGAATCATTTAAGAACCAATTGGCTGCTGCAATGGGAGGGGACTCTAGGATCTTTCGGTTAGATGACTTAAGATGGGCTGAATGGCCTTCCTCATCTGTAATCATCTTGCAATCCTGTCGCTCGTAGCCAAATAATTTGTAAAAAGAATTGGAAAAAAGAAATGATTGCCATTTCGGGCTTTATCTGCAGAGGTACATACTGTTCCTCCCACCCCCAAACACACTCATTCACAGAAAAAGACAGTGTTATTTTTGTCGTAAATTACTCTTGTTGCGTAATCAAGCATCATGCAGGCTGTCCCATTCACTTGTTGTCACATTATGCCACTGTGACAGTCACTCAACCACACTTGATTTAAATTTTCGTGTTGAATATCGATCATTATATTAAAAACTCTTATATAAGAACATAAGACGTAGGAGCAGGAGTAGGTCATTTGGCCCCTCGAGCCTGCTCCACCATTCAATAAGATCATGGCTGATCTGATCTTGGCCTCAACTCCACTTTTCCTGCCCGCTCCCCGTAACCCTTGACTCCCTTATCGTTCAAAAATCTGTCTATCTCCACCTTTAAATATATCCAATGACCCAGCCTCCACTGCCCTCTGAGAGAAGAAATTCCTCCTCATTTACGATTTATAAGGGTGCCCCCTTATTCTGAAATTATGCCCCCTAGTTCTAGATTCCCCCACGAGGGGAAACATCCTCTCTGCATCTACCTTGTCGAGCCCCTTCAGAATCTTATATGTTTCAATAAGATCCCCTCTCATTCTTCTAAACTCCAATGAGTATCGGCCCAACCTGCTCAACCTTTCTTCATAAGAAAACCCCTTCATCTCCGGATATATGTCTGCCCTTCCTGACAATTTCTTCAATTATAAATTTCTCTGTCCACATTTATAATGGAAACTGCCCATGAGAACTTGTCACACTGTAATTGCACCCTTCCCCCTCCCCCCTCAGCATCACAACTGGTGGGAGGGTGTGGTTGTAAGGTGAGCTCCAGATCAAGCTCAGCTGAGATGCTCCTGCAGTCGAATAGCTTGTTCACATTTACTGCTCAACGTGGAGAATGGCGAGGTACGGGAGGAGAGCCGGCACTCGTGGAACTATATCGCAATAAGAGAAAATGCACTCAGGAGAGGAGACGAGTGGGGACAACCGGAGCAGAAGAACTCACTTTGCGTGAGGAACAAGAAACCGTGATGCACAGTAAACCCCCGGCCACACCCAGCACAACCCACATATTAAAATGTTAATACTGTAGGATAACGGTTCACAGATATCGGGGAGTGATCACAAGGCTTTGCTCAATCTCTGGTTCTGTGCTTTGTGATGGTACCTGAAACCATCTATTAGATTAGTGCACTGCTGACACTCCCGGGCATCAATTATTCTACAGATCCTCAAACTCACCAGTTAGATTACTTTTTTATTCGTTCGTGGATATGCATAATTCTTTCTGTATATAAATTATCTGAATACCTTGGTTAGACTATTCTTTGTAACTCACTCCTGGATATTCAGTACATTCTATGCATTAATATATACACTATCTTAACCCCTTAAATAAATTCTAGCCTGCAACTCATTCCCAGGTAACTATTATTCCCTACCGATACAGACTTTTTCCATTTTATTTTGCTACTTTGTAGTGTAGTATAAATTTGTGAATGAGCCATAATTTTGGGACACAGTTTTGAAGAGTGCGCAGGGACAGAGGGACCTGGGAGTTAATATGCATAGGTCCCTGAAGGTGGCGGGACATATTGAGAGAGTGGTTAACAAAGTGGCTTCATAAATAGAGGTATTGAGTACAAAAGTAGAGAAGTTATGCTGAACCTTTATAAAGCACTGGTTAGGCCACAACTGGAGCATTGTGTCCAGTTCTGGTCACCACACTTTAGGAAGGATGTGAAGGCCCTTGAGAGGGTGCAGAGGAGATTTACCAGAATGGTTCCGGGGATGGGGGATCTTAGCTACAAGGACAGGTTGGAGAAGCTGGATTTGTTTTCATTCGAGCAAAGGAGGTTGAGGGGTGATTTGATAGAGGTGTACACGATTATGAAAGGTTTGGATAGGCTAGACGGGGAAAGGCTGTTCCCACTAGTTGATGGTACAAGGACTAGGGGACACAGATTTAAGGTTTTGGGCAAGAGATACAGGGGGGACGTGAGGAAAAACTTTTTTACACAGCGAGTGGTGATGACCTGGAACTCGCTGCCGACGGAAGTGGTGGAAGCGGAGACACTCAATGTTTTCAAGGGGAGACTGGATAGGCACTTGAGGGAAATAAACTTGTAGGGCTACGGGGATAGAGCGGGGGAATGGGACTGACTGGATTGCTCTACAGAGAGCCGGCACGGACTCGATGGGCCGAATAGCCTCCTTCTGTGCCGTTATGACTCTATGACATCTGATTTCAGATCATTCCTTTCCTCAATAACATCTCACTCAAATAGACAGCTTGCCTTCTGCGTACCTTTAACACAGCGAAAGGTCCCAAGACAGAAAACGACATTACCGAACCTGCATTGAGGTGCACTGCACTTTAACCCCCTTTGCTTAGGCTTGTATTTTAGGGTCAGTCTTGGCTCCATGGTAACACTCTTGTCTCTGAGTCAGTGGTTTGAGTCCCACTCCAGAGATCTGAGCACACAATCTAGGCTGATACTCAGTGCAGTGCTGAGGGAGTGCTGCACTGTCAGAGGGGCCACATTTCTGATGCCCCGTCCGCCCTCTCAGGCGGATGTAAAAGATCCCATGACACTATTCAAAGAAGAGCAGGGAGTTCTCCTCGGTGTCCTGGCCAATATTTATCCTTCAACCAATATCACTAAAACAGATTATCGAGTCATTTATCTCATTGCTATTTGTATTTTGTAGTCATCTCTGTGGTTTGTGGTGTGCTTATGTCCCTAACTATGTGTATCCATTTCTAAAATAACCCACAAGGAGACACTAGATTGCCCCAGTGTCACCAAACAAAAACCAAAAAGAGGCACAACTAATAAAGAACTTAATCACAAAACCAAAGGAAACATCTAAACTGAGATAATAATGTTATTACTATTATCCGCTATGCACTCCAGTCCCAGCAGTGCCCACCAGTTGGGAGAGTCATCAAGCGCACCTCATTCCCGTTGTTAGGAGCTTGCTGTGCGCAAATTGGCTGCTACATTTCCCTACATAACAACAGTGGCTACAATTTAAAGCACTTTGTGACGTCCGGTGGAGGTGAAAGGCGATATATAAATGCAGGTTACTTTGGGACATCCTGAGGATGTGAAAGGCGCTATATAAATACAAGTTGCTTTGGGACACCCTGAGGATACGAAAGGTGATATATAAATGTAGGTTGCTATGGGACACCCTGAGGATGCGAAAGGCGATATATAAATGCAGGTTGCTTTGGGACATCTGGAGGAGGTGAAAGGCGATAGATAAATGCAGGTTGCTTTGAGACGTCAGGAGGATGTGAAAGACGATACATAAATGCAGGTTTCTTTGGGACATCTGGAGGAGGTGAAAGGCGATATATAAATGCAGGTTGCTATGGAACGTTCGGAGGATGTGAAAGGCGATATATAAATGCAGGTTGCTATGGGATGTCCTGAGGATGTGAAAGGCGATAGATAAATGCAGGTTGCTTTGGGACACCCTGAGGATGCGAAAGGCGATATATAAATGCAGGATGCTTTGGGACGCCCTGAGGAGGTGAAAAGCGATAGATAAATGCAGGTTGCTTTGGGACGTCCGGAGGAGGTGAAAGGCGATATATAAATGCAGGTTGCTTTGGGACATCTGGAGGAGGTGAAAGGCGATATATAAATGCAGGTTACTTTGAGACCAGCTGAGGAGGTGAAAGGCGATATATAAATGCAGGTTACTTTGAGACCAGCTGAGGAGGTGAAAGGCGATATATAAATGCAGGTTGCTTTGAGACCAGCTGAGGAGGTGAAAGGCGATATATAAATGCAGGTTACTTTGGGACATCCGGAGGATGTGAAAGACGATATATAAATGCAGGTTGCTTTGGGACATCTGGAGGAGGTGAAAGGCGATATATAAATGCAGGTTGCTTTGGGACGCCCGGAGGAGGTGAAAGGCGATAGATAAATGCAGGTTGCTTTGGGACGTCAGGAGGATGTGAAAGACGATATATAAATGCAGGTTTCTTTGGGACATCTGGAGGAGGTGAAAGGCGATATATAAATGCAGGTTGCTATGGAACGTTCGGAGCAGGTGAAAGGCGCTATATAAATGCAAGTTGCTTTGAGACCAGCTGAGGAGGTGAAAGGCAATAGATAAGCGCAGGTTACTTTGGGATGTCCGGAGGAGGTGAAAGGCGATATATAAATGCAGGTTGCTTTGGGACATCTGGAGGAGGTGAAAGGCGATATATAAATGCAGATTGCTTTGGGACGCCAGGAGGAGGTGAAAGGCGATAGATAAATGCAGGTTGCTTTGGGGCACCTGGAGGAGGTGAAAGGCGATAGATAAATGCAGGTTGCTTTGGGATAAATGCGAGTCTGCCTTTAACATGACGCGCGAGCCTGACGTCAGCGACGCCACCGCCGATTGGCCAGCGGGGCTGACCAACCAGCGGCAGCTGTGGCCGGGGCAGCGACCAATCAGAGCCGAGTTGCTAGCACGCCGCTTTATTTTTAGTTTCGGGGGGGGTGGGGGTGGGGAGACTGCCGCGTCACATCACAGCCCTGACGTCGTGCGTGCGTGCGGCACTTTCCGCCAGGAGGGAGAGAAGAAATAGTCCGCATGGTAATAGTTCAAAATAAAATGAAGGATTTTAGAAATTTGGCAGAGGGGGGGAGAATGGTTTGATTGTATTAGATTGGTGATTGAAGGTGAGGTGGGGGGGTGGGGATAGAGAGGTTTGATGGGAGGGAGGGTGGTGAAAGTAGTTCCGGAGGAGGAGGAGGAGGGAGGGAGGAGGAGGAGGCGGCGGCTGGCCGTGGGGAGGGAGCTGGTATAAGCGCGCCGGGGAGCCGGGGCCAAAGTTTGGGCAGAGGCTGCTCGGGTTGACAGTGACAGGCGGCGGCGGCGGGAGCAGCGGCACCGGCACCGGCAGCGGCGGACAGCCACCCGCACCGCCCCACCACCACCACACCAACCAACCCCCCTCCCAGCGCGACAAGTAAGCCTTCTAACCATCTCAACAACAAAAAAAATGTCTAAAATTAAAAAAAAAAAAATTTTTTAATAAATAAAACCTCTTTTGCTTCAGTTCTCCTCCCCCAAAATCTTGTGTGTGTGTGTGGAAGGGGAGAGAATTTTTCTTAAATCATTATTTTCCTTCTCTCAATTGACTTTAAATGCTGGGGCTTCTACTAACCCTATTGTCAGTTCTCTGCAGGCTTGTCTTATTTAATTTTTTCTTTTTCTCGATCTTTCTATATAGATATATATATGTTTTTATCTGTATTATGTTTTTATATATATAATTTGTGTATATCTATATGTATGCGTGTGTGTGTGTGCATATATATCTATTATATATTTATGTATGTATGCGTGTGTGTGTGTGTGTGTGTATATTTGTGTGTTTCTATATATTTATTATATATTTATATTTTTAAAAAAAAGGCCTTGTGTGTTTTTAAAGTATAATTGATATCCATTTCTACCTGAGGGGAGTTTAAAATGTAAAAAAGGTTGATGCTGAGTTTAAAATGTAGATCTTGAGTTTATATAAGGTGGATATTGAGTTTAAAATGTAGTTTTTCTCTCTTTCTCCCTTCATCCATACCCTTTTTTTTCCTCCAACACCCCCCCCCCCTTCCTCCACCATTTATAATTATCCTGTCTTTTCTGAGGTATATTTATATTTGATGACTTCAAGTAAAATGGTTTTTTTTTAAAGTACAAATCCAGGTGTGAGGGTGATTACGAAATATATTAAATTGTACTTTGTTTTTTTTTAACCTGGAAAGAGAAAGAGAGAGAGAGAGAGACAGTTGTTGACGTGTTCAGTCAGTAATTTCAGTGCCAAGTGGAGATGCTTTATTTTTTTTTCCCCCCCCCCCCCCAATGGCTAAAAATGCCACATCTCTGATCATTTTGGGGGTGGGGGAAAGAGAGATTTTTATTATTTAAAATAAATAAAAGGTGATGGTTTTAAAATATTCGAGCTTGTTAGATCAGAATTTATTTTTTTCTCTCCAAACGATGCAGCAGAGCCCTGGATTAAGAGAAGGTTTGAGAGGATTTGGTCGGTTAAAGTCCTTGGGCCGGACCCTTTAATTTTTTTTTTAAGTTCAGATATATTTTTTTCCTCTTGGCAACTGTATTGTGTGGTTTTTTTCCAAGTGCAACACCTCAGCAATTGATTCGTGCAAGTGTAAATGTTGGTGGGAGACGTTTTAATGTCTCTCTCTCCCCTTTAGTCAGGGTTGGTTTTAATGGAATTTGTGAAGAGAAGGAGGGGGATGGGCTCAGGGACATTTAATATTGAGCAATCCAGAGAGAGGGGAGGAGGAGGGAGCGCCACTGCGCCTGCGCCGCAGGCTTGACGGCGGCTCACTGCGCATGTGCGCCGCGCCCCGCCGCCCTCTGGGAGCTGTAGTTTTCCCTGGCCCGCGGCCGGTGGGCAGCCCGGACTACAACTCCCGTGGTGCAGCGCGAGCGAGGCCCTCGGCCTCCTTTGCAGTGTGGACCCCCCCCCCCGCCCTTTAGGGCTCCTTTTTTTCTTTAATTTGGCCACTGAGCCCAGTTTGTTTGCAAGGAAAAGCAGGGACGACCGCCCCCCCCCCCCCGAAAGCACAGCTGGGTCGAGTGCATTTTATTTTGTCTTTTAGTGCCCTAAGAAAATAGGGCCACTTACAGTCAGCCTCTTCTGCGATGTGGTGACTTTGGGGTGCTACTGCTGCAAAGTGGGGGAAATAAGTTGGTGATTGCCACTCCAGATTTGGCACATTTTACAGTTCCCACGTTTACCTGCATGCAGGCAGATTCGTCATCAAACTGCAGATGTCAGCAGCATTCACTGTAGAATAATTAGAAATCTAAAGGTTTAGCATAACTTACCTTGCTTTTGTACTCTATACCTCCTATTTATGAAGCCAATGATGCTGTATGTTTGGTTTTTTTTTTTAAACAGCCTTATCAACTTACCCTGCCACATTCAGAAATTTGTGTATGGGAACCCCCAATCTCTCTGTTCCAGCACTAAAATGCACTCAACCCAGCTGTGCTGGGACGTCACTGCTTTTCTTGCAAACAATCTGGCTCGGTGACCAAGCAAGCAGGAGGCCCATTTGGCCCATGGTGTCTGCACCGGCTGAAAGAGCTATCCAGCCGAATCCGTAGCCCTGTAAGTTACAGCACTGCAAGTGCATCTCCAGGTACTTTTTAAATGCGATGAGATGTAGGAATGAAACCTTCGTGTTTCAGATTTCAGAGACCCGAGTAGAATTCAGTAAACACTTTGTCTTCTTCCTTACCACTGCATATTCCCTTTTGCCACCAGGGACAACTGATCATTTCACTGGACCACAAGGTAATTACTGATGAGGAAGGCTATTTAGCCCATCTTCATTCATCCATCCTGAAAGATCATAAAGTGCCACATTGCATCGACCTAGACAGACTGGTGAAATGGGTAGACACATGGCAGATGAAATTTAAGGCAGAGAAGTGTGACATTGCATTTTTAAAGGAAAAATGAAGAGAGGTAATATAAATTAAATAGTACAATTTTAAAGGGTGTGCTGGAACAGAGATTGGGGGTTCCCATACACAAATTTCTGAATGTGGCAGGGTAAGTTGATAAGGCCGTTTTTAAAAAAAAAACATACAGCATCATTGGCTTCATAAATAGAGTACAAAAGCAAGGAAGTTATGCTAAACCTTTATAAATCAGAGGAATGGAGTATTGTCCAATTCTGGGCACCACATTTTAGGAAGGATGTCAAGACCTTGCAGAGGAGATTTACTCGAATGGTACCAGGGATGGGGACTTTAGTTACTTGGAGAGACTGGAGAAGCTGGGGTTGTTCTCCTTTAGTGCAGAGAAGGTTATGGGGAGATTTAATAGAGGTGCTCAAAATTATGAGGGGTTTTGATAGAGTAGGTAGGGAGAAACTGTTACACTGACAGGCGGGTCAGTAACCAGAGGACACCGATTTAAGATAATTGGCAAAAAAATCCAGGGGGAAGATGAAGAGAAATCTTTTATGCAGCGAGTTATGATCTGGAATGCACTGCCTGTAAAGGTGGTGGATTCCGATTCAATAGTAACTTTAAAAAGGGAATTGGATATATACTTGAACAGGAGAAAATTGCAGGGCTATGGGGAAAGAGCAGGGCGTGGAACTCATTGGATCGCTCTTTCAAAGAGCTGGCACAGGCACGATGGGCTGAATGGCCTCCTGTGCTGTATATTTCTCTGATTGCTGTATCCAATTGTTTCTTAAATGATTCCAGATTCCACTATTGTATCTGGAAGTCTATTCCCTGTGTTGATCGGTGTGGGCGAAGAATTTCCCAAGTGGGATTATGTGACAATGGGCTAGCACATTGTCCTTTTATGCTGGCATGAATGTGAAGCCTCTTCGTACTGATGGGTTGAAATCTGCGTATGTAGTGCAATGCCCCAGTGATCTGCCTTATGCACAAAATGTGCCAAAATTGGAAAAAAATCAATCCTGGGGTAAATGAAATGTTTTCTGCTTTGTTGTCCAGTGTTAAAGGTCAGGTATACTGTGGTACAACTACAAAAGAGCAGCCTTTCCCATCCCACTGCACCAGTTTCCATGACGGCCATATTGCAGTCTCTGAGATTGGTATTTTGTGGAGCTGGGCTGAGACTGTTCCAAACGTGTTCCACTTTTGACCTTCAGGAGATTTAGCCCTCCCCCTGCCATCCCAATCCGTCTAGGCTGGATTCAAACCCTGGGCAGTATGCTAAACTCCCGCAGCCACTGCCTTTTGAGTGTTCCGTTCAGCTTGGAGCTCATCTACTATCTCTCAATTTTGAAACTAATGTCAATGTATAAAAAAACAAGAAGTTATCCTCATTCCAATTTTCTTCTTTTTCCTCCCTTCCCGTCCTGAAGTTTTTGTTTCCTGGCTGGGTGCAGTCCCGTGTAGGCTGGTGCTGTTCTTGCCCAAGTGGCTAGGCAGTGAGTGTTGGCAGGCTGATGACAGCAGAGGGCATTCCAGTTGAAACTGATCCTGCCCTTGTTTGTTGTCCACGTGCACACTTTCCAGCAGAACCTGCTGGATGCTGATCAGGAGCAGGAACGTTCTCCCCCCTCCAGCCTAGCCTGTTGTGTGGCGGCCAACTGCAGTGCCTCTACTGCCACCACAGTCGAGATCAGCTAACTGAACATAGACCAGGGATCAACCTTCTGGTCTGTGTTTTAGTGCTACACAGGGCAGCGCCTTAACCCCTAGATCATGGGGAGAAGTTATATTAAGAGTCAGACTAATTATTCATTGTGCAGCCTCCCACTTCTCGGAGCTGATGTCGCAGTGCTATAGCATTGGCTGGTAGCACCCTCGCCTGAGTCAGAAGGTTGTGGGTTCAAGTCCCACTCCAGAGACTTGAGCACAAAAATCTGGGCTGACACTCTACTGCGGTGCTGAGGGAGTGCTGCTCTGTCGGAGGGGCCGTCTTTCGGATGAGACGTTCCGCCGAGGCCCCGTCTGCGCTCTCAGATGGATGTAAAAGATCTCATGGCACTATTTTGAAGAAGAGCAGGGGAGTTCTCCCCAGTGTCCTGGCCAATATTTATCCCTCAATCAACATCACTAAAACAGATTATCTGGTTATTGTCATATTGCTGTTTGTGGGAGCTTGCTGTGTGCAAATTGGCTGCCTCATTTCCTACATTACAACAGTGACTACATTTCAAAAGTACTTCATTGGCTGTAAAGCAGTTTGGGATGCCCAGTGGTCATGAAAGGCGCTATATAAATGCAAGTCTTTCTTTTTTCTCTTTCGGCTTTGGAGATTTGCATTACCAGGGATATGGATGCCTGCAGCCATTAACCCAGATTGTCCTGAGTCTCTGCAAACATGCTGTGAATTTTTCATTTTGTTAATGAAGTTCCCAATGCTTTGGTGTAATATGCTGCAGCGACTGAGTGCTGGCATGCAGGTTCACAAACTGCTTTCCCCTCTCCCCACAGTTACATAGAGTCTACAGCACAGAAACAGGCCATTTGGCCCAAGTGGTCCGTGCTGGTGTTTATGCTCCACATGAGCCTCCTCCCACCCCACCTCATCTTACTCTATCAGCATATCCTTGTATTCCTTTCTCCCTTGGGTACTGATTTAGCTTCCCCTTAAAAGCATCTATGCTATTCGCCTCAACCACTCCTTGTGGTAGCGAGTTCCACATCCTAACCAGACTCTGGGTAAAGATGTTTCTCCTGAATTCCCTATTGGATTTATTCGTGACTATCATATATTTTTGGCCCCGCCCACAAGTGGAAACATCTTCTGTGTCTAAGGTAAGGTCCTTTCTTGCTCTGTCCCCTCACGGGGCACGAGGGCGAGTCACCTGTGATTGTAGGTAATTTATTGATACAATTGCTTGAACCTCCATGAGGCCTTCCGTGACACACAAACTGTCAAAATGTGGATGGAGACACACTTTTCTCTCTCTCAATTTCTCCTCCCGTCGATCCTTCCCGGGATACAGTTCCACAGGCCTCTTGCGCATTTCCCAAATGGCCATTATTTCCACGTGAGCCGTGACCGTCTCAATGGGCTATTCAACCATTACTGCTGAGCGCCATTCTGTACTACTCCCCTGACATTCACGCTTCCATCGAGGGTATGGGAACCCAGGCAGGTGTTCTCCTTCCTAACCCGGGGGCACTTGGGCCAGTTGTAGTGCCCATACTCCTTCCATAGCTGAGATCAGCTCGTTCAGCACAACCTGGGTACCAAACCATGGACCTTTACTGGCCTATAATCTAGCTACTCATCGGACAGTCAATAAAGTATATGGGATCCCGGGCTTTATAAATCGAGGCATAGATTACAAAAGCCAGGAAGTTATGCTAAACCTTTATAAAACACTAGTTCGGCCCCAGCTGGAGTACTGTGTCCAATTCTGGGCACCACACTCTTGGAAGGACGTGAAGGCTTTGGAGAGGGCGCAGAAGAGATTGACTAGAATGGGATGGGGGATTACAGTTACGTGGAGGGACTGGAGAAGCTGGGGTTGTTTATCTTTGAGCAGAGAAGGCTAAGAGAAGATTTGATAGAGGTGTTCAAAATCATGAAGGGTTTAGATAGTGAATAAAGAGAAACTGTTTCCAGTGGCTGAAGGGTTGATAACCACAGGGCACAGATTTAAGGTGATTGGCAAAAGAACCAGAGGCGACCTGAGGGGGAAACTTTTTTACGTGGTGGACTGCACTGCCCGATAGGGTGGTGAAAATATTAGCCTTCAAAAGGGAATTGGAGAAATATTTGAAGGAGGAAATAAATGACAGTGATATGGGGAAGGAGCCAGGGAGTGGGACTAACTGGTTTGCTCTTGAAAAGGGCTGGCACAGACTCGAATGGCCTGCTTCTGGATTCTACGAGTTAATTGGGAGGATTTTTTTTTTAAATCACCCAGCAAAAAGGCATTATAAAAGAAGTGCTGTGACTGCTTATTTTGTAGGTGCTCTGCTCAAAATGGAGGCAGTAACCTTAGAGTGTGCTTATCAATGCATGTAAACAACACAACTGAAAGCAAAATCTAGGTGGGGGTGGTCTCATTCGGAATCTTGCCGCGTGTACCTTTCACAGCAGTACAATTGTGTAATTAAAACAATATTGTGTCAGACCAGTAAAAATAGCATAGCAGGAGCTCACTCATAAAGCATAGTCGGCCTGTTTTTTTTGTGAAGCTACTTTTGTACTGTATATAATGAACATTTGCCTGAACTTTGCTTGTGCTCTTGTATGCAACAGTTTTTGTATCCGAGCTCATGTAAAGAAAACATCGGAGGTTAAAAGGAGCAGAAATGGTGGGAATTGAGCTGAGGGCAGAGGGAGCGGAGCCGAAAAAGAAATTTAAAGGGGATGTCAAAAGTCTGATTTAAAGAGAAGGATTTTTTTTAGAGGCTTTTGAATGTGCCAAGACTGAGATTTACAAAGAGCATTTAAAACCGGACGGAAAAAGTTGACTTCCACTAGGCTGTGGTTTCACAGGGGTGAGTCGGGCCCGCTCGTGGTCATTCTCAATATGAGTGGAGACGGTGAGTGTCGGCAGGCAATTCAACTGGTGGACATTACAGGCAAGCTTGCTCCTTTTCAACCAACATCCACGCACAGGCACTCTTCAGTTAGAGGTCACTGGAGTGCAGTGAGGAGCAAGAAATCTGTCTGATTTCCTCCCTTCTGTCCCCATAGAATCTTACAGCACAGAAGCAGGCCATTCGGCCCACCGTGCCTGTGCTGGCATTTGAGAAGAGTTATCCAATTAGTCCTGCTTCCCTTTCTCATAGCCCTGCAATTTTCTCCTCCCAAGCATTTATCCAATTCTTTCAAGAGTTACTATTGAATCTGCTTCCACCACCGTTTCAGGCAGTGCATTCCAGATCATCAGAACTCGCTGGGGGTGGGGGGAAATTCTCCTCTCGCCTCCTGGCTTTTTTGCCAATTACCTTAAATCTTTGTCCTCTGGTTACTGACCCATCTGTGCGTGGAAACAGTTTCTCCTTATTTACTTTTATCAAAACCCTCTATATCCGCCTCTAACTCGAGGTGCTGAGGAAAATTGTAGTGCTCGCACCGAGATCAGCTGGTTCAGATCAAACCTGGCCTGTGTGGTTCAACCGATTGATGAGCATATATTTTTGGTAGGACCTTCATTAATGACATTGTTAATCCGCTCGTGTGACTGTCGCGTCACAGCCAGAACACTGAGCTCACTGGCAATGTGTGTGTGTATACAGATGCTGGCTGGCACAGACAGGCCCTGATGCAGAGAATAAAACAGACCCATAAAACTGCAATTGCGTGTTGTAAGCGGATCGCTCAGAGTAATTGTGGTGTTTGAACAATGGCTATAAACTGACCTAGCACTGCTCTTGTGGTACATGTATCTAAACCCCTTGATTAGATTACTGCCTGTAATTCTGCAGGTAACCAGTCTATATATAAACCATTTGAATCCCTAGGTCGGGTTGTAATCGCTCCCTGGCATCCATTATATTCTCTAGGTAATCGGTTGTATTATTTCAGAAAATGCATTTACTTCTCAAGTCACAGTATCATGTGTCTGGTGAATAATCAACATTTTGCATTACTGACAATCCCTTCCATTGTTGATACAAAATAGTGTACTGTCAAAGTTGCAGTGGCTATTCAGTAGCAACAGGGTTAATTTTTTAAAAATTCATTCATGGGATGTGGGCGTCGCTGGCAAGGGCAGCATTTATTGCCCATCCCTAATTGCCCTTGAGAAGGTGGTGGTGAGCTGCCTTCTTGAACCGCTGCAGTCTGTGGGGTGAAGGCCCTCCCACCATGCTGACTTTGTTGTAGTGCTTTGGTAGAACTGAGTGGCTTGCTCGGCCATTTCAGAGGGCAGTTAAGAGTCAGTCACGTTGCTGTGGGTCTGGAGTCACATATAGGCCAGACCGGCAGATTTCCTTCCCTGAAAGACATTGGTGAACCAGATGGATTTTTACGACAATCTGGTCGTTATATGGTTACCATTACTGATGCTAGCTTCGCCCCCCCCCCCCCCCTCCCCCCCCCCCCCCCCCCCTCCAGGACTGGTGCATGGTGTAGTTGATGGACAGAAGCTTTTTCTCATTGCAAAATTGACAATTAGCAGCAGGTTATAGTAGGCTCCCTGATAGTTCAGCAGTTTTATCCAGCAAGCTACTGAGTCATGCAGACCAGGATTTTCCCAGGTTTGATCCTGCTCTGTTCTAAGTGAACTGAAGTCTGCCAAGGTGGTGGTAGGAGTGCCACATCAGAACTAGGGAGGGGAAACTCACTGACGGCGCCTGATTGTCCACATGCACAGCATTGAGTGAGGAAATTATAATTTCATAGTTGCATGATCAAATTAGTTTGTCAAGGCTCATGCATGAATAATAGACACTCAAGGTAGTGGAGGATGCTTGCCTGTGAAGCCACACTCCAGCAAGGGGTCGACACTTTTAGGAGTGGAGGAGGAAAATTAGTTTTACTTCCTGGGTTTTTTTTCCACCCTTCACAAAAAAATTTCAGGTGATTGACAAAGACAATATCCCACACCCATTGGAGAATCCAAGCAGTGCTATGCAGGTATACACCAGCACTTGCCTTCTCTACATATAGTTGTAGTTGATGGGGATAGGCACTCCATTGTCCTGTCCACTCTTGTGCTCCTCCCAGTGGCTGATTTCAGACAGATTAGGGGAGACCTGGAAGCAAGGTAGCCCCATGTGCTTTGGGGGCTTGAGAAGAAGGGGGACACATGCCTTAAACAGGTGTACATTTTCCCCCTTCCCATAACACAACTCTCCATATTGACCACATTTTCACAGCACTTCTTCACACACAGCGTAATAGAAATCTGGAACTCTTCTCTTTCTCTCCCCCCCCCCCCCCCCCCTCCCCTTCCAAAGGCTGTGGATGCTGGGACAATGAAAGCTTTCAAGACTGTGATCGATAGATTTTTGTTAGGCAAGGATATCAAGGGGTTTGGGGCTGAGGTACAGATCACCCATGATCTAATTGAATGGTGAAAGAGGATCGAGTGGCTGAATGGCCGCCTGCTGTTCAGGGGATGCACTCTGTTATATAGGAGACCAGGATTTGATCCATGCTGGATTAGCAAGTCTTCGCTGGGGTAGCAGTTGGGGTGCTCTAGTATACACAGGCTAGAGAAAAAAATCTCAGCCAGGATTCCTGCTCCTTGGCTGAAGTTTAGATGCTGGATAAGCATAGAGCAGGTTCACCTGTGATGGAGCATCCTATTCACAGAGGGTAGCCACGTGGTCGAGGTACCAGAGAGGTGCTGCTTGTGGAACCAAATGTTGATGTAAGTCATTGCCTCCAGACTAAGGGGGAGTTTTTCAGTGGATGTATCCATTTTAGAGTGTGGTCTCTTTAGTTAAACAAATCTGTAAGGAGTCAGAGGAAGTAATTGGCAAGTATCGTCATGTTCGAGAATTAATCATTCAGTTTGCAATGTAGAATAGCTCATCTTGGGTTGAGGATGTGCTACCTGAGGTAGTCCAAAATCATTAGAAAAGACCATCACTTCAATTTTGCTTCATCAATTGGATAAGTACACAAGAATTAGGAGCAGGAGTAGGCCATGCGGCCCTTCGAGCCTGCTCCCCCCCCATTCAATAAGATCATGGCTGATCTTCGACCTCAACTCCACTTTCCTGCACTATCCCCATATCCCTTGATTCCCCTAGAGTCCAAAAATCTACTGATCTCATTCTTGAATATACTCGATAACTGAGCATCCACAGCCCTCTGGGGGTAGTGAATACCAAAGATTCACAACCCTCTGAGTGAAGAAATTTCTCCCCAACTCCGTCCTAAATATCTGACCCCTTATCCTGAGACTGTGACCCCTAGTACTAGACTCTCCAGGCAGGGGAAAACAGCCTCTCAGCATCTACCCTGTCAAGCCCCCTCAATCTTATGTTTCAATGAGATCACCCCTCAGTCTTCTAAACACCAGAGAGTATAGGCCCAATATATTCTCTCCTTTTCTGTGAATAGAATGCTGCAAGAAAGAAAGCATTCAAAGGAAGGAAATGCAATGTGAAACCTGCTCGTCATTTTGAATTCCCTAATTTTGGGGCAACAACATGAAGCAGTCCTTTGAATCAAACATTGCATTAATTTCGCTAAATGTTATGTTAAGGTGCTGGCTGCAACACTCTGCCCTCAATGAAGGATATACTGACGGAAATCAATCTGTGTTTTGAACAGCTAGAATCTATCTGGGAAATGTTGGAAACATACGGTAAGCATTAGCCTGTGCACCTTCTATTCATGACTTTGCATAGTAAAATCCCAATCTACTTACTGGAGTTAGTTTACTGAGGTACACATTTTATTTAAGGGAGACCAGCAGAGGTGAGATTTTAAGATTAAATTTAAAAAAAAAAAATCTATTGAGGTAGCTGATAATGTTGCTGAAATGTACTGTAATGAGAAGGGGGATTAGGGTCTCGTCTGTTCCTAACTTGCTGTGGGATTGCTGTTTTGTTATAAACAGGAGGGAAGAATCAAAGAACAGCACCTGTGTGTTTTAAGTAGCTCATGATATTTAGACAAGCAGCACGATTTCTGAAATAACAGAAGAAAATGCTGGAAATACTCAACAGGTCAGGCAGCATCTGTGGAGAGAGAGAGAAACCGAGTTAACGTTTCACAATGACCTTTCGCCAGAAGTAGAAAAAGTTGGAGATGTGTCTCGGCCGTGGCTCAGTGGGTAGCACACTCGCCTCCGAGTCAGAAGGTTGTGGGTTCAAGTCCCATGCTAGAGACTTCAGCACAAAAATCTAGGCTGACACTCCAGTGCAGTACTGAGGGAGTGCTGCACTGTCAGAGGTGCCGTCTTTTGGATGAGACGTTAAACCGAGGCCCTGTCTGCTCTCAGGTGGACGTAAAAGATCCCATGGCACTATTTCGAGAAGAGCAGGGGAGTTCTCCCCGGTGTCCTGCCCAATATTTATCCCTCAATCAACATCACCAAAAAAGATTATCTGGTCATTATCACATTGCTGTTTGTGGGAGCTTGCTGTGTGCAAATTGGCTGCAGCGTTTCCTACATTACAACAGTGACTACACTTCAAAAGCACTTCATTGGCTGTAAAGCAGTTTGGGACGTTCGGTGGTCGTGAAAGGTGCTGTCTTTTTTAACAGGTTTCAAGCAAGTACAGAGGCAGGGAAAGTGGAGGAGGGGAGGAAAGAACAAAAGGGAAGGTCTGTGATAGGGTGGAAGGCAGGAGAGATTAAATTACAAAAGGGATGATGGTGCAAGGCAAAATGAGAGAGTAATGGGACAAGTAAAGAAACAAAAGATGGGTCTAGAAGAGGTGTAAATGGGAATAGCAGATCATCAGCAGCTGCCATCTGGAAAAACGGCTTGATTTTTGGTTTTATTAACATTTTCTTGCCAGCTTCTTCCATTTCTGAAGGTGCAGTTTCATAGGCACCTGCTTCCTTCTGACACCTCACCCAAGTGATCATTCTGTTGTGAGCCCTGACACTGAGGGTCGCTGGGCCATTCAACTATAGATGGCATTAAAGCCCAGCCAAACCATTTGATCTTCACACACTTCGACCAGGGGTTACTGGCTGGTGATCATATCTGGGAGTCCTAGCCAATTCTCCCCCTCCACCACCCTCACCCTCCACCCAATCCAGGACACAGAGGCCAGTTGTAACCTACGACTAGCCTAGCTGAGAGCCAGCGCAGTGCAAACTGAATAGCCCCTAGAATGGGCAGACAGGAAAAATGGCAATGATTCCTATTGCTGATTGCTATCCGGAGACCCTTGGTGGAAGTGTATGTGTGTGTGTGTGTGTGTGTGTGTGTATGAATGTTTAAGGATGGGATCGGGTTCAGCGGTGATGTTTCATTGGCCTGTATCGCTCAGCTACTTGCCGGGCCACTGGGAGTCGAGGGAGGAAAGAGATTTTGGTTTGATAAGTGCAGATGTAGAATCTGAGGAGTGGGTGATATAGTGGACCAAAGACCAGATGTTGCAAGAGGGATGTAGCACTCTAGGTGAAGTGGAATGTAGCTGTGGTGGGAGTTATAAATCAGGACAAGGATTTTGAAGTTTATGCACTGAGGGATAGGAAGCTGGTGAAGATTAGGTAGGTGTGTGGGACTTGGTATGGACTAGGTTGTGCTTCAGTGAAGCGCCTTGTGACGTTTTCCTATCTTAGGGACGCTATATAAATGCAAGTTGTTGTGTGCAATAAAATTCTTGGAGTTGTGATTTGTGAAGTGGCACTCTTGGAGATAATCAAGAAGTGTTTGAGAAGTTGAGCTATAGGTAACAAGGGCATGAATGTGGATTTCATTGGTGGTGAGGTAAGAATGGAGATGAGCAACTATGGAGATGGAAATAGGTAGTATTGGTGATATACTAGGTGTGGACAAGCTCAGCTCACGGTTGAACAGGACATTGGCTTTGCAACTTTGGATTTGGCCTGAGTGAGTGAGCAACTGGGATGGAGTAGGTAATGTGTGAAGTACATGGTAGAAGTCATACAACATGGTTTTGGTTTTACCAAGGTTAAGATGCAGAATTGTTTTATAAAATCTGTTACTCTGGGGCTGCTTGGCAAAGCTGATCTTTAACCTTAATTTGAAAATGTCACCTCCTTATGGGTGTCTGCGCAACACCATAACTGACCACCCTCGATCCCCATCTGCAGAACTGCTTTGTTACAACAGCAACTTGTATTTATATAGCTCCTTTAACATAGCAAAAAACGTCCTAAGGCACTTCACAGGAGTGTTGTCAAACAAAATTTAACATCGAGCCATAAGGAGATATTAGGACAGATGGCCAAAAGCTTGGTCAAAGAGGTAGGTTTTAAGGAGCGTCTTAAAAGAGGAGAGCGTGGTCGAGAGGCAGGGAGGTTTAGGGAGGGAATTCTGGAGCTTACGGCCTTGGCAGCTGAAGGCACAACAATAACTTGTGTATTTATATAGCGCCTTTAATGTAGTAAATAGTCCCAAGGCGCTTCACAGGTGTATTATAAGACAAAAATTTGACATGGGCGCCAATGGTAGAACTATTAAAATCGGAGATGTGCAGGAGGCCAGAATTGGAGGAGTGCAGAGATCTGAGTGTTCGAACATAAGAACATAAGAAATAGGAGCAGGCATAGGTCATTCAGCCCCTCGAGCATGCTCCGCCATTCACGAAGATCATGGCTCATCTTCCACCTCAACTCCACTTTCCTGCACATCACCATTTAAAAAAAATATTTGTTCATGGGATGTGGGCGTCGCTGGCAAGGCCACCATTTATTGCCCATCCCTAGTTGCCCTTGAGCAGGTGCAGTCCGTGTGGTGAAGGTACTCCCACAGTGCTGTTAGGGAGGGAGTTCAGGATTTTGACCCAGCGACGATGAAGAACGGCTGATATACTTCCAAGTCAGGATGGTGTGTGACTTGGAGGTGGTGGTATTCCCAGGCGCCTGCTGCCCTTGTCCTTCTAGGTGGTAGAGATTGCAGGTTTGGGAGGTGCTGCCGAAGGAGCCTAGGCGTGTTGCTGCAGTGCATCTTCTAGATGGTACACACTGCAGCCACGGTACGCCGGTGGTGGAGGGAATTAATGTTTAAGGTGGTGGATGGGGTGCCAATCAAGTGGGCTGCTTTGTCTTGGATGGTGTTGAGCTTGAGTGTTGTTGGAGCTGCACTCATCCAGGCAAGTGGAGAGTATTCCATCACACTCCTGACTTGTGCCTTGTCGATGGTGGAAAAGCTTTGAGACACTCACTGCAGAATACCCAGCCTCTGACCTGCTCTTGTTGCCACAGTATTTGTGACTGGTCCAGTTAAATTTCTGGTCAACGGTGACCCCCAGGATATTGATGGTGGGGGATTCGGCGATGGTAATGCTGTTGAATGTCATGGGGGGGTGGTGGTTAGACACTCGCTTGTTGGAGATGGTCATTGCCTGGCACTTGTGTGGTGCGAATGTTACCTGCCACTTACCAGCCCAAGTCGTCCAGGTCTTGCTGCATGTGTGCATGGACTGCTTCATTATCTGAGGATATCCCTTGATTCCCTTAATATCCAAAAATCTGTTGATCTCTGTCTTGAATATACTCAATGACTGAGCCTCCACAGCCCTCTGGGGTAGAAAATTCCAAAGATTCACCACCTTCTGAGTGAAGACATTTCTCCTCATCTCAGACCTAAATGGCCGACCCCTTATTCTGAGACTGTGGCCCCTGGTTCTAGACTCCCCAGCCAGGGGAAACATCCTCCTTGCATCTACCCTGTCAAGCCCTGTAAGAATTTAGTATGTTTCAATGAGATCACCTCTCATTCTTCTAAACTCTAGAGAATATAGGCCTAGTCTACTCAATCTCTCCTCATAGGACAATCCCCCCATCCCAGGAATCAGTCTGGTGAACCTTTGTTGCACTCCCTCTATGGTAAGTATATCCTTAAGTAGGGAGACCAAAACTGTACACAATACTCCAGGTGTGGTCTCACCAGGGCCCTATATAATTGCAGTAAGACATTTTTACTCTTGTACTCAAATCCTCGTAAATAAGGGTTGTAGGGCCGGAGGAGGCTACAGAGATAGGGAGGGGTGAGAGGCCATGGAGCGATTTTAAAATTGAGGTGTTGCTAGACTGGGAGCCAATGTATGTCAGCAAGCACAGGGGTGGTGGGTGAATGGGACTTACTGGCCACTAGGAGTGACCTACTGTAACTGGATTCTCGTGGCTGAGATCAGGAATTCATTAGGTGGGACTGTTGCAAGCAGCCTGAGAAGATGGTTTGTTTTGCAATCTTTATTGATTTTTATTGGTCATTTTTCTTTCTTCACCCTTCCCTCGAGTATGTCACCTTAAGTGGCTGTTGTTCATGTGAAGGCTTAGTGATTTGGAATGGGAATCACTGCTGACGTTCTCTCTCCTCTTTTCCCTCCCACCCTGCATTGAAGCCATTTGTAGCCTCCCCACAGTTACGCAGAACAGACCAGGGATTCAACCTGGGACCTCCTAGATAAAGTTGAGCCATCGGGGAACCTGAAATTTGGAGTTTTGTACAGTTTCCCAAGCTGCTTCTCTGGAAGGCAGCATTGAAGAATCGGGAGGTGGAATCGGGGAATAACAGTGCGTGTGCTATTTCTGCACCAGCCGTTACTGTTGAATGAGGAGGCAGTTTTGTGCAGTGGTGCTGGGTCTGGTGACTGGACTGTAACTCCTGAATTTCTCAGTCCAGTCACCAGACCCAGCACCACTGCACAAAACTGCCTCCTCATTCAACACTAATGGCTGGTGCAGAAATAGCGTACGCACTGTTATTCCCCTTGCAGCCGTTGAGATTTCACTCCAGCTGTTGGGCTGGATTCACACCCAGCGCAGAAGTGAACAGCACTGTTGGCCTACTGCACGACCCAGGTGCCCCTTTAACAGTTTTGACTAATTCAGTCTCATTTCCCCCGTTAAATGTACAACGTGAGTTTCTATTTGTACGTTTAAATGCACATCAGTTCTTCATTTCCAGAGTAGATAGGCTCAGTATGCTAAACCGGTAGTAATGCTTTGCATTTGAAGTGAAATATTGCCTCTCTCTCTCTCTCTCATGTAAATCAGCTGAGAATTTCATCTGATGCTGCCTTGAAATGACAAGTTAATCTGAAACTGCACCTTATTGTGCCTTGTTGAAGGGTTGTGAGATTACACCTGCAAGTTTCTCGGCTGATGCGCTTCCTATCTTGTTTGTGAGGGAGGTGAAGCTGCTACAGGAAGGGAAACGAGCAGGTGACGTAATCTGGGTCGCTCCCATGCAGCTCGCACAGATGCTTACAGACCAGAATTGGCAGAGTCACTGGAGCGGCTTACTTGACCACCCTTTTGACAGACTGGTGCATGGCATGTGACACATGGAGGAGAGGGAGGAAAGGCAACAGCACATGCATTGCAGATAGGCGACGTGAAACCTTCTGTACGCAGGCAACAGGAGTAGCCTTTATCGTCCCGGAGGAGAGCTTTGCAGTCTTGTCATCGTTATTAGAGGTTACTGTGACCTGATGCCTTGTTTTAAAGAAAGACTTTCATTTATGTAGCGCCTTTCACTACCTCAGGACGTCCCAAAGCGCTTCACAGCTAATGAAGTACTTTTTGAAGTGCTATAAATTTCTATGACACTTGCAACGTAGGAAACGTGGCAGCTCTCAAACAGCAACGTGATAATGACCAGATAATCTTGTTTTTTTAAGTGGTGATGTTAATTGAGGATAAATATTGGCCAGGACACCAGGGAGAACTCCCCTGCTCCTCTCTGAAATAGTGCCATGGCGTCAGTTAACATCTCATCCGAAAGACGGTACCTCCGACAGTGCAGCACTGCACTGGGAGTGTCACCCTAGATTTTTGTGCTCAAGTCTCTGGAGTGGGACTTGAACCCACAACCTTCTGACTCCGAGGCGAGGGTGCTACCCACTGAGTCACGGCTGAATTGCAGTGGCAAATGGAGGTTTATAATGACTGAAAACTGATGTTTACAGCTGTAAACCCTTTTACTAATCCCCACCCGCAGGTGTTTATTCCTGCTGGGCTACACTTCCAGAAGTACTGCAATGCCCTGGCAGTTTACATCTGTTGAGAGCATCACAACTGAGCTTAATTGTGTCCCCATCCGCTATCTATAAAGAGACACTGACTAGCCATCAAAACTGGTGTGCACAGTGGCTGTATCGTTGCTGGTGAGGTTTAACCTAGGTGTGATTATTGCTTATTGAAAGCTTTCTTCCCCCTCCTATCCCTCGGCTCATTGTAGCATCCCAATTGCTACCCTGGCTGAGAGCTAAATCAGCATAGATTAGGAATTGAGCCTGGGACATTCTGGTCCCTATGCAACTCTTTCTGATATAGATGCTGGTGGATCTCAAACTTAGACCAGCAAATTAAGGTGGAGTCGCTCTTTTCCCCACCCCCCCTTCTCTTCTCTTCCCCCCTTTCACCCCCAAGTTGCTGTCCCATTAAAACTGCTATAGATTTTCGAGGATGTTGCCATGAATGGAGAATTTTAGCTATGAGGAAAGATTGGATAGGCTGGGGTTGTTTTCTTTGGAGCAGAGGAGGCTCAGGGGAGACTTAATTGAGGTGTATAAAATTGAGTGGCCTAGATAGTGAATAGGAAGGACCTAGTTCCCCTAGCAGAGAGTTCAATAACCAGGGGGTGTAGATTTAAAGTAATTGGTAGAAGGATTAGAGGGGAGTTGAGAACCTTTTTCACCCAGAGGGTGGTGGGGGGGGTCTGGAACTCACTGTCTGAAAGGGTGGTAGAGGCAGAAACCCTCATCACATTTAAAAAGTACTTGGATATGCACCTGAAGTGCCGTAACCTACAGGGCTACGGACCAAGAGCTGGAAAGTGGGATTAGGGTGGATAGCTCTTTCAGCCGGCGCAGACACGATGGGCCGAATGGTGGCCTCCTGTGCTGTAAATTTCTGATTCTATGACTTGGTTTCAGTTTTTTTGGCAAAGTAAATTAGAACTAAATCTAAAATAACTGCAGGGGAATTGAATCTGCTCCAAACTGGCAATGCCAGCTCCCCCAGTGGTTCTTTTGTAAGAATGTGCAACTGAACTGACCAGGGAGGTTCCTGCTTTGGTTCCTGGTCGGTGTTGCTTGCTGATCGCACCCGAGTGTCGGCAAGAGGTGCTGCGATTGACCTTGTGCTGCTGGGACAGAAGGGGTGGAAAAATCAGCCACCGTTCCTAATTGCAATCCCTAAGTGTATGAGTCTGAATGCCACTGCGAGCTGGGTCGGCCTTGGCTGTGAATCCCTCAGCCCATGCTGTCCAAATACCTGCTGTCCCTCCCAGTCTAGGCTCTCGCATTAAGAATGGCCTTCTGAGTGACATGCTGTTGGAAAAGTACCCCAGCATGAGTCAGCACCTTCAGGAGGTGAAAATTATGCAGATTAAAAAGGATTTTTTCATTTTACACATGTAGTTTGGCTGCCTCTCGGTTTTTGTGTATAGAGGGTAGGAGCTGAGCTGGAAGTAGTCCCATCTGCTGCCACAGGGATATTTTTGCCTTTGTGATGGTGAAGTCATCGATGTGCATAAATGTGCTGGCTTCACCAACCAATCATGAACAGGGTGCTGCTGCTGCGAGCTGTTCTCAGACTTCACAATTTGGGAAGGAGTTTTGAGAGTCATAAGAATTAGGAGCAGGAGTAGGCCACCAGGTCCCCGGAGCCTGCTCCGCCATTCAACAAGATCATGGCTGATCTTCGACCTCAACTCCGCTTTCCCGCCCCATCCCCAGAACCCTTGATTCGCCGAGAGTCCAAAAATCTATCGATTTCGGCCTTGAATATACTCAGCGACTCCACTTCCACAGCCCTCTGGGGCTGAGAATTCCACAGATTCACAATCCTCCGATTGAAGAAATTCCTCCTCATCTCCGTCTTAAATGGCTGACCCCTTATCCTGAGACTATGCCCCCAAGTTCTAGACACTCCAGCCAGGGGGAACAACCTCTCCGTATCTACCCTGTCAATCCCCTTCAGAATCTTGTATGTTTCAATGAGATCACCTCTCATTCTTCTAAACTCCAGAGAGTATAGTCATGAGAGGGATTAGCATTAAGAAAAAACACAGCTGGTCTTGGGTTGCAGTGAGAACTTAAGTCATGGTTTCTCCTCCGAGCAGGTCCAGCAGAGGGATGGGAACAATGCTAAACATTCAGAAACCAGGCCGTGTATTCGGCAAGCTGTTAGGGAGAGTGGTTGTTGGATGGGGCAAACCGTTCTATTGACATATGCACTAAATAACCCAGCTTCACAATGGCATCGTACCTCTTCAGTGTGTTTCATTGTGATTTGGTTGGGGGGGCGGTATAATCTAGTATGGTATTAAACTACAGATTCTGAAGTGGTCATTCTAGTTACTGCAGGCAGGTGATGCTGATAAAATGAATTTTGTTTTGGAGTGTATATTGGCATTGTGCCTTTTTCCAGTCAGCCTGCAGCAATGCTCAGCCTGAATAGGGAGGCAACCCACTCCATACTTCTATATTAAAAAAAAAATGCACTTGATATCATTTGTGACTAACCTGTCAAGCGTGATCAGCCAACAGTTTTGTGATCTTCCCTCCTAGTTGGGCCGGTAACTTCTCCATCCTTTTCTCCCCGTGTATGTCAGCACTCCCAGTAAAACACAAAAAAGGATGTTGGTCACAATTCATGTAACTACTGAAAAGGTACTAATGGTAACCTCTTGAATCTGTTCGTTCATCATAGAGACAGGAGGAGGTCATTCAATGCCCGTCGAGCCTGTACCATTATTCAATTAGATCATAGAATTATATAGAATATGCAGCACAGAAACAGGCCGTTCGGCCCAACCAGTCCATGCCGGCGTTTATGCTCTGCTTGATCCTTTCATGGCTGATCTGTACCTCCACTCCATTAACTTGCCTTTGCTCCAAGTCCCTTGATACCTTGCCTAACAAAAATCTATCTATCTCTGTCTTAAATTTCCATTGACCCCAGAATCCACAGCCTTCTGGGGCAGTGAGTTCCAGATTTCCACTACCCCTTCACATGGAAAAAGTGCTTATTGATTTCACTCCAATGGCTTAGCTCTATGCCCTCTCGTTCTGGATTCCCCCACCAGTAGAAATAGTTTCTGTGCTTGCCCTATCGAATCCCTTTATCATTTTGCGCGCCTCCATTAGATCACCCCTGCACTTTCTAAACTCAGTGGAATACAAGTCAAGTTCATGCAGCCTGTCCTAATTTAACCCTATTAAGCCCTGGTGCCCTTCGGTTCAGCTGTGTACTGTTTTGTATCTGCACAAATGCAGCCTTCAGATTCTAGAAGTGCACGGGCTTGGGAGAGGGTGAAGACAGAATTGTGCTCTGCTGCGATGCTCTTTGCAGTCAAGCAGCCCGCAGCTATTCTGAATAAGCTCCGCACGGTGAACAGGAGTTAAACGTGGCGTCAGCGGTACGTTTTAATTTAGCAATTTCCAGCATGGTCACTGGATAGTGATCGAGGCAGAACCTTGGCTCATTTCTCTCTCTCTTTCCCCCCCCCCCCACCCCCCTCCCCCTCATTCTTTTAAATCCTTTTAGCTCAGGTGCTGAGACCAATTGTAGCCCTTCAGCTGCTCTGGCGGAGCTGAACGAACTCGACACAGAATTAAATTGCTGCTTAATCAACATAATGCTGGAAAAAAATATCAAGGATGTTGCAGTTGGAATTTTAATTTGTACCAGCCGTGTGTAATATTTATGCAGCCGGCAGCATGTCTATTCTCCAATATTCAAACTGTTCGAAAACAGAGCTGTAGAGTTGGGTTTTTAGATGCTCTTACTTTAAGGAAATTTAAAACACTAACAGTTGTGTGAATGATGGCAACAGTTTAATCCGTTTACCACTCCGCAGGGTAGTATGTCGGAAGGTTCCAGAGTGCTAAGCCACCCCACATCTCCCCCTATTTGAAATCTATTTGTGGCTAAATTACATTGCGACAGTGACTGCACTTCAAAAGGTGCTTCATTGGCTGTGCAGTGCTTTGGGGCATCCATGGTTGTGAAAGGCGCTATATAAATGCAAGCCTTTTCTAAATGAATGCCCCAAATGCACTATTCCACACGTGTGCAGTTTGGCTTTCACGGTGAGTGAGCATTTAACAAATTGTATTCAATTTTGCGGTTACTTGCTCAGCATTACTGTGCCAGTGGTTTAAACGCATTCTTGTGCCAAACTTCTTGTTAGCATAATAAACCGCCCAATATCCATGAGAGGAACGGAGAGAACCCAACTCTCTCCAACACGTTGCCTTGCTTGGCTGTGAATGTTATTTAATCTAGTTACTTGGAACTGGATGCTGCTGGCTAAAGGACAGTCCATCAGACAGATGGACTGCGCAAGATGCAAGTGAACTTGGCACAAGCTTCTCACTCAGCAGTAACATCTTGGAACACTGCAACACACCAATCATCACTATTGGGTGATATCACTATCTCATTGGTACGGTGACCCACTGTGCCTGCTGTCACCTGTTCACGCTCCAGTGATTGGATCTTCATATTTAATGCAACACACTACTTATGCGAGACTTGGACAGGGTTGCAGTCCACAGAATCTGTTTCTTGCAACATATAGTGTTCTTTTGTCAGGTAGAGGAATTTGCATTAGAAAAGTGAGCATTTCTTTGTGGGGTTGACTGCAGAAAGTTCTCAAAGCACAGTACGCACTTTTAAAGATTTTTCTGCAATTGTGTAATTGAAATGAGATGTTCAGGAGCAGAGTTCAGGCAGTAAAATAACCTTTTAAGTCTAGATTTTACAAGTTTACTTCCCAGATTTTACAGCTGCTTGCTCCTGTCTATTGCAATGGAAAGTAGAAAATTCAGATTTTTAATTTGCTTACTTAACTTCATCAAGAATTGGCTGAGGGTGAGTTGGCCACTTTTCGCTGAGAATAGTTTCTGCAAATGGAATTTGAAGTCTTGATGATTTGAAATCTTGATTATGTGGGAATTCCGCACAGTCTGGAGTGCAGAGGGAGATGCCAGGCTGCCATCTCCGCCTCCCTTTGCTCCAGATGGGAGCGCAGGCCTGTAACCTGTTCCCAAAACGTCGCAACTCCTTCAAGGTGCGATGATCCAAGACGTGCAAACAGCTCATTGACTATTTACCCCAGGGGATTTTTTTCTCTCCCCTTCCCTGCATCAAAGCATCCAGCCTCTGCTTGGTTCCTGTTCTGGAAAATCTAACGCAGGTCGAGGATATGCTGTCGACGCCGCTGCCTCGTAACTAGGCAGTGCTGTCACTAGGATTTCCCCAAAGTGTAATGATGCTAGTATGAATTTCTTTTTGTACAATCTTCTTTTGAACATTGGAAAATGACCAGCAGTACAATTTGTGCGTCCAAACTGGGGCCGAGTCTAGAAAGAACGCTTTGAACTGTACGACAGTAGGGTGAAGTACTGGTGATTACAGGTCTGTCACTGGGGGGGGTAAGCCAATTTCATGCCATTAAGTGCATTGCATAACTTCACTGATGGAATCACGAATGATACAGCACAGAAGGAGGCCATTCAGCCTATGGAGGCCGTGCCAGCTCTTTGAATGAGCTATCCAATTAGTCCCACTCACCTACCCTTTTCCCATAGCCCTGCAAAATTTTCCTCTTGTAAGTATTTCTCCAATTAGGCAGGGCATTCCATATCAACTAGTTAAAAAGGCTTACGGGATCCTGGGCTTCATAAAGAGTATAAAAGCAAGGAAGTTATGATGAACCTGTATCAAACACTGGCTCGGCCCCAACTGGAGTAGTGTCCAATTCTGGGCACCGCACTTTAGGAAGGATGTGAAGGCCTTAGAGAGGATGCAGAAAAGATTTACGAGAATGATTCCAGGAATGCAGGACTTCAGTTACGTGGATAGACTGGAGAAGCTGGGGTTGTTCTCCTTGAAGCAGGGAAGATTGAGGGGAGATTTGATAGAGGTGTTCAAAATCATGAGGGATCTGGACAGAGTAGATAGAGAAACTGTTCCCATTGGCAGAAGGGTCAAGAACCAGAGGACCCAGATTTAAGGTGATTGGCAGAAGAACCAAAGGCGACATGAGGAAAAACTTTTTTACGCAGCGAGTGGTTAGGATCTGGAATGCACTGCCTGAAAGGGTGGTGGAGGCAGATTCAATCGTGGCTTTCAAAAGGGAATTGGATAAGAACCTGAAGTAAAGAAATTTGCAGGACTACGGGGAAAGGGCAGGGGAGTGGGACCAGCTGAAGTGCCCTTGCAGAGAGCCGGCACAGGCTGAATGGCTGCCTCCTGTGCTGTAACCATTCTATGATTCTACTCTCTTCTAACTCTACATTTAAAATAAATAAATAATTCTCATCTCACCTCTGGTTCTTTTGCCATTTGCCTTAAATCTGTGTCCTCTGCTTGATGACCCTTCTGCCAGTGGAAACAGTTTCACCTTATTTACTCTATCACAACCCTTCATGTTTTTGAACATCTTTATTAAAACTCCCCTTAACCAGTTCTGCTGGGATGAGTCGAGTTTTTCCCTATAGCATATCAGTACCAATAGGCCTAAGCTGAGAACTAGTACTGCTGTCTGGTGGTCAAATAGTTTCCATTCATTTTCCTTTTCCCCTGTTTTCCTGGATTTGTTTTCTTCAGCCCTCCAAAAAATCTTAACGTCGTGCATGACGGATTGACTTAGCAGAGGTGGCAGCACCTGCTCCCTAGACTTTATCACCCTGTAACTAATTTAGAGAGTGGAGCAAGCTAATTTTATTTCCGGCTACCCCTCTCAATGTAGACTTTCCCTTCGCCTTTGCTAACTGACTCCTGGTGACCTGACTGAGACTTGAAGGTAGGTACAAACCTGTGGCCTAATCATAAACTCATTGAGTTCCTATACAGCCACGATAAGCCACCAATCCATTGTTTATTAATATTTCATGGCTGTGCACAGAAAATGTACAGTGCCAGTTTATGTGAACTAACTGCTGCTCTTCTCCTTTTAAGGGATTGTGTGACAACTTGGTGAAGAAGCTCTTTCTACACTGCCTGCCCCAGTCACCGCATATCGAGGATGCATTTGGAGATCAAAGTGGCTTTAAATTTCATTATCTCCTATCTGTACAACAAATTACCCAGGCGACGTGCAGATCTCTTTGGGGAGGAGCTGGAGCGGTTGCTAAAACAGAAATATGAGGGCCACTGGTACCCAGAAAAGCCCCTGAAAGGATCTGGGTACCGGTGTGTCCATATTGGAGAAACTGTGGATCCCATCGTTGAGCAGGCGGCGAGGAGGAGTGGGTTGGATATTGAAGATATTCGGGCTAATGTTCCTCAAGAATTGAGCCTTTGGATTGATCCATTTGAGGTGTCCTATCAGATTGGTGAGAAAGGGGCTGTGAAGGTCCTCTACATGGACGACAATGAAAACAGTGCAGAATTGGACAAGGAGATAAAGAGCAGCTTTAACCCAGAGGCCCAAGTTTTCACGCCCATCACCGACCAGGGCAACTCTTTGTCCAATTCCCCGTCTCCATCTTTTGGGAATTCAGTAAGCCCCACCTTCATCCCAAGGTCAACGCAGCCAATCACATTCACCACGGCAGCCTTCGCTGCCACCAAATTTGGGTCCACCAAGATGAAAACCGGAGGCCGGAGAATGGCTCGCTCTCCCACCAACGGTTTGATGAAGCAGAAAGGGTTGTCCACATCCATGCACTCGCTGGTCCTCGGAAGCAGCCAGATGCCGCCATCCTCCCTTTCTCCCAATGCCAAGGAGTTTGTCTACCCTGGTTCGTTGAGCTTGTACTTCGGGAACGAAAACCAGTCGTCCTCCGGCCCTGCTCCGTTCCCTAATGCCTTTGAGGTGCCACCAATCTACAATAACAACAACCTGGGTGAGAAAGCCCCATTTGTGGAAGGACTGGACTTCAACTTGAATACCATGCAGTATCCGAACCAGCCATTTCAGCCTGTTGTCTTGGCTAACTAAAATATTTAGTGAAGAACCCTTTCTATACATAGAACTCAAAGAAGGCCAACACTAATATATCGTGTTGACGAGCACTTTGGGAACAGTTTAACATTAAACCTCCAACCCCACTTACAATCTCTAAACAGTGTTTATCATCTCCTAAGTTTTCAAATTTTTTTTTTTTTTTTGAAATTGTTCCAAGTCACATACTGCAATCCGTTGGGAAGTTGTGGGTTTTTCCAGAGTTAGCGTAACTTTTTTTTGTTGAGAATTCTATACTCTTCCCTTGGGGGAAATATGGCACCAAAAGTCCATCTTAAAAGGAAAGTGGAATACAAAAATATTAGAATACTCCAAATTTGAGTAAAATAAAGGTGACAGTATGTAACTGGTAGTGTTATCAGTTTTTCACAGCAATTAGATTTGGGGCATTACCTCACTGTGCCAGTATTTATCTGTATTTAATTTTGCACTGTAGTTGTTGAGTAGTAGCTGGATCAGGGTTGCTAGGAGAACACATTATTTCCCATTTTTTTTTTTTAATTGTTGCTATAGTACTGCAGGATGAGAAGCCATGACTGACAATTAAGTTTGGCAGGTTCATAGTGAAGCAGAATTCTGCCAAAAAAAAAAAGCATTTTAATGCGGTGGGAGTGTCTGTCTTAACCGGTTCAAACTGGTTGTCCGCGGAGTCTTGGCATTCGTTCTCTCGCGCCCCTCCTTCCCTTCAAACTCAGCAAGTCTCGTCAACAAGAACACCTCGCTCTGAGCTGCAACAGAACCTGCCGTCGTGGTTAAAGGGCTTTGAAGTTTGTCGTCCATGCTGATCTCCTAATTCGGATTACTACTGTACTGTGGCAACTAGCAAAAAAAAATAAAAGACAATCCTGTGAAGCTGTGGCACATAACTGGATCCTGCTATACGGACAGCTTATTGCATTTGGTTGTACTAAGCGATTTAAGTTCTACATTGAAGATCTACAGTACCATGCGTCTTACCAAGAGCCTCCTCCTACCCCAGTATACTGCGGATTTGGTGAAATGAGCACTTTTGTGGCAGAAGTTGATGACTGGGTGTTTGTTTGCATCCTAGGTATTGGTGTTTTTTTAAAACTCTGGAGTTCTGGGTCACCTCCAATATTTTCCAATTGGGCTCTCTGAGCTGTGCTATTTTCTCCTCTTCCTACCATGCAAAAGAGCTGATGCTCCACTTGGTCTAAGAATAGACCAAATAATGTCATAAATGTTTGGCTGGTGGGAGGGAACCAAACTTGGGAAAGCACATCTGCTGTTCTGGGCGCTACGAGACGTTCAGCTCGACTGCTCGGTGCAGCTAAAAGGGCAAATGAATAGATCAAAAGTTTCCAGTGGATTTGAGTAACCCTGGAACCCGAGAGCGCGTTGTGAGGTTATCTGAAGCTGGTCAGGAATTGGGTGCATGAACCATATTATCTGTTAAATCCTGCTGCACATTGGGTCCTTGCTGCTCAAGCGTCGTATGTTTAGCTGTACAGTAACGTACCAGGTTCACACCATGTGTCCAATGTGTGGGCGCAATCTAATCCCGTAGCGAGGAGGAAAGTGACAATTAGAGCTGAACGATGCTGTATTGCTGTCCTGCCAGTTGTCAGCACCTTCAGTAAATGCTATAACCTATATGTTTGACATTGAGGTGCTGTACTACGGGAGTATTCCTGTTTTCCTGCCTTCAGTTTTCAAATCTGGTATTGAATGCTTGAAAGTGAAGGAATGGTGAAGTTGTAATGTCCCAATTCACTTGTCTGTCTAAATGGAACCATGTTCTTCACACTGCCACTCTTACAGTGATGATCTGAGGACCTATCTTCCTTTTCTTTGCCCGTAAGGAGCAGTGGAATGTGTCTGAGTTCAGTGCTTGCAGCACGAGGCACTTTAGCTTTCTATGTGTGGACTGAACCTCTCTCTCTCTCTCTCTCTCTCTCTCTCTCTCTCTCTCTCTCTGAAAAGTGAGTTTCACCAGGAAACGGATTGCAGTCCAGTGCTGCTCAGGCATGCGTGCAACTCCGGAAAATGCGACCCCTTTTTGAAAGGTTGTATTGAATGTACCAAACGCAGCAGCTTCAACTGTGTATTTTTTGTGGTTTGCTGCTGTCCAGATTTTATGAAGCCCTCAGCAACACTTCACTCGGCTCGCAACTAATCCTGTAACAGGAGTGTTGTGCGGTGCTGTAGTGGGGGGGTGGGGGGAGCAGAGGGACTGGTTGCATCTGGCACAGTTTTGTATTGAACATTGGAAGGAGCTCCAGAGACATCTTTATCTGAACATGTAAAGAGCTTTCTAGCGAGACTCTTTGAAGTGATTACTGTATTGTAAAACCATGATGCTTGATCAGTCAGTACATCTAAGCACGAGAGGACATGTGCAGCAGTGTTTACTATTTTCTTGCAAAAAAAGCTTAGGAACTTCAAGTATTGTCCTTGAGACAGTGAGCAATATTTAAACTGGTGTATTTTTTTTGTCTAATCTGTCCTAGATGGCCAGCCTGGTTATTTCAGTCCCAGAGATGAGTAGGGAAGACAGTGATGAGATTTTTATCAGTTTGATAAATACTTTTATCCCAATGTTTCGGAGCGTTGCTGATCCATTTTTGCTGCAGCCGCAATATTTGACCAAATTAAAAGGTTTGTTAGAACAGTTCTAATTAGGTTTAGAGTCTCTCAGGGCAAAGATTAACGTGGGTTTTGCATATCAAAGGAAGCGCATATTCGCAGGAGGACCTGTGCTGTTTTGAACCCGAGAGATATTGGGCATCCTCCACTCACCCCAGAATATTCTTGACCCCATACTAGCTCTCTGCTGCTCCCTACACACCCTGTCTTACCCACTGACCAAACTAAACCGCTTATTCCAAACCAGCCTTCAAAAGAATTCACTTTAAATTATTCTGAAAGCCTGTCTAGAATAACTACAGTACGGTGGGTGCTTCAGGAGGAACAATGGGTGGGTAAAGCTCTATATTTGACTTTGGGATTCACAGACCAGATACGAATTGTTTGTACTGTACGTTCTGCTATGTTGCTGATACTGGAAAGTTGGGAGGGAGCCAGGCTCCATCAGCCTGCTTGTAAAACCTATTGTCTTTTTTCTCTCTTACAAACCACCTCTCGGGCAATCTGCTCCTAGACCTTTTCCAACGTTGCCCTGCTGCAGGCTATTTGGGATAATGCAAGTGTGTTTTCCCCCCCCGATTTATTTCCCCGTGGGAATTGTGCAGGTTTCTATTGTATCAGCTGAAATGGCTGGGGCCAGGATAGCGGTTTAGTAAAACTTGCCAGCGGCTTATAAGTGGCATGTGTTTCAGGCAGGAACACACACTATCCTTTGGCAAAACCATAATAATCGTAAAACTGTCTGTGAGGCTCCCCAAAAGGGAGCAGTTGGACTCCGCTCTTTGCTAATGGCCCACTTGAACTGACTACCAGAAGATGCCTGGAAAGTATCCCTGGGTGACTTCGATCTACTAGAGGAAGTGACTTGTTGCCCAGCTTGTTTCCCCCCCCCCCCCCCCCCCCCCCCACCCTGTCCCATGGTGAGCTAGCCAGGTGTTGGTCTCCAGCACTGGCCCATGTCCTGTCTCTTTGGTGCAGTATGCTGGAGTACGACTGATCAGCAGCCGCAGTCTACTTAGTATCTGTGTGGGGGGGAAAAATGACTCCAGTTACAGTAGGGTGCCAGCTATTTATACCTTTCATCCTCAGTTATTTGCAATTTTGTTATGGGCAAGTAAGTCCGGTGTTTATATAATGGTCCGAGCATTAAAAAGTTTCTGCAATAGTGGATTGCAGGGTCATCAGTGCTATTGTTCGGCCTGGCCCATGTACTGTGAATCCTTTCCCCTAAACACCGATCTGAAAACAGCCACTTAAAAAGCATAAACTCTTCATTGTGATCGGGGGCAGTGTAAAGAAACCCTGAAGGACTAACTGAATAGTGTTCAGTTTTTATTTTTTAAGTAGTTGTTCCATGTTTATAGTCTTGAATTGTAGTCACAAAGTCCTAAATTTATTAAGCCTCTATTGTACATTAAAATGAGCAAAAATGGGTCCCATGTAAGGGGACCAAGGACTGACCATACAAGAAACCCATAGAATGCTTTATAATCCGCTTGACTGTCCCAGCAATTCCAGATTAGCGGAGCTCTCTTTTGGCTGCGAGTCATTACAGTTAAATGCACCCATACTGTGAGACTGGGCTGCAGTGCCATTGCAACCGTACCTAATCATCAGGGACCCCAGAGCCAGCATGTGGTGCTGGATCAATGGATCTTTTGAGCTGATGTGTTGTACTGTGCCTCATGCTTTAGTTGTCAGTGTTTCTACTCCTCCTCCTCCCCCCCCCCCCCCCCCCCCCTGTTTGTCAGCATAAAATGCACTACAATATTTAATAACCATAGCCTGCTGCAACTAGTAATTATAGAGGGAAGAATTGGAGTTGGTATCCACTGACCATCTCGTCCCCTCCCTCCACACCTTCCGCAGACCAAAATGGCTTGCTGGCCCAATCTGTTGCAGCCTGAAATGCAACCACGTACGTAAGTTGCGCAATGCCGCGACTGCCTATAATTTGCCGCTGCAGTGGTTCTGGAGGTGGAGATGGTCGCCAGGTTGTGAGTTTACAAACAAAGGTTGCGTTTAAACACTAATCTGGTCTAAGTTTGTGCATATTTTTTTTATAAAGAAAAAATTTCATTGCTCCGGTTTAATGGAGTATAGTTCTCTGGAGTTGCTTTTAATTGTAAGACAGCAGGAGAATGGTACACTTTTTTGGGGTGGAGTAGAAGAGATATAGTGGTGGGTAAAGGACCATTGTAAATTTTTGCTCTCTTCACATCCTAGGGACACCTTTTGAGCTCTTGACTTCTTAAATAAAAAATAATCCCTGCACGGCCCGCTTGTGCCCAGTGACCATTCAGACTTCATGGAGTTCTTCCAAAGTTTGAAGGTTAGCGTCCCGTGCTTGCTGCTGTTGGGGGAAAAGTCTAGTGTTACCAGGTAAATACCAGGCGGGGTGGGGAAGGGTGAACAAAGACTCTCTGGCTGGCTGCCTCACGAATTGCCATTTGCCGTGTAGGAAGATGCAGCCCTCATTTGTTGGGGTGCAAGTCTGCTTCAGAAGGGCCTACAATTGGGGTAAGGTGACAGCAGCGCAGTGCAGCACTTAAATATCCAACAGGAGGCAGATTTGAACTTGAGACTTGAGGCCTCGTGACTGAAGTGGCAGCTTGGAACAGTGAGCGGCCCTCAAAGTCTCTGAACCCCCCCCCCCCCCCCCCCTACCCCACGAGACTTTTGCTGTCTTGAAATGAGTGATAATCACCACTTTCTCCGGGAGCCTGGGGTGTTGAGACTGAATTACCGAGAGCCAAAGAGAACTTGCCTACCGGAGGTGCTCTTAAGCGTGGCGTCTCTGACTCCCCTGGCCCACGACGGCGAGCTTGCAACCGCCTGGGTCAGACGGAGCTCTGTGCCCCCAGGCACGACACTGGCATCAGCGCCCGAGCAGCCTCCGTGGCGACAGCTAGCTTTCTGTCTCTGCTCGTCTCGGCTGAAAGATGGGAGCAAAATGTCAAAGAAAACAAACTAGTCGGGTGGGCACGTTTGGTTTCAATTTTCAAGTGACTACACGGCATCCCTGTTTCGTGAGGTTTTTTCGGTGGGGGTGAGAGAAACTGGTGATTTGTCATCTTGCTGTTTTGAGGATTTTTTGTCCCCCCGCCCCCGCCCTCCCCAAGTGTTCTTCATTGAGGTGACGTGATGTATTATGCAAATGTTAGCCTTTCTTTACTTGAACATAACACTGCTTGGTTTTATTTTTTTATTTTTAAAAAAAATTTTGGCACTAACCGATCAGAATCTTAAGTTTCTTTTTTTTTTTTGGTTTCCTTTTGCTTGAATAATTTACTATGTTTGTAAAGGTTAAGAGTATATATTTCTAATGTACATTATTGTAATTTCATTTCAGATTTCATATGCAACAAATTATTTTTTCAAAAAAAAATTGAAAACCAAGAGATATTGACATTGTATGCTTCAGTAAAAGAAAACGATGGCAGGATTTTTTCAAATTATGTACATTTTGCTTTTTTTGAAAGGAATGGTTATTTTCTGTGAAGGAAAGCGGATGCAAATAATTCCTTTATTGTAGACTGAAAAATATCCCAATTTTCTACTTTGGAACATTGTGCAATACTTGCTTGACGCTAAAATGTTTCTTGCAGATTTGTTGTAGGTGAGGTCAGAGCTGTATAGTTTATAATGTTCCGGATCTTTTTTAAGTTTGTATTAAAAGCATGAAAATTGGAGCTGCTTGTGTGTGGTACATTTTTAAAAATTATTTTTTGATTAAATCGGACAGATCTTTATAGCGATTTAACCTCTCTGCTAGGCACTGGGTGCCTGCTTTGCTCCAGTGCAACATTCAACAAGACTAGAGTTTTTAAAAACTTGTTCAGATACTGTTCCATGTCTGGAGTGTCCGCTGTGGCTCAGTGGGCAGCACCCTCGCCTCCTGAGTCAGAAGGTTGTGGGTTCAAGTCCCACTCCAGGGACTTGTGCACATAAAGCTAGGCAGACGCTCCAGTGCAGTGCTGAGGGAGTGCTGCACTGTCGGAGGTGCAGTCTTTCGGATGAGACGTTAAACCGAGGCCCCGTCTGCTCTCTCAGGTGGATGTAAAAGATCCCACGGCACTATTTTGAAGAAGCGCAGGGGAGTTATCCCCGGTGTCCTGGTCCAATATTTATCCCTCAGCCAACATCACTAAAACAGATTATCTGGTCATTATCACATTGCTGTGTGTGGGAGCTTGCTGTGTGCAAATTGGCTGCCGCGTTTCCCACATTACAACAGTGACCACACTCCAAAAGTAATTCATTGGCTGTAAAGCGCTTTGAGACGTCCGGTGGTCGTGAAAGGCGCTATATAAATGCAAGTCTTTATTTCTGGAGTACTGATGTGCTGCTCCACAGAGCAGTAGAATGTAGCTCTGCTTTTTTCCCCCACCAATCCGAACTGCACTGTTGTTGGAAGATGTCTGGCAGCTGCCGGCATCTCCCTACAAGAGGAGAGCAGAATGAAAGGGAGCATATTTGTTTACCCGGTCTTGGGCACACTGTGGTTGCTCGCTATTGACTCTGGCCCATTCATGGGGTAACGGGGAGAAAATACTTGGTTGCATAACAACAACTTGCTTCACGAGCGTTGTCAATCAAAATCTGACACCGAGCCGCAGAAGGAGATATCAGGACAGATGACCAAAAAATTGGTACTGAAGATGTTCTGAATCTGAAAAATCTGTTCCAAATGTAGGTTGTTTTAAGGTTGAGATGAGTGTCTCACCACCTGACTCCCTAAAACCTTTCCGCCATCTACAAGGCACAAGTCAGGAGTGTGATGGAATACTCTCCACTTGCCTGGATGAGTGCAGCTCCAACAACATTCAAGAAGCTCGACACCATCCAGGACAAAGCAGCCCGCTTGATTGGCACCCCATCCACCACCGTAAACATTCACTCCCTCCACCACCGGCGCACCGTGGCTGCAGTGTGTACCACCTACAAGATGCACTGCAGCAACTCGCCAAGGCTTCTTCGACAGCACCTCCCATGGCCTGTCCCACCTAGAAGGACAAGGGCAGCAGGCGCATGGGAACACCACCCCCTCCAAGTTACACATCATCTTGGCTTGGAAATATATCGGCGTTCCTTCATCGTCTCTGGGTCAAAATCCTGGAGCTCCCTTCCCTAACAGCACTGTGGGGGTACCTTCACACGGACTGCAGCGGTTCAAGAAGGCGACTTCACCACCACCTTCTCGAGGGCAATTAGGGATAGGCAATAAATGCTAGCCTTGCAAGCGACGCCCACATCCCATGAACTAATTAAAAAAATTTTACAAACCAGTCAGAACATCCGAAATGTTTAACATCTGCGCTTTGTGAAGTTTGTCAGCCATGGCTCAGTGAGTATTGCTCTCGCCTGAGGCGGAAGGTTGAGAGTTTAAGCTGCACTTCAGAGACTTGAGCACAAAAATCTAGGCTGACACACTCGTGCAGTACTGAGGGTGTGCTGCAGTGTCGGAGGTGCCATCTTTCAGGCGAAGCATTAAACCGAGGCCCCGTCTGCGCTCAGGTGGATGTAAAAGATCCCGTGGCACTATTTCGAAGAAGAGCAGGCAAGTTATCCCCGGTGTGCTGGTCAATATTTATCCCTCAGCCAACATCTCTCAAATAGATTATCGGGTCATTACTACATTGCTGCTTGTGGGCGCTTGCTGTGCGCACATT
Organism: Squalus acanthias; assembly: GCA_030390025.1. Lineage (NCBI taxonomy): Eukaryota > Metazoa > Chordata > Chondrichthyes > Squaliformes > Squalidae > Squalus > Squalus acanthias. The sequence goes on from CM059450.1 coordinate 18,499,798, forward strand.
GGCTGCCACGTTTTCTACATTACAACAGTGACTGCACTTCAAAAAGTACTTAATTGGCTGTAAAGCGATTTGAGACAGCCTGAGGTTGTGAAAGGCGGTTATATAAATGCAAATCTTTAAGAGCCCACGGCATAAGTGCAGCTCGAGTGAAGTGACTCGTACAGCACGTAGAAATCCACACTCCTCTGTGGTAAATTTTGTAACCCACCCCCACACGCCTTTATTTAATTTTAATGGAAGCGCACAAGCAGTAACTCTCGTACCATGGGGCCATACTTGTGGTAAGGGATTTGATGCCTTCATAAGGGATGGGGAGAAAATTGGAGAAAAAGTTCACAAGTTTTGAACCAGGTTTTTATTGGAAAAGGGACGCATGTAAACCAACCAATGTTCCCTTTAAGCCGCGCAGCGCTCGAGCTCCAGCGCAGCTGGCTCACCGGCTTTTAAATGGGGAAAAGCCGTGCACGCGAGGTATTTTGAAGGGGCCGCGCACCCAAAAAATAATGAAAGGGAACATTGAAACCAACCTCTCTTTATAGGAGGAGGCAGAATTAGACTTAACTTTCAAGGGGCAATCAATCCAGTTGGTCTAGCATTTGGGAAATCTGATGTTTGTGGTCTGAGCTGACTGCTGGCTTGAGGTTTTTTTGTTCCATGTCTCGAACGCTTTCCTTTCACCTTCCAGAACCTGGGAGGTGAAATAGGATGAAAATCTCTCGCAAGGCATAGCTTCCCTTAGAAGGGGGGGGGGGGCCGGGGGGGAGTGTGCTTACTAAATCTCCAATAAAATGTTGGGGGGGGAGTGTGCTTACTAAATCTCCAATAAAATGTAAGTGTGGCAGGTATCAAGTTTTGTACTTTGCCCATTCAAATTATTGACAAACATCCAATTGGAGATTGTCCTTCATAGCTGGGCTAGTTGGCGAGAGCGTTTTGAGCATAAATGGAAGATTTGCTAATTACGGTTCTGTTGCTTATGGTGACAGTATGAGACTTGATTGAGGTGTATAAAATTATGAGGGGCCGAGATACAGTTGATAGGAAGGACCTATTTCCCTGAGCAGAGGGGTCAATAACCGGGGGGGCATAGATTTAAAGTAATTGGTAGAAGGATTAGAGGGGAGTTGAGGAGAACTTTTTTCACCCAGAGGGTGGTGGGGGTCTGGTACTCACTGCCTGAAAGGGTGGTAGAGGCAGAGACGCTCATCACATTTAAAGGATGCTTGGATGGGACCTTGAAGTCTCATAAACAGCACCGTGATAATGACCAGATAATCTGGACCAAGAGCTGGAAAGTGGGATTGGGCTGTGATAGCTCTTTTTCGGCCGGCACAGACATGATGGGCCGAATGGCCTCCTTCTGTACCATAAATTTCTATTCTATGAATGGAGACCATATCGAGATGGTAAATTAAGAATGTAGCATTAAAGCATATTGGTACTAATAACTAATATGCTACGTAAACCTAATAACCAAGACTGCCGTATAGGATGTAATGATGCGGAGATGCCGGTGTTGGACTGGGGTGGACAAAAGTGAGAAGTCGCACAACACCAGGTTATAGTCCAACAGTTTTATTTGAAATCACAAGCTTTCAGAGCTGCTGCTCCTGCGTCAGGTGAAGTGAAGGAATACGAATCGGCAAAGCATATATAGACAGAACAATGCCTGTGCCGCGTACAATGTCAGACGACTACAGTTAATCTTTCTGACTGCCTTTTATCACACCTCGGCAGAGAAGCAATCAGGTCAGTCAGGAAGGCATTATATCAAAGACATAGCAAGATACAAGTAAGACAATGAGGTGGGGTCACAGGGGGTTCTAATGTGTCAAATGCAGTCTGTATGGAAAACCATAAACTTTAAACTTTTTTAGGATGTAGATATAGGATGTAGACTTGAGTTTGGATGTGATCTTGAGCTGGTTCTTAATGGGCAGTAATGCACAGCAAAATGTTGAAGAATTTATCTTGGAGCGAGCATAATGTGTGCCAAATCTTGGGCAGTTCATGCTGAGGATCTCTGTTCAACACCCCATGGCAATAGAGCTATGATCAGTGGGGTAATTGGGTATATGAATGTCAAAGAATGACTTGCATTTATACAGCACCTTTCATAACTACTGGATGTCCCAAAGCGCTTTACAGCTAATGAACTATTTTTTTTAAGTGTAGTCACTGTTGTAATACATTGTAACAGTGACTACACTTTAAAAAAATAGTAGTCGACCATGTACAGCAGGCACCTCAAAGCACTGCAGAGGTACCACCAACGCTGCCTCCGCAAGATCCTGCAAATCCATTGGCAGGATAGGCGCACCAACGTCAGTGTTCTCGCTCAGGCCCAACATCCCCAGCATCAAAGCTCTGACCACGCTCGATCAGCTCCGATGGACGGGCCACATCGTCCGCATGCCCTATATGAGACTCCCAAAGCAAGCGCTCTACTCAGAGCTCCGACGTGGCAAGAGAGCCCCAGGTGGGCAGAGGAAACGCTTCAAGGACACCCTCAAAGCCTCCTTGGAAAAAGTGCAACATCCCCACCGACACCTGGGAATCCCTGGGCCAAGACTGCACAAAGTGGAGGAGAAGCATCCGGGAAGACGCCGAACACCTCGAGTCTCTTCGCCGGGAGCAAGCGGGAAGCCAAGCGCAAACAGCGGAAGGCGCGCACGTCAACCCAAGCACCCCACCCACCCGCCCCTTCAACCACCGTCTGCCCCACCTGTGACAGAGATTGTAGGTCCCGCATTGGACTCATCAGTCACCTGAGAACTCATTTTTAATGTGGAAGCAAGTCATCTTCGGTTCCGAGGGACTGCCTAAGAAGAAGAGGTATGACAGCAGCCAATTTGCACAGAGCATGGTCTCGCAAACAGCAATGTGACAATGACCAGCTAATCTGTTTTAGTGATGTTGGTTGAGGGATAAATATTGGCCAGGACACCGGGGAGAACTCCCCTGCTCTTCAAAATAGTTCCATGGGATCTTTTACGTCCACCTGAGAGAGGCAGATAGGGCTTAACGTCTCATCCGAAAGACAAAATATTAAAATTTTACTGATGAGTAATGAATGGCTGTCATTATAGGCAGTGATATAATGGATATGCAGAATTTGCTCTTTAATCTCTTAATTTGTCAGTTATGTTCTATAGACCTCTAAGGTTGCAATGCCCTTCTCCATAGAAATGAAGATATTGATTCTGTTCCAAAGACTAATGTCCATTCAGCCAACGCTCTGGTAAGTTGCCAAGACTGGAATATCTGCGAATCATTACCGTGTAATGGCTCTGCTGTGGGTTGGTTGGTTGGAAACTAGTTCATGGCAGGCGGTGACCACGAGAGCTCTGAAATATCCCTGTGGGAATGGCTATAAACTCCAACCACTTCCAATAGTGCAGCACACCTTATAAAAAGAGGAGCATTTCAGGAGTCGGGGGGTGGGGGGTGCGGGGGAAGAAGAGGTTAGAGATATTAAAGGTGCTGCCAAAGAGTAGAGGTTTAAGGAGGCACTTGAAGGCTGGCGTGGAGGTAATGAGATGAAATGGTTCGGGAAGGCAGAGCTGAATGATCAACTGCTGATGGTGGAGCAGCGGGAATCGGGAACAAACAGTAACCCGGATTTGGAGGTGCAGGCTGGAGATGATCAGCCAATTAGGGTGAGGCATGGGCGGATGTGCTAATAAAGCTAGGATCTCGCACTCAATTGGGGCAGAGGGAGCCAGTGGAAGCTACGAAAGGCAAGGGGTGATGGCAATATAAGAGTGGGCACAGGTGATGGGGGGAAGAGCGAGAAAAGATCTGGATTAACCGGAGGTTTTAAAAGATGGGCGGTAACTAGATAATTTTAATAACTAGTTCTACCCCTCAGCAGAGACGACAACCACAGACACTGGTATCAAGATGAAAAAGAAAGAAAGACTTGCATTTCTATAGCGCCTTTCACAACCCCAGGACGTCCTAAAATGCTTTACAGCCAATGAAGTACTTTTTGAAGTGCAGTCACTGTTGTAATGTGGGAAACGCGGCAGCCAATTTGCGCACAGCAAGCTCCCACAAACAGCAATGTGATAATGACCAGATAATCTGTTTTGGTTGAGGGATAAAGATTACTAAGCGCTTTATTTGATGGCCGACCAACATTAAAAAACAGATTTAAACAATACTTGCAACTGTGGAATACGGCTCAGACCGAGGGATTAACCAGACCCTTGAAGCTGGGAGTGTCGACCGAAACGATTCTTGGTTGTCTTCGTCTTTTGCCTCTCCTGCTGACGGCACAGTTTATTCTCCTTTTTATATAGTTTTGAGGCTTAGTCTTATGGCTACCGCCTACCATAAAAGGGGCCTCCTCTTCTATCATCGTTTTTTTTGTTGCAGTGTCCAAAGTCATGAACTTTTCTGTTCTATGCCTGTTTTCTGTCTTTCTTTAGCAGCAGCTCCGCGACCTCTATCACCTAGAAGGACAAGGGCAGCAGGCGCAAGGGAACACCACCACCTCCAAGTTCCCCTCCAAGTCACACACCATCCTGACTTGGAAATATATCAGCCGTTCCTTCATCGTCGCTGGGTCAAAATCCTGGAACTCCCTCCCTAACCGCACTGTGGGAGCACCTTCACCACACGGACTGCGGCGGTTCAAGAAGGCGGCTCACCACCACCTTCTCAAGGGGCAACTAGGGATGGGCAATAAATGCTGGCCTTGCCAGCGACGCCCACATCCCAGGAACGAATTTTTAAAAAAAGACAGAAATCTACAGGCTGTGGTTAATTTGCAGGCTGGGTTTTCTATTAGCCAAAGAGTCAAAGGTTCATGAGATTTACACAGGGCTGTTGACAATTTTTGTTTTTTGCTGGTCGTCTTCGCTGCCCAGTGGATGATTACAAAGTGATATTGGTGTGAAGGCATGGGAGTGGTAGGCTTGGGGGCGGTACATGACCCAGCAAAACCTACAACAGGTGGAAATTTCTCTTGCCTCCGAGTCAACAGCTTGTGGGCTCAAGCCTCGCTCCAGGACTGGAGCACATGATTTAGGCTGACATTTCAGTGCAGTACTGACGCAACACTGCATTGGCAGAGGTGCTGTCTTTCAGGTAAGATATTAAACCGAGCCCCCGTCGGTCTGTCCAGGTGGATGTAGAAGATCCCCGAGCACTGGGCCGGAATTTGATGAAACCTTGCGCCATAGTATTCTACGGCACGACTATTTCCAGGAAATTATGGCGTGAATGACTCATTACTTACACCAGGACAAAGATGTCCTGGAAAACGTTACCATGAACCCTCGCCAGAACAGTGAGAATTCAATTTTCATAGCTTCTCCCGCCCCTTCACCCCCCCCCCCATTAAAATCAATGGCGATGTCTAATTTGCAGGATTGCCGCTGCTTTGATTGCCACTGGAAGGTAGGCTGAACCAGGACAGCCCTTGGGACCTGGCAGCTTGAAGGATCCATCAGCAGTTCAATTTGCAATTAACAATTTTGTATTAAGAATAAGTGCACAGATCCTCGGAATCCCGAAGACTTTTGTACCTGACCAGCTGGAGTGCGAGGGAGCTTTATATGGGTGTAACTTCAATGGTTTGGAAGGTAATAAAAAAAGGGGGATAAATCTTTTATAAATCACTGGTTAGTCCTTGCCTGGAGTATTGTGGCCGATTCTGGGCACCATGCTTTAGAAAGGACATCAAGGCCTTGGTGAGGAGGCAGAGGAGATTTACCTAGAATGGTACCAGGGATGAAGGACTTCAGTTACATGGAGAAATTAGAGAAACTGGGATTGTTCTCCTTAGATCAGAGAAGGTTAAGGGGAGATTTAATAGAGGTAGAATCATAGAATGGTTACAGCACGGAAGAAGACCTTTCGGCCCGTCGAGCCCACTCTCCCGCCCTTTCCCCATAGCCCTGCAAATTGTTTTCCTTCAGGTGCTTATCCAATTCCCTTTTGAAAGCCACGATTGAATCTGCCCCCACCACCCTTTCAGGCAGTGCATTCCAGATCCTAACCACTCACTGCGTAAAAAAGTTTCTCCTCATGTCGTCTTTGGTTCTTTTGCCAATCACCTTAAATCTGTGTCCTCTGGTTCTCGACCCTTCTGCCAATGGGAACAGTTTCTCTCTATCTACTCTGTCCAGACCCCTCATGATTTTGAACACCTCTATCAAATCTCCTCTCAACCTTCTCTGCTCTAAGGAGAACAACCCCAGCTTCTCCAGTCTATCAACATAACTGAAGTCCCTCATCCCTGGAATCATTCTTGTAAATCTTTTCTGCACCCTCTCTAAGGCCTTCACATCCTTCCTAAAGTGTAGTGCCCAGAATTGGACACAATACTCCAGTTGTGGCCGAACCAGTGTTTTATAAAGGTTCATCATAACTTCCTTGCTTTTGTACTCTATGCCTCTATTCATGAAGCCCAGAATCCCGTATGCTTTTTTAACTGCTTTCTCAACCTGCCCTGCCACCTTCAATGATTTGTGCACATACACCCCCAGGTCTCTCTGTTCATGCACCCCCTTTAGGATTGTACCCTTTAGTTTATATTTCCTCTCTTCATTCTTTCTACCAAAATGTATCACTTTGCACTTTTCTGCATTAAATTTCATCTGCCACGTGTCCGCCCATTCCACCAGCCTGTCTATGTCCTCTTGAAGTCTATGACTATCCTCCTCACTGTTCACTATACTTCCAAGTTTTGTGTCATCTGCAAATTTTGAAATTGTGCCCTGTACACCCACATCCAAGTCATTAGTATATATCAAGGTGTTCAAAATTATGAGGGTATTGAAAGGGTAGATAGGGAGAAATTGTTTCCACTGGCAGGAGGGTCGGTAACCAGACGACACAGATTTAAGGTCATTGGCAAAGAAGCCAGGGAGGAGAGGAGAATTTCTTTTACGCAGCGAGTTGTTGTGATCTGGAACGCGCTGCCTGAAAGGGCGGTGGAAGCAGATTCAATAGTAACTTTCAAAAGGGAATTGGATAAATACTTAAAAAGGAAAAAGATCAGGGTGATTAGGGCAAGAGCAGGGGAGTGGGACTAATGGGTGGTTCTTTCAGACAGCCTGGAGAGGCACGATGAGCCGAACGGCCTCCTCTGTGTTCTATGATTCTATGATAATGGTTGAAGCAATTTGACTCTTGGTAGGGGTCAGACTGAGATTTTTAAAATTCTACTGAATTGATCGCTTCTTTCGCTGTTTGCTGGCTGACAGCTCGGGTCGAATCACTGCCGGAATCTTCATTCCCACGGGATCACAGGAGGAAAGGTCTTCGCTGTAATGGAGAGATGAGCCGATGCACTGCTCCCACAGGGAGTCCATTTTGGTTTTCACTTCAAGGAAGCAGCAATATTCAAACCGTAGCTTACTTTAATATGTTTTCCCACTCTCGGAGATAAAACCAGCAGGATCCGATTGTAACTGTTTCTTACCCTTGCCTTACGCGCTACACTCGGCCCCAGCTGGGGGAAGGTTTCCACTGTCAAGTATTTTATTTTTCCAGCATATCCTTCGGAGAATTTGCCACTGGCGAATCGAGGAACACAGCGGTCTAACTTGTGGCGTGCGGCGCTAATATCGCCATTGCGGCGAATTCCGGGCCACTATCTTGACGATGACCGGGGGGTTCCTCAACCAACACCACCAAAACACAATAACTGCCTCACGTCTATCATGGCTGTTTATTGGACCTTGAGGAGCATAACTTGGTTGCCACGTTTAGCTACAGTTCAAAAGTAATCCATTGGCTGTAAAGTACTTTGGAACGTGCTGAGGTCATGAAAAGCTGCTCTAGAAATGCCCACAATTCCAACACTTTAAAAAGAAAAGAAAGGCTTGCATTTCCATAGCGCCTTTCCTGACCTCAGGATGTTCCAAAGCGCTTTACGGCCAATGAAGTACTTTTGAAGTGTAGCCACAATGTTGGAAATGTCCTTATGGCATCATATTCTACTTTATTGCCTTTGGCAAAACTACTTTTGCCTGACTTCCCTTTTTTCCACCCAAATATCTCCACGGCCTTCTGCATCCCGCCCCTCCCCCCCACCCCCCCAAACTCAACTGAATGGTGTTTTCCAGCTGTATGTCCTACCACACCTCCCCTGCCCCGCCACCCGTGTGGTTTACTGCACCACCACCACCATCACCAGAGGTACCGCCTCCTCGCCACTCCGCCTCGCTCTCTCCTCCTTTAAGACGCTCCTTAAAGCCTACCTCTGACCGAGCTTTTGGTCACCTGTCCTAATAGCGCCTTATGTGGCTCGGTGTCAAATTGTGTTTGATAATCGCTCCTGTGAAGCGCCGTGGGACGTTTTGCGACATTAAAGGCGCTGTACCAATGCAAGTTGTTGTTGTTGTTGTACCCAAACTCTATTGAACTCTTCCTAAACCACCTTCAATTGAATTTTCTTCCCCTCCTCAACCGCTCCCATCTCCTGCTCAGTGTCCTTCTCTTTCCCTTTATAAAGTCTTCATAAGGCCCTTCTATGCGAGGGGTAGAAACTTAGAGCACAGAAGGAGGCCATTCGGCCCATCGTGCTTGTGGTATTCACGTGAAAGTCATCCACCCGGGAACGTCCTAATTTTAATTCCATTCGGCACATAGCAGGGAGTCAGGTTGGAGGTGTGCCTGGGGAGCACTGAATCCAACGCACTCACCACCGCTTTCGTATTGTGGTGAAGCTGCTCTCTCTCTCTCTCTCGCACTCCCTCCTTGCGGCCTGACCTTCCTTTGTGTCTTCCCACAGCAGTCCAGCTGGTGACCAGAGTGAGGTCAAACCGGACTGCCCCCCTCAGCAACATTCTCCAGTGAGTAGCGGAGCCATACCGATCCAAGGAGCTCTCCGATTCTCAGGTTCGTGGAGGTCGCCATCCTCAGCCAAGGCAGCAGCTGCAGGTGACATCAGCGCCCGTGGAGTGGTTAGGGGTGGGGGGAGAGGGCTGATTGCTATTGGACAACCTCTGAATTAAAAAACAGAAACTGACTGGAAAACCGCTCAGCAGGTCAGGCAGCATCTTTTTTTTTATTGGTTCCTGGGATGTGGGCGTCGCTGGCGAGGCCAGCATTTATTGCCCATCCCTAATTGCCCCTTGAGAAGATGGAGGTGAGCCGCCTTCTTGAACCGCTGCAGTCCTTGTGGTGAAGGTTGTAGTGGTTGTGTACAACTGAGTGACTTGCTGGGCCATTTCAGAGGGAAGTTAAGAGTCAACCACACTGCTGTGGGTCTGGAGTCACATATCGGCCAGACCGGGTAAGGACGGCAGATTTCCTTCCCTAAAGGACATCAGTGAACCAGATGGGTTTTTACGACAATCCGATAGTTTCATGGTCACCATTACTGATACTAGCTTTTTGTTCCAGATTTATTTAATTAACTGAATTTAAATTTCCCCAGCTGCCGTGGTGGGATTTGAACTCACGTCTCTGGATCATCTGTGGAGAGAGAAAACAGAGTTAACCTTTCAGGCCGATGACCTTCCATCAGAACTGGAAGAAGTTAGAGATTTTGCCGGGTTTTTTTTAGCACGTGCAGAGCCTGGGAAGATGGTGAACAAGGTACAAGAGACAAACGGGAATCCCGTCAGAGAGAAGGGCAGAATGCCTCCGATACGACAATCTCTGCACGCCCAGGTGAGCAGAGTGGGTTTGGCTGAGCCCCTGCCTCCCATGGTCAAAGCCCAGCTGGGCAGAGGTAGTAGATCCAGCCCAGCAGGCGTCAGTATCCTCAGGGGAGAGGAGGAAAGGAGAAGTGGCCGGGGGAAAAGAGTGAAACGGGAGCTTGTGGAGGGAGTGCTGCATTGTCGGAGGTGCCGTCTTTCAGTTGAGACATTAATTCGTACAGAAATGCATAGAAATTACAATTTGGAAACGAGCCATTCGACCCAACCAGCCTGTGTCAGCATTTACCCTCCACATGAGCAAAGAGTCCTGACCACATTTACCCGCCCTGTTACCGTATGGCGGGAGTTGAGGTCGAAGATCAGCCATGATCTTATTGAATGGCGGAGCAGGCTCGAGGGGCCGTATGGCCGACTCCTGCTCCTAATTCTGCTGTTCTTATATCCCTTTTCCTTCATCCACCTATCCAACCTATTCTTCAATGTTGACATGGTTTCTGTCTCAAACCCTGGAAGTAGGGTGGGCAACACTGGATGGCTGCATTCCTGGAGGCTTCATAACATAAGACATAAGAACATAAGATGTAGGAGTAGGAGTAGATCATTCGGCCCCTCGAGCCTGCTCCTCCATTCAATAAGATCATGGCTGATCTGATCTTGGCCTCAACTCCACTTCCCTGCCCGCTCCCCGTAACCCTTGACTCCCTTACCGTTCAAAAATCTGTCTATCGCATGACCTCCTCCCACCAACTGCCCCGCCTCCACATTCTCCCATTGGTCACCCGACATGTCCATTCTCGCGGGGCCCCGCCGTCTCACGGCCAATTGGAAAGCCAACAGACTCTTCATTAACTGATGGGATGATCCTTGACCTAGCCTTTTCTTTCCCATCTCCAACATTTCTTATAACTAACAAACAAAAGTGTTGAAAGGAAATTATTTTTTTAATCCCCGTATGATTTTTCTCCCGGGTGTTGCTGGCAGCGAGTGTCCTGGAGATTAATCTTCAATTCTTGGAGACTCCAGGACAACTCTACATGTGAATTCCACAGCCTCACAACTCTCGGTGTAAACACGTTTGTCGTGCTCTCCATTCTCAATCTCTTACATTTAATCCAAGGCCTGAACCTGCTTGCTCAGGTGGGTGTAAAAGATCCCATGGCGCTATTTGAAGAGGGGCAAGGGGGAATTCACCAGGTATTGTAACCAATATTTATCCTTCAACCAGAAACAGGTTATCAGGTCATTTATCTCATTACTATTTGTGGGACCTTGCTGTGCGCAAATTGCTCTCAATTAACAGTGTCGATTGACACCACTGTGTCAGCCAATGAGTTGGTGGCTGGGCGGGACTTGCGGCAGGACTCACAGCAAACAGTCTATTTTACAGCAAACAGAGTCTACTTAAACAGCGCACTACAGCAAACAGTCTACAGAGTCTATTTAAAAAGAGTCTCTGAGAACTGCAGCAAACAGAACCCGAAACTGCAGCAACGTCTCCCGATAAAAGCAGGATTATTTCTCCGGCAAAATACAGTGAGTGGAGGATAGTTACATAATGCAAATTCCATGCGTAAAATCGATCCCAGTCACTTACAGCAGTGCGGGCTCCAGGCGTGATTGACGGGGGGAATGATCCAATCATCTCCATCCTGGCCGGGACTTGCGGTGTCACTCTATACAGCCATCAATTCACCGACATAACAGTGACTGCACTTGAAAAATAATTCGGTGGCTGTGAAGCACTTGGAGTTGCTCTCAGGATGTGAAAAGTGTAAGCTGTCGATTGAACCCTCATATGTTAGCGTAGTAAAAAAAGAGATTCCTTTGTCCCACAGCCCCATGTTGTCACAATTATATAATCGTCACTTAATCTTGTTACTTATAGGATAAGTGTTTAATTGAAGCCAAAGTTAGCTTATCCAAATTAAAATACAATTACCTTCCAGCACTCCAAAGATTCTGAGCTTTTTATTACAGCTCTGGAATGTTCAATGTTCTATTCCCTGTATGATCAGCTTCCATCAACAACCATTAGTTTAACTAATTTTATAAACTGTCCAACCCACCAGCACTGGATAATAAAGAATGACTTGCATTCCTACAACGCCTTTCATGACCTCAGGACGTCCCAAAGCGCTTCACAGCCAATAAAGTACTTTTTGAAGTGTAGTCACTGTTGTAATGGAGGGAACACGGCAGCCAATTTGCGCACAGCAAGCTCCCACAAACAGCAATGTCATAATGACCAGATAATCCATTTTTTAATGATGTTGGTTGAGAGATAAATATTGGCCAGGACACCGAGAATAACTCCCCTGCTCTTCTTCGAAATAGTGCCACGGGACCTTTTACACCCACCTGAGAGGAGACGGGGCCTCGGTTTAACGTCTCGTTCAAAAGACGGCACCTCCGACAGTGCAGCACTCCCCCGGAGTGTCAGCCTAGATTATGTGCTCAAGTCTCTGGAGTGGGACTATGAACCCACAACCTTCTGACCCAGCAGGTAAGAGGGCTACCCACTGAGCCAATGATCGGAAACGGAAAGCCTGGCTGATTTCTTACCCACCCTTCCTCCTTCTCGCCCTCCGAATTCTCACCCCCAAATCAGCACGGGGCTGCAAGTCATATCTGGGCTGAACGGCTCAGTACAACAATGGGCAGTGCACTTACTGACCCGCTGAGCGAGTGGAGGATGCACTGCGGTTGCCTTTGAACGGGAGGGTTTGGGGGATGCCAAGCAAACTGCTGGACGTCTAACTTGTGTGATGGTGCAGTGGGATTAGAGTCGTCATCTCTGGTCGGACGTGTTCCTGGAGGGTTCGTCACATGACCTCCCGCCTCCCACCGCCCCGCCCCCACCATTGGTCGACCAACATGTCCATCCTCCCGGAGCCCCGCCTCCCCGCAGCCAGTAGCGAAGCAAATAGACTCTTCAATACCCGACTAAATAATTTTCAACTTCGGTCAGGACGCCCTTTTTCCACCTCCAATGTCTTTTTTGTAACTAATGAAGTGAAAATTTTAAAACGCACACAATTATTTTAATGTCACGATGCTTTTTCTCCAGCGGTGTCGCTGGAGATCAGTCTTCAATCCTGGAGACTCCAGGCCAATCCTGGAGGGTTGGCAACCCAAATTGGGATGCGAGCTTGGGCCAACTGTTCTCAGGGCAGGGGTGTCACTACAGGGAGGGAGGGGGAAAAAGGGCTGCTCTTAAATGATTGCTACTAACTGTTCATAAAGCAGTGTTTGTATCTGAAAGTGCTGGGAGCAGTGCGTACCATCTACAAGATGCACTGCAGCAGCGCGCCAAGGCTTCTTCGGCAGCACCTCCCAAACCCGCGACCTCTTCCACCTAGAAGGTCAAGCACAGCAGGCGCACGGGAACACCTCCACCTCCAAGTTCCCCTCCAAGTCACACACCATCCTGATTTGGAAATATATCGGCCGTTCCTTCATCGTCGCTGGGTCAAAATCCTGGAACTCCGTCCCTAACAGCACTGTGGGAGCACCTTCACCACACGGACTGCAGCGGTTCAAGAAGGAGGCTCACCACCACCTTCTCAAGTGCAATTAGGGATGGGCAATAAATGCTGGCCTTGCCCACATCCCAGGAACGAATAAAAAAAAAAGTCCGCTCCTCTCCTCTTGCCCAGAGGCAATGTCTGCTGAAGAGCAAAAAAGTCAATCAAAAACCTTAAAAGGAATAATTTGCATTTATATAGCACCATTCAGAACCTCAGGCATCCCAAAGCGCTTTACAGCCAATGAAGTCCTATTGGAAGTCCAGTCACTGTTGTAATGTAGGGAAACACAGCAGCTAGCAAGATCCCACAAACAGGATGATAATGACCAGATAATCTGTTTCTGATGGTGTTGGTTGAGAAATGAACATTGCCCAGGGCACTGGGGACAACTACCCTACTCTTTTAAATAGTGCCACGGGATCTTTTTTGTCCACCTGAGAGGGCAGACAGGGTCTCGGTTTAAACATAGAAACATAGAAGATAGGAGCAGGAGTAGGCCATTCGGCCCCTCGAGCCTGCTCTGCCATTCGATGAGATCATGGCTGATCATCCAAACTCCGTACCCTGTACCTGCCTTCTCCCCATATCCCTTGATACCTTTAGCTTTAAGAAATATATCTAACTCATTCTTGAATATATTTACTGACTTGGCCTCAACTACCTTCTGTGGTAGAGAATTCCACAGGTTCACCACTCTCTGGGTGAAGAAATTCTTCCTCATTTCTGTCCTAAATGGCTTACCCCTCATCCTTAGATTATGACCCCTGGTTCTGGACTCTCCGACCATCGGGAACATTCTTCCTGCATCTAGTTTGTCCAGACCTGTCAGAATTTTATATGTTTCGATGAGATCCCCTCTCATTCTTCTAAACTCCAGCGAGTATAAGCCCAATCGACCCAATCTCTCCTCATATGTCATTCCTGCCATCCCAGGTATCAGCCTTAACATCTTCATCGGAAAGACGGCACCTCCCACACTGCAGTATTCACCGTAGTGTCAGCCTGGATGTTTGTGCTGAAGTTTCTGGAGTGGGACTTGGAACCCACAACCTTCCTGACTCAGAGGATGAGAGTGCTGCCCACTGAGCCAGGGCTGACACTTTGCTGGTCTGATCTTGAGCCGCATACACCAGGAAAGTCCCACATTCGATCCCTAGTCTGCGCCATTAACATACACCTAAAGGGGAAAAAATTCACAGGGCTATGGGGAAAGAGCAGGGGAGTGGGACTAATTGAGAGCTCGTTCAAAGAGCCGGCACAGGCACGATGGGCCGAATGGCCTCCTACTGTGCTGTACTATTCTATGATTCGAACTGACCTCAGCTGGGGTGTCAGTAGAGGCTTCATATTTGGCTAGAGAGAGTGAAAATCAGGACGGATTCTGGATTGATGCCCACGGGCCTGTGCTGTGGGTGGGCCTAGGATGTGGTCAGGCCTGGGTTTGGCGATGGTATCTCACTTGGCCCAACAGGCTGTGTATGCGGCCTAGGCCACTTGAGCAGGGTACAGGAAGGTGCCTTGCGTCTGTGGAACTGTACCCTGGAAAAGGGTGAGCACCTTTGGCAGGGGAGGTGGACCAGCCTGTAAGACGGTGTCACAGCAGTGGTAGCCCCACAAACCACATCTGATAGTTTGTTAAAAGGTGGAGAGGTTGGTAAACACTGCAGCAAACTGCTGGGATTGGAAGCAATTGTAATGACTCCAGCAGTGAAGGCTGAGGGCTCTCCTCAGACACACAGAGAGAGGCTTTGTGACTGCACTGAGCGCTGAATCTATAAATACACTGCCGGCAGATTCATAGTCACCTCCATTCACAGTTTCCTCGGCTGTGATAGGCTGGAGGTTGGTGGTGCTACTGTGCGCTGTAATACCGCACCTGCCCCCCCTCCTCACCTCTCTCCACCCTCCTTCCTTCCCTCTCTCTCTCTACCCTCCCTCCTTCCCTCTCTCTACCTCCCTCCTTCTCTCTCTCTACCCTCCCTCCTTCGCTCTCGACCCTCCCTCCCTCCCTCCCTCCTCCTCTCTCCACCCTCCTTCCTTCCCCTCTCTCTCTCTCTACCCTCCCTCCTTCCCTCTCTCTACCTCCCTCCTTCTCTCTCTCTACCCTCACTCCTTCTCTCTCTCTACCCTCCCTCCTTCGCTCTCGACCCTCCCTCCCTCCTCACCTCTTTATACCCTCTGACGTAAGAAAACTACTCGGCACTTGGTCTAAGCGTTAAACAAAGCTTTAATCAACTGTTTTACAACATGGAGATCTAGTTGTGTCCTTCACTAGTTCCTGTTAAAGAATGTCCTGAGCAAGCTGGGCCCATGCCCGAGTATTTATACTCTCCCTGGACAGCGCCACCAGCAGGCCACCCAGTATTATGTCATAAGTCATTTCCACATGAATGACAAGATTCATGTCACCCTCCCTCCTTCCCTCTACCCATCCTCCCTCTACCACCCCTTCCTCCCGCTCCCCACCCTCCCACTCTTCGCTTTCGCTCTATCTTCCCTCTCTGCTCTGCCGCTTCCTCTTTCTGCTCAACTGATCTTTACTCTCCCCATCCCCATGTCTCCCCTCCCTCCTCTCTGACCTTCCTCCTTCCTTCTTTCTCCCCTCTCCTCCCTTCTCTATACCCTCCCTCCTCTCTCTCTCTACCCTCCCTCCTTCACTCCCCTCTCTCTACCCTGCCTCCTCCCCCTCTCTACCATCCCTCCTCACCTCCCCCCTTCCCTCCCTCCTTCCCTCCCCCCTCTCCATCCTCCTTCCTTCATTCTCCCTCTCTCTACCTTCCCTCATTCTCTTCCCCTCTCTCCTTTCATAGCTTTCAAAAGGGAATTGGATATATAGGGTCCCCACCACTTAAAGTGTCCATGTTTAAAATGGGAAATTGCTTATATAGGCCAAAAAGCGATAACCATTATCAGTTTGTATTAACGTCAATTTCAAAGTTACCGGTTATGAGATCATAAGAGCTCGGTTTAGTTCAGGGCAGAAAGAGCTTTGTTTACTCACCAGTTCGTACCTGATTAAGGTGCACTGAATGTAATAAAAGAGCCTTATTGAGGCAGGCTTCATTTTAATATTTTATATTATCGGATCAGAATACAGGGATGGTAGCAGAGTGGTTACATCACTGGACTAGTAATCCAGCAGGCTTGGATTTAATGATCCGGAGACAATGAGTTCAGAATCCCACCACGGCAGCTGGGGAATTTAAATTCAATTAAATAAATCTGGAATAAAAAGCTGGTATCAGTAATGGTGACCATCAAACTATCAGATTGTTGTAAAAATTCACCTGGTTCACTAATGCCCTTTAGGGAAGGAATTTTTAAAATTCATTCCTGGGATGTGGGCGTCGCTGGCAAGGCCAGCATTTATTGCCCATCCCTAATTGCCCTTGAGAAGGTGGTGGTGAGCCTCCTTCTTGAACCGCTGCAGTCCGTGTGGTGAAGGTACCCCCACAGTGCTGTTAGGGAGGGAGTTCCAGGATTTTGACCCAGCGACGATGAAGGAACGGCCGATATACTTCCAAGTCAGGATGGTGTGTGACTTGGAGGGGAACTTGGAGGTGGTGGTGTTCCCATGCACCTGCTGCCCTTGTCCTTCTAGGTGGTAGAGGTTGTGCCCTTACCCGGTCCGGCCTATATGTGACTCCAGGCCCACAGCAATGTGGGTGACTCTTAACCGCCCTCTGAAACGGCCTAGCAAGCCACTCAGTTGTATTCAAGAAGGCGGCTCACCACCACCTTCTCGAGGGCAATTAGGGATGGGGTGTAAATGCTGGCCTTGCCAGCGACGCCCACATCCCGTGAATTAATTAAAAATAAAAAATGAGAATCCTTCACCGAAAGCTGATTGGCTGTGCAGGAGAGTTTTCCCATTAAGGACTGACCAAAGCAAAGTGAGAACTCTTACCTTTCCTGGCAATTAGTGCCTTCAGTCCATCAACTGTAGTAAATGGGCCAGATATGAAAGCTACCTGCTAAATATAAAGATGCTGCGGCGTGAATTGTAACTGGCCTCTCGCTGGCAGTTTGCAACTCTAATTGAAACGACTTTTAATTTCATTAACGCTACGCTTTCTCTCTCATTCAACCCACCCCCGTGTCCGGCTCGCTCTTCTAGTTTGGCAGAGTTTGGAGCGCTGCGCACGTGCGTCTCTCTCTGATCTTCCTGCCCAATTTCACATCCCCGCAGGCTTTCGCGCCGCCGGTCATCGGCGCTGCTTCTCTCTGCACGAGTCCGTCCAGTTTCTCTTCCCCCAGCTTTCATTCGCTTCGCCTCACACCTTCTTCCTTTTCCGCATCTGTTGCAATTTGTTCTTGCAAAGGTGGCATTGCCATGGTTTTTTTATCCGGACAGATCTCGACGCCGTTGCAGACACAAAAGCTTCGCGCCTAAATCTATTGCACGCATAGAATTGCATCGAATTACAATTTCAAAATTTAGCAATGACACCAAATCTCACCCGATCAACATATCCCTCTAGTGTCAGCTGTGGCTCAGTGGGCAGCACTCTCTCTCGCCTCTGAGTCAGAAGGTTGTGGGTACATAGTCCCACTCCAGGGACTTGAGCATATGAATCTAGGCTGATACTCCAGTGCGTGCTGAGGGAGTGCTGCACTGTCGGAGGTGCCGTCTTTCGGATGAGACGTTAAACCGAGGCCCCGTCTGCTCTCTCAGGTGGACGTAAAAGATCCCATGGCACTATTTTGAAGAAGAGCAGGGGAGTTCTCCCCGGCGTCCTGGGCCAATATTTATCCCTCAACCAACATAACAAAAACAGATTATCTGGTCATTATCACAATGCTGTTTGTGGGAGCTTGCTGTGCACAAATTGGCTGCTGCATTTTCTACATCACAACAGTGACTATACTTCAAAAGTACTTCATTGGCTGTAAAGCGCTTTGAGACGTCCGGTGGCCGTGAAAGGCGCTGTAGAAATGCAACTCTTTCTATTCCTTTCTCCCTCATGTGTTTATCTAGCTTCCCCTTAAATGCATCTATACTATTCGCTTCAAACACTCCCTGTGGTAGCGAGTTCCACATTCTCACCACTCTCTGGGTAAAGAAGCTTCCTCTGAATTCCCTACTGGATTTATTAGTGACTATTTTGTATTTATGGCCCCTAGTTCTGGTCTCCCCCACAAGTGGAAACATCTACTCTAGGTCTACCCTATCGAACCCTTTCATAATCTTGAAGGCCTCGATCAGGTCACCCCCCAGTCTTCTCTTTTCTAGAGAAAAGAGCCTCAGTCTTTCCTGATAGGTATAACCTCTCAGTTCTGGTTTCCTCCTTGTAAATCTTTTTTGCACCTTCCCTCGTGCCTCCATATTCTTTTCCTCTTCCCATTGAAGAGGCTGGAAATCGAGAGGAGGCTCGTTACAGAGAGAGAGAGAGAAAAATAATGTCCTGGGCTAATATTTATCCCTCAATCAATATCACTAAAACAGATTATCTGGTCTTTATCACGTTGCTGTTTGTGGGAGCTTGCTGTGCGCAAATTGGCTGCCGCGTTTCCTACATTACAACAGTGACGACACTTCAAAAAAGTGCTTCATTGGCTGTAAAGCGCTTTGGGACGTCCTGAGGTTGTGAAAGGCGCTGGAGAAATGCAAGTCTTTCTTTTCTTTCTTAAACGGTGGGGACTGTTCTTGAAAAGGAAAACATTTGCAGGGCTGTGGGGAAAGAGCAGGGGGAGTGGGACTAATCGGAGAGCTCTTTCAAAGAGCCGGCACAGGCACGATGGGCCGAATGGTCTCCTTCTGTGCTGTAAGATTCTAAATGGTGACAGATCGTTTCCACTGATTGGAGAGACAGTTGAGATGAGGCGTAAACAGCGGATGATCACAAAAAGAATTAAAGTGGAGATTTGAAAATATTCTCTGTCAAAACTGTGGGCGAAGGAGAGAGTCTGTAAATTCTTGCAAAAGCGAACTAAATAGTGGCTTGTGATCGAGGAATATTAAAAGGCACGGAGAGCAAGCAAGAGAGCGGGGATTAGACTAGGAGGCTCATGGAGGAACACACCGGCACAGATTTGATGGGCCGAATGGTCTGTTTATGTGCTGGAACGTTCCATGGTTCTGGGTGCTCGATGGCCGTCGTAATCTGGAGTAAAACAGCAGTAACTCAATCCCCGCAGAGGGTGTCAATATTAATTTATTGTTAATAATATTTAAATTAGATGAAGTGAGTGTTCCTGAAAAGTACGTGTCAAAAGAACTATTGCCAACAACGTCTTCTGTGCCGAACAGAGAAAATACTGGGACCGGGGAGCAAAGGGCAGGTTAGTGTTGAGGCTGATGGAGGGTCCCCAACGTTAACCGGTCTTTTCTCTTTCAGAAGCTGACCGAGCTACCCTTCCTTTCCAGCATTTTCTGCTCTTAATCTGGCAGATTTTCGGCGCTTTCCCTTGTGATCCCAGGCTGCCTCTCGCCCGTCGAATTGTTTGGAGGACGCTCCCTTGGCAGGGGGCCTCCCTCTGGAGGTTGCACGATGACAGGAATCGGTCACTCGCCCGTCATCGTCACCGTTGTGAGATGGGAGGGGAGCAGTGACGGAGCCGCAGACTCAATGGAGTCCGCCTGGGCTCACTGTCTGCATTGGATAGCAGGCAACAACAACTTGTATTTATATAGCGCCTTTAACATAGTAAAACGTCCCAAGGCGCTTCACAGGAGCGATTATCAAACAAAATTTGACACCGAGCCTCATAAGGAGATATTAGGGCAGGTGACCAAAAGCTTGGTCAAAGAAGTAGGTTTTAAGGAGCGTCTTAAGGGAGGAGCGAGAGGCGAGAGGCGGAGAGGTTTAGGGAGGGAATTCCAGAGCTTAGGGCCTTGGCAGCTGAAGGCACGACCACCAATGGTGGAACGATTAAAACTGGGGATGCTCAAGAGGCCAGAATCGGAGGAGCGCAGAGATCGCGGAGGGTTGTGGGGCTGGAGGAGGTTACAGAGACAGGGAGGGAGGGGCGAGGCCAGCCCACGGGGGAACGTGAACACAAGGATGAGAATTTTAAAATCGAGGTGCTGCACTCCTAGTATGTTGGGGGAGGGTGTGGCGGGGGTTCAGTGGAGGGAAAATGGTGAGGAATCCCCATCACCTTCACCTGGATGCTGGTGAGGTGTCATAAGCAGCTGGAGACAAGGAGCTGGACCACAGACTGAGGATCTGATTGCCTTTATTATTTCGTCCAACCTCCCTTTATTTTTCTCCTCTCACCCCCTCCGAAGGGATGGCCACTTTCACTGGGGTACAGATCTCTAGAGGCCAGTCACTCCATTCTTCGTATGGGAGCCTAGACACGGAGAGTTAGCAGGGAACGGTAGTGTAGTGGTAATGTCACTAGGCTAGTAATCCAGCAGGCCTTGACTAATGATCCAAAGAAACATAAGTTCAAATCCCACCATGGACAACTGGGGAATTTAAATTCAGTTAATTAAGTAAATCTGGAATAATTACTAGTATCAGTAATGGTAGCCATGAAACTATCAGATTGTTGTAAAAACCCATCTGGTTCACTAATGTTTTTTAGGGAAGGAAATCTGCTGTCCTTACCTGGTCTGGCCTATACGTGACTCCAGACCCACAGCAATGTGGTTGACTCTTAACTGCCCTCTGAAATGGCCTAGCAAGTCACTCAGTTGTAACAAACTGCTCCGCCAAACAATAAAAAGAATGCACCAAACGGACTGCAGCGGTTCAAGAAGGCGGCTCACCGCCACCTTCTCAAGGGCAATTAGGGATGGGCAATAAATGCTGGCCTTGCCCACATCCCATAAAAGAAAGAAAGGCTATTCGACAGCAAAGGCCTTTATATCTAGAGGACTGGAACACAAGGGGGTAGAAGTTATGCTGCAGCTATACAAAACCCTGGTTAGACCACACCTGGAGCACTGTGAGCAGTTCTGGGCACCACACCTTAGGAAGGATATATTGGCCTTGGAGGGAGTGCAGTGTAGGTTTACCAGAATGATACCCGGACTCCAAGAGTTAAATTATGAGGAGAGATTACACAAACTAGGGTTGTATTCCCTGGAATTTAGAAGGATACGGTGTGATTTGATCGATATTAAAGGGAACAGATAGAGAGAAACTATTTCCGCTGGTTGGGGATTCTAGGACTGGGGGGCATAGTCTAAAAATTAGAGCCAGACCTTTCAGGAGTTAATTGGGAAACACTTCTACACACAAAGGGTGGTAGAAGTTTGGAACGCTCTTCCGCAAACGGCAATTGATGCGAGGTCGATTGTTAATTTTAAATCGGAGATTGATAGATTTTTGTTAACCAAAGGTATTAAGGGATATGGGGCAAAGGTGGGTATATGGAGTTCGGTCACAGATCAGCCATGATCTCATTGAATGGCGGAGCAGGCTCGAGGGGCTGAATGGCCTACTCCTGTTCCCATGTTCCTAAAGTCATCACAGCCAACATCACCCGACGTCCGCGCTTGCGGTGATCCACAGGGGCCACTCAGGGGAACTGAGGCCAACTTTAGTGCCACAACTATTGGTTTTGGCCCTGAGCTCCCTCAGCTCAGTCCAGGGGATCAAACTTGGCAGCTCATTGGTCCGTGGGCACTGGACAGTGCGTTGTACCTGAGCCAGCAGCGACATTCACACTCCACTCCTACCCACACCCCTCCCCTCCCCTCTCCTCCCCCCCTCCCCACCCTGCACAACCACTGTGTGCAGTCAGTACTGGGCGTCGGGAGAGTAAAGGGCAAGGGGCAGAGAGTGAAGAGAAATACTTGCACACTTATAATAAGTGACTGCAGCAAACACACTGCTACAGAAGCAAGATGAAATCTGGAACGCTCCCTCCCCCAAAAAGTTGTTGAGGCCGGGGGGGGGGTCAATTGAAAATTTCAAAACCGAGATTGACAGATTTTTGTTAGGCAAGGGTGTTTTTTTTTATATTTGTTTTTATGGGATGTGGGCGTCGCTGGCAAGGCCAGCATTTATTGCCCATCCCTAATTGCCCTTGGGAAGGTGGTGGTGAGCCGCCTTCTTGAACCGCTGCAGTCCGTGTGGTGAAGGTGCTCCCACAGTGCTGTTAGGGAGGGAGTTCCAGGATTTTGACCCAGCGACGATGAAGGAGTTAAGGGTTACGGAACCAAGGCGGGCAAATGGAGTTAAGATACAGGTCAGCCATGATCTAATTGAATGGCAGAACAGGCTCGAGGGGCTGGACGGCCTCCTCCTGTTCCTATTCCTTCCGAACAGCAGGAACTGACTCGAGAAAGAGAGAAAAGCAGAAAGCAGGAGCTGATTGAGTTAAGTAGGTCAGACAGTGTTGTGTGTGGAGGCTGTGAGCAGCCCCACAGTGCAGTGAGAGGCTGCGTATGTTCTGTCAGCAGAAGATTCTGTGGAATCTGTGAGTCAAGCCAGGAATTTAACATGGACAATCTAATCCTTTACGTCCAGGATCTATAATTACTTTCTGATGTGCTAGTTTACTGGGGGGGGTGCGGGGGTGGGGGGGCTCATGTTAATCCTGCCCTGTATTCAACCCCACGATGATTTACATCCACCCGACCTGCCGCTGACGGGTGGAGAAAGGAGATAAGGGCCCAAGGACCTGTGGAAACGCAGCTGCCAATTGGCACACAGCAAGATCCCACAAACAGCAATGAGCTAGCGACCCGATCATTTCATAGAGTTACATAGAAGATACAGCACAGAAAGAGGCCATTCAGCTTAACCAGTCCATGCCGGCATTTATACTCCACTCGAGCCTCCTCCCGTCTTTCCTCATCTAACCTTATCTACATAACCCTCTATTCCCTTCCTCCTCATGTGTTTATCTAGCTTCCCCTTAAATGCATCTATACTATTCGCCTCAACCACTTCCTGTGGTAGCGAGTTCCACATTCTCACCACTCTTTGGGTAAAGAGGTTTCTTCTGAATTCCCTATTTGAGTTCTTGTTGACTATCTTATATTGATAGTTTTGCTCTTCCCCACAAGTGGAAACACTCTCTCTGTATCCACTCTATCAAAAGCTTTCATAATTTTGAAGACCTCTATTAGGTCGCCCTCAGCCTTCTCTTTTCAAGAGAAAAGAGACCCAGCCTGTTCATCCTTTCCTGATAGGTGTACCCTCGCAATTCTGGTATCATCCTTGTAAATCTTTTTTTGGACCCTCTCCAGTGCCTCTATATCCTTTTTATAATATGGCGACTGGAGTTTAGAAGAATGAGAGGTGATCTCATTGAAACATACAAGATTCTTAAGGGGATTGACAGGGTAGATGCTGAGAGGTTGTTTCCCCCTGGCTGGAGAGTCTAGAACTAGGGGGCATAGTCTCAGGATAAGGGGTAGGCCATTTAAGACTGAGATGAGGAGGAATTTCTTCACTCAGAGGGTTGTGAATCTTTGGAATTCTCTGCCCCAGAGGGCTGTGGATGCTCAGTCGTTGAGTATATTCAAGGCTGAGATCGATAGATTTTTGGACTCTAGGGGAATCAAGGGATATGGAGATCGGGCGGGAAAGTGGAGTTGAGGTCGAAGATCAGCCATGATCTTATTGAATGGCGGAGCAGGCTCGAGGGGCTGTATGGCCTACTCCTGCTCTTATTTCTTATGTTCTTATGTTCGTATGTAACTAGAACTATACACAATACTCCCAAGTGTGGTCTAACCAAGGTTCAATACAAGTTTAGCATAACTTATCTACTTTTCAATTTTATCCCTCTAGAAATAAACCCTAGTGCTTGGTTTGATTATTTTATGGCCTTGTAAACCTGCGATAATGATGTTGGTTGAGAGATAAGTATTGATGCCGGGTAGATCTCCCCAGCTCTTCTTCAAATCGTGGTTGTGGGATCTTTTACATCCACCTGAGAGGGCAGGCGGGGCCTCGGTTTAACAACAACAACTTGAGAGGCAGTGAGGTTCAGGGAGGGAATTCCAGAGCTTGTGGCCTCGGCAGCTGAAGGCACGGCCACCAATGGTATCTCATCTGAACGACGGCATCTCCAACAGTGCAGCACTCCCTCCGTACCACATTGGAACGCCAGCCCGGATTATGTACTCAAGTATCTGTGGTGGGACGTGACTCAGGGGCAAGAGTGCTACCCACTGAGCCACGGCTGACACTCCCCTGTAGCTGACGGCCAGCAAGCACTGGGGAAACCTTCTTTCCCCTCCGATCTGTCCCTTCTATTCATGGACCAGCTCGCAACTCTACTCAGCACAGCTCCAATCAGGAACTGGACGGAGCTGTGAAATAAATCCTGGATTGTCCCTCACGCCACGGTTAAGCAGAAAGCTCCCTGTAGCACTTAGAAAGTCCTTTAACAGGGCAGGAGTGCTCACTATTCGCCACAGAGGCAGTTGACAGGACACAGAGATGCGCGTCGTTAGGTAACCGACCGACATATTGTCGGAGAAACGGAGACACCGAAGGAGATGAGGAGTTTCGCAGTGTTGAGAGACTGGGAAAGCATGTGTTAGAGTAGGCAACAGTGCAATGAGTCTTGATTTCACGGTAGGGATTAGGGTTGCCAACCCTTCAGGATTGGCCCTGGAGTCTCCAGGAGTTGAAGATGAATCTCCAAGACGCTGGCTGCCGGCAACACCCGGGGAGAAGAATCACAGGGGTATTAAAAAGATTATTACATTTCTTTGAACACTTTCACTCGCTAGTTACAGAAATGTTGGAGAAAGAGGAAAAGGATGTTTGACCGGGCGAGGTGGTTGGAGGCCGGAGGTCATGTGCTGAAACCTTCAGGAATACGTCCAACCTGAGTTGGGAACCCGAGTAAGGATTCAGGGAGGAGGAAGGGTCTATGGGATAAGAACATAAGAACATAAGAACTAGGAGCAGGAGTCGGCCGTTTGGCCCTTCGAGCCTGCTCCGCCATTCAATAAGATCATGGCTGATCTTCTACCTCAACTCCACTTTCCCGCACTATCCCCATATCCCTTGATTCCTTAATATTCAAAAATCTATCGATCTCTGTCTTGAATATACTCAACGACTGAGCCTCCACAGCCCTCTGGGGTAGAGAATTCCAAAGATTCACCACCCTCTGAGTGAAGAAATTTCTCATCATCTCAGTCCTAAATGGCCGACCCCTTATTCTGAGACTGCGATCCCTGGTTCTAGACTCCCCAGCCAGGGGAAACATCCTCCCTGCATCTACCCTGTCAAGTCCTGTAAGAATTTTGTATGTTGCAATGCGATCACCTCTCATTCTTCTAAACTCTAGAGAATATAGGCCCAGTCTACTCAATCTCTCCTCATAGGACAATCCCCCTCATCCCAGGAACCAGTCTGGTGAACCTTCGTTGCACTCCCTCTATGGCAAGTATATCCTTCCTTAGGTAAGGAGACCAAAACTGTACACAGTACTCCAGGAATAAAAACAGAAACAGAAAATGCTGGAAATACTCAGCAGGTCAGGCAGCATCTGTGGAGAGAGAAACAGAGCTAACGTTTCAGGATGACCCTTCGTCAGACTTTCATCTGTTCCATCTCCAACTTTTTCCAGTTCTGACGAAGGGTCATCGACCTGAAATGTTAACTCTGTTTTTCTCTCCACAGATGCTGCCTGACCTGCTGAGTGTTTCCAGCATTTTCTGTTTTTATTTCAGATTTCCAGCATCCGCAGTATTTTGCTTTCACAATACTCCAGGTGTGGTCTCATCAGGGCCCCATATAATTGCAGTAAGACATCTTTACCCTTATAGTCAAATCCTGTTGTAATAAAGGCCAACATACCATTTGCTTTCCTAATTGCTTGCTTTCAGTGATTCGTGTACAAGGACATCCAGGTCCCTCTGAACACCAACATTTCCCAATCTCTCACCATTTACAAAATACTCTGTTTTTCTATTTTTCCTACCAAAGTGGATAACTTCACATTTCTCCACATTATATTCCATTTGCCATGTTCTTGCCCACTCACTTAGCCTGTCTATATCTCCTTGAAGCCTCCTTGCATCCTCCTCAGAACTTACTGATTCTTGCGGTACCCCACTAGTTACAGCCTGCCAACCCGAAAATGACCCGTTTATTCCTACTCTCTGTTTTCAGTCCATTAACCAATCCTCAATCCATGCTAGTATATTACCCCCAATCCCATGAGCCCTAATTTTGTTTAATAACCTCTTGTGTGGCACCTTATCGAATGCCTTCTGAAAATCCAAATACACCACATCCACTGGTTCCCCCTTATCTATTCTGCTAGTTACAACCTCACAAAATTCTAACAGATTTGTCAAACACGATTTCCCTTTCATAAATCTGTGTTGACTCGCTGGAGCTTTGGTTCTCCACTATTTCCGGGAAGGTTTTTGCGTCTTCCGTGAAGACAGACATGTCTGCTGGTCCCGACTCCGTCCCGCCTCTAAGAGACAGGATAGGCTGTTAAGGCCCTTAACAAGCACTAAATTGGCTCTATAATGCCATTTTGAAAGGCCTTTGTGATTTTAACCCTTGATCTGCGTGAAGCACGCCTGTTCTGAACCATGATTGTGAAACCTGGCGGGAGCACATTTGGATAGCTGACTATCAGCTACAGGTCCACTATTACAACGGAGATGTGATGAAGGTAGTAGTAGTATTAGGTCTGAAAGTCGCCTCTGATGCTGCTGCATTGAAAGTCTTCAGAGACTGCCTGGCCTTTGCTGGGAGAGGACCTGGATGCAAAAAATTCTCATTCTCTCTCTCTCTCTCTCTCTTTAGAGCTGCTGCTCATTTTGCATCCAGGTCCTCTCACAGCAAAAGCCAGGCAGTCTCTGACCTGCAATGCAGCAGCAATGATGACATCATCAGAGGCGACTTTCAGACTGAAACCACTAATTGGTTCATGGGTTCCCCAAAGAATTTGTTTAATTTCTCTGCCATTTCTTATTCCCCATTATAATTTCTCCTGTCTCAGCCTGTAAGGGACCCACATTTATTTTCGCTAATCTTTTCCTTTTTACATACCTACAGAAGCTTTTACAGTCTGTTTTTATGTCTCTCGCAGGGAGAGGGGGGAGGGGAGGAAAGAACAAAAGGGAAGGTCTGGAGAGATTAAGAGACAAAAGGGATGATGGAGCAAGGCAAAAGGAGATGGTAATGTTCTTTCCTCCCCTCCCCACTTTCCTTGCCCCTGCACTTGCTTAAAAATCTGTTCCATCTCCAACTTTTTCCAGTTCTGACGAAGTGTCATCGACCTGAAACGTTGACTCTGTTTCTCTCTCCACAGATGCTGCCTGACCTGCTGAGTGTTTCCAGCATTTTCTGTTTTTATTTCAGATTTCCAGCATCCGCAGTATTTTGCTTTTGTACTAATATCTCCTTATGTGGCTTGACAAATTTTGTCTGGTAATGCTCCTGTGAAGCACCATGGGATGTTTTACTACGTTAAAGTCGCTATATAAATACAAGTTGCTGTTGTTGAGGTGTGGTTGGGGTGGGGAAGGGTGACGGCATCACAAGCCTTCTTGATTTCGTCCTCGCCTCACCACCTGCTGTTCAAACATATGCAACTCCCGACAGGTCTCGGCCTGCTCTCGCGGCCTGCGGTGGAGCGAGCTACAGTCAGAACCAAAGGAAAAAGAGACAGAGCACAACATGGGAAGTTTGGAAGAAAATAAATATACTGGCAGGTTAGAGGTACTCCGTTACAAGGTGAGAGGGATAGAGAGAGAGAGAGACAGAGTGTGAGAGGGACAGAGAGAGTGAGAGACAGTGAGAGGGACAGAGAGAGAGGGACAGAGACAGAGAGGGACAGAGAGTGAGAGGGACAGAGAGAGAGGGACAGAGAGAGAGGGACAGAGTGTGAGAGGGACAGAGAGAGTGAGAGACAGTGAGAGGGACAGAGAGAGAGGGACAGAGACAGAGAGGGACACAGAGAGAGGGACAGAGAGTGAGAGGGACAGAGAGTGAGAGGGACAGAGAGTGAGAGGGACAGAGACAGAGAGGGACAGAGAGAGGGACAGAGAGTGAGAGGGACAGAGAGTGAGGGACAGAGAGAGACAGAGAGTGAGAGGGACAGAGAGAGAGGGACAGAGACAGAGAGGGACAGAGAGTGAGAGGGACAGAGAGTGAGAGGGACAGGGAGTGAGAGGGACAGAGAGAGAGAGACAGAGTGTGAGAGGGACAGAGAGAGTGAGAGACAGAGAGTGAGAGAGACAGAGTGAGAGGGACAGAGAGTGAGAGGGACAGAGAGAGTGAGAGACAGAGAGTGAGAGAGACGGAGTGTGAGAGGAACAGAGAGTGAGAGAGACAGAGAGTGAGAGGGACAGAGAGCAGACAGACAGACAGACAGACACATTCAGAAAGGTACAGACTGTCACTGAGGGTCAGGATCCACAGACCCAGGCGACATCACTGGTACCTCACCCCAGCGTGCTTATCACCTGAGTCAGCCCAGACACTCAATGACAACACCTACCAGCAGGGGACACCACTGACCAGGAGTGATAGAAAGGGACAGAGAGAGAGAGAGATAGAGAGAGAGACAGAGAAAGAGAGAGGGAGTGAGACAGAGAGAGAGAGAGACAGAGACAGACAGAGCGAGAGAGAGAGCGAGACAGAGAGAGAGAGCAAGACAGAGAGACAGAGGGAGCGAGACAGAGGAAGAGAGAGAAGAGAAAGAGATGAGTGACAGGGACAGAGGAGGAGAGATAAATAGATAGAGACAGAGTGAATAAAAACAGAAAATGCTGGAAACACTCAGCAGGTCAGGCAGCATCTGTGGAGAGAGAAACAGAGTTAACGTTTCAGGTCGATGAGCTTTCGTCAGAACTGGAAAAAGTTAGAGATGTAACAGATTTTAAGCAAGTGCAGGGGCAGGGAAAGGGGGGAGGGGAGGAAAGAACAAAAGGGAAGGTCTGCGATAGGGCGGAAGGCAGGAGAGATTAAATTACAAAAGGGATGGTGCAAGGCGAAAGGAGATGGTAATAGGACAAGTAAAGAAACAAAAGATGGGTCTGGAAGAGGTGTAAATGGGAATGGTAGAATCATCAACAGCTGCCGTCCGAAAACATAGGGGCCGAGGTTATGGTCTGAAATTGTTGAACTCGATGTTGAGTCCAGAAGGCTGTAAAGTGCCTAATCGAAAGATGAGGTGCTGTTCCTCGAGCTTACGTTGAGCTTCGTTGGAACAGTGTAAGAGGCCGAGGACGGAGAGGTCAGAGTGGGAGTGGAGCAGAGAATTAAAGTGACAGGCGACCGGAAGCTCGGGGTCACGCTTACGGACTGAATGGAGGTGTTCCGCAAAGCAGTCACCCAATCTGCATTTGGTCTCCCCAATATAGAGGAGACCACATCGTGAGCAGCGAATACAATATCCTAAATTGCAAGAAGTACAAGTAAATCGCTGTTTCACTTGGAAGAGTGGGAATAAATGGGTCATTTTAGGGTTGGCAGGATGCAACTAGTGGGGTGCTGCAAGGATCAGTGCTTGGGTCTCAACTATTCACAATCTACATCAGTGACTTAGATGAAGGGACCGAGTGTAATGTATCCAAGTTTGCTGATGATACAAAGCTAGGTGGGACAGTAAGCTGTGAGGAGGCTGCAAGAAGGCTGCAAAGGGACATAGACAGGCTAAGTGAGTGGGCAAGAAGATGGCAGATGGAATACAATGTGGGGAGGTGTTAAGTTATCCAGTTTGGTAGGAAAAATAGAAAAGCAGAATATTTTTTAAATGGTGAGAGAGTGGGAAATGTTGGTTTTCAGAGGGACCTGGGTGTCCTTGTATTCGAATCACAGAAAGTTAACATGCAGGTACAGCAAGCAATTAGGAAAGTAAATGGTATGTTGGCCTTTGTTACAAAGGGATTAGAGTATAAGAGTAAATAAGTCTTACTACAATTATATAGGGCCTTGGTGAGACCACACCTCATGTACTATGTACAGTTTTGGTCTCCTTACCTATGGAAGGATATACTTGCCATAGAGGGAGTGCAATGAAGGTTCACCAGGCTGGTTCCTGGGATGGGGGGATTGTCCTATGAGGAGAGATTGAGTAGACTAGGCCGATATTCTCTGGAATTTAGAAGAATGAGAGGTGATCTCATTGAAACAAGATTCTGAAGGGGATTGACAGGGTAGATGCTGAGAGGTTGTTTCCCCTGGCTGGGGAATCTAGAACCAGGTGTCACAGTCTCAGGATAAGGGGTTGGCCATTTAGGACGGAGATGAGGAGAAATTTCTTCACTCAGAGGGTGGTGAATCTTTGGAATTCTCTATCCCAGAGAGCTGTGAATAATGAGTCTTTGAGTATATTCAAGACAGAGATCGATAGATTTTTGGACTCTAGGGGAATCAAGGGATATGGAGATCAGGCGGGAAAGTGGAGTTGAGGTCGAGGATCAGCCGTGATCTTATTGAATGGTGGAGCAGGCTCGAAAGGCCGAATGGCCGACTCCTGCTCATAGTTCTTATGTTCTTATGTTCTTACGAGGGGGACAGAGAGTGAGGGAGAGAGTGAGAGAGGGACAGAGAGTGAGAGAGGGAGAGTGAGAGGGAGAGAGAGTGAGAGGGAGAGAGAGTGAGAGAGACAGAGAGTGAGAGGGAGAGAGGGAGAGGGAGAGAGAGTGAGAGAGACAGAGAGTGAGAGGGAGAGAGTGAGAGGGAGAGAGAGAGAGGGAGAGAGAGTGAGAGGGAGAGAGAGTGAGAGGGAGAGAGAGTGAGAGAGACGGAGAGTGAGAGGGAGAGAGTGAGAGGGAGAGAGAGTGAGAGAGACAGAGAGTGAGAGGGAGAAAGAGTGAGAGGGACAGAGAGTGAGAGGGAGAAAGAGTGAGAGGGAGAAAGAGTGAGAGGGAGAGTGAGAGGGAGTGAGAGTGAGAGAGACAGAGAGTGAGAGGGAGAGAGAAGGAGAGGGAGAGAGAGTGAGAGGGACAGAGAGTGAGAGGGAGAGAGAGTGAGAGGGAGAGAGTGAGAGGGAGTGAGAGTGAGAGAGACAGAGAGTGAGAGAGAGAGACAGAGAGTGAGAGAGACAGAGAGTGAGAGAGAGAGACAGAGAGTGAGAGAGACAGAGAGTGAGAGAGAGAGACAGAGAATGAGAGGGACAGAGAGTGAGAGGGAGAGAGAGTGAGAGGGACAGAGAGTGAGAGGGACAGAGAGTGAGAGGGACAGAGAGTGAGAGGGACAGAGAGTGAGAGAGACAGAGAGTGAGAGAGAGAGACAGAGAATGAGAGGGACAGAGAGTGAGAGGGAGAGAGAGTGAGAGGGACAGAGAGTGAGAGGGAGAGAGAGTGAGAGGGACAGAGAGTGAGAGAGACAGAGAGTGAGAGAGAGAGACAGAGAATGAGAGGGACAGAGAGTGAGAGGGAGAGAGAGTGAGAGGGACAGAGAGGGACAGTGGGAGCTGTTTGTGGGAGCTTGCTGTGCACAAATTGGCAGCGGCATTTCCTACATTACAACACTTCAAAAGTGCTTCATTGGCTGTAAATCTCTTTGCGATGTCCTGAGGTGGGGAAAGGCGCGAGAGAAATGCAAGTTCTTTCTTTTACTAAAAAGCATTGTCCTTTCTGATTCATCAGTCACTTTGTTCGAGACGTGAGATCGAGACGAGATGATAGTTTGTTGCCTGACGAGGCTTTGCCTCTGCCCTTCCCATCACTTCCACGGCACCGCCTCGTCCCCGGTCACGAGCCGTCTCACAGCTCTGAGCGTCAGCGGGCCCGTGGGGGAAGAGTGAGATCCGAACAGATCTATCAGCTGACCCACGGGAGATGTACGGTGAATATAAAATCAGTCAGCACAAATCAAACAACCTTAAAATAAGGACAGGAGAAGACCATCCAGTCCCATCAAACCCGTCCCATCCAGACCTGGTGTTGGGGCGCACACCATCTGACCCCTCCCCCCCTGCCCTTAGTCCCACAACCTTCTGAACGAGGCTGACTTAGGAAAAACTCTGGAATATTCCTCTCCCGATTCCCTAAGACAATCGAGCAAAGCTAATCGAATCCTAACCTCGGCTAACTTGCCCTCTATAACTCTCTCTCTCTCTCTCTCTCTCTCTCGAGAACTTGTTCAAATCCCTTTTTGATAGACTGTGGCGAATCCATACTTGCCTCGTGATTCAGTTCCTGACTGTGCAATGAATCATTTCCTAACATCGAACCTAAAGCTTTGCCACGGATTTTATTCTCATGCCTCCCCCACCACCCCACCCCCCCAGCCCTACATCACTATTCATTCACTCCACCATTGGCGGCCGTGCCTTCAGCTATGTCCCCCCCCCCCACCCGCTCCCCCCGCCGAAGTAACCGAATTTCTCCCCCTTAGTGATTTGTCGACTGCGATCCCAGTCCTTCCCTCCGTCTGTGACTTTTTTTTACTTGTTCCTGGGACGTGGGATAAGGCCAGCATTTATTGCCCATCCCTAATTTCCCTCGAGAAGGTGGTGGTGAGCCGCCTTCTTGAACCGCTGCAGTCCGTGTGGTGAAGGCGCTCCCACAGTGCTGTCAGGGAGGGAGTTCCAGGATTTTGGCCCAGCGACGATGAAGGAACGGCCGATATATTTCCAAGTCAGGATGGTGTGTGACTTGGAGGGGAACTTGGAGGTGGTGGTGTTCCCATGCGCCTGCTGCCCTTGTCCTTCTAGGTGGTAGAGGTCGCGGGTTTGGGAGGTGCTGCCGAAGAAGCCTTGGCGAGTTGCTGCAGTGCATCTTGTAGATGGTACACACTGCAGCCACGGTACGCCGGTGGTGGAGAGAGTGAATGTTTAAGGTGGTGGATGGGGTGCCAATCAAGCGGGCTGCTTTGTCCTGGATGGTGTCGAGCTTCTTGAGTGTTGTTGGAGCTGCACTCATCCAGGCAAGTGGAGAGTATTCCATCACACTCCTGACTTGTGCCTTGTAGATGGTGGAAAGGCTTTGGGGAGTCAGGAGGTGAGACACTCACCGCAGAATACCTAGCCTCTGACCTGCTCTTGTTGCCACAGTATTTATGTAGCTGGTCCAGTTAAGTTTCTTTAACAGGTATCCCTGCATGGTATACACAAGTCTGGAGTTTCTCAAACCTAAATGCATAACATTACACTTATCCAGCTTAAAAGAACATTAACCCGACACAGACCCATTCCCCTCAGGCTCCGTACCTCAGGAAGGACATATTGGCCTTGGAGGGAGCAGCGCAGATTCACCAGAATGACACGGGGCTGAAAGGGTTAAATTATGAGGACAGGTTGCATAGACTAGGCTTGTATTCCCTTGAATATGAAAAAATGAAGGGGTGATCGAATCGGGGCGTTTAACTTTAAGGTGATCAAAGGATTAGATAGAGAGAAACTATTTCCTCTGGTGGGGGGAGTCCAGAACAAGGGGGCACAACCTTCAAATTAGAGCCAGGCCGTTCAGGGGTGAGGTCAGGAAGCACTTCTTCACACAAAGGGTGGTGGAAATCTGGAACTCTCTCCGCCAAAAAGCTCTTCAGTCTGGGGGGTCAGTGGTTAGACAAGGGTATTAAGGGTTACGGAACCAAGGCGGGTAGATGGAGTTAAGATACAGATCTGCCATGGTCTAATTGAATGGCGGAACAGGCTCGAGGGGCTGAATGGCCTCCTCCAGTTCCTGTGTTCCCTAACTCAGCCTGCAGCCGACTGATTTGGTCTAAATTCCTGACTCCTTTGCACATTTTTGTGACATGGTTGCATTAATGCTCTCAGTCCGGGTCCTGAACTCACTGAATGCTCCTCTCTGTCCGCCCACCTTTCAATGAGAGTACAACAGCCCGAGCTGTTTTATGGTTTTTGTCCATATTTTTAGTCCCCCCCCTCCAGCTTATACAGCGAATAAAATCATCCCCACAGCGCGGAGATCGCAGATCGAAGAACCCGCGAGGGAAAGTCAGAAACATGGAGATGAAGAGCAGATCAGTGAGAATCTGTCAAGAGTAAAGACGCCTGCAGGAGGCCTTCTCCGTCCGACTGCTGTTTATCTCCAGCAGTTTCTGTGTTTACATCGGGGAGTCTGCCAGGCAAGGTGAGAGAAACGTCAGAGACTTTAAAGGGAGACTGAGAGTATCAGGGGAATTAGCTTTGCTGGCTTCTCCTCATCCTGGCTCAGTGGGCCGCACTCTCTCTCTCTCGCCTCTGAGTCAGAAGGTTGTGGGTTCAAGTACCAACTCCAGGGACTTGAGCTCATAGTCCAGGCTGACACTCCAGCGCTGCACTGTCGGAGGTACCGTCTTTCGGATGAGATGTTAAACCGAGGCCCCGTCTGCCCTCTCAGGTGGATGTAAAAGATCCCCGTGGCCACTATTTCGAAGAAGAGCAAGGGGAGTTCTCCCCGGTGTCCTGGCCACTATTTATCCCTCAACCAACATCACTAAAACTGAGATGCTCTGGTCATTATCACATTGTTATTTGTGGGAGCTTGCTGTGCGCAAATTGGCTGCCGCGTTTCCCACATTACAACAGTGACTCCACTTCAAAAAGTGCTTCATTGGCTGTAAAGCGCTTTGGGACATCCTGAGGTCATTGAAAGGCGCTGTAGAAAGGCAATTCTATCTTTCTTTATCCCTGCATTTCCTTATATAAAGTGGTACAGGTCAGGTAACCCCAGAACATCATCGCAGAGTTAAGTATTGGCACCTGCGGCTGTCAATCTAAATGTGTGAACAGTCAATGTAAATCATTTCTTTACTTGGAATATGAGAAGTGTTTGGAAAAACGTTGCTGGCCGCAGCGTGATCTGGGAGGAATGGATCTAAAGACTTTCTTTGGCGATGAAGAGTCAGCGTGTAAGCGATATCAGATTCTCCTGGTCAGGGGATTTATCGGCTGGATTGGAGTCACCTTGTGGGTAACAGGCTGGCGAGGCAGCTGTCTCCCACTGACCTCCAGCTACCTCATCAGTTAGCGTCTCTCAATGTTTTCATTCCAATCGTCTCTCCGTCCCCAACCGACTGAGTCGATTCAACGGCTACTTTGCCTTCTCATATTTCCCTTCGCCCCAGTTCTTTTTGGGGGGCCGCGGAGAGGGGGGGGGGGGGGGGAACGATGAAATTATTTTAAAACAACAACAGAAAACGCTGGAAACACTCAGCAGGCCAGGCAACATCCGTGGAGAGAGAAACAGAGTTAACGTTTCAGGTCGAAACCCTTCGTCAGAACGTTAACTCTGTTTCTCTCTCCACGGATGTTGCCTGGCCTGCTGAGTTTTTCCAGCGTTTTCTGTTGTTGTTTCAATTTTCCAGCATCGGCAGTATTTTGCTGTCGATGAAATTATTTTGCTCATTACATAGAATGCACAGCACAGAAACAGGCCATTCGGCCCAACTGGTCTGTGCCGGTGTTTATGCTCCACACCAGCCTCCTCCCCCCCTCTTCATCTCACCCCATCAATATATCCTTCTATTCCTTTCTCCCTCATGTGTTTATCTGGCTTCCCCTTAAATGCATCTATATATGAGGGATATTGGTGCTGGTGAACGGAACGCTCTCCATTGCAGGCACTAAGTATCAACATCAAGCTTTCCATGTTTAGGTACTGCACGGTTAGAACGTAAGAACATAAGAATTAGGAGCAGGAGTCGGCCATTCGGCCTCTCAAACCTGCTCTGCCATTCAATAAGATCATGGCTGATCTTCGACCTCAACTCCATTTTCCCACCCGATCTCCATATCCCTTGATTCCCCTAGAGTCCAAAAACCTATCTCTGTCTTGAATATATTCAACGATTCAGCATCCACAGCCCTTTGGGGTAGAGAATTCCAAAGATTCACAACCCTCTGAGTGAAGAAATTCTTCCTCATCTCAGTCCTAAATGGCCGACCCCTTATCCTGAGACTATGACCCCTGGTTCTAGACTCTCCAGCCAGGGGAAACAACCTCTCAGCATCTACCCTGTCAATCCCCTTCAGAATCTTGTATGTTTCAATGAGATCACCTCTCATTCTTCTAAACTCCAGAGAAAATGCTTTTCTTGATATATATTAATGACTTGGACGTGTACAGGGCACAATTTCAAAATTTGCAGATGACACAAAACTTGGAAGTATAGTGAACAGTGAGGAGGAGAGTGATAGACTTCAGGAAAACAGACAGGCTGGTGAAATGGGTGGACACGTGGCAGATGAAATTTAACGCAGAAAGGTGTGAAGTGATACATTTTGGTAGAAAGAATGAGGAGAGGAAATATAAACTAAAGGGTACAATCCTAAAGGGGGTGCATGAACAGAGACACCTAGGGGTATAGGTGCAAAAATCGTTGAAGGTGGCAGGGCAGGTTGAGAAAGCAGTTAAAAATGCTTACGGGATCCTGGGCTTCATGAATAGAGGTATAGGGTACAAAAGTGTGGAAATTATGATGAACCTGTATAAAACACTGGTTCGGCCTCAACTGGAGTATTGTGTCCAATTCTGGGCACTACACTTTAGGAAGGATGTGAAGGCCTTAGAGAGGGTGCAGAAAAGATTTACGAGAATGATTCCAGGGATGAGGGACTTCAGTTACGTGGATAGACTGGAAAAGCTGGGGTTGTTCTCCTTAGAGCAGCGAAGATTGAGAGGAGGTTTGATAGAGATGTTCAAAATCATGAGGGGTCTGGACAGAGTAGATAGAGAGAAACTGCTCCCATTGGCGGAAGGGTCGAGAACCAGAGGACACAGATTTAAGGTGATTGGCAAAAGAACCAAAGGCGACACGAGGAAAAACTATTTTACGCAGCGAGTGGTTAGGATCTGGAATGCACTGCCTGAGAGGGTGGTGGAGGGAGACTCAATCACGGCTTTCAAAAGTGAATTGGATAAGTACCTGAAGGAAAAGAACTTGCAGGGCTACGGGGAAAGGGCGGGGGAGTGGGACTAGCTGAACTGCTCTTGCAGAGAGCCAGCACGGGCTCAACGGGCCGAATGGCCTCCTTCCGTGCTGTAACCATTCTATGATTCTATATAGGCCTGTAGCTGCAGACTACAGCTTTCTCTGCTCTGCCCTCATCTGGGAAGAGCTTCCCCCTTCTGCACCTGTGTCATATAATATTCTACTTCCTTTATTCTTCAGCCAGGTGTCTGACACTCGTGGAAACCCATCGCCGGTTGCCATGGTTAGGATTCTCCAATCCAAGCTGGGAAAAACTGTTGGCCTGATAGTTTATTGATGTCCAAATCCATGTTTGGCAACGCCTGATTTTAAAATTCTCATCCTGGTTTTCAAATCCATCCCTGGCCTCGCCCCCTCCCTATCTCTGTAACCTCCTCCAGCCCCACAATCGTCCGGGATCTCTGCGCTCCTCCAACTCTGGCCTCTCTGCACATCCCCGATTTTCCTCGCTCCACCATTGGCGGCCGTGCCTTCAGCTGCCTGGGTCCGAAGCTCTGGGATTCCCTCCCTAAACCTCTCTGCCTCTCTCTCCTCCTTTAAGAAGCTCCTTAAAACCTCTTTGACCGAGCTTTTGGTCACCTGACCTAACGTCTCCTGATGGGGCTCAGTCTCAAGCTTTGTCTGATAACGCTCCAGTGAAACAGCTTGGGGCGTTTTTACTATGTTAAAGGCGCTAGATAAAAGCAAGTTGTTGTTGTTGATATGGAGTGTGAGAAGCCGCACAACACCAGGTTATAGTCCAACAGCTTTATTTGAAATCACAAGCTTTCGGAGCGCTGCTCCTTCGTCAGGTGAAGTGAAGAGATGCATATAGGCACAGCATATATAGTCAGAGAACACTGCCAGATGACTACAGTTAATCTTTCCAACTGCCCTTTATCACACCTCGGCAGAGAGATAATCACGGCAATCAAAGGTGTGGATGGTGTCATCTGGCAGTGTTCTCTGACTATATATGCTGTGCCTATATGCATCTCTTCACTTCACCTGACGAAGGAGCAGCGCTCCGAAAGCTTGTGATTTCAAATAAAGCTGTTGGACTATAACCTGGTGTTGTGCGACTTCTCACATTTGTCCACCCCAGTCCAACACCGGCATCTCCACATCATGATATGGAGCGCACAGTCTCTCCCTAATGGGCCACAGCTCGTGACCCAAGCCCAAGATGGTTGGCAATGGTCAAGGCTGAGAGACCCTCCAGTGTGAACATGACGGAACAGCATTAGTTTATGCAGCTAAAAACCAAACAACTATCAGTATACGGCAGTGGTAAACATCCTGTTGCTTGTTCAACAAGGACTGATCCTACCCATTCCGATATTGGCCTGCAGTGTTACCTGGACCAGTGGCGGTTCGATCCCTCCTGAAGGTTGGAGTACTGCCAACCTCAGATATCAGACTGCACCATCCACCGCAGAGAGGGTTACTGGATTCCAGTCATCCAGGGTGTCACCTTAGACCCACCTTGACCCCAAAGAAACCCTGCTTACAATTAAATAGCGGCCGTCACATAAAAGTGAGTCTCGTAGCACCTTTGGTGGGGGGACGCGGACAACACCAGGTCCGAGTGGCCAAGAAAGATGGAAGCCATTTTCTCTCCCTCTCTGCGGGAGAACCATCTGATCTCAGTCCTGTGCTGGCTCTGCACAGATTGAGAATTTGCGAGCTCTGATTCTGGCCCTTGCACTGGGACACTGGTGTAAATATTAACAGCTCGCCAACCAACAATGGCTTTCTGTTTCTGTTTCCCCACTCCTGTTTACTCCCCTGCCGAAGGTGTCCGATCCTGGCTGGGGTCTGATCCCCCCCCGGCCCCTTGTACAAGCAACTATTGTTCAAGTATAGGGAGTGTCGACCGGCGGACTATTTGACTGGGGTATGCCTCACATCAGAGCCCAATCCTGTCTTTGCTCAGCAACCACACGGGCACTTCCGAGTAGGGGGTGCTGGATACCAAGCAAGAGCGGGAGAGGAGTCGATTCTGCTCTCCCTCGCCCCCGTGGGGGCTGAGGCCAATTGGAGTAACCACCTGCCTCCTCGGCACAGATCAACGAACTCACCGGAGATCAGGTGTCGGACTCCCCACCCTTCTCCCCGCGGCTCAGCAACTCACTGATAAACGTGGCGGAAACAAAGCTAGCGGCCACCCATGTCAGACAGTGACCAATAAATCCAATCGGGAATTCAGGAGAAACCTCTTGACACAGAGAGTGGTGAGAATGTGGAACTCGCTACCACAGGGAGCGGTTGAGGCGAATAGCGTAGAGGCATTTAAGGGGAAGCTGGATAAACAGATGAGGGAGAAGGGAATCATAGAATCATAGCAGATAGGAGCAGGAGTAGGCCATTCGGCCCCTCTAGCCTGCTCCGCCATTCAATGCGATCATGGCTGATCATCCAAACTCAGTACCCTGTCCCTGCTTTCTCTCCATATCCCTTGATCCCTTTAGCCTTAAGAAATATATCCAACTCCTTCTTGAATCTATTTAATGAATTGGCCTCTACTGCCTTCTGTGGCAGAGAATTCCACAGGTTCACCACTCTCTGGGTGAAGAAATTCCTCCTCATTTCTGTCCTAAATGGCTTACCCCTTATCCTTAGACTGTGACCCCTGGTTCTGGACTCCCCCGCCATCGGGAACATCCTTCCTGCATCTAGTTTGTCCTGTCCTGTCAGAATTTTATAAGTTTCAATGAGATCCCCTCTCATTCTTCTAAACTCCAGCGAGTATAAGCCCAATCGACCCAATCTCTCTTCATACGTCATTCCTGCCATCCCAGGTATATCAGCCTTGTGAATCTTCGCTGAACTCCTTCCATGGCAAGAACATCCTTCCTCAGATATGTTGATGGGGGTGAGAGGAGGCTGGTGTGGAGCATAAACACCGGCACGGACCAGTTGGGCCGAATGGCCTGTCTCTGTGCGGTAAATACTTGGTAATGATGAGCCATCAGGGCAGTCTCTTTAGTTGTTTCGAAGTACTTCCGCTCATCCGATTCGATCGCCTGTGCATTCCTTCAGCTTCCAGGCTGACAGTGGCTCCAAGTCATGTGAGGCCCAGACTGCTCAGTCAGAGTAAGCTTTGGGATGAGTTCCATGTGAGTTGAGGTGACCTTCAGTCCCTGTGCCAAGCTTCCTCGCCCTGCCTTCGCTTGCAGAATAGACTTCACCACTTTACAAACATTCTTATCAAGATATTCCCAAATATTTTGATTCCTCAGTCCTGACAAAATGTCATTAAAGCCCAAGAGTAAAATATTTTTTATTTTATTTTATTTTTATTTTCGCTCTCAAAAAAAAGCATTTCTATGGAGCCAAAGCACTTTACAGCCAATGAAGTATTTTTTTTTTGAAGTGTAGTCACTGTTACAATGTCAGAAACGCGGCAGCCAATTTGCGCACAGCAAGCTCCCGCAAACAGCGATGTGATAATGACCAGATAATCTGTTTTTATTGATGTTGGTTGAGGGATAAATATTGGCCAGGACACCGGGGATAACTCCCCTGCTCTTCTTCGAAACAGTGCCACGGGATCTTTTACATCCACCTGAGAGCGCAGACGGGGCCTCGGTTTAACATCTCATCCGAAAGGCGGCACCTCTGACAGTGC
This sequence comes from Squalus acanthias, assembly GCA_030390025.1. Lineage (NCBI taxonomy): Eukaryota > Metazoa > Chordata > Chondrichthyes > Squaliformes > Squalidae > Squalus > Squalus acanthias. The sequence goes on from CM059450.1 coordinate 18,540,335, forward strand.
GGCACTCCCTCAGCACTGCACTGGGAGTGTCAGCCTAGCTTTTTGTGCTCAAGTCTCTGGAGTGGGACTTGAACCCACAACCTGCTGACTCCGAGGCGAGGGTGCTACCAACTGAGCCACGGCTGACACAACAACTTGCATTTATAAAGCGCCTTTAAACATAGGAAAACATATTTTCAGAGATCTCTCATCGAACAAAGATTGACCCTGATTCAAAGGCACGGTGAGGTGAAGGGAGTTGGAGGGACTCAGATTTCTGGGAGGGTTGTAGGGCCGGAGGAGGTTATAGAGATAGGATGGGGAGAGGCCATGGAGGGATTTGAACTTTAAATTCGGGGTGTTGGTGGACCGGCAGTCAATGTAGGTCAGAGAGGGCAAGGGGTGATGTGTGAGTGGGATGGTGCGAGTTAGGATTTTAGGAGTCATAGAGTCATAACGGCACAGAAGGAGGCCATTCGGCCCATTGGGTCTGTGCCGGCTCTCTGTAGAGCAATCCACTCAGTCCCATTGCCCCGCTCTATCCCCGTAGCCCTGCAAGTTTATTTCCCTCAAGTGCCTATCCAGTCTCCCCTTGAAAACATTGAGTGTCTCCGCTTCCACCACTTCCGTCGGCAGCGAGTTCCAGGTCCTCACCACTCGCTGCGTGAAAAGGTTTTCCCTCACGTCCCCCCTGTATCTCTTGCCCAAAACCTTAAATCTGTGTCCCCTAGTCCTTGTACCATCAACTAGTGGGAACAGCCTTTCCCCGTCTAGCCTATCCAAACCCATCATAATCTTGTACACCTCCATCAAATCACCCCTCAACCTCCTTTGCTCTAATGAAAACAAATCCAACTTCTCCAACCTGTCCTTGTAGCTAAGATCCCCCATCCCCGGAACCATTCCGGTAAATCTCCTCTGCACCCTCTCAAGGGCCTTCACATCCTTCCTAAAGTGTGGTGACCAGAACTGGACGCAATACTCCAGTTGTGGCCTAACCAATGCTTTATAAAGGTTCAGCATAACTTCCCTACTTTTGTACTCAATACCTCGATTTATGAAACCCAAGATCCCGTCGGCTTTGTTAACCACTCTCTCAATATGTCCCGCCACCTTCAGGGAATATTGCACATTAACTCCCAGGTCCCTCTGTCCCTGCACACTCTTTAAAACTGTGTTGTATGAGCTGAAGTTTATGGTGGATGGGAGGCCGGCCAGGAGCTCAATGGGATAGTTGAGTCTGGGGTGACAAAGAGCTTTGGCAGCAGATGAGCCGAGGCAGGGGCGGAGACGGGCGATGCGACGGAGGTGGAAGGAGACGGTGTTGCTGATGGGAGAGGACCTGGGGTCGGAAGCTCAGCTCAGGGTCAAATGGGACGGCGAGGTTGCAAACGATCTGGTTCAGCCTGAGCTAGTGGCCAGGGAGGGGGATGGAGTCGGGTGAGGTGGCGGCGAGCTCGAGCTGGGTTTCACCCACGTACGTGTGGAACCTGACGTCGCGTCTTCAGATAATGTCACTGAGGGGCAGCAGGCAGATGAGAAAAAAAGAAAAAGAAAGACTTGCATTTCTATAGCGCCTTTCACGACCACCGGACGTCCCAAAGCGCTTTACAGCCAATGAAGTACTTTTGAAGTGGAGTCACTGTTGTAATGTGGGAAACGCGGCAGCCAATTTGCGCACAGCAAGCTCCCACAAACAGCAAATGTTAAAATGACCAGATAATCTGTTTTTTTTGCTATGTTGGTTGAGGGAGAAATATTGTCCAGGACACCGGGGAGAACTCCCCTGCTCTTCTTCGAAATGGGAGCATAATTCGTCTCGGGATGCCAATTCCTCAAAACAAAGGTCAAGTTGTTATAGTTCCAGTCTTCTCGCCCTCGTTATAATTTTCAAATTGTCTCCCGGCGCTCGTATTTTATAATATCCATTTATAATTCTCAATGCAGCTTCAAGTAAACAGGCCAAGTACAAGAGCTGCCTTTAGCTGCAATTCTTGGCCTCTGGCAGCAGGTGGCAGAATATCACCACACGAGACAGCAGAGATCATCGAGCAAAGGTTGGCACTGTGTTTTCACTGCAGATCCGGTAGAGCGCCTCTGTTTATTGCTCCAGCCAGTTTATCCTCTCCTCTCCTGAAGGCATTGGTTCTTTATTGGTCACAATTCCACAGGCACTCTGTTGGCCCTGGGCGACCCGCGGCCACGTAATCTGCAGGCTGTGTGACCAACGTACATCAAAGCCCAATGCTCTCCACACACACACACATTCTGGCACAGGTCGGAGTCAGGAGCAGGAACCATGGCTGATTCTCCCCTCCCTAATGCAGGGGCTCCCGACACCAATAATTCCAGCCTCAAACCATCCAGCAGAGACTGGGGCCTCTTGGCCTGTATGGCTCAGCGTGTAGAGAGCAGGAATATGGTATTGAGGTCGATGATCAGCCATGATCATATTGAATGGCGGAGCAGGCACGAAGGGCCGAATGGCCTACTCCTACTCCTATTTTTTTTCTATGTTTCTATTTACTGTGAATTTACTGAGTGGGGCCTAGCGCCTGATTCCAGCTAAGGGTAACAGTGCTGGTGTGTAGACAGACTTGCATTTCTATAGCGCCTTTCATGACCTCAAAGCGCTTTACAGCCAATGAAGTACTTTTTTGAAAGTGTAGTCACTGTTGTAATGTAGGAAATGCAGCAGCTAATTTTGTACACAGCAAGCTCCCACAAACAGCAATGTGATAATGAGCAGATAATCTGATTTTAGTGATATCGGTTGAAGGGATAAATATTGGCCCCAGGATACCCCTGCTCTTCTTTGAATAGTGGCCGTGGGATCTTTTACATCCACCCGAGAGAGCAGACGGGGCCCCGGTTTAACATCTCATCTGAAAGACGGCACCTCCGACAGCGCGGCACTCCCTCAGCACTGCAACTGGAGTAGGGCTTGAACCTACAACTTTGAGTCAGAGATGGGTGCGCTACCCACCGAGCCACGGCTAATAACCTGTACTGCTGTATCAGTATCTGATGCGCTCTGGCTCACCATCAGGGCTTTGCCACTTACCCTGTGGGGGTTTGCAACACACTCCAGCTGGTTGCCATGGAGCTTATACCTGGGAGCCGCTCCGGTGAAGCAGCTAGTTGCTGGCAGTGGGCCAGGAACAGGGATACGATTTCGAAAGGAATTCTCCTGGTTTCGGGACAATGCAATTTTCCTCGCATGAGCTTCCATACCGATGCCTCAATTTAAATCAAGTTTTAAAACACATACAGGCAGAATGGAAATGCTGAAGAAGGTGCACAGAGAACAAATCCGCGTCTCAGAGTTCGGTAATCATAAGCAATGCAACATGCGCCGTGGGATCTTCTACGCCCACCTGGGAGAGCAGACGGGGCCTCGGTTTAACGTCTCATCTGCAAGACGGCACCTCCGACAGTGCAACGCTCCCTCAGCACTGCACTGGGGAGCGTCAGCCTGGATCTTTGTGCTCAAGTCTCTGGAGTGGGACTTGAACCCACGACCTTCTGACTCAAAGGTGTTACATAATCAGGAGCGAGGCATTACATCACCAGGGGGGCGGGGCATTATATAATCAGGGGCGGGGCATTATATAATCAGGAAACAGAGCAAGCCAGCTGCAACAATAGAACTTTCACCAGGGAAAAGGTGCCAGTCAGGACCCCCACTCTGTTCATTATTATACCTGCTGCCTTGCATTGGAGTTGGAAGTGGCTGGGGTGGGGGGGGAAGAAAGAAAGAGAAGGAGAATAGTAGAATGTGGTGGCTGCTATATTTGTGAAGTCAGCAACAGCTTCCACGTGAAACAGGCAATCCATAATAGGACTCCTCCATTCCAAAACCCAGAGCAAAAAATGTGATGAAGACCCAATCATTACACAGCACACACTGCCCCAGTTAGAAGCTGGCCAGCATTTTGGCACGGTTACAAGGCCGAGTCTGCAGCAAACACACATCTCGCAGTTTACCGTTAGTACCTGTTTTTCAGGATTGGAAAGGGAGAGCTCCAGCTCAGCTGTGTGGGCCTGGGCTACTGTATAACTCAACTCCATTTTATGCTCTGGAGCATGTCCAACTTTAAGCAGTGGAGCCCAATCAAGATAGGGGTGAAAGGGCAGCAAACTTAAAAAAAGAGAAAGTCTAGAGGGAGCAGTCTTGTTCAAAGCACGTCCCCCTATAAAACTGGAGTGATAGGGATACCTCACCCACAGGCTGTTCTGACAACAGCAGGAACAGGACCCACCCACACACACACACACCAGAAGAGCGCCATGATTGTAATAGGGCGATAACTTCAAACCATCCTAGAGAGATGCAGAGCCACCACATCTCAGGCAACAAAGACAACCAGCAGCCTACACAGCGCATCGAGCCAACCAGTCTTGCTTCCAGTGAAGAAAATGAACAAAGGATTGATCTCGTGCTTTATACAGGCAGGGACGCACCTCAAGGTCTTCCCACACAATCAATTACTTTTAGAGCGCAGGGACTGTTTTTAAAGGTCTCACTCAAAGGACGGCACCTCAGACAGTGAAGCACCTCCTAAACCTCTCTCTCTCTCTCCTCCTTTTAAGTCACTCCGTAAAACCTACCTCCTTGACCAAGCCTGTCCTGATATCTCCTTACATGGCTCGGTGTCAAATCGTGTTTTGACAACGCTCCCGTCGAGCGTCGTGGGACGTTTTACTACGTTAAAGGCGCTGTATAAATGCAAGTTTTTTGTTGAAGTGTCCACCTGGATGATGTGACGGAGCAGGGTTTAAACAGACAATGGCCTGACTCAAGAGACAAGACGATGACCGACTCGCGCTCCACACCGTTCCTTCCACTGCTTATAATGCAGCTTGTAAAAAAAACTACACACACACACACACTCACACCAGTGAATATATTATTTTTATAAGCCTTTATATATAAAAAAGGGAAAGAAATACAGAGTGAGGTTTTAAACCCATTTATTGTTCTACAAAGAACGAACAGAATCAAAAATATAGACTTTTTAAAACCTTTACACATTAGTCACAGCTAGAATGTACATTTTATACAGATACTGTATTAGAGATCACAGAGTTTAACATATACACATTGTGCGCCAGATCTGATCCAGACATGGTTTTATAAAAACTCTCTTCCTTCTGTCTCACGGACTCCCTCCCTCCATCCAACCCTCCTTGGGTTGGGAAGGGCAAGGCAGCCACAGCCTCGCACTACCTGCTGCAGTCAGCAGGTGGTGCAATTTAACCAAAGCAAGAGGGATGGTCATTTATTCCTATCTTTTCCCTTGGCCCCCAGCCCCCCCACCCGGCCACACTTCTCCCAATCTCAGAAAGCAAAGTGGAACACCATACTTCGATACTGTTACAAACTTCTTCCTTGCCTGAAATTTTTACGGGAGTGCTGGGAAGTGCAACGCACTCCATTTCAGGCACCCCCCGGTGTCAGCATTAAAAACTCAGGTCAGTCGGATGCGGAGGAAAGCGCCTCATCTTGACTCCAGCAATATGCCTCAGCACTAAGATGCCACTTCCCGCACCAGCGGCCTGTGCGCAACTGCGCATTAGCACATGAACAAACGAAGGCCAGTTTTGTGTGCTGTGTGACATGTGCCCACTTCAAGGACTGGATTCAACTGGCAGCTTCATTTCGGAGAGGGCCCTTTTCAGTCACCCCGGGGGCCCAGAGGTGAATGGCCAGATCCTAACGTACTGCAGCCCTCAGTTCCAATAAGCACTTTACCCAGTGGCTGGAATAACGCACTCAAACCCAGGCCAAAATGGCGCTTGGGCCGCCCAGGACTTGTCTGGTTAACTGGAGTCCGTCCTGAACTTCCCACCTCCAGGCCAACCACCATAGAAACAAGAGTACGGTAGCCTAGATGGGGACATTTTAAACCCATCGCCTGTTGGGAATGGCCATGCTTTGTTTAAGTCAAGATGGTTAAATCCAGCAAAACCCGAATGTACAAATACAGAATACCAAGTATCTTGCCCTTCCTCCTGAGTTTTGCTGGCTTGTGTTGAGGGTCCAATACCCTTGACCAGTGTGAGCTTAGACAGTAAGGCTATTCAACCTTAAGAGGGCGTCGAAGCCAGGCCCGGCACTACCCTCACCAGGCACCCGCCCGTGCACATTCCAGGAGGGATCACTAGATAGGGATCACGAGGGCGAAGGGGGAGGGGAGGGCGAGGCTGGCCGAGTTTTTCCTCTTCCTAACCCGGGGACACACACAGGCCAGCTGAAGCGCCTCCGCTCAGACGGGCTGAATCAGCACTGACCAGGGGAGTCCGGCCCATACAGCCCAGTGATGCTCGACCTTTACTGAAACAGATCCCCCAGGGGGAAGCTGCTGGTTAAAGCCACCGCCCTCTAGCTGAACAAGTTATGTGATTGAGATAAACCAAAAATCGAAGTACCTGCAGGACATGGATTATTTTAAACCCATTCCATTGCTCACTGCTAACCTAGAAAGTTTAAAAACCAGCACCCTTTAAGCAGCAAAGAGCGAAGGTGTCCGTTAACATTGAATAACTAATAAGGCAGAGAACTGCGGCGATTCTGTACTGTAACATCCCTGAAATAAAATGCTCCCTTTGTTGAAGGTTTATATAACCGATCCACGTATAATCTAATTACATAGCAGTGGTAGTGCCAGGACACAGAGGTTCCATATACAAGATATATATATTTTATTAAACACACAGCATTTCAAACAAGCAAACTGTTAAGAGTTATTGAGCCAAAAAAAAAAATAATCCTGCAGCAAGGAGTGGAGTATTGCGTGACCAGTGTTTTTATTTTAACACGTTAAATATAACCACATCATGGCCGAATTAGCTTGTTAAGTAGCCAAGTTTACAGTTGACATTGGCCACTAGGTCCAGCAGCAGGTCCTGAATGGCTTTCCCACCCGCCCCCAAACCCCCCACCCCCCAACCGTACCAGTCACACTTACAGATACCGTGAAAACCTCAACACTACAGATACAGCAGCAGAAAAGGAAGGGTCCCTCACTCAACGCACGAATCCACCTTTTATCTTTCACATGCTCACTGGCCCCATGGTGCAAATCCAGCATTTTACACCTCCAGAAATACTTTAAGAAAAGTCCGGCCTCTTTCATACACAGGATCAGTGTCCTTAGGGGGCATAATTTCAGAATAAAGGGGGCAATCTTTTAAAATTGGAAATGAGGAGGAATTTCTTCTCTCAAAAGGGTCTTTGGAATTCTCTTCCCCAGAGAGCTGTGGAGGCTGGGTCATTGAATATATTTAAGATGGAGATAGACAGATTTTTGAAAGGTAAGGGAGTCAAAGGTTATGGGAGTGGGCAGGGAAGTGGAGTTGAGGCCAAGATCAGATCAGCCATGATCTTATTGAATGGCGGAGCAGGCTCGAGGGGCCGAATGACCTACTCCTGCTCCTACGTCTTATGTCCCAGCCAATGAAAGTGTGAACGGGATTCCTTAGGGAGTGTGGCACACGCAATCAGATGGCGGGAGACGCGAGTGCTCTCTGGGGGGGGGGGCGGGGAGAGAGGTTTAGAGTTGCCAACTTTGCTTGGACAAATGTGAGAAGTCGCACAACACCAGGTTATAGTCCAACAGTTTTATTTGAAATCACAAGCTTTCGGAGCGGCTGCTCCTTCGTCCCTTCACCTGACGAAGGAGCAGCCGCTCCGAAAGCTTGTGATTTCAAATAAAGCTGTTGGACTATAACCTGGTGTTGTGCGACTTCTCACATTTGTCCACCCCAGTCCAACACCGGCATCTCCACAACTTTGCTTGGGTGGAATCCTGAAGGCTTCATCACATGACCTCCCGCCTCAAAGCATCCTGCCCCCAAAACTCCCACCATTGGTCCGTCCTCCATTGTCTTCCCACGGCCAATGGGAAAGGGAACAGACTCGGTTACCCGATTGGATTAATCGTGACAGTTAGTGAAACAGCCTTTTCCCCCGCCCCCATCTCCAAGATTTTTAGAACTAATAAATGAAAAAAATTTTTTTAAGGCCCCTGTGATTTTTCTCCCTGGTTGTTGCTCGCAGTGAGTGTCCTGGATATTACTCTTCAATTCCTGGAGACTCCAGGGCAATCCTGGAGGGCTGGCAACCCCGAATGTGGGGCTGTGCCACGCGCACACATGAAAACAGGTCAAAAAGGTAAAAGGTTCAACCAGGCTTTTAACGTTGGCCTAATTTGGTTCAATCTGAGCAGCGTATGAATAGCTAAGCTTTAATCATTTGACATCTGGAATAAGCCAGGTTTTATATTTGCAAAAACTCCTTTTTAAAAAGAAAACAAAATGTTTTTTTTTTAAATTTAAGCTCTTGCCATCCTGGTTAAGACAGACATTTTAGAATCAGATCTCCCAAAAACCTCCTCGGCCATCCCAGTACGCACCGCACTGACCTATATTAAAAATCTTTCACGTGCACTCACTCGTGTCACTTTTTTCTATTATAAACACCAATGTAGGAATTTAATGGGAGTACGGTGTATGTAAACTGGTCTCTTCCCTACCGGTGGTGATGCAGTGCATAGAACATACAGCACAGAAACAGGCCATTCGACCCAACGGGCCTATGCTGGTGTTTATGCTCCACACAAGTCTCCTCCCATCCAATCAGGGTATCCTTCTATTCCTTTCTACCTCATGTGTTTATCTAGCTTCCCCTTAAATGCATCTATGCTATTCGCATCAACTGCTCCTTGTGGTAGCGAGCAATGTTCCCTTTAAGCTGAGCAGCCGTACTTTGAATGGGCCACGCAGCCCCTTAAAGGGGCCGCGCACCCAACAAACAAAATTAAAGGGATCATTGGGAGCTAGTCCCACATTCTTACCACTCTCTGGGTAAAGCAGTTTCTCCTGAATTCCCTATTGGATTTATTAGCGATTGTCTTATATTTAAGGCCCCTAGTTTTGGAGTCTCTACACGTGGAAACATCTTCTCTACGTCTACCCGATCAAACCCCTTCATAATTTATAAAAACCTCCATCGGTCACCCCTCAGCCTTCTCTTTTGTAGAGAAAAGAGCCCCAGCCTGTTCAGCCTTTCCAGATAGTTATAATCTCTCAGTTCTGGTATCAACCTGGTGATTCTTTTTCGCACTTTCTCCGGTGCCTCTATCTGCTTTTCGTAATATGGAGATCAGAACTGTGCAAGGTATTCCAAGTGTGGTCTAACCAAGGTTCGATACAAGTTTAGCATAACTTCTCTGTAATTACAGCGTGTCACATTTACATAGGCAGTTGCCATTGGAAAGTGGACAACGGAAATATAATAAAAGGACAGAATGGATGACTTAAAAAATGGCGGCTGTATTACATCCCTGATCCAATTAGTCCTTGCCCTCTGACCCTGCTCCACCTGAAGGGTCGTGACTCTGTGTGCAAGGTCACGGGAGATCGACTAGTACGCTGACAACAAAACATCTTTTTTTTTTTAAAAAGGCCATTGAAAAGAAACTGCATCCTGATGCTGGGGAATGCAAACACTGCTTTTCTTTAAAAGCCAAGTTTATATAATGGCCCCGATTTTAACTCCAGGTGGACTGCCCGCTCAGGCCAGAGTTAAAATTACAGTCGAGTCTCAATGAAGTCATTGGGCCGCAACATGCCTATGTAAAGGAGGACCCTGTTGGCTCCGGGCACGTGTCCTGGCTGCCTGCTCGGGACAGCGTTTTAAAATTGCTGGCATTGCGATCATGGCGGCTTTCGGACAGGTAAGAGCCAGGGCGATTTTAACTGCCCGCCTACCAGGTTTCTACTGAGCGAGTAGGGTTAAAAAAATCGAATCTCACACACAAAATTAAAAAGTTAAAATTGATGTGTGCAACAATCTGTGCAAGATTCATAGTCATTTGTACGGCTCCTGAATATTCTGCTAGAAACTACTGCCTCTGCACTGAAATATTTGGCAAAAAAAAGGCTTTTCTTTTCTTTTAAAATCACTAGACGGTTGAAGGAGGAGATCTCATTCTGTGCAACGTTGGTACGTTGAGTGTTTTCTATATTCCACAGCATCATAATCATCAACTTTCTGAGGCATTAGTTATGAAAAAGGGGGAGAGGGGGGGTGGGGGGGGGGGAAGAAACACAATGGATCCAAACCGGAGGGGAATGATTTTTAAAAAAGAAAACATTAAATAAAAATGTATCCCAGCACGAGAGAAGCGAATGCTGAGAATCTCAAGAGGGTATCGGCCTGGCAGGTTTACTGACAGCAGCCGAAAGGTACGGAGGTAGAAGTGGGGGGTAAGAAACAGAGAAGTAAGCACTGAAAGTATAAATGATACAACGTACTCCTCACACAGCAACACAGTCAGATTACAGACACATTTAAAAGTTGGTTTTCTACTTGCTTATACCATTTGCCCCAGTGGCTCAGTTCTGTCCATTCCAGAGAGGGGGGGGGGGGGGGGGGGGGAGGGAAATATCTTAGTTGAATCATTCCAAGTCCCACGAATCACTTAAAATAAAGGGGACAAGGTAACATCAGTGCCACAACTAGTCGCATACATTAACAAGATGAATTTCCACCTCAAAGCACACCCCCCCCCCACCTCTAAATTTCCAAAGTTAATCCGTTATGTTACAACTTGATGTTCTAAGGAGAAAAAAATTAAAATTAAAAATAAACCATGCACCAGGCCTGTTGCTCTGCCAATTTGTTCAGCACTCTGGGCTGTTTATAGGAAGATCTACAATCTGCCTCAGCACTTAGACTGGAGTAAGACTTTCTGTGGCAGTTTTTCCCCACCAGAGCCATTTGGCTGGTGGGGATTGGAGGCCAATTAATAGCACACTGTGAGCAAGTGTCAGAGTGGGAAGGAGAGTGTTACAGGGGGGGGGTGGGGGAGCACCAGCTGCTCGTGTCGTGTGCTGGTTTCAGATTGGCATTGGTGGAGGCCTGGGCCTGGTTCTAGGCGACGTATTATATGCAGCTTGGGAAGAGACCCAAACAATGGAAAGGGGGAGAAAATAGATCGGCATCACACACTGGCCACAATCAGTAAACAGTTTGGACAGAGCCAAACTGAATCAGTCCCATGACTGAGAGCGATAGATTTTTGGGCACAGAGGAGAATCAAGGGTCCGGGCAGGAAAATGGAGCTGAGGTTGAAGATCAGCCGTGATCCTATTGAATGGCGGAGTAGGCTCGAGGGGGCGCACGGCCTACTCCTGCGGGTAAAAATGGGGTAGTGCCTTTCGCTACCTTCAAATTAGCACCACGAAAAAGTTGGTGCCCCCCCATGGCCGATTTTCCCAGGTAGCGCCCCAAGGGAGAGGAGGGGCGCTACTGGAAGCACCCCGCGTCCCTCTTGGGGCGCTGCGAGGCAATATCGCAGCGCTACGTGCCGCGGTACTGCAGGCCTTCCTCCCCTTATTAAAGGGGAGGGGCCTGGCGCAGCGCGTTCCGGCGCCCAGCTGGGCCACCAGGGATTGGGAGTGCCGGCAAACGAGCCCGGCACTCAAGAGGAGTGCCGGGCTCACGGAGTGCAGCCGGCGCTCCGCGGTGGGGGGGGGCTTCACGCGGGCCGGGGACAGCAACGGGGCCAGGTGCTGGCAGGCGGCCAGCAACAAAAATGGCCGCCCGCCACCTCCCCTTTAACTAGCGCCGCCCCGGCCACAGGTAGGCCCCCCTGACCCCGGCGGACATAGTGTCCGGCGGTAAGTCGGGGGGGCGCCACCCAATATTACAGCCGGGGCGCGAGCGGGGAGCTGCACACGGCGATGACGTTAGCGGCGCCGCGCCCAGGCGCTAGTTGATTTGCGCCCCGTTAGCCCCCACGGATATTGAAAGGTCATAGCCCAAGCTCCTCTAACATGAACAAAATGTCTATTATGAGCAGCCCAGGTACTTCAAAAGGATGGGTTTAAGAGGACGGCAGCTCCAGGCCAATTTCACCTCATTCTTCCAAAAAATCAAACCCTACCATCTGATCTCCCCGTTAAAGTGTTTCATATCCACTTGAAGAAGCAGACCGGGTCCCTGGTTTTTTAACGTTGCATCCGAAAGGACAGGAAGATTTATTCCATTTTATTCGTACGAAAATAAAAGTTGGGGGCATGGGGAGAAATGCTCCATGAATATATCTGGCTGTTCAATTTAAAAGGCAGTCAACTTGGTTTTTTTTTTTAGAGGGGGGGTGGGGACGGGGGAAATTGGGGTGAGGGGGTAGCTGAGAAGAGTAAGCTCTGCTCGTTTGAAAGCAACAGGTTATGGGCTGTCCCTTTGGTGGGAACAATTTTACAATCATTTCACCGCCCCCCCACCCCACCGACAGCTGAAGGTCTCTTACAGGGCTCCGTACTTGGCCTCATATTTGGAGATGATGTTCTTGTACCGTCCCACCTCCTTGCGCAGCTCGGCCACCTCCAGCCTCAGGGCAGAGTTTTCCTTCTCCAGAAGGCCGCCCGCACTGTGATCTGATTCTCCTTCAGCCTCCGGGCGTCTCGAGAGCGCTTTGCTGCCACGTTGTTCTTCTTGCGCCTTGACCAGTATCGTTCATCCTAACAACAAAAAAAATATATTAAAGTTACAGGGCAACACTATCCCAGGCTGTTTTTGTAAGTACTGAGGGAGTGCTGCACTGTCGGAGGTGCCGTCTTTTGGATGAGACATTAAACTGAGGACCCATCTGCTCTCTCAGGTGGGCGTAAAAGATCCCATGACACTATTTCAAAGATGCGGAGATGCCGGTGTTGGACTGGGGTGGACAAATGTGAGAAGTCGCACAACACCAGGTTATAGTCCAACAGCTTTATTTGAAATCACACCATCCACACCTTTGATTGCCGTGATTATCTCTCTGCCGAAGTGTGATAAAGGGCAGTTGGAAAGATTAACTGTAATCATCTGGCAGTGTTCTCTGACTATATATGCTGTGCCTATATGCATCTCTTCACTTCACCTGACGAAGGAGCAGCGCTCCGAAAGCTTGTGATTTCAAATAAAGCTGTTGGACTATAACCTGGTGTTGTGCGACTTCTTACTATTTCAAAGAGCAGGGGGGGTTCTCCCTAGTGACCTGGACAATATTTATCCCTCAATCAATGGGCCGGATATTCCGATCCCTACGGGTGGGTACGTGCTGCGTACCCACTCGTAGGGACATCGGAAATGCCGGTTTCAGGCATGCACAGCGCATGCGCTGGAAACCGGCATTTCCAATCTGTCAAGAAAGCACTTGACAGATCCTCCGGCTGCCCTGGAGAAGGGCCTCTGCGGGCGGATAGTTCCGCTTTTTGGAGACCCTCCACCCGCAGAAAACCCTTACAATTCTCGCACCTGGTAAAAGCAGGCGTAAGGCCTGCTTTTACCAGGATAAGAGTTGAAAAAAGTTATAAAAAAAAATTTCCCACTGATTTATCATTTAAAAATACTTTTAAAAAAAAGGTACGTTTATTTTTAGCCCTGTAAAAAACTTCAATTATTTTTTTCAAAAATTTTAATTTTTGTTTAAAATAGTTAATTTATTGTAATTTCAAGTCATTTTAAAAATGTGATTTAAAAAAAAATTTATTTAAAGTTTTACTATGTTTTGGGGGTGATCTCCATTCATATATTTGACAGGTCTTCCTGTCAAGTGTATGAAGGGAGATTCCCTGCTCTGATTGGCTCCCCCTGACCCACGTGACCCCAGGGACGCTGCGAACTACCTGCGCCTCTGGGATATGTGGGCCCTGCGCTCTTGCAGTTTGGAGAGGCCCAGGATCGGAATTGTGCGCGTCCCGGGAGCCCTCAGGTAAGGCGCAGATTTTTCCAGATCGCAGTCCTCCGCCCGTGGGAGGCCTGCGATCGGAATATCTGGGCCAACATCACTAAAACAGATCATCCGGTCATTATCACATTGCTGTTTGTGGGAGCTTGCTGTGCGCAAATTGGCTGCCGCGTTTCCTACATTACAACAGTGACCGCACTTCAAAAAAGTACTTCATTGGCTGTAAAGCGCGTTGGGACATCTGGCGGTCGTGAAAGGCGCTATAGAAATGCAAATCTTTCTTTCGTTTTAATTTTCTCCCTTCCTAAAAAGGTGGCGACTCTCGTGTTGGTGGCTCTCCAGCGTTTCAGCCACAGGGCCAATCCTCGTGTACCAGACCCTGCCAGCAGACTTCAAAACCACAAAAGGGCACCTCACAACACACAGGCACAATTTCTAATGGGGGGGGCGGGTCACTAGATAACAAATCGGGAACAAGAACCCCTGCTGATTTCCCCCCCCCCCCATTACCAACTCCAAGTCACCAAGGCCAATGGTAGCATCCCAACTGATAGCATTTCTATAGCGCCAGAGGTTACCATGGCTCTGTGGATAGACATACCATCGACTGTGGTACACAGGCACAGACAGCAAGATCCCAGATTCAGTTCCTGGTATGTTTGGAGTTCCCTCAGGTGTGGATTACAACTGATCTCAGTATCCCCTGCGCTGGGAAGGAAGGACGCTAGGAGAAATGATCCTGATTGCTATCCAGTGAGCCGTAAGTGAGCACTGTCGGAGGTGCCGTCTTCCGGATGCGACATTAAACCGAGGCCCCGTCTGCTCTCTCAGGTGGACGTAAAAGATCCCATGGCCACTATTTCGAAGAAGAGCAGGGGGAGTTATCCCCCGGTGTCCTGGGGCCAATATTTATCCCTCAATCAACATCAGTAAAAACAGATTATCTGGTGATTACCACATTGCTGTTTGTGGGAGCTTGCTGTGCGCAAATTGGCTGCTGCGTTTCCCACATTACAAGTGATTACACTTCAAAAGGACTTCATTACCATCCTTAGTCATCCCAACTAAGATTAGATCATTCAGCACAGACCAGCGATCAAACCTCTAGTCTACGTGTCTCAGCTGCTCACTGAACCAACTTGCTTCGTCATTGCTGTTCCACTCAGTTTCAGCTTAAAGCCCTTGGAGCCCAGGAATCAACTTGTGAAAAATCGAGCGATCAGTCTGGGAGCATGCGGGCCCTGCACTGCAGAGTTTCATTGCAAGACCGCGGCAGACAGATACCTTTTGCTCATCTGGCACGTAGATCTTTCTTGCCTTTTTAATCATGGGCTGCGGCTTGAGTTCTTCGTCAGAGAACTTGTGCTTGCGAGGATTGAACAGCTCGCCCCCGGGGACGCTGGATAGCGCCAGGTCGGTAGGGTCGGGTTCAAAGTTCACCAGCACATCAATCGTCTCCAGGTCAACAGGGCTTGGAGTTTGCCGGTCAGAATGGTCCCCATCAGAATCTAGAATATAGATCGGTTATATAAAAAACTGCCTTTCAAATCCTTAAAATCATAAAATAAAGCCTTACAGGGATAATTTGTGAGCAGATTATACATGCTCGAGATTAGCTGGTCCTCTCCCATTTCACATTGGATTAAGCTTACACCATGACAACACAAGCACCAGTCCCGTAAACAGTTTAGGTGACGTTTTGCAACACCAATGTGATCATGCACATCACGGGGTTTAACTGAAAGAAGTACATCTCATTCCTCAGTTCCAGCGATAAGTAGTTAAGATTAATTTTAAAATGGCTTTGTTGGTTAGCAGTCTGCCCAGTGTGAGGTTGATCCATACCTATCCCATATCAATGCAGTTACTGCAATTAACCTCAGCACCCCTCCACTATGGAGAGGGAAACAAAACAAAAATCAGCCAGGGTTTCATTGAAGGAAGCATTCCCCTTAAGGGGGTGGGGGGGGGGCGCGCGCGAGGGGGAGGGAAAACACACAGAAAGCAACTTTTATTCTGTGGAATTTCACAGTGGATATACAATACAGAAATAGGTCTGTCCATGGCTGGTTAGTGGGGAAGGGGACATTTTAAAAACACACTGCTAAATGACACCCTCTGTATTGAAGCTTATGGTCTCCGACGAGGCATTTAGGGGATAGAACCTGCAACAGCAAACACAAAACGGATTAGGTCATTGTTGAAGGTTGCGTTATCTGAATGCCCGTAATCTACAGTCAACACTGGGTGGCACTCCTCTCCCCCTCCCACCCCACGCCTCTCCTCCCCCAACTCTTTCCCGCTCTCGGGTATGGTTTCACAGATGCTGGCTGCCCCTCTGGAACCTCACCAAGTAGCCACTCCCGATCTGCGAGCTTGGGCTAGCCACTCCTGACTGGCTATTTAATCGCAAGAGGGCAATGACAGCTCAGCCTGACCCTCTGCCCCAATTGCAGACGAATATCCCATCTTCTGGCCTCGCAGGGAGCGTGCTAATGTAGCAATTGGGGCAATTTTGTACTTATGGGCCCCCGTGTCTACGAGACTGGCCAAACACATCTCGCATTCGATCTTCCCAACCTATATAGAGGAGACTGTCTTCCAGTCAGTCTGGGCTTAATTTGAACCCAGGTTTGGAGATACAACACTCAATCCAAGCATTTAAAACACATTTTCACTTCAGGCAGGACCCACCATCACTGTCCACTGTGGGGTACATCACGCTCCTGGAAACAGGCGAGGACAACGTAGGAGACAACTCCTTCTCTTCCAGCTCCGACACTGGCAGCAGGCTATTTTCCAGTGCATCCTGCAGCTCGAGCTGGCTCGGGCTATCTGGGATGCCATTTTCCAGCAGGAATTCATCCAGATCCATGTACTCGAGGTGGAAGGTCTCCCCATCGTACGGAATGGTCTTGTCCCAAATGGCTGGCATGAGGGAGGCAGATGCTGCCATGGTGCTGCTGGCCGCTTCATCCACATTCTTCTCTTTGTCCTCGTCTTTCCCTGGAGAAATTAAAAACAGGCTTTTTTTCCCCCACCTTGTTAATTGACGCACAATGTTTCACTCATGCAAAAAAGAAATAACCAGTGTCAAGTCTGTTTCTCTGCTGTTGGTAAAAAGTGTTTAAATTAAAAAAAAAATGATCAGCCAAGTTTTACTTTGCCATTTTTGCCCCTTTACTCGCTTAAAAACATTTTTTTTAAAATTCATTCAGGGGATGTGGGCGTCACTGGCAAGGCCAGCATTTATTGCCCATCCCTAATTGCCCTTGGGAAGGTGGTGATGAGCCGCCTCCTTGAACCGCTGCAATCGCAGCAGGTTTTTTTTGGTACAACTGAGTGTCTTGCTCGGCCATTTCAGAGGGTGATTAAGAGTCAACCACATTGCTGTGGGTCTGGAGTCACATATAGGCCAGACCGGGTAAGGACGGCAGATTTCCTCCGTCTAACCAGATGGGTTTTTACAACAATCCGGTAGTTTCATGGTCACCATTACTGATGCTAGCTTTTTATTCCAGATTTATTTAATTAACTGAATTTAAATCCCCCAACTGCTGTGGTGGGATTTGAACTCATGTCTCCAGATTATTAGTCCCGGATTTTGGATTACTAGTCCAGTAGTTCTGGATTCCTAGTCCAGTAACATAACCACTATGCGACCGTACTACGAACACCAAGCCCCCCTGTGGTACTTCATCTAGTAACCATTCCTCATGCACAAATTTTGGCAGTGACAGCAGGCTATTTGACCATATGAAGCATCACAGTCATGTCCAATCCTGTCCTCAAGTGTTGCTTGTGCGTACGGCACACAGGTCACTGGCAGGAATTCTGATTAACTGGTCCCTTCCTTAAACAACAGTCAGTCCAACTAACTGCAGTATTGCCATTGCTGCTCCAGCTGAAATCAACCTCATCACGCTTTCTCATTATGGAGTGAATATTCACACCATTGCGTCGGCCAACAAGTTGGAGGTGGATCGGGGCGGGACGTGGTTTTAATATACTGCGGTCTCCAGGCAGGAATCGACACATCTTGAAATTACCTTGAGGCCGATTACAGGCCAGACTGTTTGTTATTAACTAAATATAGACTCAAAAAGGTTTTAATTGTTCTCTGGGAATGGTAGAGACTGCAACTTGCTGGTCACCTTCAGTTTGCGGCAGAGAAGCATCTTAAAATTGTAACATTTATATAGCACACCTTTAAAGTAGTAGAAAGTCCCAAGGCGCTTCACGAGAGAGTTATCAATTTGACAGCGAGCCACATAAGGAGATATCAGGGCAGGTGACCAAAAGCTTGGTCAAAGAGGTAGGTTTTACAGAGCTTCCTAAAGGAGGAGAGAGAGGCGGAGAGGTTTAGGGAGGGAATTCCAGAGCTTAGGGCCCCGGGCAGCTGAAGGCACGGCCGTCAACGGTGGAGTGATGGAATTCGGGGATGCGCAATAACCTAGTCAGGTAGGACTAAACCCGGTAATATGAAATCTTTCAGTGGGTCACACTCAGCTTGATTAAGTAGTTCTAGTACTTGCTCTTTTCCCCCTGTCCACCAGTTTTCTCCCAAGACCATTTACTCCCTCACTGGGATCATTCCACAGGCAGCAATGGATGTCCAGCCTCACCCAACTAGTCATTATTCATGCGTGTGCCTCAACAGTGTACACCCAAAGGCCACCCAAAAATTAGAGCAGAGCTGGACCTGGTCCTCGACGTGTATAGCAATGAGGTTATTCCAGTTTAACAGATTGGGGAGGACCAGGTGACATGAGTTTACACTATGTAAGAGTAGGAATGGACTGGGATGTTGGGCGGTTCTTCATTTCCCAGAGCGTAGTGAGTCTCTGGAATGTGTTGCCGGCTGGTGTGATGGGTGCTGAATCTGTGCCTTCAGGAGGGAGCTGGGCCGGTTCCTGACTGGGGCAGAGATCGCATCAGATCGAAGGTAAGTGTCTTTATGGAGAACACTCGGTCCATGTGATCTCCTGGACTGGTTTCCATCGCCTGAGGGAGTCGGAGAGGAATTGTCCAGAGTATATTTTCCCTTCTGGCCTTGGTTTTTTTGCCTCTTGCTGGATATTACAGGGCTGCGGGGCGGGACGGGGAGTGTTTAGCTGTGATACTCCAGCCGTCACAAGGTGTGGGGCAGGCCTGCCAGACCAGCTGGTCCTTTCCTACCCACCAATTTTGTCTGTTCGTATGAAGAGCTGCTGCTTTTCCCTTCCCGTGACCCAGAAATGTAGCAGTTGCGTGTGCCCTGCTGTACTGAAATAACGGAGCGGAGACCAACAACTGAACCTGCCAACTGTGTTGTCAGGCTTAGCATTACCCTTCACTCTGCCTTTCAGCACAAAGCCATGGGGCAATGTGTAAAAACTACTAGGAGGGACACACAGATTGCCAGCGATCCAGCTTTGGACCAGACAATCCAAGCTTGGGAGTGGGCTGTGCAGAAACCTCTGAAATATAAACCTGTGATTCTTAAGAATAGTTCGATAAGGTGCCACATAAAAGGTTACTGCATAAGATAAGAGCTCACGGAGTTGGGGGTAATATATTAGCATGGATAGAGAATTGGCTAACTAACAGAAAGCAGGAGAGTCAGGATAAATGGGTCATTTTCCGGTTGGCAAACGGTAACTAGTGGGGTGCCACAGGGATCGGTGCTGGGGCTTCAACTATTTACAATAAACATTAATGACTTGGATGAAGGGACCGAGTGTAATGTAGCCAAGTTTGCTGATGATACAAAGATGGGTGGGAAAGCAAGTTGTGCAGAGGACTCAAAGAACCTGCAAAGGGATATAGACAGGCTAAGTGAGTGGGCAAACATTTGGCAGATGGAGTATAATGTGGGAAAGTGCGAGGTTATCCACTTTGGCAGGAAAAATAAAAAAGCAAATTATTATTTAAATGGAGAGAGATTACAAAATGCTACAGTTCAGAGGGACCTGGGGGTCCTTGTGCATGAAACAGAAAATGTTAGCATGCAGGTACAGCAAGTAATCAAAAAGGCAAATGGAATGTTGGCCTTTATTTCAAAGGGGTTGGAGTATAAAAGCAGGGAAGTCCTGCTACAACTGTACAGGGTATTGGTGAGACCACACCTGGAGTACTGCGTACAGTTTTGGTCTCTTTATTTAAGGAAGGATATATTTGCATTGGAGGCAGTTCAGAGACGATTCACTAGGTTGATTCCTGAGATGAGGGGGTTGACTTATGAAGAAAGGTTGAGCAGGCTGGGCCTATACTCATTGGAATTTAGAAGAATGAGAGGGGATCTTATTGAAACATATAAGATACTGAGGGGGCCCGACAAGGTAGATGCAGAGAGGATGTTTCCCCTCGTGGTGAAATCTAGAACACGGGGGCACAGTTTCAGAATAAAGGGTCGCCCTTTTAGAACTGAGATGAGGAGGAATTTCTTCTCTCAGAGGGTCGTAAATCTGTGGAATTCTCTGCCCCAGAGAGCTGTGGAGGCTGGGTCATTAAATACATTTAAGGTGGAGATAGACAGATTTTTACAAGATAAGGGAGTGAAGGGTTATGGGGAGTGGGCAGGGAAGTGGCTTTGAGCCCAAGATCAGCCATGATCTTATTGAATGGCGGAGCAGGCTCGAGGGGCCAAGTGGCCTATTCCTGCTCCTATTTATGTTCTTATGTTTATTTTTTTCTCTACTTACTCTGAAATCTTATTCTGTGGTTTTTTTTCCCCCCCCTCAATGTATTTTCATCATCAGCAAAGTTAACAAAAGAAATTCAAGCTACAATCCCACCCTATCCTGTTCTCTGTCTGGATTTTGACTTGGCATCAGGTGGCAATACTGAAGAAAACACTTGCTGCCTCTTCTTTCCTGTCCTTTCTCTGTCTTGGGAGGGTTTTGAATAAGTTGATCTAACAGCAGCCTATAGTAAAAGCAGACGAAGCCGAACTGATCCACTTATGACTGAACAGTGAAACTTAAAACTCAAGCACCAGTTAAACTGCAGACTACTCTCTCTGTTTCTCATGGTCTCCATAGCAGCATGTCCTCCTCCCACTGCAGTACAAATTCCACAATAGAAACAGAAATAAGAACATAAGAAGCAGGAGTCGGCCATTTGGCCCTTCGAGCATGCTCCGCCATTCAATAAGATCATGGCTGACCTTTTACCTCATCTCCACTTTCCTGCACTATCTCCATATCCCTTGATACCCTTAATATCAAAAAATCTATCGATCTCTGTCTTGAATATACTCAACGACTGAGCCTCCACAGCCCTCTGGGGTAGAGAATTCCAAAGATTCACCACCCTCTGAGTGAAGAAATTTCTCCTCATCTCAATCCTAAATGGCCGACCCCTTATTCTGAGACAGTGACCCCTGGTTCTAGACTCCCCAGCCAGGGGAAACAGCCTCCCTGCATCTACCCTGTCAAGCCCTAAGAATTTTGTATGTTTCAATGAGATCAAATCTCATTCTTCTAAACTCCAGAGAATATAGGCCTAGTCTACTCAATCTCTCCTCAGAGGGCAATCCCCCCATTCCAGGAACCAGTCTCGTGAACCTTCGTTGCACTCCCTCTATGGCAAGTATATCCTTCCTTAGGTAAGGGGACCAAAACTGTACACAATATGCCAGGTGTGGTCTCACCAAGGCCCTATATAATTGCAGTAAGATGTCTTTACTCTTATACTCAAATCCTCTTGTAATAAAGGCCAACATATCATTTACTTTCCTAATTGCTTGCTGTACCTGCATGTTAACTTTCAGTGATTCGTATACAAGGACACCCAGGTCCCTCTGAACACCAACATTTCCCAATCTCTCACCATTTAAAAAATACTCTGCTATTCTATTTTTCGTATCAAAGTGGATAACTTCACATTTCTCCACATTATATTCCATTTGCCATGTTCTTGCCCACTCTCTTAGCCTGTCTATATCCCCTTGAAGCCTCTTTGCATCCTCCTCACAACTTACATTCCCACCCAGCTTTGTATCATCAGCAAACTTGGATATATTACGTTTGGTCCCCTCATCCAAATCATTGATGTAGATCGTGAATAGCTGAGGCCCAAGCACTGATTTAGTTACAGCCTGCCAACCCGAAAATGACCCATTTATTCCTACTCTCTGTTTTCTGTCCGTTAACCAATTCTCAATCCATGCTAGTATATTACCCCAAATCCCATGAGCCCTAATCTTGTTTAATAACCTCTTGTGTGGCACCTTATCGAATGCATTCTGAAAATCCAAATACACATCCACTGGTTCCCCCTTATCTATTCTGCTAGTTACAACCTCAAAAAACAGATTCATCAAACATGATTTCCCTTTCATAAATCAGTGTTGACTCTGCCCAATCCTATTATTATTTTCTAAGTGCCCTGTTGCCACGTCCTTAATAACAGATTCTAGCATTTTCCCTACTACTGATGTCAGGCTAATTGGTCTGTAGTTCCCCGTTTTCTCTCCCTCCTTTTTTAAATAATGAGGTTACATTTGCCACCTTCCAATCCGCGGGAACCGTTCTAGAATCTATGGAATTTTGGAAAATGACAACCAATGCATCCACTATCTCTATAGCCACCTCTTTCAAAACCCTAGGATGTAGGCCATCAGGTCCAGGGGATTTATTGATTTCAGTCCCATTAATTTCTCCAGTATTATTTTTTTTTACTAATACTCATTTCTTTCGGTTCTTCATTCTCGTTAGACCCTTGGTTCTTCACTATTTCTGGGGATTTTTTTGCGTCTTCTTCTGTGAAGACAGACACAAAGGGGGGGAATTTTGCCGGCGCTCAGGGGGCGGGTTTGGAGGCGGGACATCCGGCAAAATCGCAAAGATTTGCACAGGGACCCAACACCTAGCGGCGGGAAGAGGATTATAGGCACTTAACTGCTTGCTAACAGGTTGTTAACAGGTAGTTAAGAGGCTTTTTGCAATTTTGACAGGTCTACTGCGGGCTTCCCGATTTCCGGACACCACGCCAGGTAAGTGTGGCGCACTGTGGGTCTACTTGTAATGTTTCTTCATTGATGACGGCTGCAGAAGTGGTGTGAAGGATCCAATGGTACACTGGTGAGTTTCAGAGGTAAGAAAATGTTGGGAAAATCATTTTTAATGTATTTAGACTTTTCTGTAGGTGATAAGTTTTGAATTGTTTGTGTAGTCCCACCTCATTGGGAGAACCTCTCACCAGTGACAGATCACTTCTGTAACCTCACCTGCAACTGCCATCTGTTCTACCCTAAGGAGGGAGTCACTGGAGAGCCTGGGAGCAAGGGCTCACCTTTGTACAGTGATTGTCAGTGTTTGCAGCATCTCAATGCTGTCAAACACTGAAAAAAATCAGCTGTCAAAAAAGTGTGTGGCCCCTTTAAGAAAACCGGCAGATGACGCGTCATCAACTGACACTGCTTCCTCGTAATTGGCGGGCTTAACAAGGCCAATTGACGCAAAATTGCGCCTGTGCGTCGTGACTGGAACCCGGAAGGCAGCTGTCCCGCCCCCAAGCCTCATCGACCGGAAAAATCGTGGCCAAAGTATTTGTTTAATTTCTCTGCCATTTCCTTATTCCCCATTATAATTTCTCCTGTCTCAGCCTGCAAGGGTCCCACATTTACTTTCACTAATCTTTTCCTGTTTACATACCTATACAAGTTTTTACAGTCTATTTTTATGTCTCTCGCTAGTTTACTCTCATATTCTATTTTCACTTTCTTAATCAATTTCTTTGTTCTCTTTGCTGAATTCTAAAATCCTCCCACTCCTCAGGCTTGCTACTCTTTTTGGCAACATTATAAGCCTCTTCCTTTGATCTAATACTATTTTTAACTTCTCGTTAGTTTCGGATTTAACTAAATCACTTTCAAACACAATATAAAATTCTATCATATTATGGTCACTCTCCCCTTGGGAATCCAGATGTGGCCAATTCCATTTCTGATTAGTAAATGAACAACAGCCACCATGGATGGGCATGTAATCTCAAATATTCCCACAGCATATGCATGTGAACTTTAACCCTTTTGTGCATTTGTTGGTGAAATGATAAGATGGAAAGTAGAGCGTGCGAGTGTTTTTTGATCGATGCGAGGACTTTACTTCCTTGGTTACATCTTGGTGGCAGATGTTTGTTAACTAAGTGTACACTCTTACAATACAGCTAAATGCACTTGTGTATATTAGGAGTTTTTTCTACTAAAATTAGTACCTTCAAGCGAGAGCTGGACCGGTTTCTGGCTGGGGCAGAGATCATCTCTTAGGTAGGTACTGCATAGAGTTATCAGGGCCAGAGTGATCTCCTGGATTACTTTCGATGGTCTGGGGTTTTGTGGGGGGGGGGGGGGGGGGGGGGCGTCGGTGAGGAATTTCCCAGTTTTTTCCCCCCAAATTTAGTCTGTTTTTTTTAAATCTGGTTTGTCACCTCTCCCAGGAGATCACATGGTTTCAGGTGGGGTGGGGAGAATATATACTGTGGTACACAAGGTATCAGTATTTCAGCCCCCATTTTAAAGTCATATATTCTGTTCTTATTTTTATATAATGCTTTGATTATAGATAAGAAACTGTTACTGCCAGTTTTACAGTGTGCTCAGAGACCAAGACCAGTTTCTGAGTCAATTGAACAATAGTCTGAGCCAATACGAACAATGACAGACAGGTAAAGACCCTCTGGTCCATTCAGCCGGTCCCACGCAATTGCGATACCTTGTGTACCACAATATATGCACTCTCCAACCAAAAACCATGTGATCTCCTGGGAGAAGCGAAAAATCAGATAAAAAATCCCCGACTAATTTTGGGGGGAAAGAAATCTGGGAAATTCCTCAATGACCACCCCCCCCCCCCACCCCGCAACATGGCGATCGAAACTAATCCAGGAGATCACTCTGAGCCCAAATTCCCTGCAGTACCTACCTACCTTCTGTAAGAGGTGATGTCCACCCCAGCCAGATACAGGTCCAGCTCTCAATCAATAGATGGGATGCTGCTCGACTGCTTCCTTGATATGTTGGGTAATGATTTAAAGAAGAATAATTGCCGATCCATGGGCACATCAAGGCGTTACTTTGCATGAGCAAGACAGTAAGTTAAAGGCCAGCAGAAGATCGTTCTAAAATGTGATAGGTGGTGTCACTATCTCCGTTACAATGCTGCTTTGAGAACCAGCAGCATGACAGCCTCTCCAGCCGCGATCAGCTGGAAACCGGAATCAAGCCTCGAGTTTTCCTGGTCAGTGTAGAGAAGCTGAGGAAATTCACTCTCCATAGTTAGCCATGATGTATCACTAGACATAATTAAACTACCCTTCCACATGTCCCAATTTACTTAACACCAAAAAGGACATCAATATTAGGAGGGGGAGTAGGCCATAGGGCCATTCAATAAGATCATGGCTGATCTTCGACCTCAACTCCACTTTCCCACCCTGTCCCCGTATCCCTTGATTCCGCTAGAGTCCAAAAATCTATCGATCTCAGCCTTGAATATACTCAATGACTCAGCATCCACAGCCCTCTGGGGCAGAGAATTCCAACAGTTCACAACCCAAATTCCTCCTCATCTCAGTCTTAAATGGCCGACCCCTTATCCTGAGACTATGACCCCTAGTTCTAGACACTCCAGCCAGGGGAAGCAGAACCCAACCACTCCATTGGGGTAGTCTCAGACCTCACACCAATTTACTTCTGTGCCCCATCTGCCAAAAATGTATCCATGACTCTCTTTAAAAAATGTATAACATCCTCTGCTTCCAGTGGTTAGGACGTTCCAGATGTTCACCAACCTCTGCAGGAAGAAGAAGTTATATATTAATTATGCATTCAACTTTTCTTATCCAAATTTCAATCCATGTCCCCTTGACCTTGAGCCTGCGTTAATACTCAGTATCTCTCTGGAATCCACTTTCCCCTGGGAGATCTTAAAATACCTGGTCTGCAGGATATAGATAACCAGTCACTGGAGAGCCCCAACATCTGCAAACGGCCTTATACCGTATGATTAACTTGTGTTCCACGTTGAATCCGTACCATGAATTTGCTACTTGGAATATAAATCTGTGTTTTCACCCTGCACACCTATGTACATTACCAGTGCAGAATCATATGGTCATACGATTTACGAGAGTTGACTTTGCACTTTTAAAGGAATTAGGAGATGTATCTATGTACAAATTAATGTTTTTGCAATGTCAGCCGTGGCTCAGTGGGTAGCACTCGCGCCTCGGAGTCAGAAGGTTGTGGGTTCAAGTCCCACTCCAGAGACTTGAGCACAAAAATCCAGGCTGACACTCCCGTGCAGTGCTGAGCTCCGCTGCACTGTCGGAGATGCCGTCTTTTGGATGAGATGTTAAACAGAGTCTGCTCCCTCAGGTGGATGTAAAAGATTCCACGGCACTATTCACAGGGAGTTATACCCGGCGTCCTTGCCAATATTTATCCCTCAACCAACATCACTAAAACAGATGATCTGGTCATTATCACATTGCTGTCTGTGGGAGCTTGCTGTGCGCAAATTGGCTGCCGCGTTTCCTACATTACAACAGTGACTACACTTCAAAAGTACTTCATTGGCTGTAAAGCGCTTTGGAACGTCCTGAGGTTGAGAGAGGCGCTATAGAAATGCAAGGCTTTCTTTCTTTTCGTCTGAAGCTTCCCCCCCCCCGCCTGCCGCCCAATAATCGAAGAGCACAGATACATAATTTCAGGAAGTCACAGACATAGCATTCATTCATGTTTTATTCAGAGCTGCAATTTTGCACTGTTCCGCTATTCCAGACACAAAATCCCCATCTCTCTGTCCCCTTTCCAATGGTCTAATTTTACTTTAAAAGCATCGATGAAGGAAACAATGATTACTGTCACTGGGGCTGGGGGGGGGGGTCTTCTACACTTTCAAATTACAGGGTGGGACCTACATTTTTGATCCTGCCACACATCATGTGACTAACTACTACCATAAAATACACTTTCATAACTTCCTTTGGTACAGTATTTTGTTTCTTTGATCCCCCCAGCCACCCCCCCCACCCCCGAAGCCAATTCGTTCCCAGTACCATCCCACTTTACCATGCCTCTAACTAAAAACAGCCAGTTTTTTTGTGGGGAGGGATGAGGAAGAAACTCTTCTTTTTACAGCCTTATTTTTCTCTTGCTTCATTTCCCCTGGCCAAGAGGGCCGACAACAGCTCCACAAAACAGTCCTAGAACTTCCATTTATGTAGCACCTTCTACAACCTCAGGACATCCTAAAGCGCTTCACAGCCGATGAAGTCTTTTTGAAGTGCAGTCACTGTTGTAATGTGGGAAACGCGGCAGCCAATTTGCGCACAGCAAGCTCCCACAGACAGCAATGCGATAATGACCAGATCATCTGTTTTTGTGATGTTGGCTGAGGGATAAATATTGGGCAGGACATTAGGGAGAACTCCCCCTGCTCTTCTTCGAAATAGTGTCATGGGATCTTTTACGTCCACCTGAGAGAGCAGGCAGGGCCTCGGTTTAATGCCTCATCCGAAATACTGCACCTCCGACAGTGCAGCGCTCCCTCACTGGAGTGTCAGCCTGGATTATGTGCTCAAGTCTCTGGAGTGGGGCTTGAATCCACAACCTTCTGACTCAGAGGCGAGAGTGCTGCCCACTGAGCCATGGGCGACAAATATTTAATCACTGAATATGTAAGAGAAGCCCATTGTGACCCTCCCTCTGATGTTGCGTGCAGCACTGCCATTTCTATTTGGTGCCTTCTTACAGCAGTATAGTTGAGGCACATGAAAGATCACAGGTATAGCCTCATGCTACCACTCCCTGGTACACTCCGAGGCTCCAGCTAGCTGCACGAATGCATCATCAGCAAGGCATTACTTAATGATTCAAAAGCAAAGTACCGCGGATGCTGGAAATCTGAAATAAAACCAGAAAATGCTGGAAATACTCCGCAGGTCGGGCAGCGCCTGTGGAGAGAGGAACAGAGTTAACGTTTCAGGTCGATGACCTTTCATCAAGTTCTGACAAAGATCACCGACCTGGAACGTTGAAGGGAATTTTAACCCCCAAAAACGGGTGGGTTTGGGTCGGGTGGGATGTTAAAAATCTCAAACTAGACCCCAACCCGCCCACTTCCTGTTTTAATGGAGGAGAGACCGGGGGGGGGGGGGGGCAACCAACCTACTCCCAGGAGGCGGGTCGGTCATTTAAATATTATAATGAGGCTGCGTGTCTCAGATTTAATCTCCATTTTAAATTTAACACTGGCCAGCCAGTTTTCCCGGGCCTTGGGAAACCCGGCAGCAAAAGAGAGGCGAGGAATGCTGGATCCAGCAGGCAAGTGGCTTTTCAGTTACTTGCTGGATCCAGCTTATCTTCTTCCCACCCTCCCCCAAGCCACAGGCGCAATCCACCCCCCACCCCCGGGCAACAATCTCCCACCTCAAAAGGTCTTTCAGATCCCTCACTCCTGACCCTTCCGATCAACCCACCCACACTCCCAACCTCCTCGCTCTCTGGCCGAGGCCTAGTGCCGAAGGCCTACCCGCCCGACAGCCAGCCAGCCGCTCAGTCTGGCTGGCTGGGTCCGGGAAACGGAGACAAAAAATGTTAAATCAGGTCCTGCCATTAAATTCGGCAGGACCCGAAGGAAATCTGTTCTTTCAGCTTTCTTGACTGCAAAACAGCCCCGATCCCTCCCTGCCTCTGAGCCAATAGCAGGGCCGTTGACTCGGTTTCTCTCTCCACAGATGCTGCCTAACCTGCTGAGTATATCCAGCATTTCCCATTTTTTATTTCTTAAATGATTTTGACTTTCACCTGAGATTGTGGGTCAGCATGCACGGTAAGGTAACTTTTTGGAAAAGGATAGCATCGTCACCGTGTCACATATGTACTTTTTCTCCTCTTTCTGAAATATAGCTCCGCAGCCTCTCCTTAATACCCTAACCATTCCTGGCAGCCAAGCCTGGATATTCAACTAGCTGTTCAACCACAGGAAGTCAGTGCCTCATCCTGTCCTCATCCGATGTCCACAAATATGCACTTTGGAACAAGAGTCATCCGAAAGTAATCAGTAGCCAGAACCCAGGCTTCAACACACATTATAAATAAAAACAGCCAGTGCATTGTCGGTTCAGATCGGCAACTGACAAATTCAGAAACTCCAGCTTCACTGAAAACCAGGTAGATGGCACTCCTACACTGGTCATTTTACATACACAGCGAGGCTTAGATGCGAATGCAAGCCCAATACGGTCCTCAGTCGTTACGCTCACAAGCAGTATCTGAAACCTCCAAACCAGTAACAAGTCACAACGGTGGAGGAGGCCTTCGCAAAAGGATTTCAGTTTAGCAATGCAAAACAGTGGATGGCAAGCAAGAGGGGGAGAAAAAAAAAAGGTGGTGAAACGGAGTGAGTTAGGGTTAGGTCAGCGTCAAAGGTTGGGTTCCGAGGAAGTTTTCGAAAACAGAGCGCGAGTAGCAAAAGGAAGCACTAGGCAGGGTGCTGCAGAGAATAAGGTCAAAGCCATGGAGCAGATCATCACTTAAGGCGGAGTGCGGCGATCCACGGATGGATTTGAAAGCGAGGACAGAAATGTTAAAGTCAGGCGGAAGGGAGCCAGAAGCAACTTGGGACGATGGAGATGCAGGTGCGCCTGGGCAAGGATGTGGGCTGCGGCGTTTGGAATGAGTTGCACCTTGTCGAGGGTCAAAGCTAGAAAAAACCATCAGAGGAGTCGAGCCTTGGGTAATTAAGGGTTAATAGAGCACCTGCACCAGAAACTTCATTAAATATTGCACTGCACAGAAAAATAGGTCTAAAAGCATGATTTACACAGTAGTTTTTAAATAGTAATTCATCCCAACGACGGAACTTATAGAAGCAGCTTCCCCCCTCCAATTAACAAAAAATGGTTTACGTTGGGTAATGGCGAATGAACGGGAAGAGGTAAGCATGCTGTCTATAATTAAGTACAATGGCATCACAGACAGAACCCAATGAATATCAGATCAAAATTTAGTTATCACTGATGACCTAAATGCAAGGTCCTGTGTGAGTGTCTGTAATACTCGCACAGAATTTGACGACCGAGAAATTTATACAATGGGCAGAGGACATTTCCCATGAGGTTAATTGAGAAAAATGTTTTTTAATTGGTTCATGGGATGTGGGCGTCGCTGGCAAGGCCAGCATTTATTGCCCATCCCTAGTTGCCCTGGAGAAGGTGGTGGTGAGCCGCCGCTTTGAACCGCTGCAGTCTGTGTGGTGAAGGCACTCCCACAGTGCTGTTAGGGAGGGAGTTCCAGGATTTTCATAGAATCATAAATATTTACAGCACAGAAGGAGGTCATTCGGCCCATCTTGTCCGTGCTATCCACCCTAATCCCACTTTCCTGCTCTTGGTCTGTAGCCCTGTAGGTTACGGCACTTTAAGTGCATATCCAAGTACTTAAATGTGATGAGGGTTTCTGTCTCTACCACCCTTTCAGGCAGTGAGTTCCAGACCCCCACCACCCTCTGGGTGAAAACATTTCTCCTCAACTCCCCTCTAATCCTTCTACCAATTACTTTAAATCTATGCCCCCTGGTTATTGACCTCTCTGCTAAGGGAAATAGGTTCTTCCTATCCACTCTATCTAGGCCCCTCATAATTTTATACACCTCAATTAAATCTCCCCTCAGCCTCCTCTGTTCCAAAGAAAAACAACCCCAGCCTATCCAATCTTTCCTCATAGCTAAAATTCCCCAACCCAGGCAACGTCCTCGTAAATCTCCTCTGCACCCTCTCTAGTGCAATCACATCCTTCCTGTAATGTGGTGACCAGAACGCAGTACTCTAGCTGCGGCCTAACTAGTATTTTATACAGTTTAAACATAACCTCCCTGCTCTTATATTCTATGCCTCGGCTAATAATGGCAAGTATCTTATATGCCTTCTTAACCACCTTATCTACCTGTCCTGCTACCTTCAGGGATCTGTGGACATGCACTCCAAGGTCCCTCTGATCCTCTGCACTTCTCAGTGTCCTACCATTTATTGTGCATTCCCTTGCCTTGTTAGCCCTCCCCAAATGCATTACCTCACACTTCTCTGGATTGAATTCCATTTGCCACTGTTCTGCCCACCTGACCAGTCCATTGATATCTTCCTGAAGTCTACAGCTTTCTTCTTAATTATCAACCACATGGCCAATTTTTGTATCATCTGCAAACTTCTTAATCATACTTCCTACATTCAAGTCCAAATCATTGATATATACCACAAAAAGCAAAGGACCCAGTACTGAGCCCTGCGGAACCCCACTGGAAACAGCCTTCCAGTCACAAAAACACCCTTCGACCATTACCCTTTGTTTCCTGCCTCTGAGCCAATTTTGGATCCAACTTGCCACTTTGCCTTGGATCCCATGGGCTTTTACTTTTGTGACCAGTCTGCCATGCGGGACCTTATCAAAAGCCTTGCTAAAATCCATATAGACTACATCAAACGCACTACCCTCATCGAGCCTCCTTGTTACCTCCTCAAAAAATGCAATCAAGTTAGTCAGACAAGACCTTCCCATAACAAATCCATGCTGACTGTCCCTGATTAA
This sequence comes from Squalus acanthias, assembly GCA_030390025.1. Classification (NCBI taxonomy): domain Eukaryota; kingdom Metazoa; phylum Chordata; class Chondrichthyes; order Squaliformes; family Squalidae; genus Squalus; species Squalus acanthias. The sequence continues at coordinate 18,571,628 of CM059450.1, forward strand.
TCCATGTCTTTCTAAATGACGATTTATCCTGTCCCTCAGAATTTTTCCCAATAATTTTCCCACCACCGAGGTTAGGCTGACTGACTTGTAATTACTCGGTCTATCCCTTTCTCATTTTTAAAACAATGGTACCACGTTAGCAGTCCTCCGGCACCACACCTGTAGCCAGAGAGGATTGGAAAATGATGGTCAGAGCCTCTGCTATTTCCTCTCTTACTTCTCTTAACAGCCTGAGATACATTTCATCCGGGCCTGGGGATTTATCCACTTTCAAAGATGCTGAACCCCTTAATACTTCCTCTTTCACTATGTTTATTTCATCTAATATTTCACACTCCTTCGCCCTGATTGCAATGTCTGCATCGTCCCTCTCTTTTGTGTAAACAGACGCAAAGTATTCATTAAGAACCATACCCATGTCTTCCGCCTCCACACACAGGTTACCTTTATGGTCACGAATAGGCCCTACTCTTACTTTAGTTATCCTCTTGCTCTGAATGTATTTATAAAACATTCTTTATCTTACCCTGTATGCCCCTTGACATCCAGGGAGCTCTAGACTTGTTAATCCCACCCTTTTTCTTTAAAGGAACGTACTTGCTCTGAACTCTCACAATCTCCTCCTTGAATGCCTCCCACTGCTCTGACGCTGATTTACCTTCAAGTTTCTGTCTCCAGTCCACTTTGGCTAAATCAAATCTCAGCTTAGTAATATTAGCTTTTCCCCCAATTGAGAACTTTTATTCCTGGTCTATCCTTGTCCTTTTCCATAACTACCCCAAATCTAACTGAATTATGATCACTACCACCAAAGTGCTCTCCCACTGATACCCTTTCTACCTGCCCAGCTTCATTGCCTAAAACTAGGTCCAGAAGCCCCCTCTCTTGTTGGGCTTGCTACGTACTGGCTAAAAAAGTTCTCCTGAATGCATTTTACGAATTCTGCTCCCTCTATACCTTTCACACTATTTTTTCCCCAGTTAGTATTAGGAAAGTTGAAATCCCCTACTATTACTGCCCTATTTTTGCACGTCTCAGAAATTTGCCTACATAGTTGCTCTTCTATCTCCCTCTGACTGTTTGGGGGTCTATAGTACACTCCCAGCAGTGTGATTGCCTTTTTTTGCTTCACAGTTCAACCCATATGGCCTCGTTGGATGATCCTGCTAAGATATCATCCCTCCTCACAGCTGTAATTGTTTCTTTAACCAATATTGTGATATTCCCGCCACCTTTTTTTTTATCCCCCTCTCTATGATAGGGAGAAATATCTTCACTCAGAGGGTGGTGAACCTGTGGAATTCTCTACCACAGAAGGCTGTGGAGGCAAGTCACTGAATATATTTAAGAAGGAGATAGACAAAAGGCATCAAGGGGTATGGGGAGAGAGCAGGAATATGGTATTGAGATAGAGGATCAGCCATGATCATACTGAATAGCACAGCAGGCTCAAAGGGCCGAATGGCCTACTCCTGCTCCTATTTTTCTATCTTGTCTGAAAACCCTGTAACCAGGAATGTTGAGCTGCCATTCCTGCCCTTCTTTCAGCCATACCTCGGTAATAGCTATATCATCATACTCCCATGTGTCTATCTGTGCCCTCAGCTCTTCTGCTTTATTCCTTAGACTCCTTGCGTTGAAGTATATAGCACTGCCAAACTCCCTTGTTGCCTATTTTCTAGTCTTAGTTTTCTCTGCCTTCCAAACTCGCTTATTAATTTTCTGCCTTCCATTTCCAGCTTTGCTTTTCTCCCTTCTGAATCTACTCTCAGGTTCACATCCCCCTGCCAAGCTAGTTTAAACCCTCCCCAACAGTACTAGCAACCCCCCCAGTGAGGATGTTGGTCCCGGTGCTGTTGAGGTGGAACCCGTCCGGCTTGTACAGGTCCCACCTCCCCCAGAAACGGTCCCAATGCCTCAGGAATCTAAAGCCCTCCTTCCTGTACCATCTCTCCAGCCACACATTCATCTGCTCTATCCTCCTATTTCTGTACTCACTAGCACGTGCCACCGGGAGTAATCCGGAGACTGCCTTTGAGGTCCTGCTTTTTAATCTCTTTCCTAGCTCCCTAAAATCTGCCTGCAGGACCTCATCCCTCTTTCTACCTATGTCGTTGGTATGGACCATGACCTCTGGCTGTTCACCCTCCCCCCTCAGAATGTCCTGCAGCTGCTCAGTGACACCGTTGACCCTGGCACCAGGGAGGCAACATACCATCCTGGAGTCACATCTGCAGCCGCAGAAACTCCTGTCTGCTCCCCTAACTATCGAATCCCCTATGACTATTGCTCTTCCACTCTTCTTCCTCCCTCCCCCCCCCCCCCGTGCAGCTGAGCCACCCATGTCACCGTGGACTTGGCTCTGGCAGAGCAAGTATTTTGATCCAGCGACGATGAAGGAACGGTGATATATTTCCAAGTTAGGATGGTGTGTGACTTGGAGGGGTGGTGTTCCCATGCGGCTGCTGCCCTTGTCCTTCTAGGTGTTAGAGGTCATGAGTTTGTGTTAAAAGCTTTGGCTAAATAGGAACATAGGAACAGGAGGAGGCCATTCAGTCCCTCGAGCCTCTTCCGCCATTCAATTAGATCATGGCTGATCTGTACCTCAACTTCATTAAACCAAATTTGATCCATAATCCTTGCTACTCCGACATCCCAAAAATGGGTCCATGTTAGTGGGGATTGATTATATAGAGATTAGCCCAGTGTTAGGGGGTCGCGGACCCTTGAGACTGGGGGACCCGGACCCTGGAGACACGGGGGTTGGGGGGGGGAACCCGGACCCTGGAGACATTGGAGGGGGAGAGACCCGGACCCGGGAGACCCGGTTGTCCTGCGGGGGTGACCGGGGTTGGGTGAGGGGGTGAATCCGGCGGGCGGGCGGGGGGACCCGGGTTGGGTGAGGGGGTGAATCCGGCGGGCGGGGGGACCCGGGGTTGGGTGAGGGGGTGAATCCGGCGGGCGGGCGGGCGGGGGGACCCGGGGGTGACCGGGGTTGGGTGAGGAGGTGAATCCGGCGGGTGGGGGGACCCGGGGGTGACCGGGGTTGGGTGAGGAGGTGAATCCGGCGGGCGGGGGGACCCGGGGGTGACCGGGGTTGGGTGAGGAGGTGAATCCGGCGGGCGGGGGGACCCGGGGGTGACCGGGGTTGGGTGAGGGGGTGAATCCGGCGGGCGGGGGGACCCGGGGGTGACCGGGGTTGGGTGAGGGGCTGAATCCGGCGGGCGGGGGGACCCGGGGGCCGCGGCCTTGTTTTGAAGCCGGCTGAAGCCTGTCCTTACCCTGATTTTCCAGCAGTTTCTGCGGTGGGTTCTCGATCAGACTCTGTAAAACCACCGGGAAGGAGGACAGCAGCGGCGACTCGCGCTCCGGGACCTGCGGACTCTTTCGGTGCATTTTTTTACAATTTTAAATGAAGTGAATGTTGTTTGTATCCACAACAAGCCAGACGCTGTCAGTCCGAAAACCCGATATTTCACCTCAGCGGCCCGATCAGGCTCATTTCATATTCATAGAATGGCAATCAGCGTGCAGCAAAACGCCAAATGTCATTGGTCCTCGGGAGCTATTAACATAATTAATTACGCCTTCGGACCGCCCCTCGCTCCCTATTGGTGATCATTATCATAATATATTCTAACGTCGCTCTCCCACGTGAACGGAGCGTCTGACGTCATGCCTGCTTATCATAATTTATTTACCGGCGCTGGTTTTGATTGGTCCAAAAGGAGTGCACGTTCATCCGATTGATTTTTATTGGAGTTAGTCGGCTTTAATAACACTTTGGCTTGACAGATTGGATTTCTCCACAGCCCTAACTTGATATCGTGTCAAGAGTCGTGTTTGTCAAGGGTATCCTTTGCCAGTGTTATATAAGCCTTTATTAGCATAATTTATCCAACCGCCGCTTTCCGCCGTCGCGCGCAGGCGCGGTCACAGGGCGGGGGGGTGGGGGAGGAAAGGAGGTGTAACGTCACGTGGCGGGAGACGGACCAATGGCGGGCCGGCCCGATGGCTTAGATCAGGCGACAGTACACGTGCAGCCACAGCGGGAGCCTGGCACAGCCTGACCTACATTGGGCTATCATCACGTTGCATTTTCATCATCACATTGCATTGCGGTCATCACATTGTATTTTCAATTAACACATTGCATTGCTATCGTCACGTTGCATTTTCATCACTGCATTGCTATTATCACATTGCATTGCATTTTCATCACATTGCATTTTCATCATCACTGCATTGCTGTCATCACATTGCATTGCTATCATCACATTGCATTGCTGTCATCACATTGCATTTTCATCATCACTGCATTGCTGTCATCACATTGCATTGCTGTCATCACATTGCATTTTCATCATCACTGCATTGCTGTCATCACATTGCATTGCTGTCATCACATTGCATTTTCATCATCACTGCATTGCTGTCATCACATTGCATTGCTGTCATCACATTGCATTTTCATCATCACTGCATTGCTGTCATCACATTGCATTGCTATCATCACATTGCATTGCTATCATCACATTGCATTTTCATCATCACTGCATTGCTGTCATCACATTGCATTGCTGTCATCACATTGCATTTTCATCATCACTGCATTGCTGTCATCACATTGCATTGCTATCATCGCATTGCATAATATTTGAATTTCTCCTTGAAAGGGGGAAAATGATTTGCAAGGCTATGGGCAAAAGGCTTAGGGTGGGAGTGGGACTAATTGGATAGTTTCTTTCAAAGAGCCGGCACCGGCACGATGGACCAAATGCCCTCGTTCCTCTCTACCTCTTCTTTCCTCCTTTCAGGGTCTCCTTAAAACCTATCTCTTTGACTTGGTGCGAGTTAGGACACGGGCAGCAGAGTTTTGGATGACCTCAGGTTTATGGAGGGTTGAACTAGGGAGGCCGGCCAGGAGTGCGTTGAAATAGTCAAGTCTAGAGGTAACAAAGCCATGGATGAGGGTTTCAGCTGCAGATAAGCTGAGGCAAGAGCAGTGACGGGCGATGTTACGGAGGTGGAAATGGGCGGTCTTAGTGACAGCGCGGATATGAGGTAGGAAGCTTATCTCATGATCAAATATAACACCAAGGTTGCGAACAGACTGGGTCAGCCTCAGACAGTTTCCAGGGAAAGGGATGGAATCAACCGGTGGCATGAGAACGGAGTTTGTGGTGTGGAACGAAGACAGTGGCTTCGGTCTTCCCGATATTTAATTGGAGGAAATTTCTGCTCATCCAGTGCTGGATGTCGGACAAGCAGTCTGACAACTTAGAGGCAGTGGAGGGGTCGAGGGAAGAAGTAGTGAGGTAGAGCTGGGTGTCATTAATGTACATGTGAAAAGTGACGCTGTGTCATTGGATGATGTTGCCAAGGAGCAGCATGTAGATGAGAAATAGGAGGGGGCCAAGGATAGATCCTTGGGGGACACCAGAGGTAACGATGCAAGAGCAAGAAGAGAAGCCGTTGCAGGTGATTCTCTGGCTATGATTAGAGAGATAAGAATGGAACCAGGTGAGTCCAGTCCCACCCAGCTGGACGACGGTGGAGAGGCGTTGGAGAAGGATGGAGTGGTCAACCGTGTCAAAGGCTGCAGACAGGTTGAGAAGGTCGATGAGGGATAGTTTACCTTTGTCATAGTCAATTAGGATGTTATTTGTAACATTGATAAGAGCCGTTTCGGTATTGTGGCAGGGGCGGAAAGCTGATTGGAGGGATTCAAACAAGGAGTTCCGGGAAAGATGGGCAAGGATTTTGGGAGGAAACAACACGTTCAAGGACTTTGGAGAGGACGGGGAGCTTGGAGATGGGGTGATAGTTTGCAAGGATGGAGGTTTTTTTGAAGAGAGGGGTGATGACGGCAGATTTGAAGGAGAGGGGGACAGTACCTGAGGAGAGAGAGAACTGTTAACAATATCAGCTAAAATGGGAGCTGACATGAATCTTGTCATTCATGTGGAAATGACTTATGAAATAATACTGGGCCGCCTGCTGGTGGCGCTGTCCAGGGAGAGTATAAATACTCGGGCATGGGCCCAGCTTGCTCAGGACATTCTTTAACAGGAACTACTGAAGGACACAACTAGATCTCCATGTTGAAAAACAGTTGATTAAAGCCTTGTTTAATACTCAGACCAAGTGCCTAGTAGTTTTTTTTACGTCAGGAGTCAGGAAGGGAAGTTGGGTGGTGAGCAATTTAGTATGAATAAGGTCGCGAGAGCAAGAGGTGGGTCTCATCGACAAGATGAGCTTTGAGAGAGCAAGAGGGGAGATAGGAGAGAAACTAGAGAAATATGCAAATTCAGGTTTGGGCAGGGGGGAAAACTGAGAGGAAGTTAAGCCCAGTGGGCTAGGGGAAGGGAGGGAAGTAGCAGAGGCAGCTGAACGGATGTTCTCGATCTTTGTAACAAAAAAGTCCGTGAGCTCCTTGCAATTATTGTTGGAGGTGAGGAAGGAGGAGGCAGGGGAGGGTGGTTTGAGAAGACAATTTGTGGCGGAGAAGAGAAGCCGGGTATTATATTTGCCTTCCTGGATGATCTTAGAATAGTGAACAGTTTTAGTGATGGAGAGCAGGACCCGATAATGCTTTATGTGATCTAGTCATATCTGGTGATGGATGGTTAAACCAGTTGTCCGCCAAAGACATTCAAGTCGGCGTCCCTTGGACTTAAGGGAGCGGAGATGAGGGGTATACCGGGGGAACGACTAAGGTGAGAGAGTGTAATGGTTTTAGTGGGGACAAGAGCATCAAAGGTGGTGGAGAGGGTGTGATTTAGCAAATCAGTAGCTGCAGAAATGTCATGAAGAATTGTAGGCCAAAGGCTAGATAGTTGAGAATTTAAAGTGCAGTGGTAAGGGACTTAAGGGTGAGCTTTTTTCCAGGGGTGGACACAGAAAGAAGTGGAGTTGGAGGGGGAAGGGAAATATGGGTAGAGAGCTATATAAGGAAATGATCAGAGATTGCCTTATCAGTGATAGGGTGGGAGGAGCAAGGCTACGTGAGATGACAAGATCGAGGTTGTGGCCGTGTATATGGGTAGGAGAGTTTATAAGAACCTAAGAACGTAAGAAATAGGAGCAGGAGTCGGCCATTTGGCCCTTCGAGCCTGCTCCGCCATTCATCAAGAACATGGCTGATCTTCTGCCTCAACTCCACCTTCCCGCACTATCCCCATATCCCTTAATTCCCTTTGTTTCCAAAAATTTATCGACCTCTGTCTTGAATATACTCAACGACTGAGCATCCACAGCCTCTGGGGTAGAGAATTTCAAAGATTCACAACCATTTGAGTGAAGAAATTTCTCCTCATCTCAGTCCTAAATGGCTGACCCCTTATTCTGTGACTGTGACCCCGTGTTCTAGATTCCCCAGCCAGGGGAAACATTTTCCCAGCATTAACCCTGTCAATACCCTAAGAATTTTATATGTTTCAATTAGATCACCTCTCATTCTTCTAAACTCTAAGGAATATAGGCCTAGTCTACTCAATCTCTCCTCATAGGGCAATCCCCTCATCCCAGGAACCAGTCTAGTGAACCCTCGTTGCACTCCCTCTAAGGCAAGTATGACTTTCCTTGGGTAAGGAGACCAGAACTGTACACAGTACTCCAGGTGTGGCCTCACCAATGCCCTGTATAATTGCAGTAAGAATTCTTTACTCTCATACTCTAATCCCTTTGTAACAAAAGCTAACATACCATTTACTTTCTTAATTGCTTGCTGTACCTGCATGTTAACTTTCTGTGATTCATGTACAAGGGCACCCAGGTCCCTCTGAGTGCAAACATTTCTCAGTCTCTCACCATTCAAAAAATATTCTGCTTTTTTGTTTTTCCTACCAAAGTGGATAACTTCACACTTCCCCACATTGTATTCCATTTGCTATGTTCTTGCCCACTCAGTCAACCAGTCTATATCTCTCTGCAGCCTCGTTGCGTCCTCCTCACAGCTTACTTTCCCACCTAACTTTGTATCATCAGCAAACTTGGATACGTTACACTCAGTCCCTTCATCTTATATGGAGGGAGAGATTAAGGGAGGAAAGTAGGGCCGTGAACTCAGAGGAGCGAGAACAAGAAGAGTTGAGGGTGGATGTTGAAATCACCGAGGATGAGAAGTCGCTCGGGGCAGAGGCAGAGGGAGGAAAGCAGAGAAGATAATCTCAGAGAGAAAATTGGTGTGATACTTGGGTGGGCGACACAGAACAAGGATTTTGAAAGGGAGACTTGAGGAGTGGAACAAGGTGAGATGCTCAAAGGAGGAGAAGTTGCCAGAGGGGTAGGGAGACAGACCAAGGTGTGATTTAGAGATGAGGACTACACCACCTCCGCAGCGGTTGGAGCAGGGAAAATGGTGGAAAGTATAGCCAGGTGGAGAAGCTTCATTAAGGGGAAAGGCATCATTACCCCCCGAACCATGCCTCCATCAAGGCCATGATATCAATGTGATCTATATAAATTCTTGGAGATCCTGTTTCACAATGAACCGAGCTTCAATGCCTACACTATATTGATGTAATGTTTTCCTGACTAACCTGTTTGGACACCATCCACACCTTTGATTGCCGTGATTATCTCTCTGCCGAGGGGTGATAAAGGGCAGTTAGAAAGATTAACTGTAATCATCTGGCAGTGTTCTCTGACTATATATGCTGTGCCTATATGCATCTCTTCACTTCACCTGACGAAGGAGCAGCGCCGAAAGCTTGTGATTTCAAATAAAGCTGTTGGACTATAACCTGGTGTTGTGCGACTTCTCACTTTTGTACACTATAGCAATTACCGTTGTCCTGTCTGAGCCCCACTACCATCGAAACCCTATCTGCATCTTTGTCACCTCTAGAATCAAATTTCTCTAATGTCTTCCTTGCTGCTTTTCATTCTTCAATCTCTAGAAACATCAATTGATCTAAAACTCTGCCCATGTCCTGTCCTGAACTAAATTCTGCTCGCCCACCATTCCCATTCTTGCTAACGTACACTGGAACACTGGCTCCCCCTATGCATTGAATTTAAAAACTTCATCTTCAAATGCCTCCATGGCCTTGTCCCACTCTACCTGTGCAATCTCCTTCAGCCTATATCCCTTCTTGCATCCTTCGGTCTACCATTTTGTGCATTCTTCCCCGCCCCCCCTTCACCCAACTATTGGTGATAATTTATTTAACCGTCCTGGGTCTGCTCTCCGTGACTCCCTCCCCAAACCTCACCGCCTCACTCCACCTTTAAAAAGTTGTTCGGATGAGACGTAAAACCGAGGCCCCCTTCTGTCCTCTCAGGTGGATGTAAACGATCTCGTGACAACAACTTGCATCTATACGGCGTCTTTAACGTAGTAAAACATCCCAAGGCGCTTCACAGGAGTGTTATCAGACAAAATTTGACACCGAGCCAGATAAGGAGATATTAGGACCAAAAGCTTGGTCAAAGAGGTAGGTTTTAAGGAGCGCCTTAAAGGAGAGAGAGGTGGAAAGGTTTGGGGATGGAATTCCAGAGCTTAGGGCCGAGGCTGTTGAAGGCACGGCCACCAATGGTGGAGCGATGAAAATTGGCGATGCACAAGAGGCCAGAATTGGAGGAGCGCAGAGATCTCAGAGGGTGTAGGACTGGAGGAAATTACAGAGATAGGGAGGGGCGAGACCATGGAGGGATTTGAAAACAAGGATGATCATTTTAAAATTGAGGGAACCAATGTAAATCAGTGAGCACCGTGGGGGATGGGTGAACAGGACTTGGTGCGAGTTAGGATACGGGCAGCAGAGTTTTGACGCAGGATAAGGGCTCAGCTTTGATGCTGCCACAGTTGAATAGCAAGCCGAAATGCACTGGCTAGGCTCAAACAAAAACATCTTTGTCGTTTTGGGCAGTGTATCAGAGGGCGCCGAGTGCCAATCGAACAGTTTGGCTTCAGAAAAGAGGAGAGATGGGGAGAAAAATCGGTGAAAGGAAATTGAGGGAGTCTTATCGTCAAAAAAAGAATCCGCTCACAGCAAAATGACTTTGTTTCAAATTGCACCCAGGGCTCAAAATAGATTCAAATCCTAAAACATTTCATTTCTGGCTAGTCAACCAGCCAGGTATAGTGACTGTACCTGATTCCATGCCACAGGGACCCAACTAATTAAATATCCTAAAAATAAACACTCCTACGCAAGTCTAATTATGATTAGACCTAATGGTTTGAGAAAAGCATTTTCTGCCATTTCATTGTCCAGAATTATTTGAGAACGGAACGAGGGGCCACACATATAAGACAGTCACCAATAAACCCAATAGGGAATTCAGGAGAAACTTCTTTACCCAGAGAGTGGTGAGAATGTGGAACTCGTTACCACAGGGAGTGGTTGAGGCGAATAGTATAGATGCCTTTAAGGGGAAGCTAGATAAACACATGAGGGAGAAAGGAATAGAAAGATATGTTGATAGAGTGAGATGAATTAGGGTGGGAGGAGGCTTGTGTGGAGCATAAACACCAGCATGGACCTGTTGGGCCGAATGGCCTGTTTCTGTGCTGTAAATACTATGTAACTCAGCACAGGCCCAACCTGGGCCATTTGGGCCCGTAATGTTTCCGTACCACAATCCTGGGTCTTCATTGTAAACAAGATATAAGTGGAGCACACCTATCACTGTCTGTGCGTACTTTAGATGTCTATATCCCCTTCCCCGCCCTTAAGAACTCTGCGTGGCCCTCGGAGAGAGGCATAAATCGGGATGCACACAGTGAAGGCCAGCTGTCATAAACACAATTACAGCTTCATGAAATATCCAGCGGTAATGAAAGCGCTTCTCGTGTGTCTTGGGAACGTGACCCAAAATGAGGCATCTTTCTGTACAACAGCATGTTTCGATGCAGGGTTGTTGCAGCTCAGAGTCCCAGCATGCGATTGATCTGTTCAACTTGTGCTCAGCGGGAGGTAAAACAAATCGGATCTCAAATGAATCGGCTGATTAAACACTGGCGCCTGTAGTCCCTTCCTTATTGGTGTCGGCTTTTGGTGATGTCCCAATGTACCATGGTAGAGCGGGTCAAGACACCACTGGACCAATCACGCCAGTTGTCACCACTTCTTCTCCTTGTTAATGGTTTTAGACTGACTACTTTGTAATTCTCTGATTCACATCTCACTCCCTATTTTTTTAGACCACACTTGGAGTATTGTACACAGTCCCGCTCTCCATATTATGGGAAGGAGCTGGAGGCCCAGGAGAAAGTGTAAAAAAGATTTACAAGGATGATACCAGAACTGAGAGATTATACCTCTCAGAAAAGATGTTTCCCACTTGTGTGGGAGACCAAAACTAGGGGAGATGGGATGAGACTTGAACCCACACCCTTCCGACTCAGAGTTAAGAGTGCTACCCACTGAGCCACGGCTGACACACCCATACACACATACAGGATGAGTGCAGCTCCAACAACACTCAAGAAGCTCGACACCATCCAGGACAAAGCAGCCCGCTTGATTGGCCCCCCATCCACCACCTTAAACATTCACTCCCTCCACCACCGGCGCACCGTGGCTGCAGTGTGTACCATCTAGAAGATGCACTGCAGCAACTCACCAAGGCTTCTTCGGCAGCACCTCCCAAACCCGCGACCTCTACCACCTAGAAGGACAAGGACAGCAGGCGCATGGCAACACCACCACCTCCAAGTTCCCCTCCAAGTCACACACCATCCTGACTTAGAAGTATATCGCCGATCCTTCATCGTCGCTGGGTCAAAATCCTGGAACTCCCTCCCTAACAGCACTGTGGGAGCACCTTCACCACACGGACTGCAGCGGTTCAAGAAGGTGGCTCACCACCACCTTCTCAAGGGCGACTAGGGATGGGCAATAAATGCTGGCCTTGCCAGCGATGCCCACATCCCATAAGCGAATTTAAAAAAAATTCACGCTCACTTTCACTCTCACACACACTCACTCACTTGCATTGCACTTGTTAAGGGAACATTGGATGAATATGTGAGGCAGAGGCAGATATGGGGTTATGAGGAGCAAGCGGCGCAGTGGGTTTAGCTGGATCCACACCCCTTAAAACATCCACGTTTAAAACGGACAGTCGCTTATATCGGCCAAAATTACCCTGCAGAATAATGGATTCATGGAACAGGCTCCAGTGCCAGCAGTTGATTCTGTGTAAATTAACCGCACCAGTAATATGACCTGGATGAATCTCAGTGAGGGAATGGGGTTCGAGGTGACAGAGATAGTTATAGACCGTGGCGGTGCTCGGTTTGGTTGAATGTTGGGGACGGGGAGTGGGTTGGGGGGGGGGGTCGTACTCGAGGGTTTGGCCGACTTGGCAGGAAGGGGCCTGGGAAATGCTGACCTACCCAGTCCAAAGGCAGAGCTGGGAACCGCACGAACCTGCAGGCCGAAGACGGGTGACATGTTCCTGGGGGCGAAAAGGAGCCGGTCTTCCAAAGCCCCGTTGGCTGACCTCAAAATAATCCAGGGTGGGGGGGAGGTGTGACTGGTTACAGACTGAGGTGAACAAAGATTCCACAGGACACAATAGTGAACAGCCTCGTGCATAGGCGGGTAAATAGAGTTAGGATAACAGATCAGCTATGATCTAATTGAACGGAGCTACAGGTGCGAGGGCCTGAATGGCCTCCTCCTGTTCCTATGTTCATCGTGCATGAAGAATGGCCGCTGGGCCGTCATTAGACTGAGCAGGGAGTCAGCACCGAAGAGGAAGGGCGAGTTCATTGATGGTGAAAGAACGAGGGGGTTGAAGTTATCCAGAATTTCCCTTCATGATAATCTGTCACTTCCTATCATGGGACAACTCCAATGACTTCAATGATGACACAGCAGAGTCCACAAGAACAGATTGGGCAAGCCGCCACCGCCAACTGAATACCACTAGAAGAAGCATCCAAAATGAACATTGGATCCTGAAGGTTCACTTGTCAGCTGTGGCTCAGTGTGTAGCACCCTCGCCTCGGAGTCAGAAGGTTGTGGGTTCACAGTCCCACTCCAGAGACTTAAGGCACAAAAATCTAGGCCGACACTCCAGCGCAGAGCTGAGGGAGTGCTGCACTGTCGGAGGCGCCGTCTTTCGGATGAGACGTTAAACCGAGGCCCCGTCTGCCCTCTCAGGTGGACGTAGAAGATCCGATGGCGCTATTTTGAAGAAGAGCAGGGTGAGTTATCCCCGGTGTCCCTCAATATTTATCCCTCAAATCAACATCACTAAAACAGATTATGTGGTCATTATTACATTGCTGCTTGTGGGAGCTTGCTGTGCGCATTGGCTGCCGCGTTTCCTACATTACAACAGTGACTATGCTTCAAAAAGTACTTCATTGGCTGTAAAGCACTTTGGGACGTCCGGAGGTCGTGTAAGGCGCTATATAAATGCAAGACTTTTTTTTTTCTGAATACAAATGGCTGTTTTCTGGGCTCAACCTGTTCGATCAGGGCGCTCGTTGTAAATGTTGTTGACTGCGATAGCTCATTTTTCTTCAACTGTCCCCCTCTCCTTTCCCGGCTCACGGTCCACGGGCAGCCAGATCTTCCCAATACCTCGTCCAAATGGCCACTCTTCATCCGGGAACCCTTACTGTGAACCGTCACAGCCATGCCTGATCCTGGCCTCACGCAACACCCACATCCACACGCCCGTTCCAGCAATGGTTGTTGGATGTGTGCCAGGAGCCAGAGTAGTGGGTATGGTAATGTAGTGGTTACGTTACTGAACTAATAACCCAGAGGTCTGGACTAATAATCCAGTAGCACATGAGTTGAAATCCCACCACGGTAGTTTGAATATTTGAATTCAGTTTAAAAAAAAATCTTAAACATTCACTCCCTCCACCATCGGCGCACCGTGGCTGCAGTGTGTACCATCTCCAAGATGCTCTGCAGCAACTCGCCAAGGCTTCTTCGGCAGCACCTCCCAAACCTGCGACCTTTACCACCTAGAAGGACAAGGGCAGCAAAACCTTTAATCATCTTAAACACCTCAGTTAGATCAGCCCTAATCTTCTTTACATAGCCATGATGTGGAGATGCCGGTGTTGGACTGGGGTGGACAAATGTGAGAGGTCGCACAACACCAGGTTATAGTCCAACAGCTTTATTTGAAATCACAAGCTTTCAGAGCGCTGCTCCTTCGTCAGGTGAAGTCTGACTTCACCTGACGAAGGAGCAGCGCTCCGAAAGCTTGTGATTTCAAATAAAGCTGTTGGACTATAACCTGGTGTTGTGCGACTTCTCACATTTTTCTTTACAGAGGATATACGGCACAGAAACAGGCCATTCGGCCCAACCAGTCCATGCCGGCGTTTATGCTCCACTCGAGCCTCCTCCCGTCTTTCCTCATCTAAATCTATCAGCATCACCCTCTATTCCCTTCTCCCTCATATGCTTATCTAACTGCCCCTTAAGTACATCCATACTATTCGCTTCAACCACTCCCTGTGGTAGCGAGTTCCACATTCTCACCACTCTCTGGGTAAAGGAGTTTCTTCTGAATTCCCTATTTGATTTCTTGGTAACTATCTTATATTGATGGCCTCTAGTTTTGCTCTTCCCCACAAGTGGAAACACCCTCTCTGGGCTGGATTTTACCAGCCCTGAGGAGGTGGGTTTGGAGGCGGGACTGCTGGGAAAATGGGAAAAATTGGGAGCGGGTCTCAACCCCGCTCCCAACCCGCCTCCGAACCATCTTCCTGGGAGGCGGGTCCCCGACTCGCGCAGGGACCCGTCTCCTCGAGGCGGGAAGAGGATTAGAGACAATTAACTGCCTGTTAACAGGTAGTTAACAGGCAGTTAAGAGGCTTTTCCCATATTTTACGCTTGCTGATGCGGGCTTCCCGATGTCGGGAAACCCTCGCCAGGGTCAGCGAGGCGAGCAGTGGGTCTGCAGGGGTGAGAGGGGTCGACATGTCAGATGTAGAGGTGAGTGATGGGTGTAAGTGTAGACAGGTAAGTATGAGAGGTGAGTGTAAGATGTTGGAAAAAGTTTCCATACCTTTGCTTCTTTCTGCAGGCTTCAACCTTTGGGGATCCGGAGGTGCCTCATCTCAACGGCAGAGATGACAGAATGGCTGCTGCATTCTCAGATGCAGCAGCCATCTGCTTTTCTGCTGAGGAGAGAGGTCTTGGTGAGCCTTTGTGCAAGGGCTCACCTTAGAGCAGAGATTGTCAGTGTTTGACAGCTTTTCAATTCAGCTGACAATTCATCTGTCAAAAATTTTTCGACAGATGAAGCGTCATCCACTGATGTCATCTGTCACTGGCTTTCCCTTAATTGGCCGGTAAGGGCTTAACAAGGCCAATCAAGGGAAAATAGCGTGGGTTGGTCAGACGTCGCTGGGGGCGGGACTGAAACCCGGAAACCAGAAGTCCCGCCTCCAGCACATCTCCATTGAGAAAATCCAGCCCTATGTGTCTACTCTATCAAAACCTTTCATAACTTTAAAGACCTTTATTAGTTCACCCCCCAGCCTTCTCTTTTCAAGAGAAAAAGAGACCCAGCCTGTTCATCTAAACTCAAGGGAATACAAGCCTAGTCAATGCAAACTGTCCTCATAATTTAACCCTTTTAGCCCCAGTGTCACCCTGGTGAATCTGCGCTGCACACCCCTTCCAAGGCCAATATATCCTTCCTGAGGTGCGGTGCCCAGATATGAGTTCAGTTACTCTACTCTGCACCCACTCACTTGCAGCTGGCACCTGTACACGGACCTCACCACCGCTGACTGCCAGTGCAGCGTGCCACCCCAGCATGTCCATTGCCCGCTCCCCGAGCTGAGGCAGCTTATGTATATCTGGGATCGCGCTGCCCGTACCCTGCCTCACCCGGGCACTGTGTGCCAGTTTCTGCTGGAACAATATTTTGGGGAAGGCAGGCAGGGGCTGGGTGACCCCAGGCGGCAGCAGACAGCTGATGTAACAGGGAGGACAAGTGCTGGGAGGACCCCGTAATGTTAGAGGATGGAGTTGTAAGAAGATGGTCGTGAATCTTTGGAATTCTCTGCCCCAGAGAGCTGTGGAGGTTGGGTCATTGAATATATTTAAGGTGGAGATAGACAGATTTTTGAACAATAAGGGAGTCGAGGGTTACGGGGAGCGGGCAGGGAAGTGGAGTTGAGGCCAAGTTCAAATCAGCCATGATCTCATTGAATGGCGGAGCAGGCTCGAGGGGCCAAATGACCTACTCCTGCTCCTACGTCTTATGTTCTTATGTTCACGTGCAAGAAAGGCTTGTGAGGGAGTTCCTAACACAGGTGGAAGAGTTAGGGAGCCATTGAACTGCGCATGAAGACATGTCTCTCCATGTGAGAAGTGAGGGTGATCAATGCAGTGGGCCCCGTGCTCTCCAAGTGAAAAGGGGACAATGTCACCTTGCCCACCTCAGGTGGTTAAATACCTGCTGTCCTGGGGTAGAGAGAGCTGGCACTCACTGTCATAGAATCATAGAAATTTACGGCACAGAAGGAGGCCATTCGGCCCATCGTGTCTGTGCCGGCCGAAAAAGAGCTATCCCAGCCTAATCCCACTTTCCAGCTCTTGGTCCGTAGCCCTGTGGGTTACGGCACTTCGAGTGCATATCCAAGTACTTTTTAAATGCGATGCGGGTTTCTGCCTCTACCATCCTTTCAGGCAGTGAGTTCCAGGGAAATAGGTCCTTCCTATCCACTCTATCTAGGCCCCTCATAATTTTTATACACCTCGATTAGGTCTCCCCTCAGCCCCCTCTGTCCCAAAGAAAACAACCCCAGCCTATTCAATCTTTCCGTGTCATTGCCAGCTCCCTCCATATCACACCCTTAAATGGCTTCCACCCCGAGTGAGCCCAGTACCCGGCCCCTCCACTGTCGAACATCACTCATTAACTCGGGTCGCCAACCCTGGTTGGACGGATTCCTGGAGGTTTCGTCACATGACCTCCCGCCTCCAAGTGCCCGTGATTGGTCGCCCAACACGTCCATCCTCGCGACGCCCCGCCTTCCCACGGCCAATTGGAAAGCGAGTAGACTCTTCGTTACCCAATTGGATCATTCTTCACTATCAGTCAAACAGCCATTTCCCCCCCGTCTCCAATATTTTTATAACAGAAGACGTTCAAAGAAAATGAAAAAAACACACAATTTTTTTAATGATTTTTCTCCCGAGTTGCTCCCAGCGAGTGTCCTGGAGATTAATCTTCAATTCCTGGAGACAATCCTGGAGGGTTGGCAACCCCTACCATTAACTCGGGGGTCACTTTACAGGGTATTGGTGAGACCACACCTGAAGTACTGCGTACAGTTTTGGTCTCCTTATTTAAGGAAGGATATACTTGCATTGGAGGCAGTTCAGGGACGATTCACTAGGTTAATTCCTGAGATGAAGGGATTATCTTATGAAGAAAGGTTGAGCAGGCTGGGCCTATACTCATTGGAATTTAGAAGAATGAGAGGTGATCTTATTGAAACATATAAAGATACTGAGGGGGCTCGACAAGGTAGATGCAGAGAGGATGTTTCCCCTCGTGGGGAAATCTAGAACGCGGGGGCATAGTTTCAGAATAAAGGGTCACCCTTTTAGAACTGAGATGAGGAGGAATTTCTTCTCTCAGAGGGTCGTAAATCTGTGGAATTCTCTGCCCGAGAGCCGTGGAGGCTGGGTCATTAAATACATTTAAGGTGGAGATAGACAGATTTTTGCAAGATAAGGGAGTGAAGGGTTATGGGGAGCGGGCAGGGAAGTGGCTTTGAGCCCAAGATCAGCCATGATCTTATTGAATGGCGGAGCAGGCTCGAGGGGCCGAGTGGCCTATTCCTGCTCCTATTTCTCATGTAAAAATTCTGCGCTTGCCTCTTAGTTCTGAGGCCTCCCTTGGGATCCTACCTTGGCAACCAGCCTCCTCCCCCTCCCAGCGATTTATTCCCGTTCACTCGGGAGCTGCGCCCGCTATCCAGGCTGGCCTCGCTGATCCTGGCACAGTCACCGGGGCACATGTTACTGGCGGGTGGACGTGCCGCCACCTCTGGCTGCGTCCGACTGACACTGCCCAGTTGGTCTGGCTGATAAAAGCGGTGCCGCTGCTTCAAGGCAGCGAGCTCCAGGTCTCGCGTGCTGTCTCTGTCTCCTGCAGCCTGTAGCTTCATTCAATTTCCTGTCTGTGGCTCTGCTCAGACACCCACACCAACATGCCCTGTGTTTTGAACACTAAGGACGGCATGTGAATCAAATGAGGAAATGCAGCTCGAAGGCCGGGAGGCGAGTACAAAGAATAAGTAAAGACTTGTTTTGGCACATTCGATTTTTATAACAAGATCTATTTGAAAGCCCTGTCTGCCAAGAATCTAATGCCTCAGACTCTGTTCCGTGAGAGCTGAAGAAATCTCTTTGTGGTAAATATAACTTGCATTTATATAGCACCTTTAATGTAGTAAGGTAGATGCAGAGAGGATGTTTCCCTTGACCCAAGGCGCTTCACAGGAGTATTATCAAACAAAATTTGACACCGAGCCACATAACGAGATTTTGGGACAGGTGACCAAAAGCTTGGTCAAAGAGGCAGGTTTTAAGGATCGTCTTAAGGGAGGAGGTAGAGAGGCGGAGAGGTTTAGGGAGGGAATTCCAGAGCTTAGAGCCCAGGCAGCTGAAGGCACGGCCGCCAATGGTGGAGCGATGAAAATCGGCAAGAGGCCAGAAAGGGGAAATCTAGAACGCGGGGGCACAGTTTCAGAATAAAGGGTCGCCCTTTTAGAACTGAGATGAGGAGGAATTTCTTCTCTCAGAGGGTCGTAAATCTGTGGAATTCTCTGCCCCAGAGAGCCGTGGAGGCTGGGTCATTAAATACATTTAAGGTGGAGATGGACAGATTTTTGCAAGATAAGGGAGTGAAGGGTTATGGGGAGCGGGCGGGGAAGTGGCTTTGAGCCCAAGATCAGCCGTGATCTTATTGAATGGCGGAGCAGGCTCGAGGGGCCGAGGGGCCTATTCCTGCTCCTATTTCTTATGTTCTAATCGGAGGAGCGCAGAGATCGCGGAGGGGTTGTAGGGCAGGAGGAGATTACAGAGACAGGGAGGGGAGGGGGCGAGGCCACGGAGGGATTTGGAAACAAGGATGAGAATTTTAAAATGGAGGCGTTGCCGGACCGGAAGCAAGTGTCGGTCAGCGGGCACGGAGGGGTGATGGGTGAACGGGACTTGGTGCGAGTTAGGACACGGGGCAGCCGAGTTTTGGATGAGTTCAAACTCATGGAGGGTGGAAGATGAGAGGCCGGCTGGGAGAGCATTGGAATAGTCTAGTCTGGAGGCAACAAAGGCAAGTGAGCATTGGTCCCTCCATCTCATACACACTGCATGTAAGGGGTTGTGTTTTATTATTTCATTGACTTAATTTAATAAGGAGTATTAACCAGACATTTCAGTGTTTCCTAGTCCTCGCACTTGTAGTAGAGCTAAAGGATGAATGATTCCCTATATAAACTCAACACTCGGATGTGTCAGGGAGGCTGTTAAGTTATAACTTCCCTTAAAGGGGCCCTATCGCTTCAACAGGAAGCTGCCGCTCAGAAGTCCCCGCTCTAATGACGGCAGGACGGTGGGCTCTGTACCCGTGTGGGATCGGACTTTCACCAACCTTCCAGGTTTAAGTTTGAAAAGCATTGTATAGTTTTAGTAGCAGAGTTGTCCTGTTGGGTAATTACGCTGCTCGCTGTGGGACTGCGCCGCACGGCTCGGCAAGGTCTCAGCTTTGATCTCCTTCGTCTTCTTTGAGTAGAATCACAGAATCACACAGCACGGAAGGAGGCCATTCGGCCCATCGTGCCTGTGCTGGCTCTCCGAAAGAGCTCTCCGATTAGTCCCACTCCCCCCTGCTCTTTCCCCATAACCCTGCTAATTTTTTGCTTCTTAAGTATATATTCAATTCCCTATTGAAAGTTACTATTGAATCTGCTTCCACCGCCCTTTCAGGCAGTGCGTTCCAGATCATCATAACTCGCTGCGTAAAAAGAAAACTTTCCTTGCGTCTCGCCTGGTTCTTTTGCCAATTATCTTAAATCTGTCTCCTCTGGTTACCGACCCTCCTGCCAGTGGAAACAGTTTCTCCCCATCTACTCTATCAAAATCCTTCATGATTTTGAACACCTCTATTGGATCTCCTCTTAAGCTTCTTTGCTCTAAGGAGAACAACCCCAGCTTCTCTAGTCTATCCACATAACATAATTCCTGGTACCATTCCGGTAAATCTTCTCTGCGCTCTCTTCAAGGCCTTGACAGCCTTTCTAAAGCGTTTTGATTCATTCATGGGATGTGGGCGTCGCTGGCAAGGCCGGCATTTAATGCCCCTCTCTAATTGCCCTCGAGAAGGTGGCGGTGAGCCGCCTTCTTGAACCGCTGCAGTCCGCGTGGTGAAGGTGCTCCCACAGTGCTGTTAGGGAGGGAGTTCCGGGATTTTGACCCAGCGATGATGACTGTGTGCTGGGTTAGCTGCCCTCTATCCCTTCCCCGGGTTCGGGAAGAAGAAACTGGTTTAAGTTCCTGGTCCCGACGGCTATCCAGTGATCCCTGCTGGTCAGTCTGTATGTGGACAACATGTGAGGACAGAATTGGGCTTGGCTGTGTCACCCCCTTCCCCTCCCCGCTCTGCTTCAATAGCCTGTCGACACCCACACCAGAAGAACGTCTACTTGAGTAAGGTCCTAGAGTAGGGTCAGTGCCCGTGGAACTGTATCCCAGAAACAATCAGCGGCTTCTAAGAACATAAGAATTAGGAGCAGGAGTCGGCCATTCAGCCCCTCGAACCTGCTCCCCCTTTCAATAAGATCCTGCCGATCTTCAACCTCAACTCCACTTTCCCGCCCGATTTCCCTTGATTCCCCCAGAGTCCAAAAATCTATCGATCTCAGCCTTGAATATACTCAATGACTCAGCATCCACAGCCCTCTGGGGCAGAGAATTCCAAAGATTCACAACCCTCTGAGTGAAGAAATTCCTCCTCATCTCGGTCTTAAATGGCCGACCCCTTATCCTGAATCATAGAATGGTTACAGCACAGAAGGAGGCCATTTGGCCTGTCGAGCCCGTGCCGGCTCTCTGCAAAAGCACTTCAGCTAGTCTCACTCCCCCCGCCCTTTCCCCGTAGCCCTGCAAATTTTTTTCCTTCAGGTGCTTATCCAACTCCCTTTTGAAAGCCACGATTGAATCTGCCTCCATCACCCTTTCAGGCAGCGCATTCCAGATCATAACCACTCGCATAAAAAAGTTTTTCCTCATGTCGCCTTTGGTTCTTTTGCCAATCACCTTAAATCTGTGTCCTCTGGTTCTCGACCCTTCTGCCAATGGGAACAGTTTCTCTCTCTACTCTGTCCAGACCCCTCATGATTTTGAACACCTCTATCAAATCTCCTCTCAACCTTCTCTGCTCCAAGGAGAACAACCCCAGCTTCTCCAGTCTATCCACATAACTGAAGTCCCTCATCCCTGGAATCATTCTCGGAAATCTTTTCTGCACCCTCTCTAAGGCCTTCACATCCTTCCTAAAGTGCGGTGCCCAGAATTGGACACAATACTCCAGCTGAGGCCGAACCAGTGTTTTATACAGGTTCATCATAATTTCCACACTTTTGTACTCTATGGCTCTATTTATGAAGCCCAAGATCCAATAAGCTTTTTTACTGCTTTCTCAACCTGTCCTGCCACCGTCAACAATTTGTGCACATATACCCCGAGGTCTCTCTGTTCATGCACCCCCTTTAGGATTGTACCCTTTAGTTTATATTTCCTCTCTTCATTCTTTCTACCAAAATGTATCACATCGCACTTTTCTGTGTTAAATTTCATCTGCCCATTCCACCAGCCTGTCTATGTCCTCTTGAAGTCTATCACTATCCTCCTCACTGTTCAATATACTTCCAAGTTTTGTGTCATCTGCAAATTTTTTAATTGTGCCCTGTACACCCACATCCAAGACATTAATATATATCAAGAAAAGCAGTGGTCCTAGAATCGACCCCTGGGGAACACCACTGTATACCTTCCTCCAGTCCGAAAAACAACCGTTCACCACTACTCTCTGTTTCCTGTCACTTAGCCAATTCCGTATCCATGCTGCCACTGTCCCTTTTATTCCATGGGCTTCAATTTTGCTGGCTAGCCTATTATGTGGCACTTTGTCGAATGTCTTTTGGAAATCCATGTACACTACGTCAACCGCAATACCCTCATCAACCCTCTCTTTTACCTCATTAAAAAATTCAATCAAGTTGGTTAAACACAATTTGCCTTTAACAATTCCGTGCTGGCTTTTCGTAATTAATCCACAGTTGTCCAAGTGACTGTTAATTTTGTCCCTGATTATTGTTTCTAAAAGCTTCCCCACCACCGAGGTTAAAGTGACTGGCCTGTAGTTGCTGGGTTTATCTTTACACCCTTTTTTGAACAAGGGTGTAACATTTACAATTCTCCAGTCCTCTGGCACCACCCCCGTTTCTAAGGAGGATTGGAATAGTATGGCCAGTACCTCCGCGATTTCTTCCTTCATTTCCCTCAGCGTCCTAGGAAGCATCCCATCCGGACCTGGTGACTTATCTACTTTAAGTACAGCCAGCCTTTCTAGTACCTCCTCTTTATCAATTTTTATCCCATCCAGTATCTCCTCTACCTCATCCTTCACTATGTCTATGACAGCATCCTCTTCCTTGGTGAAGACAGATGCAAAGTATTCATTTAGTACCTCAGCCATACCCTCTGCCTCCATGCGTAGGTCTCCTTTTAGGTCCCTAATCGACCCCAACCCTCCTCTTACTACCCGTTTACTATTTATATACCTATAGAAGACTTTTGGATTACCTTTTATGTTAGCTGCCATTCTATTCTCATACCCTAAGACTATACCCCCTAGTTCTAGACTCTCCAGCCAGGGGGAAACAACCTCTCAGCATCTACCCTGCCAATCCCCGTCAGAATCTTGTATGTTTCAATGAGATCACCTCTCATTCTTCTAAACTCCAGAGAGTATAGGCCCAATCTAATCAACTGAGAGAAAATTAGAAGGCAGGAGGATTAAAGCAACAAAGATTAATTAGCAGCAGATGTGGGCAGGGCTGGAGTGACCTCCTCACACCCCTAACAATAGTGAGAAGTCGCACAACACCAGGTTATAGTCCAACAGCTTTATTTGAAATCACAAGCTTTCGGAGCGCTGCTCCTTCGTCACTTCACTTCACTTCACTTCACTTATCCCACAACAGTCTCTCTCTCTCAAGAGTCGGGTGTTTAGAGCTGCATTATGCAGAAAAATGGGTTATGAAACCAGGCAAATAAAATTCACCAGTTCACCTGACGAAGGAGCAGCGCTCCGAAAGCTTGTGATTTCAAATAAAACTGTTGGACTATAACCTGGTGTTGTGCGACTTCTCACTTTTGTCCACCCCAGTCCAACACCGGCATCTCCGCATCATGACCCCTAACAATGTCATTCCACTGCCCTCTCTTCACAATCTGCCAGTCTATACACCTTCCTCACTTCACTTATCCCACAACAGTCTCTCTCTCAAGAGTCGGGTGTTTAGAGCTGCATTACGCAGAAAAATGGGTTATGAAACCAGGCAAATAAAATTCACCAGTTCACAGCTAGAACACCGAGACATGGTAATCAGGAGGGAGGAATTTTTTTTATTAGCTGTTAAACCTGGAACACAATCACAGTGAACATACCCCCAATCGCTTGGTACCTTCACCTTAATAGAAAAATAGGAGCAGGAGTCGGCCATTCGGCCCTTCGAGCCTGCTCCGCCATTCAATATGATCATGGCTAATCCTCTATCTCAATACCATATTCCCGCTCTCTCCCCATACCCCTTGATGCCTTTTGTGTCTAGAAATCTATCTATCTCCTTCTTAAATATATTCAGTGACTTGGCCTCCACAGCCTTCTGTGGTAGAGAATTCCACAGGTTCACCTCCCTCTGAGTGAAGAAATTTCTCCTCATCTCAGTCCTAAATGTCCCGACCCCGTATCCTGAGACTGTGACCCCTCGTTCTAGACCCTCCAGCCAGGGGAAACATCCTCCCTGCATCCAGTCTGTCTAGCCCTGTCAGAATTTTATACGTTTCCACGAGATCCCCTCTCATTCTTCTAAACTCTAGTGAATACAGGCCTAGTCGCCCCAATCTCATCCTTGTGTTCATATCCCACCACGGCCTCACCCCCCCCCACCCCCCTCCCTATCTCTGTAACCTCCTCCAGCCCCTACAACCCTCTCCAAGATCTCTGCGCCCCT
Organism: Squalus acanthias; assembly: GCA_030390025.1. NCBI lineage: Eukaryota > Metazoa > Chordata > Chondrichthyes > Squaliformes > Squalidae > Squalus > Squalus acanthias. The sequence goes on from CM059450.1 coordinate 18,595,878, forward strand.
CCGATTCTGGCCTTGTGAGCACCTGATTGAGGTGTACAAAATTATGAGGGTAAATAGAAAGGAACTTTTCCCCTTAGTAGAGGGGTCAATAACCAGGGGGCATAGTTTCAAGGTAAGGGGCAGGAGGTTTAGAGGGGATTTGAGGAAAAACTTTTTCACCCAGAGGGTGGTTGGAATCTGGAACTCACTGCCTGAAAGGGTGGTAGAGGCAGGAACCCTCGCAACATTCAAGAAGCATTTAGATGAGCACTTGAAACGCCATAGCATACAAGGCTACGGACCAAGTGCTGGAAAATGGGATTAGAATAGACAGGGCTTGATGGCCGGCGCGGACAGGATGGGCCGAAGGGCCTCTTTCTGTGCTGTATAACTCTATCTGTGATCTACCACCACCCCCGATTTTCTTCGCCCCGCCATCGACTGCCGCGCCTTCAGCCGCCTCGGCCCTCAGCTCTGCACTGATCTGCGGAAACATTATTTCAGTGAACGAGCGGTCAACCCGTGGAACAGGCTCCCCAGGGAGACGGTGAAAGCAGTTAGTATTGATGGGCTCAAATGTAAATTCGATAGATTTCGCAGGAAATAACATTTTCGGATACAGTGTACGAGGCAGTTGAGACGTGACGTGTAAACCGCTGGTCGATAGAGATTGCTTGCGGTGGTCAGTCAACAACTCCATTATCGTCGCATCATGTGACTACCAGGATGGTAGAAGGCCAACCAGATGGACCCTGGGTCTTCTTGCATCCAGCATTTCCCATGTGAATGCACAGAGCCACGTGCCATTGCTTGCGACACGTGAATCAGGTTTCCACATCATCGCAGTATTAAAATGTTAATACTTTTATGAACCGACCCAAACGTTTTAATTGTTGGAATTTTATGTGCGAGTAAAATTGGGAACACTGAGTCCCGTGTGTCAGTCGTGGCTCAGCGGGCGGCACTCTTTCTCTCTCGCCTCTGAGTCAGAAGATTTGTGGGTTCACAGTCCCACTCCGAGAGACTTGAGCACAAAAATCCAGGCTGACGCTCCCAGTGCAGTGCTGAGGGAGCGCTGCACTGTCCGAGGTGCCGTCTTTCAGATGAGATGTTAAACCGAGGCCCCGTCTGCTCTCTCAGGTGGACTTAAAAGATCCCATGGCCACTATTTCGAAGAAGAGCAGGGGAGTTATCCCCGGTGTCCTGGGGCCAATATTTATCCCTCAACCAACATCACTTATAAACAGATTACCTGGTCATTATCACATTGCTGTTTGTGGGAGCTTGCTGTGCGCAAATTGGCTGCCGCGTTTCCTACATTACAACAGTGACTACACTTCAAAAAGTACTTCATTGGCTGTAAAGCGCTTTGGGACGTCCGGTGGTCGTGAAAGGCGCTATAGAAATGCAAGTCTTTCTTTTCCCACTTCTCGTTTTATTCTTCTGACCTGTTCCTGCTGCAAAATTTGTGTATCATGCAGAAAAGGTGCTTGTGTGGGGTGAGTTATCCAGTGGCCTTTCACACCAGGAGAGCCCAGACCTGTGGGATTAAAATCTCTCTGCCTTCTACTTATAAGGGTCCCTTTGTTAAACGAGTTTCGACACAGTTCCTAGTGGGCCTACAGTAGAACACTGTCCCTAAAGGAGATTGACCAGAATGGTACCAGGGTTGAGGGGCTTCAGTGATGTGGAGAGACTGGAGAAGCTGAGATTGTTCTCCTTAGAGCAGAGAAGGTTAAGGGGAGATTTAATAGAGGTGTTGAAAATCATGAGAGTAAATAAGGGAGAAACTTGTTTCCACTGGCAGGAGGGTCGGTAACCAGAGGACACAGATTTAAGACAATTGGCAAAAGGACCAGAAGGCGGGACAAGAATTCTTTTTACGCAGCGAGTTGTTATGATCTGGAACGCGCTGCCTGAAAGGGCGGTGGGAGCAGATTCAATAGTAACTTTCAAAAGGGAATTGGATAAATACTTGAAAAGGAAAAATTTGCAGGGCTATGAGGAAAGAGCAGGGGGGATTGGGACTAATTGGAGAGCTCTTTCAAAGAGCCAGCACAGGCACGATGGGCCGAATGGCCTCCTTCTGCACTACAAGATTCTAAACTGTCCAATGCGTATAGCGGGCAAAGCACACTAGCTTTACGCGGTGGGGACTGTAATCTTCTTCTTAGGCAGTCCCTCGGAACCGAGGATGACTTGCTTCCACATTAAAAATGAGTTCTCAGGTGACTGATGAGTCCAATGCGGGCCATGAGGGTCCTGACGTTCCAGGTCCCGAACTTCATTTTAAAGGGTGGAAGATGCCTGTGGGGAATAATTCAGCCACACTCTTGCAAACAGAGCGAGCCTCTCTCTTACATCTCAGCAACGAAGGTGTTAATCTCAAAGTGTGCGTGTGAGTAGCTCATTAAAAGTCCAACCCACAGGGGCCCAACTGTCGGAAGGGAAAAATAAATTTAAATAGAGCAAACACAGGTGCCAGCTCCACTGGCAGCTCAGGGAGTTCGACCACTGACTCGCTAAGCCATACGAACACCGGCCCGGGTCCCCGGTCGGTGCTGGATCAGTGACAAAGCCTCGACAATCAATCCGAGCCCCTCCCAGGTCAGGAAGGGGTTTCGGACCCAGTAATCGACACCGAAAGTGGGGGAGGGGGAGGGGGTATTGGGATTAGGGCTTGAATGTGATGCCCTGGCACAGTCAAATAGCCTGCTGACGACCACTGGCTTGACTCTGGTTTGAAGACTGACCGCTAGGGTTAGGTGGCAAAGGGCTGCTGGCACCAGTGAAACAATTTGCCCAGCAAGAGTCAAGAAAGACGGAAAGAAGAAAGAAAAATAGATTCTACCCTGTGTTATATAATTCTGAAATGCATCAACATGAACAGTGACGCTCTTGTATTCTGTTGCCAACAGTGAGCCAAGGCACCACCTGGTGGGAGGATCCTGGTACTGCAGACAGCTTTATTGCTTAGTTTCACCTTGAACTCGGAGGCCTGAATTTTCATTCTGCTCCGAAGGCTGGTTTAGCCAGTATTTTATCGTTTAAAGTTCTTACCTCGGTATACGTTATAGAACCATACCTTGTTCTTAAGGTGGGCAGAGATGTCAATTCATTTTCCACTTGGACTTCAGACAGCAGGAACTGGTCACCTCGCACTGCCACAGTTGATTTGGTGACATTTGTTCACATTTTATTCTTTCAGAGTCACTGCAGTAGTGAAATGGCCGTCCCCGGGCTCATCACCCCCACTCCCTCGACCGCTACCCGATTCCTTCTCTCCCACTGTGACACTCCCCCTTTCTCGCTTCCCCCCCCCGCTGGTTAATTTCCCTTCTCCCACTGCCCCACTCCCCCTCACCCACTGCCCCTCTCCCACTGCCCCACTCCCCCTCACCCACTGCCCCTCTCCCACTGCCCCACTCCCCCTCACCCACTGCCCCACTCCCCCTCACCCACTGCCCCTCACCCACTGCCCCTCTCCCACTGCCCCACTCCCCCTCACCCACTGCCCCTCTACCGTTGCCCCACTCCCCCTCCCTGCCCCACTCCCCCTCCCCCGTTGCCCCACTCCCCTGCCCCACTCCCGCTGCCCCACTCCCCCCTCCCCCCTCCCGCTGCCCCACTCCCCTGCCCCACTCCCCCCTCTCCCGCTGCCCCACTCCCCCTCCCGCTGCCCCACTCCCCCTCTCCCACTGCCCCACTCCCCCCTCCCGCTGCCCCTCCCTGCCCAACTCTCCCGCTGCCCCACTCCCCCCTCCCGCTGCCCCACTCCCCTGCCCCACTCCCCCTCTCCCACTGCCCCACTCCCCCTCTCCCACTGCCCCACTCCCCCCTCCCGCTGCCCCTCCCTGCCCAACTTTCCCGCTGCCCCACTCCCCCCCTCCCGCTGCCCCACTCCCCTGCCCCACTCCCCCTCTCCCACTGCCCCACTCCCCCCTCCCGCTGCCCCTCCCTGCCCAACTCTCCCGCTGCCCCACTCCCCCCTCCCGCTGCCCCACTCCCCTGCCCCACTCCCCTCTCCCACTGCCCCACTCCCCTGCCCCACTCCCCCTCTCCCGCTGCCCCACTCCCCTGCCCCACTCCCCCTCTCCCACTGCCCCACTCCCCCTCTCCCACTCCCCTGCCCCACTCCCCCTCACCCACTGCCCCACTCCCCCCCTGCCCCACTCCCCCTCTCCCGCTGCCCCACTCCCCTGCCCCACTCCCCCCTCCCCCACTCCCCCTGCCCCACTCCCACTGCCCCTCTCCCGTTGCCCCACTCCCCCGCTGCCCCACTGCCCCTCCCCCTCTCCTGTTGCCCCACTCCCCCTCACCCACTGCCCCACTCCCCCTCCCTGTCCCACTCCCTCACCCACTGCCCCTCCCCCTCTCTTGTTGCCCCTCTCCCGTTGCCTCACTCCCCCTCTCCCACTGGTTGATTCCACCTCCTCCGCTGCCCAATTCCCTCTCTCCCTCTCCCTCCCACTGGCTGATTCCCCCTCTCCAGTGAGCAGCTAAAGGTTGGGGATAAAATCAACCAAAGTTGTAGTTGAAGTAGGTGGGAAAATGTGAGGTTATCCACTTTGGTAGGAAGAATAGAAAAGCATATTATTATTTAAATGGGGAGAGACTACAGAATGCTGCGGTACAGAGGGATCTGGGTGTCCTCGTACATGAGACACAAAAAGTTAGCATGCAGGTACAGCAAGTAATTAGGAAGGCAAATGGAATGTTGGCCTTTATTGCAAGGGGGATGAGCATAAAAGTAGGGATGTCTTGCTACAACTGTACAGGGCGTTGGTGCGGCCACACCTGGAGTACTGCGTACAGTTTTGGTCACCTTATTTAAGGAGGGATATACTTGCATTGGAGGTGTTCAGCGAAGGTTCACTAGGTTGATTCCTGGGATGAAGGGGTTTTCTTATGAGGAAAGGTTGAGCAGGTTGGGCCTATACTCATTGGAGTTTAGAAGAATGAGAGGTGATCTTATTGAAACATATAAGATTCTGAGGGGGATTGACAGGGTAGATGCTGAGAGGATGTTTCCCCTCGTGGGTGAATCTAGAACTAGGAGGCATAGTTTCAGAATAAAGACTCGCCCATTTAAAACGGAGATGAGGAGGAATTTCTTCTGAGGGTCGTGAATCTTTGGAATTCTCTACCCCAGAGAGCTGTGGAGGCGGAGTCATTGAATATATTTAAGGCGGAGATAGACAGATATTTGAGCTACAGGGGAGTCGAGGGTTATGGGGAGCGGGTGGGAAACTGGAGTTGAGGCCAAGATCAGATCAGCCATGATCTTATTGAATGGCGGAGCAGCCTCGAGGGGCCGAATGGCCGACTCCTGTTTCTTATGTTTTTGAGCAAGTTTCTGAAAGTGGGAAGGATGTGGCGAGACCAAGGGGTTGAGGGCGTGAACTCGTGTGCAGGGCTAGGAAGACTGGAGACTCTGTCACCAATGGTTTTGGGGGGGGGGGGGGGGGCAGCTGGCAAAGGAGTACACAGCAGCACAGACTGAGAACAGCAGCGACTGCGAGCCCAGACTGGAGGAGGGCAGAAGGATAGAGCGGAGCCAGGCTATGGAAAGACAAAAAAGGGGAGGTGGAACCCTCTGAAAACAAGGACCAGGGTTGAGAAACCATATTATTAGCCACGCGAGGGGAGAAGAATCTTCAACCTGTTCATAAAAAGCGGGATAATGACTTTGTTACACAAAGTGCGGAGGAAATCTTCTCTCGGAAATCTCGGCGCTTGACTCCTCCTTTTGAAACTTCGCAACTTCTGCTGTCTGTTGCCTGATCCTAACCTCGGTCCCACTCACTACCTGCAGCTAAAGGTCACGAGGAGGGTGGGGCGGTGGTTAAAAATGACACAGGGTGGAGAGGGGGAAATGAGTCTCCCTTCTTAACAAATTCCACTTTAACCAATACTATTGTTTGCAAGCATAAAATTGGCCAGCCACCCATGAAACAATGCTCATTTATATTCTCTCTCTCTGTGCATTCGGCACTTTCTTTAGTAACCCATTGTTAAGAGGGACCAACTGCAGAATGGCTTGTTTTAAACAGCCGTTGACTGAACAGAAATAGCTGGATGGACAAAGAACAGCAAAAATGCCATTCTTCCGATCATGCACGCACCCAGCCGGCAGCAGACAACCCTCAGCTTTTCTTGGATTTAATAGTTTCTTTAATGGAAGATTTTCTCCGCTTCTTGTCCTCGCCAAACCTGAAGGCAAAGTCTTCTGTTGCGATAAAGTTTCACAGGAGCTGGGTCTCCTCTCCCCTCCCCTCCCTCCCTCCTCGACTGCAGTGGCCCATCAGCACATCCCGTCCTCCACGCAGCGGCCTTTCACGACCACCGGACGTCCCAAAGCGCTTTACAGCCAATGAAGTACTTTTTGAAGTGTAGTCACTGTTGTGATGTGGGAAACGCGGTGGCCAGTTTGCGCACAGCAAGCTCCCACAAACAGCAATGTGATAATGACCAGATAATCTGATTTAGTGATGTTGATTGAGGGATAAATATTGGCCCAGGACACCGGGGAGAACTCCCCCTGCTCTTCGAAATAGGGATCTTTTACATCCACCTGAGAGAGCAGATGCTTACTCGGTTTAATGTCTCATCCGAAAGACGGCACCTCCGACAGTGCAGCACTCCCTCAGCACTGCACTGGAGCGTCAGCCTAGATTTTTGTGCTCAAGTCTCTGGAGTGGGACTTGAACCCACAACCTTCTGACTCAGAGGCGAGGGTGCTACCCACTGAGCCACGGCTGAACCGGGCGGCTGCATAGTGAACGGGAGTGGGAACTCCTGCTGATTTCCTCCACCCCTCCTTGCCACAAGGGCGTGCGGCCAATTGTAGCGTCCCAAACTGCCGCCCACTGGCTGAGGTCAGCTCACTCAGCACAGACCAGTGCTCCAATCTGGGATCTTCGGGATTGTAAGAAGGTTAGCGTACAGGTACAGCAGCAATTAGGAAGGCATATGATATGTTAGCCTTTATTACAAGGGGGTTGGAGTATAAGAGTAAGGAAGTCTTGCTGCAATTGTACAGGGCTTTGGTGAGACCACAGCTGGAGTACTGTGCACAGTTCTGGTCTCCTTATCTAAGGAAGGATATACTTGCCTTGGAGGCGGTGCAATGAAGGTTCACCAGATTAATTCCTGGGATGAGAGGGCTGTCCTATGATGAGAGATTGTGTAGAATGGGCCTATACTCTCTTCAGTTTAGAAGAATGAGAGGTGATCTCATTGAAACATGTAAGATTCTGAGAGGGCTTGACAGGGTAGATGCTGAGAGGTTGTTTCCCCTGGCTGGAGAGTCTAGAACCAGGGGTCATAGTCTCAGGATAAGGGGTCGGCCATTTAAGACTGAGTTGAGGAGAAATTTCTTCACTCAGAGGGTGGTGAATCTTTGGAATTCTCTGCCCCAGAGGGCTGTGGAGGCTCAGTCGTTGAGTATATTCAAGGCTGAGATCGATAGATTTTTGGACTGTGAGGGAATCGAGGGATATGGGGATAGGGCGGGAAGGTGGAGTTGAGGTCGAAGATCAGCCATGATCTTAATGAATGGCAGAGCAGGCTCGAGGGGCCGTATGGCCGACTCCTGCTCCTAATTATATTCTAAGAACATGCCTTTATTTAGCGCCTTTCACGACTTCAGGACGACTCAAACCATTTTACAGCCAATGAAGTATTTTTGAAGCACTGTTGTAATGTTGGAAACGCGGCAGCCAATTTGTGCACAGCAAGCTCCCACAAACAGCAATGAAATAATGACCAGATAATCTTTTCTTTAAAATTGGTGTTGGTTGAGGGATAAATGTTACTCCCCCGCTTCTCTTCAAAATAGCGCCATGGGATCTTTAACGCTCACCCGAGAGGGCAGACGGGGCCTGGGTTTAACGTCTCATCTGAAAGACGGCACCTCAGACAGTGCAGCACTCTCTCCCGACTGAACTGGAGTGTCAGCTTCAATTATGTAGTCAATTTTCTGTATGTAACCTAGTCACCAACTCCATTTTTCTCCCATTCCACTGTCTTAGGCTGAACCAGACTGTTCGGTCCTGAGCTGAGCGTCACACCTCATAGCGTCTCGTAGAATCATACACACAGGCCATTCGGCCCATCGTGCCTGTGCTGGCTGACGTAACAAAACTACTAGGCACTTGGTCTGAGCGTTAAACAAAGCTTTAATCAACTGTTTTTCAACATGGAGATCTAGTTGTGTCCTTCACTAGTTCCTGTTGAGGAATGTACTAAGCAAGCTGGGCCCATGCCCGAGTATTTATACTCTCCCTGGACAGCGCCACCAGCAGGCCGCCCAGTATTACTTCATACATGGATGACAAGATTCATGTCAACGGCTTTATGAAAGAGCTCTCCAATTAGTCCCAATCCCCCCCTCTTTCCAAATCCCTGCAAATTTGTCCCTTTCAAGTATTTATCCAATTCCTTTTTGAAAGTTAATATTGAATCTGTTTCCACCGCCCTTTCGGGCAGCGCATTCCAGATCACAACAACTCGCTGCGTGAAAAATAATTCTCATCTCGCTTTGGTTCTTAAATCTGTGTCCTCTGGTTATCACTCCTCTGCCAGTGGAACAGTTTCTCCCTATCTACTCTATCAATACCTGTCATAATGTTAAAACACCTCTATTAAATCTCCCCGTAACCTTCTCTGCTCTAAAGAGAATAATCCCAACTTCTCCAGATAACTGAAGTCCCTCAACCCTGGAACCATCACTCTGCACCCTCTCCCAAGGCCTTGACGTCCTTAACATAGTGTGGTGCTCAGAATTTGACGCAAGACTCCATCACAAATATCGCCTCCTTCCACCACCGTAACATTGCCTGTCTCCACCCTACCTTAGCCCAGCAGCTGCTGAAACCCTCATCGATGGCAGTGTCACCTCCAGACTTGACTATTCCAATGTTCTCCTGGCTGACCTCCCATTATCCACCCTATGTGAACTTCAGCTCATCCGAATCTCTGCTCCCCGTATCCTATAGCACACTCTGCCCCACTCGTCCATCACCTCAGAGTTGAAGACCGACATTGGCTACTATGCCCTCAATCTCTCGGATTTAACATTCTCGCCCTTGTGTTTAATTCCCTCTGTGGCCTTGCCCTCCGCAGAAAACCTCCTCCAGTGCTACAAGCCTGAATTCTCTTACTCTGCCTGTGGCCTCGTGGATCTCTCCCCGTCTCCTTCACCCCACCATTGGCTTCCGTGCTCTCAGCCACCTAGACACCATGTTGTGTAACTCCCTCCTTCACCCCCTCCGCCTCCCAATCTCCCTCTCCTCCTTTAAAAACCCACCTCTTTGACCAAGCCTTTGGTCATCCCTCCCACTCTCTCTTTTGGCTCGCTGTCCACTGTCCATTTTTCCCCCGCTTTAAGCCTTTGTGAAGCATCTTGGGACGTTTCCCTATCTGAAAGGCTCTTTATGAAGACAACTTGTTGGTCACTGACTAATGACCAGGAGCAGGAACCCAGGGCGAGTATTCTTGGGCTCTATGTGACATGTCCGGTTGAGAGCGGCTATTAGGATTAATAAAAAACATAACCAATGAAAAATAAAATTACTCAACAGAGTTAACTGTTCCAATGAAGCTCAACGGAAGCTCGAGGAACAGCACCTCATCTTTCGATGAGGCACTTTACAGCCTTCCGGACTCAACATTGAGTTCAACAATTTCAGATCGGAACCACTGCTCCCATTTTTTCGGCTAGTAGCTGCTGGTAGAGGTTCTGCTGTTCCCATTTACACCTTCTCCGGATCCATCAACTGTTTCTTTACTTGTCCCATTACCGTCCCTTTTAACTTAAATTACGAGGAGAGGTTACACAAACTAGCGTTGTATTCCCTGGAATTTAGCAGGTTAAGGGGTGATTTGATCGAAGTTTTCAAGATATTAAGGGGAACAGATAGGGTAGATCGAGAGAAACTATCTCCGCTGGTTGGGGAGTCTAGGACTAGGGGGCATCGTCTAAAAATTAGAGCCAGACCTTTCAGGAGTGAAATTAGGAAACATTTCTACACACAAAGGGTGGTAGAAGTTTGGAACTCTCTTCCGCAAACGGCAATTGATGCTGGATCAATTGTTAATTTTAAATCTGAGATTGATAGATTTTTGTTAACCGAAGGTATTAAGGGATATGGGGCAAAGGCGGGTATATGGAGTTAGGGCACAGATCAGCCATGATCTCATTGAGTGGCGGAGCAGGCTCGAGGGGCTGAATGGCCTCCTCCTGTTCCTATGTTCCTTGCAGCATCATCCCTTTTGTCTTTTAATCCCTCCTGCCTTCCACCCCCTTTTGTTCTTTCCTCCCCTCCCTACTTTCCCCATCTCTGTACTTGCTTAAAACCCGTTACATCTCCAACCGTTTCCAGTTCTGACGAAGGGTCATCGACCTGAAACGTTAACTCTTGCTTCTCTCTACACAGATGCTGAGTGTTTTCCAGCATTTTCTGTTTCTTTTTTCAGATTTCCTGCATCCGCGGTATTTTGCTTTTATACCAACTATCTGAAGTTTGAGTGATTGTAATGACGGCGTGAGATCAATTACGTAGAGCTGATTCAAAGTGGAGAGAAAAAGACACATTTATTAGAAACTGAAGTCGAAGCTTCTTAATGGGAATGTCCCTACAGAATTAAACCAATAAAACCATTCGGAGGATTAAACCCCTGTCTCAACAAAATACACTTATTTGGAAAAACAGTCCCATTAATACACACAGCACTAGGCTGACCCAAGGAACGTACAGTCAAACCTGCATTATATGGACACCTGCGGGGTTGAACTCAAACTGTGACCACTGCGCCCAGACCAGGCTTTGATCCCATTATTCTGGAGTCCTTGGTCCACAGCCGATTGGCTGTGCTGGTTTTGCGGGGGGTGGAAATTGGGCTCTCCCCCGTTTACACTCCCACCCGGTGCTGTTCTCCACCAGACGCAGGCCAGAAGGGAGCTAGTGACAGTTCACAAGCCACATAAAATGGGGGCGGGGGGGGGGAAGGTGGGGTGCACTGCAATCAGACCATTTATACAGCCGACAGGGAGAGGGCCTGGTAAAAACCACTCACTTGTCCAGTCCCCATAGATTTCTTGTTTCGACTTTCTAAATAACATTTCAGTTCCATCTCCCGGGGTGTAGGGAGTTCTAGGTCTGGCCGGGGAGAGCCCATGGGAACCAGCAAGTTCTGCGGAAGTGGATCTAACTGCAGAGATAACTGGCAAAAGAAGCAGAGGGAAGATGAGGAGATTTTTCTCTTCTTACGCAGCGCGTTGTGGTGATCTGGAACGCGCTGGAAGCAGATTCAACAGTAACTTTCGAAAGGGAATCGGATAAATACTTGCAAAAGTGAAAAAAACAAACTGCAGGATTACAGGAAAAGAGCAGGGGGGCGGGGGGGGGAGAGCGGGACTAAATTGGAGAGCACTTTCAAAGAGCCGGCACAGGCACAATGGGCGGAATGGCCTCCTTCTGTGCTGTATGATTGTATGATAACTCTGCGCTTAGCATTTTTGTGATGTTGTGATGGTCGGGTAGCAGACTCCTGAACTTTACTTTGATCTGGGGGCTATGGTGGGGTTGAGTCTTGTTCGGGGGGAGGGGGGGGGGCTATGATGGGGTTGGGTTCTGCTCAGGGGGCTATGGTGGGGTTGGGTTCTGCTCGGAGGCTATGGTGGGGTTGGGTTCTGCTCAGGGGGCTATGGTGGTGTTGGGCCCTGTTCGGGGGCCTATGGTGGGGTTGGGTTCTGCTCGGAGGCTATGGTGGGGTTGGGTCCAGCTCAGGGGGCTATGGTGGGGTTGGGTTCTGCTCAGGGGGCTATGGTGGGGTTGGGTTCTGCTCAGGGGGCTGTGGTGGGGTTGGGTTCTGCTCGGGGGGCTATGGTGGGGTTGGGTTCTGCTCAGGGGGCTATGGTGGGGTTGGGTTCTGCTCGGAGGCGATGGTGGGGTTGGGTCCTGCTCGGAGGCTATGGTGGGGTTGGGTCCTGCTCGGAGGCTATGGTGGTGTTGGGCCCTGTTCGGGGGCCTATGGTGGGGTTGGGTTCTGCTCGGAGGCTATGGTGGGGTTGGGTTCTGCTCGGAGGCTATGGTGGGGTTGGGTTCTGCTCGGAGGCTATGGTGGGGTTGGGTCCTGCTCGGAGGCTATGGTGGGGTTGGGTTCTGCTCAGGGGGCTATGGTGGGGTTGGGTCCTGCTCGGAGGCTATGGTGGGGTTGGGTCCTGCTCGGAGGCTATGGTGGGGTTGGGTTCTGCTCGGAGGCTATGGTGGGGTTGGGTTCTGCTCGGAGGCTATGGTGGGGTTGGGTCCTGCTCGGAGGCTATGGTGGGGTTGGGTTCTGCTCAGGGGGCTATGGTGGGGTTGGGTCCTGCTCGGAGGCTATGGTGGGGTTGGGTTCTGCTCGGAGGCTATGGTGGGGTTGGGTTCTGCTCGGAGGCTATGGTGGGGTTGGGTCCAGCTCGGAGGCTATGGTGGGGTTGGGTTCTGCTCGGAGGCTATGGTGGGGTTGGGTTCTGCTCGGAGGCTATGGTGGGGTTGGGTTCTGCTCGGAGGCTATGGTGGGGTTGGGTCCTGCTCGGAGGCTATGGTGGGGTTGGGTCCTGCTCGGAGGCTATGGTGGGGTTGGGTTCTGCTCAGGGGGCTATGGTGGGGTTGGGTTCTGCTCAGGGGGCTACGATGAAATTGGGTCCTGCTCCTCAACTAATGGCCATAGGCAGCCACGTCTGTAGTTCAATTTGGATTTGACAAACGCAGCTTATATTGTTTGGATCGGGCGGGCGATGGTTTAGGATCAAGGTGGCCATTAAAACAGGTTTCTCTGTAGGTATGAACACATTAATAACACTTTATCTTTACCCAGTGTATGCAGCAACATTACAATTCCCCGCGCACACTGGTTTCCATCATTCCGCTCAATTACTCCTCAAATTATTTAGAAATACTGATCCACGTCAACCATGGATTTTACATTTACATAGTCACCATGCCAGCCTCTGCATCAGCACAGGCCTGCGGTGTATCGCTATATTTACTCTCTTCATTCTACAAGGGGCCACCCACTGTTTACATGCTCTCGTAGAAGAAAAAATGAAGACGACTTAAAACAAAGTAACGCAGAGTGTCAACATCCTGTACACTCAGCAAAATCGCAGATGGCCCCAACACATTATCGCAGTAAGGTACTTTAAATGCATTTTATATATATGTATATATATATATAAACACGTAAATATGATCTTAATTATAAGCAGATACATTGGCTGAAATGAAAATACCAGAGGTTCTGAACATCAGTGAAGGGGGCAGGAGGAGGGAAGGGGTCCCTCACACCGACCCCTGGTTTCTTCCACCGCCCCATCCCAACTCAAAGTCCGACTGGCAATTAGCAAGACCAAGTCCTCAGCCTCACTGCTCAGACCGAACGAGCCTTCGGTCAGCAGCACTCGTCTCTGCCGCAGATTGAACTGGGACTTCTCCCGGAACCGAATCCGTTTAGGGATAGAACATTTTCAAAAAAAATGTTTCCTTTCTCTCCCCCCCGCTCCCATCAGGTTTCATTCCTGCCAGCTTTGTTCGCCCCCCACCCCCCAAATATAATTGAAATGGCTCAGTGGGTGAATGAACCGTGTGCCTGGAGTTGGGGTGCTATACTTGGCCTCAATGTCCATTAGTTATAAGGGGGGGGGGGGGAGAGGCTACTCTGCTGGGCTTCCCTGCCTGGATTACTATCCTGCGATTCCTGCTGGAACATGGCTTGTTTGTGGCTGTCAGGGGACCGCAGAGTTGGGCTTGATTACCATGCCCGCCCCCCGCCCCCATGCTGGATGCCCTTTCAGTCAAATGATCTAATTTTTTCCCCTGCCCTTGGCCCTTTAAGTGCATCCTGCCTTTAAAACTCTGCAGGTTGCGATGACCTGCTGCCCCACCACCACCAGCATCCCCGACCCTCCAAAGACATTTGTAGCCGATTGGTGGCAGGGCGTGGGTCAACGTCCAATCGGCTCTGTCCAGATCAGCTGACTCTGGAATTTGTGACAAATCGGGCGCACAGACATCCCGCCCCATCGCACTCCCAGCGAGGGAGAGGGGACATTGGAAAATTTCGGGGGCGGGAGGGGGCATAGAATTTTACAGCACAGCAGGAGGCCATTCGGCCCATGCCAACTCTCCACTCTCCTGCCCTCTCCCCATACCCTTTTCAATAAAACAGTTCTAATATTATCCTACTTCTATTTTTAAAAGCAAGTGTGGGTTCTGGTAGGGCAGTTCATTATCCCAACAACCCCTCTGCATAAAAACGTTCTCCTAATCTCGCCATTCGTTCCTTTAGTGATGACCTTAAATCCGAGCCCTCTAATTACCAATTTACCGACTGTTTTTCTCCCGATTTACTTCATCAAATCTTGACTACGTCTATCAGATCTCCTTTTAACCTTCCTTTTTCGAGTAAAAATAATCCCAGTTCCGCTAATCGCTCCTGATAATTAATGCCCCTCATCAAATGTCGCATCAAATCGACCGTGGCAGGTCACAATTTTTTTTTCCCCCCACTGTAAGATTAATTAATAAGACTTTTGGTTACATTGGCCATGCAATAGAATCCATTTAGATTGGTCCCCGTTCCCTCTTTCTCCTTTAGATCCCCCAGTGAACCACATGCCAAGTCCTGAGCAGAGTGTGAAGCCCGCTGGCCTTGCTCCAGGCTTCTGCCCAGCTTGCTCAGCCATCCCCGAAAGGCAGCCCAGAGTGAGGAGACGGGACAGGCGCCATCACAACTGCCGCGTAATCCCGGGCCGTAATGCTCCCTGGTACACCAACCCTGGCTGGGCCCCCGTAAAAACCCTCTAATCGGTCCCAGATTTTCTCCTGAAGAGGGAGGGGTGTAGTTCCACAGGGGCTCGGGCAGCCTGCCGGCTACCTCACCTCAGTGGCCATTCTCACTATTTGACTGCTGAAGCCAATTTTAACCTCAGCTGATGTCCAACCTCCAGCAGGACAGTGACCAGGAATTCTAGCTGATTTCCTAGTCCATGTGTGCAGAGGCCAAATGTAGCACCCGAAGGCAACTCCTTATTTTTACCTGATTTTCTGAGTCCCAAATGCATTCGAGCCTCCTATTTATTTCACTCATGCCTCGCATTTTCATTACCAGCCAAACACTAACCAGTACTCAAGCTTACTGGAAACAGATTAGTCTTATCCTGCTTTTCTTCAATGATAAATCATGTTATAATTTAAGTACAGTTCCTTACCATCCACCTAACCCCATCAACAGTATAATATTTATAACATTATTTGAAAGAATGCACATCTGAAGCAATTATTACTTATTTCATAATTTCCAATGTTCGCACCTTTCTTGCTTAGAAAGGCTTTAAAGTAAGAAATGGTTGCAGAAAAAAAATTAACTGAACCAGGTTTATCGGTTAACTGCGTCCTAACGCCAGACATGCTTATCGAATCTCAGTGAGCAACGTTATTTAATAGTTTATTTTAAGATACATAAAAGAATGAAAGCGTTCCCTTCTCCTTTTTGTGAGTAACTTGTCACCTCACGATCTCAAGGCTGGGATGGTTAGAGAGCGGGCACTTCCCTTAATGGCCCACCTCCTCGCGCCCCCAAACCCCTCTGTCCAAGTCGGGTTCTGTCACTTGTCCGGTTTTGGACTGGGCAGTCCCGAGATTTTTTACACTGCGAGCCGGGCCGCCTAATTCCATTTCTGTTTAAAGCAGAAGCCCTTGCTTCCTCCAATTCCTTCTGCTTCTGGACGAGGCTAGGATTGCCATTGCTGGCTGGCCATATTCCTGGAGGTTTATTTATTCGTTCCTGGGATGTGGGCGTCACTGGCAAGGCCAGCATTTATTGCCCATCCCTAATTGCCCTCGAGAAGGTGGTGGTGAACTGCCTTTTACAACTGAGTGTCTTGCTCGGCCATTTCAGAGGGCAGTTAAGAGTTAACCACATTGCTATGGGTCTGGAGTCACATACAGGCCAGACCAGGTAAGGACGGCAGATTTCCTTCCCGAAAGGACATTAAGTGAACCAGATGGGTTTTTACGACAATCCGGTAGTTTCATGGTCACCGTTACTGATACTAGCTCTTTTTATTCCAGATTTATTTAATTAACTGAATTTAAATTCCCCAGCTGCCGTGGCGGGATTTGAACTCACAGTCTCGGGATCATTAGTCCAGGCCTCTAGCTTACTAGTCCAGTAACATAACCACTATGCTACTATGACCTCCAGCCGCCAAGCCCCCACCTCCTCCCGCCATTGGTCAGGCGACATGTCCAACCTCGCGGCACACCCACCTGCCCGCACCAACAGCAAAAGCGAAAAGACTGATTACCCGATTGGATGATTCTTGACTTGTAAATCAAACAGCCACGTCCAATTATATTTTTTTATAACTAGTAAACAAAAGTTTACTAGAAAACAGAAGTATTCTGGGGTATCAATAATAATAAAAAACCCACATTCTTATTGCACAGCATAATGGACATAAAGAGACATACACAAACATGTTCAGCCACAACCGAACTATCCACACGCAAAGAGCCAGTGCACACATGCTCTCTATCACTGCAACTTCCCCAACAAATAATGCCAATTGATGACATCAAGCAGAATGTGATGAAGACGGAAGATGAAAAATAGGGGCACCATTTTTTACTTTTTTTACCGCCCCTGTGATTTTTCTCCTGGGTCTTTGCTCGCAACAGCACCCCGAAGAATAGTCTTTAACTCCTGGAGACTCCAGGGCAATCCTGGAGGGTTGGCAACCCTAGTCAGGGCAGAGGCATCTTGGGTTATTAAGGTTTCCAGCGAATTTTCAACTGTAGCAAAAATAAGACTTCAGAACGGAGGGCATGATCTCACCCCTCTGCCCCACCGATCCTGCCTCCTGTAAAAGGCTCTGGACTCAGCAATCCTATCATCAAAATGACCTGACGGACGAGCCGATTCCTGCCAGCTTCCGTACAGCACTTCGCCAAATGGGTCTGCCTGTAAATCACTGCCTTAACTCACAAGTGCTTTGGGCCTATAGTGTTTGTTTCTCAGACCTCAGGGGAGGTACATGCCCTGCCAATAAGACTCCCAACGTATCTGGTCCGACACGCTCGAGACAAAAATCACATGACCCGATGTTTTGGATGACCCGACGTAAACTTGTGGTCATCCAAAAACTCGGCTGCCCGTGTCCAAACTCGCACCAAGTCCCATTCGCCCATCACCCCTGTGCTCGCTGACCTACATTGGCTCCCGGTTAAACAACGCCTCGATTTCAAAATTCTCATCCTTGTTTTCAAATCCCTCCATGGCCTCGCCCCTCCCTATCTCTGTAATCTCCTTCAGCCCCACAACCCCCCGAGATATCTGCGCTCCTCTAGTTCTGCCCTCTTGAGCATCCCTGATTATAATCGCTCAACCATTGGCGGCCGTGCCTTCTGTTGCCTGGGCCCTAAGCTCTGGAATTCCCTGCCTAAACCTCTCCGCCTCGCTACCTCTCTCTCCTCCTTTAAGACGTTCCTTAAAACCTACCTCTTTGACCAAGATTTTGGTCACCTGCCCTAATTTATCCTTATGTGGATCGGTGTCAAATTTTTTGTCTTAAAATACTCCTGTGCAGCGCCTTGGGACGTGTTACTACGTTAAAGGCGCTATATAAATACAAGTTGTTGTTGTTCAGTAAATAATGAAATACTGAGACATTTGCGTTACGTTTTGGGAAAACCAGTTTTGCGCTAACAGTTGCAGAGCTGACCATACTTCTCAGTGAGAGCGAAGCCCTCACATTACATTCAATTAACACTCGAGGCAGTTCCGATCTTGGCCGATCTGTCAAATCACTAGGATGGAAAAGAGAACTCCCCTAACTACCCAAAATGTATAATCATCAACACAGCTTTTGGTTCTTTCACCCCCACCTTGCCATATGAATATAGGATGTTAAAGGAGAGTATAGCTTCATTACGGCAAGTGACTTGGTCCTGTGATTTCCTACAATTACTGACGGTCAGTTCAATACCCGATTACCTGGATTTCACAGAGAACAATCTCAGACGCAATGAAAATGCTAATTTCTGAGCGGATCGACATGATAACAAATCTCTTCCCTTAAGCACCATACGTAGTATGCTATTCTCCTACAAAATAAAACTCGACATGACTTGCCCTAGAGGGAGTGCAGCGAAGGTTCACCAGACTGGTTCCTGGGAATGGGGGGATTGTCCTATGAGGAGAGATTGAGTAGACTAGGCCTATATTCTCTGGAGTTTAGAAGAATGAGAGGTGATCTCATTGAAACATACAAAATTCTTACAGGGCTTGACAGGGTAGATGCAGGGAGGATGTTTCCCCTGGCTGGGGAGTCTAGAACCAGGGGTCACAGCCTCAGAATAAGGGGTCGGCCATTTAGGACTGAGATGAGGAGAAATTTCTTCACACAGAGGGTGGTGAATCTTTGAAATTCTCTACCCCAGAGGGCTGTGGAGGCTCAGTCGTTGAGTATATTCAAGACAGAAATCGATAGATTTTTGGATATTAAGGGAATCAAGGGATATGGGGATAGTGGAGATGAGGTGGAAGATCAACCATTGAATGGCGGAGCAGGCTCGAAGGGCCAAATGGCCGACTCCTGCTCCTATTTCTTATGTTCTTATAACTGCAATTCAAAGCTCACGGCGCAGTGTCCCTTCAGCTCAAATGACGTGATTCAGTCGTGCGACCTGTTCTCGGCTACCCCTGGCGGGAGAAAAACAGCCAATGGTCTAAAACCATCAGCTGCAAATTTCACCTGGACATTTTATAGGGGGTACAGGCTGGAATATGTTGCCTACAATGGATCATTCTGGTGCAATGTGAGGCTGAGTACTAAATGAGTGTCCCATTCCTCACACTAATGTCCGCACTACTCCATCAAATGTTAAGAAAGACATTTCTGTAATGTTGCACTTTCTTGCATAGTTTTAACTGGAACATGAAATTTCTAATCTATAAAGTGCAGCATTTCATATTGTTACGAGCACTAGTTTGGTTTTGAATGAAGAAAGTCTTGGGACATATTGCACAGAACATGAACGTGTGGTACTTATGCAGCCAGTGGTTAAAAATATGCAGATAGTTGTAACTTTTCACCGCTAATTGCTGGGATGTGGAATAGTGCAAGCGAAATAGTGCGAGGAATGGGGCGCTCACTTAGCACGAACTGACTCTACTCAGTGTCACGCTGTGCCACAACGCTCGTTGTAGGGATGTGTCAGGCAATTCCTGAGATGAAGGGGTTGACTTATGAAGAAAGGTTGAGCAGGTTGGGCCTATACTCATTGGAGTTTAGAAGAATGAGAATCTTATTGAAATATATAAGCTACTGAGGGAGCTTGACAGGGTAGATGCAGGGAGGATGTTTCCCCTCATGGGGGAATCTAGAACTCGGGGGCATAGATTCAGAATAAAGGGTCGCCCTTTTAGAACGGAGATGAGGAGGAATCTGTGGAATTCTCTGCCCCAGAGAGCAGTGGAGGCTGGGTCATTGAATATATTTAAGGTGGAGATAGACAGATTTTTGAACAATAAGGGAGTGATGGGTTATGGGGAGCGGGCAGGGAAATGGAGCTGAGCCCAAGATCAGATCAGCCATGATCTCATTAAATGGCGGCGCAGGCTCGAGGGGCCAAATGGCCGACTCCTGCTCCTATTTCTTATGTTCTTAATGTGTGTGCAGTAATGCACCAACTTGCATTTGCACAGTTACATCGATCGCTCCTTTCTCTAGAAAAGAGAAGGCTGAGAAGTAACCTGATGGAGCTCTTTAAAATTACGAAGGAATCCGACAGGGTAGATGTGGCGAAGATGTTTCCACTTGTGGGGGAGTCCATAACTACCGCTAACCTCCCGCTGAATTTCGCGAGAGGCGTCAGTGGCGCCGCTCCTGGGCAACTAGGGGCTTTGCGGGAGGCGCACAGCAACCCAATTTCCCCCCCCCCGCAAACTATTCTGACGTATCTCACTCTGGTAAAATGAACACCTACTCTCCCTCATCATCATGCTCTCTCTCAGTGAGGTTTTTGCAATGTTTCTTCTCCCCGCCGCACTGCGTGGTAACATGCCCAAGTGGCCATTGTTTAGATATGGTCAGTGTACTAGCACTGGCTGCAAAACAGTCTCTCTCACACACACACACACACACACACACACGTATGTCCAGCAGGCATGCTTAGCTAACTATCAGAGGTGGAACCCTGGTCAACCATTTTTCTCTCGAACCCCAACGGCCCTGAAGGCAATGGGGGTCCCTCCCCAGTACTGTCACGCCAGCTGCGATCAGCAAACACAGTGCAGTCCGTGAATTGAACCTGGAGCCTTTCTGTTTGCTGTGGCTCAGCTCGTCCTAGGATAAATTCACGGAGCCGTCCTTACGGCTATAACGTAGCGTGGTTTTTAAAAAAAACCAATCTGTCAGTGTACAGACGCCAAACCTACCGACCTCGCCCCCCACCCCCCACCCGCCCCCGCCCCCCCAACCCAACCCCACCCCCACCCACAGCAGTATCCTACCCATCGGCAACACATTTTTTTTGCTTTACAGGTGCTCTCGCCCTGTCACAACTGCATTTCAGCACGAGAGAAATATGCAGCACGTGAGGCAACGGGCGTTATCTCGGTGTAATGAGGTCACGATTCATGACGCTGTCCACCATTTTACCGAACGCAGTTTTCTTTAAATTTAAAGGTTGCAGTGACAATTAAACTGAACCGGTTTTATCTATTAATTTAAGTCCTTCATCAAAAAACTGTATTTGCCGAAATCGTCGTCATCCGGCGCGATCAGCATGTCCTTCTTGGCTTTGGCGAGTTTCATCTTCAGGAACGCCTTGCGTTCCAGCCACTCATCCAGCTCCGACTGGCTGTGGGCGTACCGGCAGTCATCGCCCTCGGGGCAGCCTTTCTTCCTTTGTCTGAGGAAAGGAAAGAGGTACAATTACATAAACGGGAACATGGGAGCATGAGGAGGCCATGCAGGCCCTCAAGCCTGTCCCGCTATTCAATTAGATCGTGGAATTCCATCGAATCTACAGCACAGAAACAGGCCATTCGGCCCAGTTGGTCTGTGCCGGTGTTTATGCTCCACACCAGCCTCCTCCCACCCCTCTTCATCTCACCCTACCAACATATCCTTCTATTCCTTTCTCCCTCATGTGTTTATCTCGCTTCCCCTTAAATTCCCAATGGCTCATCCGTATCTTAACTCCATTTACCCGCTTTAGTTCCATAACCCTTAATACCCTTGCCCAACAAAAATCTCAGTTTTGAAATTTTCAATTGACCCCCACCAGCCGCAACAGCTTTTTGGGGGAGAGAGTTCCAGATTTCCACCACCCTTTGTGTGAAGAAGTGCTTCCTGACATCACCCCTGAACGGCCTGGCTCTAATTTTAAGGTTATGCCCCCTTGTTCTTGAATCACCCACCAGAGGAAAGAGTTTCTCTCTCTCTACCCTATCAACTCCTTTAATTACCTTAAACACCTCAATTAGATCACCCCTTAATCTTCTATACTCGAGGGAATACAAGCCTGGTCTATGCAACCTGTCCTCACAATTTAACCTTTTTAGTCCCGCTATCATTTGGGTGAATGGTCACATGGTCTACACCCTTTGACTTCCAGTCTTTACTCTACTGGTCTCTCTCTATTGATACAGTCCCCAGTGCTTATAGCGAGCGCATTAGTGGCAACGCAAATTGCCCGCTATACGCGGTGGCCGGTGTAACCTGTGGCGGGCAACGCGACGAGGGACAACAGGAAATTTAGCTGCACCGAAAGTACAAGGCCTTGGTGAGACCACACCTTGAGTATCGTGTGCAGTTTTGGTTGCCTTATCTGAGGAAGGATGTTCTTGCCATGGAGGGAGTGCAGTGAAGATTCACCAGACTGATACCTGGGATGGCAGGAATGACGTACGAGGAGAGATTGGGTCGATTAGGCTTATATTCGCTAGAGTTTAGAAGAATGAGAGGGGATCTCATTGAAACTTGTAAAATTCTAACAGGACTAGACAGACTAGATGCAGGAAGGCTGTTCCCGATGGCGGGGGAGTCCAGAACCAGGGGTCACAGTCTAAGGATAAGGGGTAAGCCATTTAGGACTGAGATGAGGAGGAATTTCTTCACCCAGCGAGTGGTGAACCTGTGGAATTCTCTACCACAGAAGGCAGTTGAGGCCAATTCATTAAATATATTCAAGAAGGAGTTAGATATATTTCTTAAGGCTAAGGGGATCAAGGGATATGGGGAGAAAGCAGGGACAGGGTACTGAATTTGGATGATCAGCCATGATCGCATTGAATGGCGGAGCAGGCTCGAGGGGCCGAATGGCCTACTCCTGCTCCTATCTTCTATGTTTCTATGAATCTCCATCCTCCGTCTCTCCATTTACTGTCTAAATACCCCAGTGCCATTACTCAGTGCAAAGTCTTCACTGACTCTAACTTCTTCTCCACACGCCCTGGGACCGCCGAAGAGGCAGTCAGACAGTGATGGGGGCGGACAGAAGGTGTCCACAGGAGGACAGGTTCAACGGGCCGAGTCCGCTCTCTCATCTGTGTCAGCGGTAACAGCAAGGCTTGCAACGTGTTGCTCTTAAAACGGAGCCGGAATGTGTCCCGTTACAGGACACTGTGAATGGGACTAAAGAGAGGTGCCAACAGCTGCTTGAACTGCCCGAACTAGCTGGCACGCCTAATATGGTTTAAGGGGCACCTCTGTAAGTGACGCCTATGGTAATGACAAATGGCCAGCGCTATTTGCCCGCTATAGGTGGCTGTCCGGGATACGCAGTGACGGAGTAAGCGGTGCGGACTGTACTACTGCGGACAGCGTTCTGACTGAACTTTCCTGTTTTGTTCCTCCTGTGTTGACTCCTTGCACCATCTCCTACTTTAACTCATTCTTTCCCAGTACCTCCAAACCCTCGGAGTCCTCACCTCCCTCAGTTTTACTTTGCTTTCCTGCAAACTTCAGGCTGTTAAAACTTAAGCATGGTGCCATCTAACGGTTACTTCTTCACTTATCTCATCTTCTGACCTGCTCTTTGAACCTTAGTGGCATTCGCGTGTCAGCCGTGGCTCAGTGGGCAGCACCCTCGCCTCTGAGTCAGAAGGTTGTGGGTTCAAGTCCCACTCCAGAGACACAACAATCTAGGTTGACACTTCAGTGCAGTGCTGAGCAGGTGCTGCATTGTCAGAGGTGCCGTCTTTCGGATGAGACGTTAAACTGAGGCCCCATCTGCTCTCTCAGGTGGACATAAAAGATCCCACGGCACTATATCGATAGAAGAGCAGGGGAGTTCTCCCCGGTGTCCTGGGGCCAATATTTATCCCTCAACCAGCATCACTAAAAACAGATTATCTGGTCATTATCACATTGCTGTTTGTGGGAGCTTGCTGTGCGCAAATTGGCTGCCGCGTTTCTTACATTACAACAGTGACTGCACTTCAAAAAGTATTTCATTGGAAGCAAAGCCCTTTGAGATGTCCGGTGGTCATGACAGGCGCTATAGAAATGCAAGTCTTTCTATTCTTCCATCTTGAACTATGGGTCTTTGCTTTTATTTGCCCATAAACCAAACTGGGGGGATGGGCTGGCTTGTTCTATGTCAAATCATGACAGGGGAGGTGGTGAAAGTGCATTTATGTTCAATATTTCCAGTGAGATCATAAATGAAAACAATGATAAAACCGTAAATGAAAATACCGAGCAGTGGAGATCCTAAATGCAATTACAGTATTGTTACACACAGCGACCAAAATAATCCTTTCCCCAGTCACCTGAAATGACCCTGTGCACATATCTCACCTTTGGCTGGTCCTTTAAGACTGTGCTACATCCCCATTATAACGATAACCGCTCGTAAATGATGACGGATAACTACGGCCCGGAATTTGCGGCCAGCGGAGGAGCAAAGGCGCTAGGCCCCGAAGCAAGCGTCGCACAAGGATCTCGCGATCTCTCTGCGTCGAGAATTTCGTGCTTGCCGAAGCGCAACTGAAATCGACGGAGGTTAATGGGGATTCCCAGCGAAGAGCTGCTGTGACATCAGCAAGCTGTCTAAGCAGCCAATCAAAAGGCAGAATTCTCACAGCCAGCCAACCAGGAACTTTTTAAAAATTGTTAGAGAGAGCAACACAAAGCTTGGGGCTCTCACATGGGGAAAAGGCAAACCTGAACAAACTTTTTTTGTAAAAATTACAATTTTTTTTTTTAAAGTTCCTTAAAAAATTTAAATTTTTATTAAGGGGATAAATTTCACACTGCACAAAATTAAAATTAAGTTTTTCCAGGGCTATAACCTTTGTTTAGCAGTCAAGACGCTGTTAAAACCCCAGTTACACCTAATCCCTTGGGGTCTAACTTTTAGTTGGGAATTTAACAGCGTAATTACTGCAGAGGAGCCGAAGTTTTCATCAGTTTCCCCGATTTGAGTGATTACAGCGATTGCCGGCTCTGTGGGTGGGGGGGCCACAGCACAGCCTGCATCAGAGGTGTGAATGACAGACCGCAACTTCGGGATTACCGCGTTACGCTGCGCGTGCGCTAAATCCAGAATTGGCGGTCAGTTTCAAACGCTGCCAGTCCGCCGTCATCGGGACTGCAAATTCCGGGCCGATGGTTTTTCTTGCGACCGTCCCATGCACAGTTGGTTGTGCAGTTCTTGTTCTCCTTCCATTTGCCGGCCCCCCCCCCATGCCTCACCTCTCACACAGCTTGAACTCTCCCATAGGGAAGCGATATTGCCAGCAGCTCTGATCATCCTCGGAGTTGAACACCTTGTCTTTGTGCTTCTCTGATGTGATGTGTCTCTCCCACTGTTTCTCACTGTTGCTGTTTTTCCCACAAAGCCAGCAGTGGTAGCCCATCTAGTCAAAATGCGATGACACAGCAGGTTAGAGGGGGCAAGGGAGAAGCTAAATCAATGTGCACCCTAGAACCAGGGTTACTTCAGTGGCAATAATGACCATCAAATGGCTTCATGGTCTGGCCCCCTTTCCCCATCTCTGCAACCTCCTTCAGTGCTACATCGCAGATCTGCACTCTCTGATTTTTCTGAATCTGGCCTGCTCTGTATCCAATTTACCTCTAGCCCACTCTCTGTGACAGAGCCTTGAGCCATCATGGCCCCATCACTCTGAAATTCAACTCCCAAATCCCTCTGCCTTGTTTCATCCTTGCTCACCTTCCAAAACCTCCTCAAAGACCATCGTTCTGACCATGCCCTTGGTCCCCTTCGCTGCTACTGTTTGGTGTCTGTTGCCCACTCTCCTTTTCTCCGTGAAGTGCATTGGGGCGGGGTGGGGGTTCCCCTTGCTTAAAGCTGCTACAAATGTGCAGGTAACGATGGTGTCATTGGTGGAGGCCCAAGGCTAAAGACAAGACGCTGCCATGGAGAGGGAGGACAATGACAGAATGGAATTGGGAGCTCCCACTAATGGCACACTTGAGCTAAAAGTCCATGGATCAATTCCCCAGTCTGTGCTGGTGTAGCTATCTCAGGGTAGCAACCAGGAGCGCTGCATTAAGCCTTGACCTCCCGGGACTAGATAAAGGAAGGAAAGGCGATCAGACTGGTCTCCTGCTCCTGGTCAATATCTGATGACTTTGCTGCAAAGTGCACGTGGGTCGATATCGGGCGAGTTCAGATTGAGCCCGGCTCTGTTGTGCTCCATCGGCAGATAGCCGACTGACCCTGACTGTCCAGGGTCACACAGGAAGTACGGCCTTGGAGAACACCAACCTAGGAGCAGTCAGCAGGAGAGCTGGCAAGAAAAAGTGGCCTAAAGTACATAGGATAAATGGCGCGGGCCATTCGGCCCAACCAGTCCATGCCGGCGCTTTGCACTGGTGCCAGCACACAGCTTATTGGGCAACCATGGATTGCAACTGGAGGTTTTTAACATCAAAATGATTAAAATGTTGCAGTATTAAGTGTTTAATTCACCACGATACTTCTACAACTATTGATCTGCTCAACCATTCCCTCACCTCCACCCTTGATGCTCTTGTCCCCAGTGAAATCCTTACTCTCTTCCACCCTGGCCGTTTCCCATGGCACGGCTCCCATCTTCTCTCCCTCAAGCCCAAGTGGCGTAAGACTTGAGTGTTTCTGGCACATCTGATCTATCCATTACCAGATCTGGCTGGACCAGATCAAGTGCTATCGGGCCTCACTCCCCTCTGCCAAAATCGACCACTATTGCAGGATCATCCCAGAAGAAAAAGATAACTTCTCTCTACTACCAACCATCTCCTGAAACTCCTCTCCCCTGCCCTCTCTATCCTTACCTCCAACAAGTGTGAGGAGCTCATGGACTTCTTTGTTACTATGATTGAGATCATTTGATTATCTGCTTCTTCCCCTTCCCCTTGCCCACCAAGCTAAACCTCCTCCCATGCTCCAGCATGTCCTAGCCCGATTCCACATAGTTTTTCTCCTCTCTCCTTTGAGCTCATCTTGTCCATGAGACCCACCGCCTACGCCCTTTAACCAATTCCCACTAAACTGCTGACTACCCAACTTCCCATCGTGGCCCCCGTGCTAGCTTACATTGTAAATGGTTCCCTCTCCTCAGGTACGGTCTCCCCCCCTTTCAAAACCACAGTCATCCCCTCTGTCCTCGCAAACTACTGCCCCATCTCCAGCCTCCCTTTCCTCTCCAAAGTCCTTAAATGTGTTGTTGCCCTCCGCAGCTCCATGTCTGAATCTCCCCAATCAGGTTTTGCCCCTGCCATAGTGCTGAAATGGCTCTAATCAAAGTCACAAATGACATCCTCTGCGACTGTGGCCATGTGACGCTCCAGTGCAGTACTGAGGGAGTGCTGTACTGTCAGCGGTGCCGTCTTTCGGATGAGACGTTAAACCGAGACCCCCTCTGCCCTCTCAGGTGGACGTAAAAGATCCCATGGCACTATTTTGAAGAAGAGTAGGGGAGTCCTGGGCAATATTTATCCCTCAACCAACATCACTAAAAGTGATGATCTGGTTATTATCACATTGCTGTTTGTGGGAGCTTGCTGTGCACAAATTGGCTGCCGTGTTTCCTACATAACAACAGTGACTACACTTCAAAAGTACTTCATTGGCTGTAAAGCGCTTTGGGACGTCTTGAGGGCGTGCAAGGCGCTATATAAAGGCAAGTTCTTTCTTTTCTTTAACACGTTGTTAACAAGGGAGGAAATAGTGGAGGCTCTGACTATAATTTTTCAATTCTCTCTGGCTACAGGTGTAGTGCTGGAGGACTGGCAACGTTGTACCGTTGTTTAATAAGGGAGAAAGAGATAGACCAAGTAATTACAGGTCAGTCAGCCTGACCTCGGTGGTGGGCAAATTGTTGGAAAAAATTCTAAGGGACAGTATTAATTGTCATTGAGAAAGGCACGGATTAATCAAGGACAGTCAGCATGGATTTGTTAAGGGAAGGTCGTGCCTGACTAACTTGATTGAATTTTTTGAGGAGGTAACAAGGAGGGTTGATGAGGGTAGCGCGTTTGATGTAGTCTACACGGATTTTAGCAAGTCTTTTGACAAGGTCCCACATGGCAGACTGACCAGAAAAGTAAAAGCCCGTGGGATCCAAGGGAAAGTGGCAATTTGGATCCAAAATTGGCTCAATGGCAGGAAGCAAAGGGTAATGGTCGATGGGTGTTTTTGTGACTGGAAGGCTGTTTCCAGTGGGGTTTCGCAGGGCTCAGTACTGGGTCCTTTGCTTTTTGTGGTATGCATCAATGATTTAGACTTCAATGTAGGGGAATGATTAAGAAATTCGCAGATGATACAAAAACTGGCCGTGTGGTTGATAGTGAGGAAGAAAGCTGTAGACTGCAGGAAGATATCAATGGACTGGTCAGGTGGGCAGAAAAGTGGCAAATGGAATTCAATCCGGAGAAGTGTGAGGTAGTGCATTTGGGGAGGGCTAACAAGGCAAGGGAATACACAATAAATGGTAGGATACTGAGAAGTGTAGAGGAACAGAGGGACCTTGGAGTGCATGTCCACAGATCCCTGAAGGTAGCAGGACAGGTAGATAAGGCGGTTAAGAAGGCATATGGGATACTTTTCTTTATTAGCTGAGGCATAGAATATAAGAGCAGGGGGGGTTATGCTTGAACTGTATAAAACACTAGTTAGGCCACAGCTAGAATACTGCGTGTAGTTCTGGTCACCACATTAAAGGAAAGATGTGATTGCACTAGAGAGGGTGCAGAGGAGATTTACGAGGATGTTGTTAGGACTGGAGAATTTTAGCTATGAGGAAAGATTGGGTAGGCTGGGGTTGTTTTCTTTGGAACAGAGGAGGCCGAGGGGAGACTTAATAGAGGTGTATAAAATTATGAGGGGCCTAGATAGAGTGGATAGGAAGGAACTATTTCCCTTAGCAGAGAGGTCATTAACCAGGGGGCATAGATTTAAAGTAATTGGTAGAAGGATTAGAGGGGATTTGAGGAGAAATATTTTCACCCAGAGGGTGGTGGGGGTCTGGAACTCACTGCCTGAAAGGGTGGTAGAGGCAGAAACGCTCATCACATTTAAAAAGTACTGGGATATGCACTTGAAGTGCCGTAACCTACAGGGCTACGGACCAAGAGCAGGAAAGTGGGATTAGGCTGGATAGCTCTTTGTCGGCCGGCACAGACACGATGGGCCGAATGGCCTCCTTCTGTGCCGTAAATTTCTATGATTCTATGATTTTCTCAACCAATTTTCTCCCCTTGCTGGAGTACAATTCCACAGACATTGAGTGTCCTTCAGTGACTAACCTGTATATCCATTACTTACATATGGGGCTAGACAATGAGTGTTCATAGGTCATGGAGGGTCGGGGAAAAAGGGTGGGGTGGAGGATGGAGGGTGGGAAGGAGGGTGGTGGTGGGAGTGGGGGATAGAGGGTGGGGGATGAGGGATGGGGGGTGGGGGATGGGGCAGTGGAGGGTGGGGAATGGAGGATGGGGGGATGGGGGGTGGGGGATGGGGGAAGGAGGGTGAGGGATGGAGGGTGGGGGTGGAGGGATGGAGGGATAGAGGGTGGAGGGTGGGGGATGGAGGGAGTGGAGGGTGGGGGATGGGGGGGTGGAGGGTGGGGGATGGGAGGGTGGAGGGTAGGGGCAGGGGGGAGTGGAGGGTGGGGGATGGGGGTGGAGGGTGGGGGATGGGAGGGTGGAGGGTGGGGGATGGAGGGAGTGGAGGGTGGGGGATGGGGGGGTGGAGGGTGGGGGATGGGGGGTGGGAGGGTGGAGGGGATGGGGGAAGGAGGGTGGGGGATGGGAGGGTGGGGGATGGGGGAAGGAGGCTGAGGGATGGGAGGGTGGGGGATGGGGGAGTGGAGGGTGGGGGATGGGAGGGTGGAGGGTGGGGGATGGGAGGGATGGGGGAGTGGAGGGTGGGGGATGGGAGGGTGGAGGATGGGGGGGGTGGAGGGTGGGGGAAGGAGGGTGAGGGATGGAGGGTGGGGGAAGGAGGATGGAGGAAGGAGGGTGGGGGTGGGGGTGGGGGGAAGGAGAGTGCTGGCTGCGATGGTGAACACTGGGGTTTATGATTGGAGGCGGAGGCTGGACTGTACTCGCTGCAGGGTTGGATTGTCCTGGAGTTTTACTCCATTTCCTGCGGAGGTGGTGGGAGTGACGGGAGAACTTTCTCAAGAGTTTGATACAGGAGGCTCACCTGTTCCTGGTTGCCTCCTTCAGAATATTGAGCGGGTTGGGTGGAATCTATGACAGAACAAACTGGTCTGTGGAAGAATGGGTCTGATGGCTTTTCTGATTCTGTGCTTTGTGCTGATAGGAAGAAAGAAACAAGAGGGAGAGACAAAGGGAGAAAGCAAGTGAGAGAGAGATGTAAGCAAGGAGAGAGACAGTGAAAGAGAGAGGAGAAAAAGAGAGAGAAAGCAAGCGAGAGAGAGAGGATTAAGAGAGACAACAAGTGAGAAAGCGAGAGAGATACAGCAAGTGAGCGAGAGAGAATCAGAGAGGCAGCAAACAAAAGAGAGAGACAGCGAGCGAGAGAAAGAGGCAGCAACAGAAAACTGTTAAAACATGCAATGGGTGATTTCACAATCCAGGAAAATTAAAACGAATGGCTGGAAAAGCACAGGCTGCGTGACTGCGATTCCCCGCGAGGCCCTCCCCAAGTGCGGCACTCTGCACTGGGGGGGGGTTCCAGATTGTGGCACCGCCCCAATACTCTGTAGGTACTATTGCCCAGTACAGCATTTGTATTCCCAATGTCACTGGCCTGTTGGTTACACAACATCTCAGGTCATTCATAATCAACCTGCCACCATCATAAACAGAAAGAGTCCAATGATTGTTAGAACCTCTAGGGGTCGAGACCCAACTTCTTTTTCTTTTTTTTTTTAAAATTGTCCCAAGAACGTTAGTTCCCACACGTACCCCCACATCGGCATAGTCGGTGGGCATGTGGATCTGCTTCTCGCTCTGCTTGGTGGAGAGTTCTGTTGCCTCCCCAGTCGTCATTGCCTTCTGGTTCTTCAGCCACATCTCGTACACCTGCTGCATGTCATGCACTGCACAGAAGATGTGTCAAATGTAAGGACTTGGTTTACATAGAACAGCGCACTGAGTTTCAGCTCCAACGTACTGTGCTAGAGCAGTAGGATTGGGAGAGGGTTTCGACTGCTGTGCCGACCAAAAGAATCATTTTTGGTGTCAGCCGTGGCTCAGTGGGAGCGTTTTTTCATCTCTGAGGCAGAAGGCCGTGGGTTCAAGTCCCACTGCGGCGACACTCCAGGGCAGTGCTGAGGGAGTGCGGCACTGTCGGAGGTGCGGTCTTTCGAATGGGACTTTTAAAAACGAGGGCCCGCCTGCTCTCTCAGGCGGGTGTAAAAGATCCCATGGCCACTATTTCGAAGAAGAGCAGGGGAGTTATCCCCGGTGTCCTGGGGCCAATATTTATCCCTCAACCAACATCACCAAAACAGATGATCTGGTCATTATCACATTGCTGTTTGTGGGAGCTTGCTGTGCGCAAATTGGCTGCCGCGTTTCCCACATTACAACAGTGACAACACTTCAAAAAATACTTAATTGGCTGTAAAGCGCTTTGGGACGTCCTGAGGCGGTGAAAGACATTAGGATACTTGGGCGATGTAGCAGAGGGCTACTGCTGCTCATGGGACACAGCCAGCAACAGTCAGCGCCTTCAGGAAAGAAATGGGGAAAATTAGAGGAATTTTTTTTTTTACAACACAGTTAAAACAACACAAATCTACTCACTTTTGGTGTCCTTCATATATGTCCAGGCATCACGCTCCTCAATACTGTGAGCAAACGAGCAGTTTCCAATATACTGGCACTTCTTCCCATTTGCAACATGTATACATAACTGGAAAATAAAGCAGATTGATTTATTTTAAGAGTATTGATCCCCACCACGAAGGCCTTGTGTTGGATGGTGGCAGACCCCAAGCGCTGGCCTCTGACGCTGCCACTAGCACAGCCTGAAGTGACCACAAGCTAAAGGCGTCCGAACGTAAGAAGAAGCAGAGTGATTAGCGACACTGCGGGATCTTCCGGCTTCTGGTGCACCCGGTGACGTCATCCTTCTGTGCCGCCAGGTGACATCGCCGCGCATGGGCTATCCGGCGACGTCTTTGCTCTGTGAGCCAGGAATGTTAGCGTTGAGCTTGAAGGCCGCACTGCCTGCCTGCCACTGCCTGGCAGAATCCTGGGTGCGTGGTGTCCAATCACACCGCCCCCTTCCCTGCGTTGTCTGTACACTAGAGATGATGCGGAGATGCCGGTGTTGGACTGGGGTGGACAAATGTGAGAAGTCGCACAACACCAGGTTATAGTCCAACAGCTTTATTTGAAATCACAAGCTTTCGGAGCGCTGCTCCTTCGTCAGGTGAAGTGAAGAGATGCATATAGGCACAGCATATATAGTCAGAGAACACTGCCAGATGATTACAGTTAATCTTTCCAACAAAGTTTTTTGTTTTCCATACAGACCCCAGCATCTGCCACATTGTCTTTGATGTAATGTTTTTCTGACTGACCTGTTTGGACACCATCCACACCTTTGATTGCTGTGATTATCTCTCTGCCGAGGTGTGATAAAGGGCAGTTGGAAAGATTAACTGTAATCATCTGGCAGTGTTCTCTGACTATATATGCTGTGCCTATATGCATCTCTTCACTTCACCTGACGAAGGAGCAGCGCTCCGAAAGCTTGTGATTTCAAATAAAGCTGTTGAACTATAACCTGGTGTTGTGCGACTCCTCACATTTGTAGACTAGAGGGCACGGCGTTGCCTGGAAACGCAGCCTGAGAAGAGAGACCGACAAGAACAGGCCATTTGACCTGTTGGGAGTTGTTGCCTCTTGTGTCCATGGTAACATCCAGCTACAATTCTGACTGCCCCTGATGTTTTTGTCTCAACTAATCTGCCAAGGCAGATTCTTCCAAACATTTACTATTTTTGGCACCTCTCCAAAGCGGGGAAAGGGCGATGGCTAATCTGCCATTAGAACAATGTGACCACTCACATTCCCGGACTACTCTGGGTGTCAGCTGTGGCTCAGTGGGTAGCACTCTCGCCTCTGAGTTCAGGAGGTTGTGGGTTCAAGTCCCGCTCCAGGGACTTGAGCACAAAAATCCAGGCTGACGCTCCAGGGCAGTACTGAGGGAGTGCTGCACTGTCAGAAGTGCCGTCTTTCTTGATATGACGTTAAACCGAGGCCCCGTCCGCCGCCTCAGGTGGATGTAAAAGATCCCACAGCACTATTTCGAAAGATTATCCGGCCATTATCTCATTGCTGTTTATGGGATCTTGCTGTGCGCAAAGTGGCTGCTGCGCTTCCCTACATTACAACAGTGACGACACTTCAAAAGTGCTTCATTGGCTGTAAAGCACTTTGGGACGTCCTGAGGTCGTGAAAGGCGCTGTAGAAATGCGAGATCTTTACTCACGTCGTACTGCTGTGGGATGTTTCTGCAGGATGGCAGCGGTCGGATGGCAACCCACTTCTTCCGCTCGTTCGACATCACCAGCATCACCCGGCGCTCTTTGGCCCATCTATACGGAAAGAACAGGAACACACATTATTCTGGGCACCACACTTTAGGAAGGACGTGAAGGCTTTGGAGAGGGTACAGAAGAGATTTACTAGAATGGTTCGGGGGGGATGAGGGATTATAGTTACGCGGATAGACTAGAGAAGCTGGGGTTGTTCTCCTTGGAGCAGAGAAGGCTAAGAGGAGATTTGATAGAGGTGTTCAAAATCATGATGGGTCTAGATAGAGTCAATAAAGAGAAACTGTTTCCAATGGCTGAAGGGTCGATAACCAGAGGGCACAGATTTAAGGTGATTGGCAAAAGAACCAGAGGCGACATGAGGGAAAACCTTTTTACGCAGCGAGTGGTTAGGATTTGGAATGCACTGGGTGGTGGATACAGATTCAATAGTAGCCTTCAAAAGGGAACTGGATAAATACTTGAAGGAGAAAAAATTTCAGGGATATGGGGAAAGAGCGGGGGAGTGGGACTGACTGGATTGCTCCTAGAAAGAGCCGGCGCAGACTCGATGGGCCGAATGGCCTCCTTCTGTGCTGTCCTATTCTGTGATTCTATAAACCTCAGCACGCATTTAGTTTCTCCTTTGGTCAAAGCTCCATTGAGTGGTCTAGTTGCTCGGTGAAGATGTGCACCGTCCAGTGAGCCACACGGACCAGGAGTTTGCCAGTTTCACTCTCCGCTCTCAGCAACCATGGGTTCGGGATTAGCCAGTGTTCCAGCTTGTGCGTGAGTGTGCGTTTGTGATCAGCATGGTCGTTTGGCCAAGGTACTGCAAGGCGGTTGGTGCCAGGATCCCAGCACATCAGTGACTCCAAGAGAAGAGGGGAGAAGATGGGGAGGGAGCAAACCTGAACCGTGACAGAAGCTGATCAATCTTCAGACTATGAGAATATTCAATGTAAGTAAGAGAGTGAAAGAGGGGGAGAGAGAAAGAAAGAGAGGGAGAGAGAGAGAATGAAAGGGGGGGGAGAGAGAAAGAGAGAACGAGGGGGAGAGAGAGTACGAGGGGGAGAGAAAGAGGGGGAGAGAGAGAATGAGAGGGGGAGGGAGAGAGAGAGAACGAGGGGGAGAGAGAGAGGGAGAATGAAGGGGAGAGAGAGAGGGAGAAAGAAAGATGGGTAGAGAGCGTGAGGGTGAAAGATGGGAGAAAAAGAGGGGGAGAAAAAAACGGGGAGAGAGAGAAAAAGGGGGAGAGAAAGAAGGAGGGGAGATAAAGAGGGAGAGAGAGAGAGGAGGGGAGAGAGAAAGAGGGGGAGAGAGAGAGGAGGGGAGAGAGAGAAAGTGGGGAGAGAGATAGTGAAAGGGAAGAGAGAGAGTGAAAGGGGAGAAAGAGAAGAGAGAAAGGGAAGGAGAGAGAGAAAGAAAAGAGGGAGAAAAAGGGAAAAAGGGCGGGAGGGGAATTGTAAACATGTTCCAAATAGGCATCTTAATGCCTTAACCCCACCCCCAGAAACTCCCACCCCCAGCTGCACCGACATTTCCCCACACAGGCTATCCCGCGGCTCCTCTGATTAAGTGTATAATGTAAAGGACTCACGGGCTCTTCGTGCCACAGACTCGGTCCCATCAGGAACTGCCCCCCCGCCCCCCGCCATGAAAAGTCTTGAAGTAACAGAAAGTGGACTGACCCATGTCGTATTTTGGCACTGCAGTACTTGAGGCTCCTGTCCGGCTCAACGACCTGCCCGTTTCTCCAGCACTGGCCACAAACAAACTTCATTTTCATGTCCAGCGAGTTTGCCTTTCCAGCTCCAGATGACACCTCAACCAATCAGAACACAGAACCATCAGGGCAGATCCGTCAATCAAAATACAGCCAGCAAAGAGCACATCCCCATCTCAGGAGCTCAAAAAGCAGGATGCTCCCAGATTCCATCTCTGGGCTGCTGGGTCAGCGAAAGCGGTGCAACACCTGGGGGGGGGGGGCGGGGGGGGTGCGGTTTGATAACACGGCAACTAAAACTGCCGGCCCTGCTCTGACTCTTGTGGCCAAATACATGTGTGCGTGCAAGGGAGGTGTGTGCGCATGGGAGCAAGGTGCATGCGTGTGAGCGAGGTGTGTGTGTGTGTGTGCTTGCGAGATGCGCGTGTGTGTGAGGTGTGTGTGCGTGAGCGCAAGCGAGGTGTGTGTGCGAGCGAGCGAGGTGTGTGTGCGTGCGTGCGTGCGAGCAAAGTGTGTGTGTGTGTGCGTGCAAGCGAGGTGTGTGTGTGCGTGCAAGCGAGGTGTGTGTGTGTGTGTGCGTGCGAGCGAGGTGTGTGCGTGCGTGCGAGCGAGGTGTGTGCGTGCGAGCAAGCAAGGTGTGTGTGTGTGCGTGCGAGCGAGGTGTGTGTGCGTGCGAGCAAGGTGCGTGTGTGCGAGCGAGGTGTGTGTGCGTGCGAGCAAGGTGTGTGTGTGTGCAAGCGAGGTGTGTGTGCGTGCGAGCAAGGTGTGTGTGTGTGCAAGCGAGGTGTGTGTGTGTGCGTGCGTGTGAGCGAGGTGTGTGCGTGCGTGTGAGCGAGGTTTGTGCGTGCGTGTATATCTTTACTCAACGATGTAATAGAAAATGTATCATTTCATACTTCTCTGCATTAAATTTCATCGGCCATATGTCTTCCCATTTCCAGTCTGTCTCTGTTCTCCTGAAGTCTGTTACTATCCTCCTCGTTGTTTACTATATTTCTGAGTTTCATATCATCTGGAAACTTTGAAATTATATCCTGTACACGCAAGTCCAGGTCATTAATATATATCAAAAAGAGCAGTGGTCCTAATACCGACCCCTGGGGAACACCACTGTATACGTCCCTCCAGTTTGAAAAACAACCATTCACCACTACACTCTGCTCTCTGTCACTTAGCCAATTTTGTATCCACGCTGCCACTGTCCCTTTAATCCCATGGGCTAAGTTTATTATGTGGTACTTTTGTCAAACGGCTTTTGAAAGTCCATAGACATGACATCAACCACACTACCCTCACCCACCCTCTCCTTACGTGGCTCGTTGTCAAATTTTGTTTGATAACGCTCTGGTGAGGCGCCATGGGACGTTTTACCCTGCTAAAGGTGCTATATAAATGCGCGTTCTTGCCGTCACAGATAAATGGGCCATTAACTAGTTCCTGCCTCTCGGCCGAGTCGTTGGCTGTAATGTACCTGTACTCTGCTCATGCTTGCTTCTACATTCAGCCAGTACATCGCAGACTCCTGCACAATCTCATCGTGCGTGATCTCTGCAAGATAAAACAAAGGGGACAACAGTGTCACTACAATGTCACGTGGAATAATGAAACTTCATTATCTGGCAGGTGGCTGCATGGATGCCGACAGTCCTCTGGCACCTTGCCCGAATGGCCAGTCCTCATGTGCGGAAAAAAAGAAAGACTTGCTTTTATATCGCGCATTTCACGATCACCGGACATCCCAAAATGCTTCACAATTAAGCACTTTTTATTGAAGTGTAGTCACTGTTTTAATGTGGGAAACACAGCAGCCAATTTGCGCACAGCAAGCCCCCACAAATAGCAATGTGATAATGACCAGATAATCTGTTTCAGACACTCCAGGGCAGTGCTGAGGGAGTGCTGCACTGTCGGAGGTGCCGTCTTTTGGATGAGACGTTAAACCGAGGCCCCGTCTGCTCTCTCAGATGGACGTAAAAGATCCTATGGCACTATTTCGAAGAAGAGCAGGGGAGTTATAAGAACATAAGAAATAGGAGCAGGAGTAGGCCATTCGGCCCCTCGAGCCTGCTCCGCCATTCAATAAGATCATGGCTGATCATCGACCTCAACTCCACTTTCCTGCCCGATCTCCATATCCCTCGATTCCCCTAGAGTCCAAAAATCTATCGATCTCAGCCTTGAATATACTCAAAGACTCAGCATTCACAGCCCTCTGGGGCAGAGAATTCCAAAGATTCATCCCCGGTGTCCTGGGCCAATATTTATCCCTCAATCTACATCACTAAAATAGATTATCTGGCCATTATCACATTGCTGTTTGTGGGAGCTTGCTGTGCGCAAACTGGCTGCCGCGTTTCCTACATTACAACAGTGACTCCACTTCGAAAAGTACCTCATTGGCTGTAAAGCGCTTTGGGACGGCTGGTGGTTGTGAAAAGCGCTGTAGAAATGCAAGTCTTTCTTTTTTTCCCCTCACCCCATGTTGCTCCTGATGGATGATCCCAGACTCCCAAAATACAGCAATTGGCCAGGCTTCAGCCTAGATCGCCCAACCCTTCCCAACAGAGATGCAGGGTGGGTGTCGGTAAATTAAAATAGTTCATTTAAAAACTGACGGGAGATCGTTTTTGCTCATGAAGACAACAGGTGCTGTTTGTCGCATTTGTAGCATATAACGTGCAGCATAGTATTCTGCTGCTACGGTACAGCGGTGTTTAAGGAGGCCTGTCCCTTTAAGGCCACAGAGTCTCACTGTCGTAAGTAAACACAAACGGAGGACAGTCAGAGCTTAATTGCTGTTGGCGAGGGAAATTTGTAGATCGGCGGGTGCTTGTAAATTCCCAGCTCCAGGTCAGGGAAAGTAAAGTTACAAAATGACTGACTTGCTTTCTCTCTTTTTTAAAAATTAGTTTTGACACTTTGCAGTGGACACTCCCAAACTTTTACATAGACAGGTGACATCCGGGATGGAAAACGTTTCATACGATTCTCCGTTGGTGTACCTGAACTTTGTTGCATCACCCAGACCTTGAGCTCGATGAGGCTGTGGGCGAAGTTACAGCTGTCCTCCCGCAGGCACCCGTATCGCACCTCGTGACGGCACACGTCGAACTGGCAGTGTTCCTGGAACTGGCGGATCTTGGAGTACTTAACCGTTGTGACGCGCAGCATGTGGACCAGGCACCTGGGGCAGATCCACAAAGGGGATAAATACATACCTCGGAAAAGCAAAGTATCAGCAACATTTAGAACCAAATTCATCCCGTTCAGCCCCTCGAGCCTGTTCCGCCATTCAATTAGATCATGGCTGATCTGTATCTTAACTCCATCTGCCCGCCTTGGTTCCATAACCCTTAATACCCTTGCCTAACCTAGTAAAACCCAATTTTCAGTAACATTTATAAGCAATTTCATCCCTCTTTAGGAACACAGGAACAGGAGGAGGCCATTCAGCCCCTCAAGCCTGTTCCACCATACAATTAGATCTTGGCTGATTGGTTTCTGAACCATCTGCCCGCCTTGGTTCCGTAACCTTTACCTATCAAAAATCTATTAATATTTTGAACAGAAAAATGAGTTTCTGCCAATTGTCTCCTCCATTCTATTGAAGGCTCGTCGGGTTCCCATTTCCACAGGTTAAAGTTGTCCTCCAGTGTGCTGCCCAAGTAGCTATTCTTCATGTGTTAACCCGGATTAGGAGTTTTTTTTAAATTCGCTTATGGGATGTGGGCGTCGCTGGCAAGGCCAGCATTTATTGCCCATCCCTAATTGCCCTTGAGAAGGTGGTGGTGAGCCGCCTTCTTGAACCGCTGCAGTCCGTGTGGTGAAGGTACTCCCACAGTGCTGTTAGGCAGGGAGTTCCAGGATTTTGACCCAGCGACGATGAAGGAACGGCCGATATACTTCCAAGTCAGGATGGTGTGTGACTTGGAGGGGAACTTGGAGGTGGTGGTGTTCCCATGCGCCTGCTGCCCTTGTCCTTCTAGGTGGAAGAGGTCGCGGGTTTGGGAGGTGCTGCCGAAGAAGCCTTGGCGAGTTGCTGCAGTGCATCTTGTAGATGGTACACACTGCAGCCACGGTGCGCCGGTGGTGGAGGGAGTGAATGTTTAAGGTGGTGGATGGGGTGTCAACAAACTATTCGGCCACAGATGCCATCACAGTCCGATGTCACCACATGCACACTTTCCAGGAGGAGTCACTGCAAAGTGTTAAGGAGTGGAAAGCCTGGCTGATTTTTTTTTTCGCCTTCCGAGCTCTGGGACACTGATGTAACTTGCAGCACTCCAGCTGCTGCCCTGACTGCCGTCAGTTCACTCAGCACAAATCAGGATTCGGATCTGGGACCTTCCAGGCTTAATACCGGGCTACCTTTACCCACTGGGTCATCAGGGAGCTCCCCTCCTTGCCTCCTGCGCACTCACTTATTCTGTTCAAAGTTGTGCTTAGTTTCCGGGTTGGAGCAGACTGATGCGCCGTCCTTAATCTTCTTGCTTATCAACCTGGGCTTGCTGTCGAAGCATTCCTGCAACAGAAAGCATAGACTGAGCATCAGAGACTGACACATTATAAGCTGAGAAGTCGCACAACACCAGGTTATAGTCCAACAGTTTTGTTTGAAATCACGAGCTTTCGGAGCGCTGCTCCTTCACCTGACGAAGGGGCAGCCGCTCCGAAAGCTTGTGACTTCAAACAAAACTGTTGGACTATAACCTGGTGTTGTGCGACTTCTCATTTTTGTCCACCCCAGTCTAACACCGGCATCTCCGCATCATGGACATTATAAGCTGGACAGAGGGATGAAGGAACAGATTCTGATCTTACATACCCATTTAAGGGGAGAGAGATACAGGATATAGTGCCCTTTAAATTTGGCAGTTACTGATTTAAGGACAGGAGCAAAAAGTCAAGAATGAGAAAAGGGAATTTACACAGAATATGCAGCACAGGAACAGTAGGCATCTCTGTATTGTAAAAGTCGCATAGCCAGGTGGTGAAGGATAGAGTACTAGAGCCTAGTCTTTAGTTGCTTACAAGCCTTTATTTTCAAAGACACACATTACATACTGTGCACCCCCAAGATAAACATGCATCTCTTCCCCAGCCTGCTCCCATATACAGTAAACTCTTTCTTATCCGGCACCTATGGGACCAGGATGGTGCCGGTTGATGAAAACTTCTGGATAACAGAGAGGTATACCTACCACGGTGCTGCTTTTCCACTCACCGTCACCACTGACTAACTCGGCCACTGCGGGAGACTCGGACTCAGCAGAACGAGTGCTGGATGGATTCGGCAAGATTACCGGTTCTTGAGGTCTTGTTTTGTATTGAGATATATCTATTTTGCCGGTTATTAAAGTATTCCGGATGATAAAGCGCCGTTTAAACCAGAGTTTACTGTAATATATTAATTATACCCACTCCCCAATTAATACCCACCACTTGAATACAATTAATATGTATGTGATCAGCAACTTTTACCAATTCTCAACATCCTAGTTGTAGAGATCTGGGATTGAACCTGGGACCTGTCATGGTTGGTATGGCTGAGATATGGAGACTTCACCTCTGAATGGATTGAGAAAGGCCAAGAGCTCCTCAAGCTGGTACTAAGTAGAATGTACAGCGCAGAATCAGGCTGTTTGGCCCAAATGGTCCATGGCGACGTTTATGCTCCACACGAGCCTCCTCTCACCCCCTCTTCATCTCACCCCCTCAGCATATCCTTCTATTCCTTTCTCCCTCGTGTGTTTATCTGGCCTTCACAGCTTATCGCTCTGGCTCCCCCACCTGGCATTAAACTGCACTCCAAACTCCCCTAATGTCTTTAACTCCACTATTTCAACCAGTTAGTTACTCCAAACATTTATCATTTAATTTTCACTCATTTCCAATGTTTTTTGTCCTGTTGTCTTACTGACCGACCTTGAAGTCATATTTTGATTCACGTTATCCATACCATTTTATTACGTTAGCCACCTTGATGAGGTCTCCCCTGAAGCTTCCCTCTGGAGTGTAGCGGGTTAAACTTCTCCAATATTTCCTCACAGGACGGAAACGATTCTAGGTGCAGCCTGTAACTGCCGCACCATTCAATTAGCACGTACAAGTCATGTGTTTTCGGGCAAGTTATTATTTCCCTCTCCTT
This sequence comes from Squalus acanthias, assembly GCA_030390025.1. Taxonomy (NCBI): domain Eukaryota; kingdom Metazoa; phylum Chordata; class Chondrichthyes; order Squaliformes; family Squalidae; genus Squalus; species Squalus acanthias. The sequence continues at coordinate 18,636,755 of CM059450.1, forward strand.
TCCAATGGCCTTCCCTGGGCAAGAGCAGGATTAGACTGTTGGGCGGTTCTTCATTTCCCAGAGCGTAGTGAGCCTCTGGAATGTGTTGCTGGCTGGTGTGATGGGTGCTGACTCTCTGCCTTCAAGAGGGAGCTGGGCCGGTTCCTGACTGGGGCAGAGATCGCATCAGATCGAAGGTAAGTGTCTTTATAGAGAACGCTTCCGTCCAGTTCTGGTCACCACACTTTAGGAAGGATGTGACGGCACTCGAGAGGGTGCAGTGGAGATTTACCAGAATGGTTCCGGGGATGGGGGATCTTAGCTACAAGGACAGGTTGGAGAAGCTGGATTTGTTTTCATTAGAGCAAAGGAGGTTGAGGGGTGATTTGATAGAGGTGTACAAGATTATGACGGGTTTGGATAGGCTAGACGGGGAAAGGCTGTTCCCACTAGTTGATGGTACAAGGACTAGGGGACACAGATTTAAGGTTTTGGGCAAGAGATACAGAGGGGATTTGAGGAAAAACTTTTTTACGCAGCGAATGGTGAGGACCTGGAACTCGCTGCCGACGGAAGTGGTGGAAGCAGAGACACTCAATGTTTTCAAGGGGAGACTGGATAGGCACTTGAGGGAAATAAATTTGCAGGGCTACGGGGATAGAGCGGGGGAATGGGATTGACTGGATTGCTCTACAGAGAGCCGGCACGGACTCGATGGGCCGAATGGCCTCCTTCTGTGCCGTATGACTCTAGGACTTGGTCCGTGTGATCTCCTGGACTGGATTCGATCGCCTGAGGAGGGCGGAGGGGAATTTTCCAGAGTACTTTGACCCATTATTGGCCCTGGAGTTTTTCCCTTCTTTTCTGCCTCTCCCAGGAGATGACATGGCTGGAGGAGGGTGCGAGCAGGGGGGAGGAAGTAGGAAGCGTCTAGTCATGATGGTCCGGCTATCGTGGGATGGGGCAGGCTTGATGGACAAGCTGGTCTTTTCCTGCCCATCAATTGTGTATGTTGGTAAGAGGGAGGGCGGGCAACCTGCTCCCAGGCCCGGGAGTTTGCCTTCGAAGGAAGTGCGTGGAAGTTGGAGGAAATGGAACGGTTACCGAGAAAGATTTTGTGCCAAAATATGTAAAAATGTCAAGACAACAGCATCCCAAGACTGCGTTGCTGGAGTGATTTATTGATGGTAGGCGTCGTCAGGCAGATGTGAGCGATGGCACGCGGGGAAGGGTCAATGACTGAACTGGATGCAAAAACAGGAGGAGGAAGGATTTGTTTTTAGTGGGACAATATGGCTCAGAGCTGGAGACTATAGTTCTGAGTATTATCTTTGGGTAGGTTCTGAAGATACTGCAAAGGCATGTTGAAAGAACACAAGCCTGGCCGCACAGTACATTCGCTACGTTCGGCATTTGGGCACAGAAATAGTTTGGTGCCATTTATATTGAGGTGACCAGCATAGATGGATTTAAGGGGGAAGCTGGATAAGTATATAAGGGAGATGTTGGCCTGAGCGAGAACACTGATGTTGGTGCGCCTATCCTGCCAATGGATTTGCAGGATCTTGCAGAGGCAGCGTTGGTGGTACCTCTCCAGTGCTTCGAGGTGCCTGCTGTACAAGGTCCATGTCTCTGAGGTATACAGGAGGGCCACATCGTCCGCATGCCTGATACGAGACTCCCCAAACAAGCGCTCTACTCGGAGCTCCGACACGGCAAGAGAGCCCCAGGTGGGCAGAGGAAACGCTTCAAGGACACCCTCAAAGCCTCCTTGAAAAAGTGCAACATCCCCACCGTTAACCTGGGAATCCCTGGCCCAAGACCGTACAAAGTGGAGGAGAAGCATCCGGGAAGGCGCCGAACACCTCGAGTCTCTGCACCGGGAGTAAGCGGAAGCCAAGCGCAAGCAGCGGAAGGAGCGCACGTCAACCCAAGCACCCCACCTACCCGCCCTTCAACCACCGTCTGCCCCACCTGTGACAGAGACTGTAGGTCCCACACTGGACTCATCAGTCACCTGAGAACTCATTCTTCATGTGGAAGCAAGTCATCCTCGGTTCCGAGGGACTGCCTAAGAAGAAGATGATATGAGGGAGAAAGGAATAGAAGGATATGCCAATAGGGTGAGATGGAGAGAGGTGGGAGGAAGCTCGTGTGGAGCATAAACACCGGCACGGAACAGTTGAACCGAATGGCCTGTTTCTGTACATTCCATCCAATAGCTCAGTATGGGCATGAAAGTGACCTAACAACAACAACAACTTGCATTTATATAGCGTCTTTAACGTAGCAAATGTGCTTCACAACAGCGTTATTAGTACTTTTTTTTTTTAACACCCGAGCCACATGAGATATTAGGGCAGATGAGGGGTAGGTTTTGAGGAGTATCTTAAAAGGAGGAGAGAGAGGCGGAGAGGTTTAGGGAGGGAATTCCAGAGCTCGGGGCCCAGGCAGCTGAAGGCACGGCCGCCAATGGCGGAGCGATTAAAATCGGGAGATGCGCAAGAGGCCAGGATCGGAGGAGCGCAGAGATCCCGGAGGCTTTAGGACTGGAGGAGGTTACAGAGATAGGGAAGGGCCGAGGGCCACGGCGGGATTTGAAAACCAGGATGAGGATTTTAAAATCGAGGCGTTAGTTTAATTTAACTGGGTAAATGAAGTGGTGACGACTGTTATAAAAACAGAAAATGCTGTGGAGATACTCAGCAGGTCAGGCAGCATCTGTGAAGAGAGAAACAGAGTTAACGTTTCAGGTCGATGACCTTTCGTCAGAACTGGAAAAAAGCAGGAAATGGAACAGAATTTTAAGCAAGTGTAGGGGCTGGGAAATGGGGGAGGGGATGAAAGAACAAAAGGGAAGGTCTGTGATAGGATGGAAGGCAGGAGAGATTAAGAGACATTAAGAGATATTCAAGGCAAAAGGAGGTGGTAATGGGACAGGTTAAGAAACAAAGGATGGCTCGAGATGAAGTGTAAATTGCGCTGGCAGAATGAAAGACAGCTGCCATGTGGGAGAGATGTGAGAAGTCGCACAACACCAGGTTATAGTCCAACAGTTTTATTTGAAATCACAAGCTTTCGGAGCTGCTGCTCCTTCGTCAGGTGAACGTCAGACGAAGGAGCAGCAGCTCCGAAAGCTTGTGATTTCAAATAAAACTGTTGGACTATAACTTGGTGTTGTGCGACTTCTCACATTTGTCCACCCCAGTCCAACACCGGCATCTCCGCATCATGTGGGAGAGAAGAACAGAAGGCACAAACAAAAAGTGTGGATAAAAATTATATATGTGATAGGGGCCAGGTCTCAACCTCTCCTGCCTTCTATCCTATCACAGACCTTCCCTTTTGTTCTTTCATCCCCTCCCCCATTCCCCAGCCCCTACACTTGCTTAAAATTCCGTTCCATTTCCTGCTTTTTTCCAGTTCTGACGAAGTGTCATCGACCTGAAACGTTAACTCTGTTTCTCTCTCTCTCCACAGATCCTGCCTGACCTGCCGAGTATCTCCAGCATTTTATTTTCTGTTTTTATTTCAGATTTCCAGCCTCCGCAGTATTTTCTTTTTGTATTGGCGACGACTGTTGCCTGGTCGGCGGGGGGGGCGGTGCCGTTAAAAAGACTTCCCAGCTGCGCGACGCCGTCTCACCTCACAAAGGAACATGAAGAGGCCGAGATGTTCCTTCAGCAGTTTAGCGACCGTGAGGCTGCATCTTGTGTCGCCCCCTAGGGGATCGAAGAGTAGCTCGCGGTTTATCGCTCCCTTGCGCTCCAGCGTCCAAACATCTATCTCCTCCTGGCAATAGGCAAACGTACAGTGATCCCCATACTTGCAATCCTCCTTACTTATTATATCTATAAAGAAACAAAATGGGAGAACATCACCTTTGCGACTAGGTTACGGTGCACATTGTAAACCCGATCCCCTTCTCCGGCAGTCCCTCGCTTTCCTTAGCTCTTTTTTTCCCCCCAGAAGGAACATAGGAACGAGGAGGAGGCCGTTCAGCCCCCTCAAGCCTGTTCCGCCATTCAATGAGCTCATGGCTGATCTGCCACCGAACTCCATATGCCCGCCTTTGCCCCATATCACTTAATACCTTTTGGTTAACAAAAATCCATCAATCTCAGATTTAAAATCAACTGATCCGGCATCGATTGCCGTTTGCGGAAGAGAGTTCCAAACTTCTACCACCCTTTGTGTGTAGAAGTGTTTCCTAACTTCACTCTAATTTTTTAGACTATGCCCCCTAGTCCTAGAATCCCCAACCAGCGGAAATAGTTTCTCTCTATCGACCCCATCTGTTCCCCTTAATATCTTGAAAACTTCAATCAAGTCTCCCCTTAACCTTCCAAATGCCAAGGAATACAACCCGAGTTTGTGTAACCTCCCCTTGGAGTCCAGGTATCATTCTGGTAAATCAACGCTGCGCTAACATCTGCTGGGAGCAGGCACCCGCATCTCTCCAGTACGTTGCCAAGCGGCTGTTCTTCACGTGTGAGCTGAGGCAGCAAGTGCTGGTAGGCTATTGCACTGTGGAAGGCATAACAATTGAGCCTCGTCCCATCTCTGCTAATCTTTAGCACAAATCTCCTGTAAGCATGGATTCCTTTCTGGGCCACAGTTCCCCAAATTATGTCACTCACCAGTAAAAAGATAGACTTACATTTTATATATAGCACCTTTCACATCGTCAAGACGTCCCATGTGCTTTACAGCCAATTTTGAAGTGTAGTCGCTGTTGTAATGTAGGAAATGCAACAGCCAATTTGGGCACAGCAAGCTCCCACAAACAGTAATGAAATAAAAGTTCAGATGATCTGTTTCTAGGTGTTGATTGAGGGATAAATATTGGCCAGGACACCGGGGAGAACTCTCCTGTTCTACATCGAAATAGTGCCATGGGATCTTTTATATGCACTCAAGAGGGTAGACGGGGCATCGGTTTAACGTCTCACCTGAAAGATGGCAACTCCGACAGTGCGGCGCTCCCTCGGTATCGCACTGGGAGTGTCAGCCAGGATTATGTGCTCAAGTCCCTGGAGTGGGACTTGAACCCACAACCTTCTGACTCAGAGGCGAGAAGTGCTACCCACTGAGCCACAGCTGACACTTTGCCCAAGTGGCCAATTTACAAGCGCGACTCTTGATTGAGTGTCAGCGGGCCGACAGACGGTCTAGAAAATCATCACCGAGCCCCGATCCCAGCCTCTCTTCGGGGTTAGATTTCCAACTTACAGCCGGGCGAGGTGTTGTGGATTAGCCGCCAGTTATAGAAAATATAACAATGGAAACGGAAATTGGGCAGTTTCTGTAATGGGCGGCCACAACCTTTAACGTCAGTTTTACAGCCAGTGACAAGTTGGAAATCTACATCCCAACATCCACACGTGGACTTCAGGTGGAGTCTACATGGACAGCCGGCGGGGCTCTCTGGGCGGGGACAGCCGGCGGGGCTCTCTGGGCGGGGACAGCCGGCGGGGCTCTCTGGGCGGGGACAGCCGGCGGGGCTCTCTGGGCGGGGACAGCCGGCGGGGCTCTCTGGGCGGGGACAGCCGGCGGGGCTCTCTGGGCGGGGACAGCCGGCGGGGCTCTCTGGGCGGGGACAGCCGGCGGGGCTCTCTGGGCGGGGACAGCCGGCGGGGCTCTCTGGGCGGGGACAGCCGGCGGGGCTCTCTGGGCGGGGACAGCCGGCGGGGCTCTCTGGGCGGGGACAGCCGGCGGGGCTCTCTGGGCGGGGACAGCCGGCGGGGCTCTCTGGGCGGGGACAGCCGGCGGGGCTCTCTGGGCGGGGACAGCCGGCGGGGCTCTCTGGGCGGGGACAGCCGGCGGGGCTCTCTGGGCGGGGACAGCCGGCGGGGCTCTCTGGGCGGGGACAGCCGGCGGGGCTCTCTGGGCGGGGACAGCCGGCGGGGCTCTCTGGGCGGGGACAGCCGGCGGGGCTCTCTGGGCGGGGACAGCCGGCGGGGCTCTCTGGGCGGGGACAGCCGGCGGGGCTCTCTGGGCGGGGACAGCCGGCGGGGCTCTCTGGGCGGGGACAGCCGGCGGGGCTCTCTGGGCGGGGACAGCCGGCGGGGCTCTCTGGGCGGGGACAGCCGGCGGGGCTCTCTGGGCGGGGACAGCCGGCGGGGCTCTCTGGGCGGGGACAGCCGGCGGGGCTCTCTGGGCGGGGACAGCCGGCGGGGCTCTCTGGGCGGGGACAGCCGGCGGGGCTCTCTGGGCGGGGACAGCCGGCGGGGCTCTCTGGGCGGGGACAGCCGGCGGGGCTCTCTGGGCGGGGACAGCCGGCGGGGCTCTCTGGGCGGGGACAGCCGGCGGGGCTCTCTGGGCGGGGACAGCCGGCGGGGCTCTCTGGGCGGGGACAGCCGGCGGGGCTCTCTGGGCGGGGACAGCCGGCGGGGCTCTCTGGGCGGGGACAGCCGGCGGGGCTCTCTGGGCGGGGACAGCCGGCGGGGCTCTCTGGGCGGGGACAGCCGGCGGGGCTCTCTGGGCGGGGACAGCCGGCGGGGCTCTCTGGGCGGGGACAGCCGGCGGGGATCTCTGGGCGGGGACAGCCGGCGGGGATCTCTGGGCGGGGACAGCCGGCGGGGATCTCTGGGCGGGGACAGCCGGCGGGGATCTCTGGGCGGGGACAGCCGGCGGGGATCTCTGGGCGGGGACAGCCGGCGGGGCTCTCTGGGCGGGGACAGCCGGCGGGGCTCTCTGGGCGGGGACAGCCGGCGGGGCTCTCTGGGCGGGGACAGCCGGCGGGGCTCTCTGGGCGGGGACAGCCGGCGGGGCTCTCTGGGCGGGGACAGCCGGCGGGGCTCTCTGGGCGGGGACCCAGTGATCTGAAGCAACTTTCACCAATTCTCGACTCCCTAGTTGTAGAGCTCAGATCTGGGACTGAACCTGGGACCTTCATGGTCTGTATGGCTCAGAGATGGAGACTTTACCTCTGTGCCATCATAGTGACTTCAGAAAGGCCAATAACCCCCTCAAGCAGGTACTACATAGAATGTACAGCACAGAATCAGGCCATTCGGCCCAACTGGTCCGTGCTGGTGTTTATGCTCCACACGAGCCTCCTCCCACCCCTCTCTAACTCACCCTATCGGCATATCCTTCTATTCCTTTCTCCCTCATGTGCTTATCTAGCTTCCCCTTAAATGTATCGATACTATTCGCCTCAACCACTCCCTGTGGGAGCGAGTTCCACATTCTCACCACTCTCTGGGTAAAGAAGTTTCTCCTGAATTCCCTACTGGATTTATTAGTGACTCTCTTATATTTATGGCCCTAGTTTTGGTCTCCCCCACAAGTGGCACTAAGTGACATGCCCCTCCGTACCTTTGCATATGTAGTAAGGTCCTCCGTAATTATTCCTGGTGGGCCGAGGCCTGATTTTCTTCCATCGTGCGTCTGTTGAAATCATCAGTCTTCCAATCAAAAGATCTTTTTTACACTTATGATCTATCTCAGGGTTATAATGATAATCTAATGCTTTAACTCCTGAAACACAAGGGGAGAAAAACTTCAGAGGCAAATTAGATTGATGGGCCAAGGCATAGAAACTGGAATAAGCAAACCGTTTTAAGTGAATTTGTACCTTCCCTTTTCCCTCCTTTTTAGTTGATTGATTGATTCAATCTTAATGTCCTTGTTGTTTTCGTTCTTTGCCAATTATCTCCTCTGCTCTCTCCTAGGGACATAGGCCTAAACATTCGGTTGCTTTGCGCCTCCCGTTAGCGCCCTCTAATGGGGCGCAAAGCAACTAGCGCCCGGGCGCGGCGCCGCCAACGCCTCCCGCGAAATTCAGCGGGAGGTTAGCGGCGGCGGTAACCGTTAGCGCCCCATGGTGCTGCGCCACCGGCGATGACGTCATTACCGTGCGCAGTGCCCCGCTCGCGATCTTCCTTAGTGCCCCCTGACTTACCGCCAGCCGCTATGTCCGACGGGGTCAGGGGGGCCTACCTGTGGCCGGGGCGGCGCATTTTTGTTGCTGGCCGCCTGCCAACACCTGCCCCCTCTGCTGTCCCCGGCCTCCTCTGAAGCCCGCCCCGCAGAGTGCTGGCTGCGCTCCATGAGCCCGGCACTTCTCTCGAGTGCCGGGCTCATTTGCCGGCACTCCGATCCGTGGTGGCCCAGCTGGGCCCCGGGTCATGCTGCGCAAGGCCCCTCCCCTTTAAGAAGGGGAGCTGCGGCACGTAGCACCGCGATATTCACTCACAGCACCCCAAGAGGGAGGCGGGGCGCTTCCAGTAGCACCCCGTTTCCCTCTTGGGGCGCTACCGATTAATTTTGGCCGTGGGGGCGCTCCCGGCGAAGTTAGCGCCCCGAAGGGGCCGCGACTCAATTTTTTCCCCATAGAGTTCTCCGGCCTACCAGTTCTGAGGCCAATACAGCCATACCTGGCTGAGATCAGTTACATAGAAACATAGAAGATAGGAGCAGGAGTAGGCCATTCGGCCCCTCGAGCCTGTTCCGCCATTTAATGAGATCATGGCTGATCATCCAAACTCAGTACCCTGTCCCTGCTTTCTCTCCATATCCCTTGATCCCTTTAGCCTTAAGAAATATATCTCACTCCTTCTTGAATATATTTAATGAATTGGCCTCAACTGCCTTGTGTGGTAGAGAATTCCACAGGTTCACCACTCTCTGGGTGAAGAAATTCCTCCTCATCTCAGTCCTAAATGGCTTACCCCTTATCCTTAGACTGTGACCCCTGGTTCTGGACTCCCCCGCCATCGGGAACATCCTTCCTGCATCTAGTCTGTCTAGTCCGGTTAGAATTTTATAAGTTTCAATGAGATCCCCTCTCATTCTTCTAAACTCTAGCGAATATAAGCCTAATCGACCCAATCTCTCTTCAAACGTCATTCCTGCCATCCCAGGTATCAATCTGGTGAATCTTCGCTGCACTCCCTCCATGGCAAGAACATCCTTCCTCAGATAAGGCGACCAAAACTGCACACAATACTCAAGGTGTGGTCTCACCAAGGCCCTGTACAACTGCATCAAGACATCCTTGCTCCTGTACTTGAAACCTCTCGCTATGAAGGCCAACATACCATTTGCCTTCTTAACCGCCTGCTGCACCTGCATGCTTACCTTCAGCGACTGGTGCACAAGGACACCCAGGTCTCGTTGCACTTCCCCTTTTCCCAATTTATTGCCGTTCAGATAATAATCTGTCTTCCTGTTTTTGCCACCAAAGTGGATAACCTCGCATTTATCCACATTATACTGCATCTGCCATGCTTCTGCCCAATCACCCAACCTGTCCAAATCATACTGGAGTTTTTCGGCATCCTCCTCACAGCACACACGCCCACCCAGCTTTGTGTCGTCTGCAAACTTGGAGATATTACATCTAGTTCCCTCATCTGGATCATTAATATATATTGTGAATAGCTGGGGTCCTAGCACCGATCCCTGCGGTACCCCACTAGTCACTGCCTGCCACTCGGAAAAAGACTCGTTTATTCCAACTCTTTGCTTCCTGTCTGCCAACCAGTTCTCTATCCAAGTCAGTACCTTACCCCCAATCCCTTGTGCTTTAACTTTGCACGCTAATCTCTTATGCGGGACCTTATCGAAAGCCTTCTGAAAGTCCAAATACACCACATCCACTGGATCTCCCTGATCTATTCTACCAGCTACATCCTCAAAAAATTCCAGTAGATTAGACAAGCATGATTTACCTTTTGTTGACTTTGTCCGATCCTGTCACTGTTTTCCAAGTGCTCTGCTATTACATCTTTTATAATGGACTCTAGCATTTTCCCCACTACCGATGTCAGGCTTACCGGTCTATAATTCCCCGTTTTCTCTCTACCACCTTTTTTACTGTAAGGAAAAGGTTAGCTGCCCGCAGTTAGATGCACTGCTACCAAAGACTTGACGGTCCGGTCAAGCACGTGTCCACATAGACCTCTTAAGTTTTCCTGTCGTAACTGGGGCTTTGCTTGCAGCCCTTGTGAACCCACCTCATTGTCTTTGATGTAATGTTTTCCTGACTGACCTGTTTGGACACCATCCACACCTTTGATTGCTGTGATTATCTCTCTGCCGAGGTGTGATAAAGGGCAGTTAGAAAGATTAACTGTAATCATCTAGCAGTGTTCTCTGACTATATATGCTGTGCCTATATGTATCTCTTCACTTCACCTGACGAAGGAGCAGCGCTCCGAAAGCTTGTGATTTCAAATAAAGCTGTTGGACTATAACCTGGTGTTGTGCGACTTCTCACATTTGTCCACCCCAGTCCAACACCGGCATCTCCGCATCGCAGCCCTAGTAGTGACAGACACTCAACGCGGCCAGAGAAACGAGACCTTTCCATCGCTGCTCAGCTGACCCTGCTGGCAGGAGGCCCACCCGGGCAGGCAACCCTCGTGGGTGAGCGCACGCGGCCGGAGGACGGCGCGTGGCCTTGAGCGGGGAAGCCGGGAGGAGTGGCGGCTGCTCGCGGCAGTAGTTCCCCCCCCCCTTTACCTGTTTTCACGAAGCAGGCGGAGCAGGCCTGGCACAGGTCGTGGGAGTCGCTGAGCGGGTTCTTCGTCAGCGACGACAGGAACGATCCTCCGCTTCCTCGCAATAACCCCAGGAGCGTCGCGGAGCCGCTCGACGTGGACATGCTGTTCGCTTGCTTACCCTGCCGCACAAAAGGAGGAGGAGGAGGAGGTGGTGGCAGTCAAGGAAAGAACAAAGTTCGGCATCGCCTTACTTGCTGGATAAACGCACTGAATTGCAAAGACAATCCCTCGTCAGCTATCTACCGTCCTGTCTTCAGGGTGTTGTCTCCGTGATGGGCTACAGTTCCGTGGGCCCCTGCTGTCCTCCAGGGGCTCACGCAACGTCCACTACGCGTATGTGAGCTTTGGCAATGAGTGTCAGCGGACTATTCGACTGTGGGAAGCATCGCAGCCGATTCTTAATCCTGTCCTGACATCGACAGAAGTGCGCTCTCCACTAATGCTCGGCGGAGCGTGATCAGGAGCGGAACTCTCGGCTTATTTGTACCACTGTAGCACAGGCCAGATATCGCACCTCCAACTGCTGTCCCAGCTAACTCCGCACAGATCGGGAATCTCACCGCGGATCCTCTGGTCTGGTTGGCGTAGCAAGACAGTACTTGACTAACCCAACCACTGCACGAGCCCTTCCCTCCCATTATATAGATGTTCTGATCCCATTGCACAGTTCCTTAATAAATTATTGCATGTTTATCATGATTTTGCGTTACTTCCCCAGTGTTCAATCAGACATGGTCAACCTAAATGATTTGGCAACACTCAATTGTTGTTGATTGCATGTCAGATAAATCCGACCTTTCAAAAAAGTGCTGTCCATTCAATTTAACCTGTGCTCTTTGGATACTGATAGCCAAGTTCCGCACCCATGAGGACGGCCTCAACCGGGATCTTGGTTTCATGTCACGCTACATGACGTAGAGTCATCCAGATTCGAGTCGTCGTTGGCTTGTTCACAGATGTGATTTCCAGTTTTAAAAAAAAAAAGTAAAAAGCTTAACCATACAGACTGCAGCATTTGACACGTTGGACCCCCTGTGACCCCACCTCATTGTCTTAGCTGTATTTTGCTGTGTCTTTGATGTAATGCCTTCCTGACTGGCCTGATTGTCTCTCTGCCGAGGTGTGATGGAGGGCAGTCAGAAGGATTTACTGTAGTCGTCTGTCATTGTACGCTGCACATTGTTCTCTGTCTATATATGCTTTGCTGATTTGTATTCCTTCACTTTACCTGAAGAAGGAGCAGCGCTCCGAAAGCTCGTGATTTCAAATAAAACTGTTGGACTATAACCTGGTGTTGTGCGACTTCTCATTTTTGTCCACCCCAGTCCAACACCGGCATCTCCGCATCTTTGGATTCTTAATCTAGCTCTCTGGATTACTAGTCCAGTAACATAACCACTAGGCTACCTGCATACACACTTCAAACACAGAACAGTTCTAATGCTAGTCGAACTACCTCTCCGGGTGTTGCGAGGACAAGGTACGCCGGATTGTCAATGCCAGCATAGTGTGCAGAGTTCCCAATCTTGGTTGCGTCGCTGCAGAAAGGAGCTGAGCGGAGCCACAGGCGTCAGCTGCGGCTCAGTGGGTAGCACTCTGGCCTCCGAGTCAGAAATTTGTGGGTTCAAGTCCCCGCTCCAGCACAAAATCTAGGCTGCAGTCCCAGTGCAGTAGTGAGGGAGCCTCCGCTGCACTGTCGGAGGTGCTGCCTTTCGGATGACAGGTTAAACCGTCTGCCCTCTCAGGTGGACGTAAAAGATCCCACGGCACTATTTCGAAGGAGTGCAGGGGGAGTTCTCCCCGGTGTCCTGGGCCAATATTTATCCCTCAACACCACTAAAACAGGTTAAGTTTTTTTTATTCATTCACGGGATGTGGGCGTCGCCGGCAAGACCAGCATTTATTGCCCGTCCCTAATTGCCCTCGAGAAGGTGGTGGTGAGCCGCCTTATACAACCGAGTGGCTTGCTGGGTCATTTCAGAGGGCAGTGAAGATTCAACCACATTGCGGTGGGTCTGGAGTCACATATAGGCCAGACCGGGTATGGACGGCAGATTTCCTTCCCTAAAAGGACATTAGTGAACCAGATACGACAATCCGGTAGTTTCATGGTGATGATCACATTGCTGTCTGTGGGACCCTGACTTCCCCAATTAAGATATTGTCTCCTCCACATTGGGGAGACCAAACGCAGATTGGGTGACCGCTTTGCGGAACACCTCCGTTCAGTCCGTAAGGGTGACCCCGAGCTTCCGGTCGCCTGTCACTTTAATTCTCCGCTCCACTCCCACTCAGACCTCACCGTCCTCGGCCTCTTACGCTGTTCCAATGAAGCTCAATGCAAGCTCGAGGAACAGCACCTCATCTTTCGATTAGGCACTTTACAGCCTTCTGGACTCAACATCGAGTTCAACAATTTCAGACCATAACCTCTGCCCCTATCTTTTTTTTTCCATTTTTCTCTCTCCCACATGGCAGCTGTCTTTCATTCTGCCAGTGCCATTTACACTTCATCTAGAGCCATCTTTTGTTTCTTAACTTGTCCCATTACCATCTCCTTTTGCCTTGCACCATCATCCCTTTTGTCTCTTAATCTCTCCTGCCTTCCATCCTATCACAGACCTTCCCTTTTGTTCTTTCCTCCCCTCCCCCCTTTCCCTGCCCCTGCACTTGCTTAAAAACTTGTTCCATTTCCAGCTTTTTCCAGTTCTGACGAAGGGTCATCGACCTGAACCCTTAACTCTGTTTCTCTCTCCACAGATGCTGCCTGACCTGCTGAGTGTTTCCAGCATTCTCTGTTTTTTATTTCAGATTTCCAGCATCCGCAGTATTTTGCTTTTGTAAGATATTGTCTCAATGGCTTAGTGGGTAGATGCACTGCCTGGTGTGGCACTGAGCCAGAGAGACCAGGAACTTCCCAGGCTTAATGCCCAATCTTTTCTGAGTTAGCTGTAGGGGCATTACAATTGGTCTCAGTAACCTGGGCTAGGGAGAGGTGGTGGGGGAACAAATAAAAGCAGCCATTGTTCCTGCTCCTAGGAACAGGAGGAGGCCATTCAGCCCCTCGAGCCTGTTCCGCCATTCAATTAGGGCAACACGGTGGCATAGTGGTTAGCACTGTTGCCTCACAGCGCCAGGGACCCGGGTTCGAATCCGGCCTCGGGTGACTGTCTGTGTGGAGTTTGCACATTCTCCCCGTGTCTGCGTGGGTTTCCTCCGGGTGCTCCGGTTTTCCTCCCACAGTCCAAAGATGTGCGGGTTAGGTTGATTTGGCTATGATAAAATTGATCCTTAGTGTTAGGGGGGGATTAAATACGTGGGGTTACGGGGATAGGGTGGGATATGTGTCGGTGCAGGCTCGATGGGCCGAAATGGCCTCTATCTGCACTGTGGGGATTCTGTGATCTGTGATTCTGTGAGAACATGGCTAATCTGTATCTGAGCTCCATCTACCCGCCTTGGTTCCGTAACCCTCAACACCCTTGCCTAACAAAAGTTGATGCATCTCAGTTTTGACATCTTCTGTTGATCTCCTAGCCTCAACAACTCCCGATCACTATCCGGGGCCTCTGGCTGGAAAACAGACTGAATGGACGTCGGATGGGGACAGGACTGAGCTTGGCCCTGAACGCTGGCCCTCACCGTCAAAGCTCAAGGCATGGCACGTGTCCACCCGGACCAAGGTCGCAGGAGGACCGGATCCCAGCATACATAGATACATAGATACATAGAAGATAGGAGCAGGAGTAGGCCATCCGGCCCTTCGAGCCTGCTCCGCCATTTAAGGAGATCATGGCTGATCCTCCAATTCAGTATCCCGTCCCCGCCTTCTCTCCGTAACCCTTAACCCCTTTTGCCTGTAGAAATACATCTAATTCCCTCTTAAATATATTTAATGAGCTGGCGTACACTGCCCTCTGTGGCAATGAGTTCCACAGGTTCACCACCCTCTGAGTGAAGAAATTCCCCCTCATTTCTGTCCTAAATGGTTTAGCCCTTATCCTTAAATTATGTCCTCTAGTTCTGTTCTCACCCGCCAAGGGAAACATTCCTTCTGCATCTAGTCTGTCTAGACCTGTCAGAATTTTATACACTTCTATGAGGTCCCCTCTCAATCTTCTAAACTCCAGTGTGTACATCCCTAAACTACATAGTCTCTCCTCATAGGTCAATCCCGCCATTCCTGGTATCAGCCTGGTGAATCGCCGCTGCACCCCCTCCATGGCAAGAACATCTTTCCTCAGATGAGGCGACCAAAACTGTACACAGTACTCGAGGTGTGGTCTCACCAGTGCCCTGTACAGCTGCAGCAAGGTATCCCTGTTCCTGTATTCCAACCCTTTTGCTATGAAGGCCAGCATACCGTTTGCCTTCTTGACCGCCTGTTGCACCTGCATGCTCGCCTTCAGTGACTGGTGTACAAGAACACCCAGGTCTCTCTGTACTTCCCCCTCTCCCAATTTATTGCCATTTAAATAATAATTTGCCCTCCCGTTCCTGCACCCAAGGTGGATAACTTCGCACTTGTCCACATTATAGTGCATCTGCCATTTATCCGCCCAATCACCCAGTCTGTCCAAATCGCTCTGGAGCTTCCTGGTCTCCTCCTCTGAGCCCACCCCCCCTCCTAGTTTAGTGTCGTCTGCAAATTTGGAAATGCTGCATCCGACTCCCTGATCCAGGTCATTAATGTAAATTGTGAACAGCTGGGGACCCAGGACAGATCCCTGTGGTACCCCACTTGTTACTGCCTGCCATTCAGAAAATGAGCCGTTTATTCCAACTCTCTGTTTTCTATCTGACAGCCAGTTCTCTATCCACGTCAATACTTTCCCCTTTATCCCATGAGCTTCAATTTTCCCTGCTAATCTTTTATGTGGGACCTTATCGAAGGCCTTTTGGAAGTCCAGGTACACCACATCTACTGGCTCTCCCCCATCTATTTTACCAGTTACTCCCTCAAAAAATTCCAATAGATTAGTCAAGCACGATTTACCCTTTGTAAATCCATGTTGACTCTGTCCTATCCTGTCCCCATTTGCTAAGTGCTCCGCTATTTCATCCTTAATGATGGACTCCAGCATTTTGCCCACAACTGATGTAAGGCTTACAGGTCTGTAATTACCTGCTTTTTCCCTACCCCCCTTTTTGAATAGTGGGGTAACGTTAGCTACCCTCCAATCCATGGGCACTGTTCCCGAGTCTAATGAATTCTGAAAAATCATACTTAGTGCATCCGCTATCTCTAGGGCCACCTCCTTCAGTACCCTAGGATGCATGTTATCAGGCCCTGGGGATTTGTCCGCCTTCAATCCCTTTAGCTTCCTTAACACCATATCCTTAGAGATATTGACTTGCGTCAGTTCCTCCTTTGCAAATGTCCCTATTTTTCCCGATATCCCAGGGAGGTTTTTTGTGTCTTCCTTCGTAAAGACTGACCCAAAGTATGCATTTAGTTGGTCTGCCATTTCCTTATTTCCCGTTATATATTCCCCCGTATCTGACTGCAATGGGCCAACTTTGGTTTTCACCAGTCTTTTCCTCTTGATATACTTATAAAAGCTTTTGGAGTTAGTTTTTATATTTTCCGCCAGCTTGCTTTCGTAAGCTATTTTGCCCCTCTTGATTAAGCCCTTTGTCCTCCTTTGCTCTATCTTAAACTGTTCCCAATCTTCCGCTCTGGCGCTTTTTTTGGCTATTTTATACGCCCTATCTTTGGATTTTATGCTGTCTCTAATTTCCCCTGTTATCCACGGTTGAGTCACCTTTTTAGATTTCCTTTTATGCCAGATTGGTATAAACAATTTTTGCAATTTTGTCATTCTATCTTTAAATGCTTGCCATTGTTTATCTACCTCCAGTCCTCCCAGGAACGTTGTCCAATCAGACCTACTCAGTTCCCGTCTAATGGCATCATAATTCCCCTTGTTTAAATTCAGGACCTTAGTATCTGAGTCAATTTCTTCGCTCTCCATTTCGAGTGAGAAATCGATCATGTTATGATCGCTCTGACCCAAGGGTCCCCGTACAACAAGATTACTAATTAGTCCCTTCTCATTGCACAGTACCCAGTCCAATATAGCCTGTTCCCGAGTTGGTTCCTCGACATATTGATCCAGATAACCATCCCTTAAACACTCAAGGAATTCCTCCTCCTCATTATTTTTACTGATTAGGCTATTCCAATCTATATGTAAGTTAAAGTCACCTATGATGACAGCTGTGCTCTTATTGCACGCTTCTCTAATTTCCCTCGTGATGCCCTCCCCAACCTCTATTTTACTATTACTATTACTATTTACTACATGGCTGAGAGCACTTCAGGCAAAGGAAGGGGAGGTGGACTGGTGGAGAACGATATGCAAAGCATGTGGAGAATAATTCAATAAGAGCACCAAGATTGACAGGACCAACCTATTGCAATAGGAAAGCTTTAAGTGAAGGTTTAGACTCACCAACAGAAAGCTGCTTGATGTGCTCTGATTGCTGTTTGGTGTCATAGGTCTCGAAGCTAGTGAAGCATAAAAAAAATCATCTTTATCACTCTTTATTATTAATGCTACATCTTTTTAAAACTATCAACTTCTAGAAAAGTGATAGAGACTCATTTCCTCTCCCTCTACCCAAACACCCCCACCCCCCCCCGCAATTATTTAGATTTTTAATCACAGAAGCAGGCCATGTCTGTGCCCGTGTTTATGCTCCACAGGAGTCCCCTCCCACCCGTCTTCCTCTAACCCTATCTGAATAACCTTCTATTCCTTTCTCCCTCATGTAGCTTCCCCTTAAATGCATTTATGCAATTCGCCTCAACTACTCCTCGTGGTAGCGAGTTCCACATTCTCACCACTCTCTGGTTAAATGAAGTTTCTCCTGAATTCCTTACTGGATTTATTAGTGACTATCTTATATTTATGACCCCCCAGTATTGGTCCCCCCACAAATGAACAAATAAAAGCAGCCATTGTTCCTGCTCATAGGAACAGGAGGAAGCCATTCAGCCCCTCGAGCCTGTTCCACCAATCAATGAGACCATGGCTGATCTGTATCCTAACTCCATCCACCCGCCTTGGCTCCATATCCCTTAATACCCTTGGCTAGAAAAGATCAATCTCAGATTTAATTAGGCTAGCAGCTACTGCTTTTTATGGGAGAGTTCCACATTCCTACCACCCCTTTGCATGAAGAAGTATTTTCTAACGCCTCTCCTGAATGGTCTGGCTCTGATTTTAAGGTTCTGTCCTCTTGTTCCAGACTCCCCCCACCAACAGAAATAGTTTCTCTCTATCTAGCCTATCAATTCCTTTCAAAATCTTAAAAACCACAGTCAGATCACCCCCTTTACCTTCTATATTCCAGGGAATACAAGCCTAGTTTATGTAGTATCTCCTCATAATTTTAACCCTTGGAGCCCTAGTATCATTCTGGTGAACTCCTCCCTAAGGTTCGGTTCCTGAGAACGGTATGGAGTACAATTCACAAAGTCACTTGTATAGGTAGAAGTTTTTAAACAAATTAACATCTTATGTTTTTTTTCCCCCCCAAAGTCTGTGGGCGGATCGATTACACAGTTGCCAACGAGTCAAGTATGAGTGCACCCTTACCGGGCTGAGATTCTGTTCCAGGGAGCAGGTCCAAGGAATCTAAGCTATTCACAGTTGTGATGGGACCGATGCTGTCCAGGGTGTCCATCTTCTGAACGGGAAGTGCGGAATAGGCCGACGGCAGCGACGTCTTCGGACCAACGTTGCTCTTCACGGCAGACGGAAGCACCGGGGTACCGGTGGGAAAGACGCCGAGCAGCCTCGACACGTCGTCGGGGAGGTTTGTCGGAATGGTCCCCGCCACCGACGCCTGTGAAACAGAGTGATGCGGCTACGTCCAAAAAATAAATAAATAACGTTTCACAAACAGAGACCAACTGCCCACAGCTTTCAACCAGTTTCTAGTGAGCACAATGGGGTGGGGGGTGGGGGGAGGAGGGGGCACTGACAGATGGGCGTCCGTTTTATACAGGACAAGATTTTAAGAAGATAGATAGATAGAGTGACTTGGACAGGTTGGGTGAATGGGCAAATGTATGGCAGATGAAGTACAATGTGGATAAATGTGAGGTTATCCACTTTGGTGGTAAAAATAGAGAGGCGGACTATTACCTGAATGGTGGCAGATTAGGGAAAGGGGAGGTGCAACGAGACCTGGGCGTCATGGTACATCAGTCACTGAAGGTGGGAATGCAAGTGCAGCAGGCAGTCAAGAAAGCAAACGGAATGATGGCCTTCATAGTAAGGGGATTTGAGTACAGGAGTAGGGAGGTGATGCTGCAGTTGTACAGGGCCTTGGTGAGGCCACACCTGAAGTATTGTGCGCAGTTTTGGTCTCCTAACTTAAGGAAGGACATTCTTGCTATTGAGGGAGTGCAGCGAAGGTTCACTAGATTGATTCCTGGGATGGCCGGACTGACATATCAAGAAAGATTGGGTCAACTGAACTTGTATCCTCTGGAGTTCAGAAGAATGAGGGGGGATCTTATAGAGACATTTAAAATCCTGACTGGTTTAGACAAATTAGATGCGGGCAGAATGTTCCCAATGTTAGGGAAAACTAGAACCAGGGGTCACAGTCTAAGGATTAAGGGGAAGCCATTTAAGACTGAGCTGAGGAGGAACTTCTTCACCCAGAGAGTGGTGAATCTGTGGAATTCTCTTCCACAGAAGGTTGTTGAGGCCAGTTCGCTAAATATATTCAAAAGGGAGTTAGATATAACACTCACAACTAGGGGGATCAAGGGGTATGGCGAGAAAGCAGGAATGGGGTACTGAGTTAGCATGTTCAGCCATGAACGCATTGAATGGCGGTGCAGGCTCGAAGGACCGAATGGTCTACTCCTGTACCTATTTTCTATGTTTCTATTTCCAGATGCAAAAGGCGTCAAGGGGTATGGGGAGAGAGCGGGAATATGGTATTGAGATAGAGGATCAGCCATGATCATACTGAATGGCGGAGCAGGCTCGAAG
This sequence comes from Squalus acanthias, assembly GCA_030390025.1. NCBI lineage: Eukaryota > Metazoa > Chordata > Chondrichthyes > Squaliformes > Squalidae > Squalus > Squalus acanthias. Next base: position 18,656,265 of record CM059450.1, read on the forward strand.
GGCCGAATGGCCTACTCCTGCTCCCATTTTTCTGTTTCTAAGATTTTAACTGGCATTACCTCAAGTCAGGCGCTGTGTAAAGCGGACAGCCGACCTGCTACCGACTATATCCCGTCCGGCGGTGAAAGGAAAACTTGACCACAATCTGCGCGAGAGTTTCAGCCTCGATAACAACATTCACTGCACTTCAAAGGAATTGATTTTATTTGAAACTACTGCCCGTAGGTATTCGTATATATTCCGCCCCCCACATCAACCCCTCTCCTCACCAACCTCCACTGGGCCCTCACCCTCCAGCACATTGTCCTTGTACTAGTTTAAAAGCCCGACCCTACCTCTGCAAACTCCTACATAAGGACATAAGAAATAGGAGCAGGAATAGGCCACTTGGCCCCTCGAGCCTGCTCCGACATTCAATAAGATCATGGCTGATCTTGGGCTCAAAGCCACTTCCCCGCCCGCTCCCCATAACCCCTTCACTCCCTTATCTTGCAAAAATCTGTCTATCTCCACCTTAAATGTATTTAATGACCCAGCCTCCACGGCTCTCTGGGGCAGAGAATTCCACAGATTTGCAACCCTCTGAGAGAAGAAATTCCTCCTCATCTCAGTTCTGAAAGGGCGACCCTTTATTCTGAAACTGTGCCCCCGAGTTCTAGATTTCCCCACAAGGGGAAACATCCTCTCTGCATCTACTCTGTCAAGCCCCCTCAGTATCCTCTATGTTTCAATTAGATCACCTCTCATTCTTCTAAATTCCAATGAGTGTAGGCCCAACCTGCTCAACCTTTCCTCATAAGTCAAACCCCTCAGCTCAGGAATCAACCGTGTGAATCGTCTCTGAACTGCCTCCAATGCAAGTATATCCTTCCTTAAATAAGCTGTACACCCCCGCTCAGCTCCTCTGCTCGAATCCAGCCTGCTGTCCACCACCCCCCCTTTCCACATTTCAAATTCAAATTCTTGTGTTTCAATCACTCTCCCGGACGCTCCATTCCTCTGACTGTGGCCTCTTGAGTAACACCCAACTTGCTTTGCGGTAGGCAGGTGTACCTTCAGCAACCCATGGGCAGGTGTACCTTCAGCAACCCAGCCCCCCATGCTCTGGAGTACCTTCCCTAAACCCCCTCTACCCCCCATCTCCTCCCTTCTTCAAACCCACCTCTTTGATCAAGCTTTTGGTCACCCTTCCTAATATCTCCCTCTTCGGCTTGGGTGGGCGTGTGTGTTGCGAGGAGGATGCCGAGAAACTCCCGTATGATTTGGACAGGTTGGGTGATTATACTGCATCTGCCATGCTTCTGCCCAATGTGGATAAATGCGAGGTTATCCACTTTGGTGGCAAAAACAGAAAGGCAGATTATTATCTGAACAGCAATAGATCGGGAGAAGGGGAAGTGCAACGAGACCTGGGTGTCCTTGTGCACCAGTCGCTGAAGGTAAGCATGCAGGTACAGCAGGCGGTTAAGAAGGCAAATGGTATGTTGGCCTTCGTAGCGAGAGGATTCGAGTACAGGAGCAAGGATGTCTTGCTGTAGCTGTACAGGGCCTTGGTGAGACCACACCTTGAGTATTGTGTGCAGTTTTGGTCGCCTTATCTGAGGAAGGATGTTCTTGCCATGGAGGGTGTGCAGCGAAGATTCACCAGACTGATACCTGGGATGGCAGGAATGACGTATGAGGAGAGATTGGGTCGATTGGGCTTATACTCGCTGGAGTTCAGAAGAATGAGAGGAGATCTCATTGAAACTTATAAAATTCTAACAGGGCGAGACAGACTGGATGCAGGAAGGATGTTCCCGATGGCAGGTGAGTCCAGAACCAGAGGTCACAGTCTAAAGATAAGGGGTAAGCCATTTAGGACTGAGATGAGGAGGAATTTCTTCACCCAGAGAGTGGTGAACCTGTGGAATTCTCTACCACAGAAGGCAGTTGAGGCCAAGTCAGTAAATATATTCACGAAGGAGTTAGATATATTTCTTAAGGCTAAAGGGATCAAGGGATATGGGGAGAAGGCAGGGACAGGGTACTGAGTTTGGATGATCAGCCATGATCGCATTGAATGGCGGAGCAGGCTCGAGGGGCCGAATGGCCTACTCCTGCTCCTATCTTCTATGTTTCTATGTCCACTTTTTCCTTACGCCTCCGAGAAGCATCTTTTCTATATTAAAGGCGCTATATAAATGCAAGTTGCGGTTGTTATGTCTCCTTGAAGTCATTTCACCACAGTTAATCACGCTTGCAATTTTTGTGACACTTGCAAATTTTGACATTGTACCCCCATTCCCCAGTGCTGATCGTTTATATATATATATATATATATATATGAATGAGAGAGAGAGTGAGAGAGAGAGAGAGAGGAGCAATGGTCCTAACACTGACCACTAGCCAACACCATTGTTTACATCCCTAAAATCATGTATTAATCATATATATGCAAGCTTTTCCTTCCAGGCATTAGGGCCCCATCACAAAATTAATCTCAGGGCCAACACTGATGGTATACAAAAACACTTAGTCATAGAGTCATAACTCTATGGGGGAAAAATTGAGTCGCGCCCCCTTTGGGGCGCTAACTTCGCCGGGGCGCTACTTTTATGGCCCAAACTGGGTTGTAACGGCCCAAGAGGGAAGCGGGGCGCTACTGGAAGTGCCCCGCCTCCCTCTTGGGGTGCTGCGAGGGAATATCGCGGCGACAAGTGCCGGGGTATTGCAGGCCTTCCTCCCCTTCTTAAAGGGGAGGGGCCTTGCGCAGCGCGACCCGGGGCCCAGCTGGGCTACCAGGGATCGGAGTGCCGGCAAAAGAGCCCGGCACTCAAGAGAAGTGCCGGGCTCATGGAGCGCAGCCGGCACTCCGCAGGGGGGCGGGTCAGGAGGCCGGGGACGGGAGCGGAGGCAGGTGCTGGCAGGCGGCCAGCAACAAAAATGGCCGCCCGGCACCTCGTCTTTAAATAGCGCCGCCCCGGCCGCAGGTAGGCCCCCCCCTGACCCTGTCGGACATAGCGTCCGGCGGTAAGTCAGGGGGCGCTACCGAAGATCGCGGCCGGGGCGCGGTCAGGCGTGGGATTCGTGGCCTATTTTCCCCTTCGTACCCCATAGGCACTGAGGCCAACGGTCCCACACCCAGCCACCGGAAATTACATCCATTTTTATCTGCACCTGCCTCTTACCATTGGAAAATCATTTGCCTCCCCTATAGAATCCAACAATGTGTCCAGATCTTCGCCGATAATGTCCTCGTCTGGATATTCCTCGGTAGTTTCAGGCACTGACAGAGACACCCCATCACCAACAGGAGGCTTCATCAGAGTAGGATCTGTCTGTGATTGTTGGATGCTGACAGAAACCGAGGCAACGGGGACCGAAGCTTCACTGGCCGGAGGAGGAATGGTGGCTGGAGCAGGGCTATATGGAAGATCCAAAGGCGAAGCTGCATTGTAAAAGCAATGACACAACAATGACCAAAAGGGGATATCACAAACGTAATCATTACATATAACTAGTAAATTGCTTGTGGCGTTGTCCATTGATGAATGTAAGGTTTTTCATATACACACACAAGATTAGGACAGAGACTTCAGATACTCACTCCACAGAGCCATCTAGTGGCCAGAGTCTGCAATTAGACTGTGAGAGTTGACATAGCAAAATTGAATGGGACATGTTAGCATAGCAATTTACAATAAAAACAGAAAGACTTGCATTTATATAGCGCTTTTCACGACCACCAGACGTCCCAAAGCGCTTTACAGCCAATGAAGTATATTTGAAGCGCAGTCACTGTTGTAATGTGGGAAACGCGGCAGCCAATTTGCGCACAGCAAGCTCCCACAAACAGCAATGTGATAATAACCAGATAATGTTTTTGATATGCTGATTGAGGGATAAATATTGTGAAGGACACCGGGGAGAACTCCCCTGCTCTTCTCAAAATAGCGCCATGGGATCTTTTACATCCACCTGAGAGAGCAGACCGGACCTCGGTTTAAAGTCTCATCCGAAAGACGGCACCTCCGACAGTGCAGCACTCCCTCAGTACTGCGCTGGAGTGTCAGCCTGGATTTTTTTGTGCTCAAGTCTCTGGAGTGGGACTTGAACCCACAACCTTCTGACTCAGAGGCGAGGGTGCTACCCATTGAGCTACAGCTGTCACAATGGTAAATATTGACCGTAAAACGTGACCAAAAAGCGTGCCAACAAGAAATAGGGTTTGTGGACAGAGGGGAGTATCCTACTCAAGATCTCTAATAATATACTAGTCGATCTCCCGGAGAATACATTGTTTGCTAAGGATAGGATGGTGATATTTGTATAATGGGAAAAGTGTAATGTTGGAGCCAAATAGTAATAATAATAAACTGAATATAGATGACTAAAAATTGGGATAAAAATGTATATTAGAAGGTTTTTATATACTTGTAGAAGTTTGGGGAAAAATTATAGTCAAAATGAATGAATGTGGAATACATAAAGTTATAGAAAGAACTTGTGTTTATATAGCGCCTTTAACAACCTCAGGATGTCCCAGCCAATGGAGTACTTCTGATGTGTAGTTACTGTTGTAATATCGGGAAAGGTTGCAGGCAAGTTGCACACATCAAGGTCCCACAGACAGCAATAAGATAAATGACCAGATCATCTCATATTTAAAGAGATGATGGCTGAGAGATACTTGTTGGCCAGGACACTGGGAGAACTCCTGCGCCCTTCTTGAAATAATATTGTGATCTTTTACGTCCACCTGAGGGGGCAGACAAGGTCTCGGTTTAACATCTTATTCCGAAAGACGGCACCTCCGACAGTGCAGCACTTCCTCAGGTTATGTGCTTAAGTCTCTGGTGCAGGACTTGAGTCAAATCCAAATATAATCTTCAGAAGAAGCAGCATTAGATGGTGGGGGGGATAACCGGACCAGGGGTGATTCAGTTCCCAGTTTAAAGTCACACATTCTGTCCCTATTTTTGTATTCCATTATTAATTCCTATGTCCACATTATTAATGGAGACTGCCCATATAAAACTTGTCACGCTGTCATTACACATTCCCCAGTGTCACATAAGAACTTAAGAACATAAGAAATAAGAGCAGGAGTTGGCTGATCTTCGACCTCAACTCCACTTTCCTGCCCGATCTCCATATCCCTTGATTCCCCTAGAGTTCAAAAATCTATCTATCTCAGCCTTAAATATACTCAAAGACTCAGCATTCACAGCCCTCTGGGGTAGAGAATTCCAAAGATTCACAACCCTCTGAGTGAAGAAATTCCTTCTCATCTCAGTCTTAAATGGCCGACCCCTTATCCTGAGACTGTGCCCCCTAGTTCTAGACACTCCAGCCAGGGGAAACAACCTCTCAGCATCTACCCTGTCAATCCCCTTCAGAATCTTGTATGTTTCAATGAGATCACCTCTCATTCTTCTAAACTCCAGAGAGTATAGGCCCATTCTACACAATCTCTCCTCATAGGACAGCCATCTCATCCCAGGAATCAATCTAGTGAACCTTTGTTGCACCGCCTCCAAGGCAAGTATATCCTTCCTTAGATAAGGAGACCAAAACTGTGCACAGTACTCCAGGTGTGGTCTCACCAAGGCCCTGTACAATTGTAGCAAGACTTCCTTACTCTTGTACTCCAACCCCCTTGCAATAAAGGCCAACATGCCATTTGCCTTCCTTATTGCTTGCTGTACCTGCATGCTAGCTTTCTGTGTTTCTTGCACGAGGACACCCAAATCTCTCTGACCACCAACATTTGAAAATTTCTCACCATTTAAAAAAGTGTTTTTCTATTCTTCCTACCAAAGTGAATAACCTCACATTTCCCTACATTATACTCCATCTGCCACCTTACTGCCCACTCACTTAGTCGATCTATATTCCTTTGCAGACTCTCTGTGTTCTCCTCACAGCTTACTGTCCCACCTAGCTTTGTATCACCACTGGCGGGAAGGAGTACTGACAGCATGACAAGTTCATATAGGCAGTTTCTATTATAAATGCGGATATGAAAAAAATAATGGAAAAAGTTGACAAGTGTGTGCCGATGTAAGTTTTAATATGACTATAGATTGTATGTATTGTTGAAATCAAGACTCACTGCCATCTCTCCCACTCTAAGTCAAGTTTTCCTGAAACCTCAGCACTATGTAACTGCTTACCCCTGCTGCCCAGATTCACCAGAATGACACTGGGGCTAAAAGGGTTAAATTATGAGGACAGGTTTGCATAGACTGAGCTTGTATTCCCTTGAGTATAGAAGATTACGGTCTGATTTAATTGAGGTGTTTCAGGTGATTAAAGGAGTTGATCGGGTAGATGAGAGAGAAACTCTTTCCTCTGGTGGGGGTGGGGTCCAGAACAAGGGGGGGCAGAAACTTAAAAATGGAGCCAGGCCGTTCAGGGGCGATGTCAGGAAGCACTTCTTCACACAAAGGGTAGTGGAAATCTGGAACTCTCTCCCCCAAAAAGCTGTTGAGGCTGGGGGGTCAATTGAAAATTTCAAAACTGAGATTGTTGGATTTTTGTTAGGCAAGGGTATTAAGGGTGACGGAACCAAGGCGGGTAGATGGAGTTAAGATACAGATCAGGCGTGATTTAATTCAATGGCGGAACAAGTTTGAGGGGCTGAATGGCCTCCTACGTTCCCATGTTAGTCTTCCCTACAATCTACTGGCTACAAGTGTGGTCCCATCTAGTTGCTGCTCCAGATTGATCTGATCTTCTCTGCTGCTCTTTGCTTGTGATGCAGTCCTGCACGGTGAGCCTCGGCTTCTCAGGACCACGGTCAACAAGCCCAATACCGTTAATCAAGCAGAGAGATGTCAGTGCAGTTTGATCGCTTTTCAGCTTTTGCCACCAAGTATCAGCACAAAGGAAGCAAGGGGGGTAAATCATTCCTCTACTCTGCACCAGAAATGTGCCTCAACCCCTAGCCTCATGGGAAAGAAAGAAGACTTTGCATTTATATAGCGCCGTTCACGACCACCGGACGCCCCAAAAGCGCTTTACAGCCAATGAGGTACTTCTGAAGCGTAGTCACTGTTGTAATGTAGGAAACGCAACAGCCAACTTGCGCACAGCAAGCTCCCACAAATGGCAGTGTGATAATGACCAGATAATTGGTTTTAGTGATGTCGATTGAGGGATAAATATTGGCCCCAGGACACCGGGGCTAACTCGCCTGCTCTTCTATCGAAATAGTGGCCATGGGATCTTTTCCATCCACCTGAGGGGGCAGACGGAGCCTCGGTTTAACATCTCATCCGAAAGACGGCACCTCCGACAGTGCAGCACTCCCTCAGGAATGTCAGTCTCGAATTTTGTGCTCAAGTCCCTGGAGTGGGACTTGAACCCACAACCTTCCGACCCAAGGGTGCTACTAACTGAGCCACAGCTGACACTGAAAGTTATCCATTGCATAAATGGTGAAGCTTCGACGTCACACTCCAACCTTTCCTCCTCTCTGAGTGAGAAGGACAATGGCGTCAAGCTGTGGAGCATTTTCCCGCTGTGGACCTGCTCCCAGATGGAATTGGGCCGAGACGGCCCAAACCCATTTCACTCGAGCTCCTTACAGCCGCACAAAGAGAGGGGAGTGTCAGCCGTGACCCGCTGGTCTCTTTGGCTGCAGCACAGAATCACATTTCTATAGTAAGAAGCCAGAAAAGAAACTCACCTGATTCAATATCATCTATACCACTTGTGCCATTTATGGAGACCTGCGGCAGAATACAAAGAAGTGAAATGGGCTTACGAAGTAACCTGGACTTCCACTGTCCATTTGTTCTATAGCCCGACATAACCCGATGATACCAGAACCGAGAGGTTACAGCTATCAGGAAAGACTTTAGATTGGAAAACTGTAACTGCGTTATTTAAGAAAGGTGAGAGAGGGAAACCAGGGAATTATAGACCAGTTGGCCTAATATCTGTTGTCGGGAAATTACTAGAGTCTATAATTAAGGATAGGGTGACTGAACACCTTGAAAATTTTCAGCTGATCGGAGAGAGCCAGCATGGATTTGTGAAAGGATAGGTCATGCCTGTTTGAACCTGATTGAATTTTTAGAACAGGTGACTAAAGTAGTGGACAGGGGAATGTCTATGGATGTTATTTATATGGACTTCCAGAAGGCATTGGATAAAGTCCCTCATAAGAGACTGTTAGCTAAAGTTGAAGCTCATGGAATTGAAGGCAAATTATTGACCTAGTTAGGAGATTGGCTGAGCGACAGGAGACAGAGAGTAGGGATAATGGCAGGTACTCTAACTGGCAGGATATGACTAGTGGTGTCCCGCAGGGATCAGAGTTGGAGCCTCAACTATTCACCGTATTTATTAATACTTAGATGACGGGATAGAGAGCCACATATCCAATACTGCCGACGACACAAAGATAGACGACACTGTAAGCAGTGTAGATGGAAGCTTAAAATTACAAAGAGATATTACTAGTATAAGTGAATGGGCAAAACTGTGGCAAATGGATTTCAGTGTAGGCAAGGGTGAGGTCATCCACTTTGGACCTAAGAAGGATAGATCAGAGTACTTTCTAAAAGGAAATATTCACTGTTGTAATGTAGGAAAAGTGGCAGCCAATTCGCACACAGCAAGGTCCCACAAACAGCAATGTGATATGACCAGATAATCTGTTTTTTTAGTGAGGTTGATTGAGGAATAAATATTGGCCCCAGGACACCAGGGATAACTCCCCTGCTCTTCTTCGAACAGTGCCCCGAATAGAGAGGGCAGACGGGGCCTCAGGTTAACGTCTCATCTGAAAGACGGCACCTCCGACAGTGCAGCACTCCCTCAGTATTGCACTGGAGTGTCAGCCTAGATTTTTGTTCTCAAATCTCTGGAGTGAGAGAACCAGCATGATTGCTGAAAGGACTTTGATAAACATATTTTCAGGGGTGTGACTGGGTCCTTTTTGTTTGATGGCGAATTTCATGAGAGAGACAGTGTCTGTTTGTGAGTGTTTTTTGATTAATTGCTTTTTAGTTCAATGCTGAATTTAAGCCAGCCAGCATGCTTTGCATCCTACAGAAACATTGAACACTTGTGATTTATTAAATATCATCCAAACTACAGTTGTTACAACAGAAACACGTACGGCTGGATAAAGTTCCTTAAGTAGAAACTCCTCACCAGCCGAAAAACACAAGAAGGAGTCAACTTACCTGACTACTGTTTGCTGATTTGCCAATAGCGGTCAGACCCACTGTATCCACGTCAGGCTGAAAAAGGGAACATTTGTGGGACTTAGTGTGGCAGAGATGGAGGTACAGCCTCATCGCAGCCCTGGATTCTCCGCGGGCACTGAAAAGCTTAACACCTGACTTGACACGAACTTCTGCTATCTGTGCAAAGACAGAGCTTGCTCAAGGATAGACAAAATGAGTAAAGCAAGAAGTGAAAGGGATGCAAAAGCCAACATACTGTTGGAATTCTGAAATAAAAACAGAAAAATGCTGGAGATACTCAGCAGGTTAGGTGGAGAGAAAAACAGTTAACGTTTCAGGTCGATGACCTGTCATCAGAACTGGGAAAGGGATGTACCAGTCACACAACTGGGCGATTCGTTAATGACGCACGCTAAATGGCCACCTCCTATACATTTTCCCATCCCACTTCTCCTTTATTTAAGACAATTGCTGTGTTTGTTACAACAGAGGAGATGACGAGTGATTTATAGAACCACAGAATCATATAGCACAGAAGGAGGCCTTTCGGCCCATCGTGCTGTGCTAGCTCTCTGAACGAGCTATCCAATTAGTCCCACTCCCCTGCTCTTTTCCCATAGCCCTGCAAAGTTTTAGACCTCTTCAACACCCGAGTGAGTTGCTTTCTCACCTCCACAAGCTCCAACTTGTTCAATCTCTGCTGCCTATATCCTATCCACACTAAGTTCTGTTCACATCATCCTGTCCTCCTGGAACTCCCTCCCTAACAGCACTGTGGGAGCACCTTCACCACACGGACTGCAGCGGTTCAAGAAGGTGGCTGACCACCACCTTCTCAAGGGGCAATTAGGGATGGGCAATAAATGCTGGCCTTGCCAGTGACACCCACATCCCATAAACGAATAAAAGAAATACCAGCACCCTGTCCCCCAACTCATTTAAAATCCTCGCCCTCATCTACAAATCCTTCCATGGCCTCACCCAACTCTACCTCAGCAACTTAGAAGCATAGAATGACAGCACAGAAGGAGGCCATTTGGCCCATTGTGCCTGTGATAGCTCTTTATGATTTTGAACACCTCTATTAAAATCTCTCCTTAACCTTCTCTGCTCTAAAGAGAACAATCCCAGCTTCTCCAGTCTCTCCACATAACTGAAGCCCCCCCCCACCCCCACTCCGCAGCCTGGGTACCATTCTAGCAAATCTCCTCTGCACCCTCTCTAAGGCCTTGACATCCTTCCTAAAGTGTGGTGCCCAGAATGGGACGCAATGCTCCCGCTGGGGCCTAACCAGTGATTTATAAAGGTTTAGCATGAAACATAGAAGATAGGAGCAGGAGTAGGCCATTTGGCCCCTCGAGCCTGTTCCGCCATTCAATGCAATCATGGCTGATCATCCAAATTCAGAGCCCTGTCCCTGCTTTCTCCCCATATCCCTTGATCCCTTTAGCCTTAAGAAATATATCCAACTCCTTCTTGAATATATTTAATGAATTGGCCTCTACTGCCTTCTGTGGTAGAGAATTCCACAGGTTCACCACTCTCTGGGTGAAGAAATTCCTCCCCATTTCTGTCCTAAATGGCTTACCCCTTATCCTTAGACTGTGACCCCTCTTCTCCATCCCAATATCCCCCTCCTGTGCCATCCGATCTTCTGACTCTGGCCTCCTCTGCATTCCACTGTACCCCACCCCCATCACCCACTCCAACATCAGTGGCATAGCTTTCAGCCACTTTGACCCGACTCTCTCGATCTCTTTCCCGTCCGTCATTGTTCGCAATATCCAACAACCCCCGCCGAGGGAAAATAAACGTTAGGCGAAGAGAGGAACAGACAGGCAGCAGGCCGATGACACTCACCTGAGCTCGGATGTATGCTTTACGGATCCGTAGCCCCAACTTCTGTGCCAGTTCTTGTGTTAATTTCACTACCTTTTCATCCTAAACAAATAAAGGACAACACATTATTCATTTATGGTTTCAAGGAATTATCTACTGAGCTTACTGACATTTTGGAAGTCACTGTGCTTCCCCCGGTGGCTCAGCGAGTTTACGCAGGGAGTTGCTGAGCCATACAGGCCTACAAGGCCCCAAGAAACTAGGTGGGATTGTGAGTTGTGAGGCGGATGCAAAGAGGCTTCAAGGCGATTTAGACAAGTTGAGTGAGTGGGCAAATACATGGCAGATGCAGTATAACCTGGATAAATGTGAAGTTATCCACTTCGGTAGGAAAAACAGAAAGGCAGAGTATTATTTAAATGGTGATAGATTGGGAAATGTTGATGTACAAAGGGACCTGGGCGTCCTTGTACACCAGTCACTGAAGGCAAACATGCAGGTGCAGCAAGCAGTTAGGAAGGCAAATGGCATGTTGACCTTCATTGCAAGATGATTTGAGTACAGGAGCAAGGATGTCTTACTACAGTTATACAGGGCCTTGGTGAGACCACACCTGGACTACTGTGTGCAGTTTTGGTCTCCTTACCTAAGAAAGGATATACTTGCCATACAGGGAGTGCAGCGAAGGTTCACCAGACTGGTTCCTGGGATGGCAGGACTGTTGTATGAGGAGAGATTGGGTCGACTAGGCCTGTATTCACTAGAGTTTAGAAGAATGAGTGGGGATCTCATTGAAACGTATAAAATTCTGACAGGGCTAGACAGACTGGATGCAGGGAGGATGTTTCCCCTGGCTGGGGGGTCTAGAACGAGTGGTCACAGTCTCAGGATACGGGGTAGGACATTTAGGACTGAGATGAGGAGAAATGTCTTCACTCAGAGGGTGGTGAACCTGTGGAATTCTCTACCATGGAAGGCTGTGGAGGCCAAGTCACTGAATATATTTAAGAAGGAGATAGATAGATTTCCAGACACAAAAGGCATCAAGGGGTATGCGGAGACAGCGGGAATATGGTATTGAGATAGAGGATCAGCCATGATCATACTGAATGGCGGAGCAGGCTCGAAGGGCCGAATGGCCGACTCCTGCTCCTATTTTTCTATGTTTCTAGGTTCAATCCCTGGTTTGTGCCCAGTTAGCTGATCTTGTTAGGCAAGGGTATGAAGGGATATGGAACCAAGGCAGGTAAGTGGAGCTAAGATACAGATCAGCCATGAGAAAGAACTTGCACTTACATAGTGCATGATCTAACTGAATGGCGGAACAGGCCCGAGGGGCTGAATGGCCTCCTCCTGTTCAGAATTCATAACAATGCTGGAGGAGGACCAGTACTTGTGGAATTGTTCCCCAGTGTGTCAATATTTTCAAGAGAAGAGGGAAGGCGAGAAAAAAAACTCATGCCAATACCCTTCTGCTTCTGACACCCACCCGAGGGTCCATACAAGAAGTGGACGGGTGCTATACCAGCCCCTTGCCTGAATCTTTAATAGCTCGCTAGAGTCGGGGACTGTTCCCTCAGACAGGAAGGATGTTAATCTAGTTCCAATTTCTAAAAAGGATGATAAGACAGAGCTGGGTAATTATAGGCCCACTAGTCTGACTTCAGTACTAAGGAAGAAAGACTTGCATTTCTACAGTGTCTTTCATGACCTCAGGACGTCCCAAAGTGCTTTACAGCCGATGAAGTACTTTTTGAAGTGTAGTCACTGTTGTAATGTAGGAAACGCGACAGCCAATTTGCGCACAGCAAGTTCCCACAAACAGCAAAGTGATAATGACCAGATCATCTGTTTTAGTGATGTTGGTTGAGGGATAAATATTGGCCAGGACACTGGGGAGAACTCCCCTGCTCTTCTTTGAAATAGTGCCATGGGATCTTTTACGTCCACCGAAGAGAGCAGATGGGGCCTCGGTTTAACGTCTCATCTGAAAGACGGCACCTCCGACAGTGCAGCACTCCCTCAGCACTGCATTGGAGTGTCAGCCTAGATCTTTGTGCTCAAGTCTCTGGAGAGAGAACCCACAACCTTAGATAGGGCTTTAAACTAAATAGTGGGGGGGAGGGTTCAAGTGAGGGGAAATTTAGAAATTTAAAGAGAAAGGACAAGGCAATAGTGCAGGGTAGCGATAGGGGTAATGATAACCAGATTCTGACAGGAAGGAACAGAACATACAAACATAAGACTGCACCGGCAAATAGGGTAAGAGTAGGGAAAAATGGTAAAAAGACAACATTAAAGGCTCTTTATCTGAATGCACGCAACATTCATTACAAGATAGATGAATTGACGGCACAAATAGAAATAAATGGGTATGATCTGATAGCCATTACAGAGACGTGGTTGCAAGGTTACCAAGGCTGGGAACTGAATATTCAGTGATATTTGACATTTTGGAAGGATAGGCAGAATGGAAAAGGAGGTGGGGTAGCTCTGTTAATAAAGAATGAGATCAGTACAGTTGTGAGAAATGATCTTGGCTTGGAAGATCAAGATGTAGAATCAGTTTGGGTGGAGATAAGAAATAGTAAGGGAAAGAAGTCACTGGTGGGAGTAGTCTATAGGCCCCCTAACAGTAGCTACACTGTAGGACAGAGTATAAATCAAGAAATAATGGGGGCTTGTAAGAAAGGTACTGCAATAATCATGGGTGATTTTAATCTTCATATAGATTGGACAAATCAAATTGGCAAAGGTAGCCTTGAAGACGAGTTCATAGACTATGTTCAGGATGGTTTCTTAGAAGAATACGTTGTGGAACCAACCAGGGAGCAGGCTATTTTAGATCTGGTAATGTGCAATGGGACAGGATTAATTAATGATCTCATAGTAAAGGATCCTCTAGGGAAGAGTGAACATAACATGACAGAATTTCACATTCAGTTTGAGGGTGAGAAATTTGGGTCTGAAACTAGTGTCTGAAACTTAAATAAAGGCAATTACAAAGGTATGAAGACAGAGTTGGCTAAAGTGGACTGGGAAAATAGGTTAAAGGGTAAGACGGTAGATAAGCAGTGGCAGACATTTAAGGCGATATTTCATAACTCTCAGCAAAGGTATATTCCAGTGAGAAGAAAGACTCTACAGAAGGATGAACCATCCGTGGCTAACTAAGGAAGTTAAAGATGGTATCAAATTGAAAGAAAAGGCATACAATGTTGCGAAGATTAGTGGTAGGCCAGAGGATTGGAAAATTTTTAGAAACCAGCAAAGGATGACTAAAAACAGTAATAAAGAGGGAGAAGATAGATTATGAGAGTAAACTAGCAAGAAATATAAAAAAAGATAGTAAGAGCTTCTACAGGTATATAAAAAGGAAGAGAGTAGCTAAAGTAAACGTTGGTCCCTTAGAGGATGAGACTGGGGAATTAATAATGGGAAACAGGGAAATGGCAGAGACTTTGAACAAATATTTTATATCTGTCTTTACGGTAGAAGACAATAAAAGCATCCCAATAATAGTAGATAATCAAGGGGCAAAAGGGAGGGAGGAACTTAAAACAATCACTATCACTAGAGAAAAAGTACTTGGCAAACTAATGGGACTAAAGGCTGACAAGTCCCCTGGACCTGATGGCCTGCATCCTAGGGTCTTAAAAGAAATGGCTGCAGAGATAGTGGATGCATTGGTTGTAATCTACCAAAATTCCCTGGATTCTGGAAAGGTCCCAGCGGATTGGAAAACCACAAATGTAACGCCACTATTCAAGAAAGGAGGGAGACAGCGAGCAGTAAACTATAGGCCAGTTAGCCTAACATCTGTCATTGGGAAAATGCTGGAATCTATTATTAAGGAAGTAGTAGCAGTACATTTAGAAAATCATAATACAATCAAGCAGAGTCAACATGGTTTTATGAAAGGGAAATCGTGTTTGACAAATTTACTAGAGTTCTTTGAGGATGTAACGAGCAGGGTGGATAAAGGGGAACCAGTAGATGTAACGTATTTGGATTTCCAGAAGGCATTCGATAAGGCGCCACATAAATGGTTACTGCACAAGATAAGAGCTCACGGTGTTGGGGGTAATATATTAGCATTGGCTAACTAACAGAAAACAGAGAATTGGGATAAATGGGTCATTTTTAGGTTGGCAAATTGTAACTAGTGGGGTGCCACAGGGATCAGTGCTGGGGCCTCAACTATTTACAATCTATATTAATGACTTAGATGAGGGGACCGAGTGTACTGTTGCCAAATTTGCTGACAATACAAAGATAGGTGGGAAAGTAAGTTGTGAGGAGGACACAAAGAGTCTGCAAAGGGATATAGATAGGTTAAGTGAGGGCAAAAATTTGGCAGATGGAGTATGATGTGGGAAAATGTGAGGTTATCCACTTTGGTAGGAAGAATAAAAAAGCAAAATATTATTTAAATGGAGAGAGACTACAGAATACTGCGGTACAGAAGGATCTGGGGGTCCTTGTGCATGAAACACAAAAAGTTAGCATGCAGGTACAGCAAGTAATCAAAAAGGAAAATGGAATGTTGGCCTTTATTGCAAGGGGGATGGAGTATAAAAGTAGGGATGTCTTGCTACAACTGTACAGGGAGTTGGTGCGACCACACCTGGAGTACTGCGGACAGTTTTGGTCACCTTATTTAAGGAGGGAATATACTTGCATTGGAGGGAGTTCAGCGAAGATTCACTAGGTTGATTCCTGGGATGAAGGGGATGTCTTAGGAGGAAAGGTTGAGCAGGTTGGGCCTATACTCATTGGAGTTTAGAAGAATGAGAGGGGATCTTATTGAAACATATAAGATTCTGAAGGGGCTTGACAGGGTAGATGCTGAGAGGATGTTTCCCCCTCGTGAGGGAATCTAGAACTAGGGGGCATAGTTTCAGAATAAAGCCTCGCCCATTTAAAACAGAGATGAGGAGGAATTTCTTCTCTCAGAGGGTCGTGAATCTTTGGAATTCTCTACCCCAGAGAGCTGTGGAGGCTGAGTCATTGAATATATTCAAAGCGGAGATAGACAGATTTTTGAAAAACAGGGGAGTCAAGGGTTATGGGGAGCGGGCAGGAAAGTGGAGTTGAGGCCAAGATCAGATCAGCCATGATCTTATTGAATGGCGGAGCAGGCTCGAGGGGCCGAATGGCC
Organism: Squalus acanthias; assembly: GCA_030390025.1. Lineage (NCBI taxonomy): Eukaryota > Metazoa > Chordata > Chondrichthyes > Squaliformes > Squalidae > Squalus > Squalus acanthias. Next base: position 18,672,450 of record CM059450.1, read on the forward strand.
TCCTCCTGCTCCTATTTCTTATGTTCTGACTCAGAGGTGAGAGTGTTTCCAACTGAGCCACAGCTGACACTGACACTAATAGGCAAGATGCTCAAAGATATCTTCAGAGATGCCCTATAATGATCACTTGGATAGAGAATGCGTCCTCACGGACACTCAACATGGCTTCTGGAAAAGAAGGTTGCGTCTTACAAATTTGACTGATTATTTTGAAGAAGTTACTAAGTTAAGTGGATAAGGGCAACCCGGTAGACATTGGCTACCTGAACTTTCAGAAAACATTTGAAAAGGTACCTCATGAAAGGCTACTCTGGCAAGATTGCCTCTAATTCCACAAGATTTTATCTGCTGCAGTGGATCAAGAATTGGCTGAATGCCCGAAGGCAGCAAGTTGTTAATGGATTTTGGATCTGCTCGGAGACCTGTTACCAGTCGTGTTCCCAAAGGGATCGGTGTTGGGACCTTTTCCCTTTACTATTTTCATTAATGACCTAGATGGCGGTGTTGGGGGAATGATCGCCAGTTTGCAGACAATACGAAGCTACGTGTGAGTGTTAGGACTGTAGAGGAAGCTCAACTACTGCAAGCAGGTCTCGGTGTGTCGGGGAATGGGCCCGTGTTTGGCAAATGCTGTTTAATTTAGAAAAGTGTAATGTTGCTTTACTAGGCACTTGGTCTAAGTGTTAAACAAAGCTTTAATCAACTGTTTTCCAGCATGGAGATCTAGTTGTGTCCTTCACTAGTTCCTGTTGAGGAATGTCCCAAGCAAGCTGGGCCCATGCCCGAGTATTTATACTCTCCCTGGACAGCGCCACCAGCAGGTCGGCCAGTATTACTTCATACCAGATTCATGTCATTACTCACAGTTAATACTGAGGAAGACTGCGACAAAATACAAGAAGACATGAACAAACTTGCAGAATGGATGTGTAACTTCTTTGCTCAAGAGAGTGGTTAGAATGCGGAACTTGGAGTGGTTGAGGCGAATAGCATAGATTCATTCAAGGGGAAGCTAGATAAGTACATGAGGGAGAAAAGAATAGAAGGATATGCTGGTAGGGTGAGATGAAGTAGGGGGGGGAGGACACGCAGGTGGAGCATAAACGCCAGCACAGACAAGGAGGGCCGAATGGCCTCTTTCTGTGCTGTAAAATTTTATGTAATTCTAATTAGTTTGAACATAAAGTGGCGCTGCCACATAATAAAGGAGGGCACCACTAAAACAATTGGCTCGAAGCAAACTAAAAATTAACCAGTCGACGATGCCCGTCGCTGTCCAGCGAAGTGTCGCTCGGGAAATGCTTGAAGGGAACCGGTGGGCACGGTGTAATCCCGTTCCTGGGTCACCTGGGCATGTGCGAGTCCTTGGAAGGGGACCCCCCCCCCCCAAATCGACTTTATGCGCCTTGGACCTGTGGATGGCGAGTTATGCCAGGCCCGGGAGCTGAGCGACCAGGAGGGTGGAGGGGCTGAATGGCCTACTCCTGTTCCTATGTTCCACCATTCAATTAGATCATGGCTAAGGGAGGCGTTTAAGATTATGAGGGATTTTGATCGGGTAAATTGGAAAAAATACTATTTCCATTGGTAATGAGAGGGCATCAATTTAAGAATGTCACCTAAAGAACAAAGGGAGAGGTTAGGAGGTTTTTTTTTGATTTTTGTTTTTACACAGGTGGTTGTTAGGTCATGGAATGCCCCACGAGAACTGGTTATGGAAGTGGAATCCATAATAGCTTTTAAAAGGGACGGGGATAGGCACTTGAAACAGGAAAAGTTTCAAAGGGTATGGGGAACGGGAATAAGTGCAGAGCTCCTTCAGAGAGCTCGCATAGGCATGATGGGCTGAGCAGCCTCCTTTCTGTGTTGTAAGATTCTTTCGGGGCGGAGGGCAGGAGGGAATGCTGCCAAACTCCCAAGTAAATTTTTATAAATTTCCAATCCAGGCAGAAACATGAAACCCAGCATTGCACTGCAGCGTAAACAGACATACTCACCTGGGGAACAGTGAAGGAACACTTGGCAATGCACTCATAAGCTTCTTTATGCTTTCCCAGCTCGTTCAGTGCCCGGGTTTTCCGATAAAGTGCCCGGTAGTTGTTCTCATTGAGCTTCAGCGTGCTTTCACAGTCTTCCAGAGCTTTCTCGTACGCGCCCTGCAACAAGAGTCACGGTCAGCATCTCCACCACTCGGAGGCTTATCTCTTCCCCACGTCCTACCCTCGGGAAGGGAAGAGTCTTTCCGGGGTCGAGTTCCACAGGTACCAGCCCCACAATACCTCAACCAAGTGGCCATTCTACCACTAAGTGCCTCTCAACTTACCCGCCAAGGCCAGCGGTTGTTTGTTTTTTTTGCCATTGCTGGCTCGGACAGACCTTTCCCATCCCCTAACCGGCCTCCACCATCGGCCAGAATGAAAAGGCCATGAATGAGACTTTGTGACGGCAGTGGGTACTGAAGACTTGTGCACGTGGTGTGGTTCCATTGTTGCAGAATCCGCTCACTGTATAAACAGGGGCAATTCAGCAATGATGGGTTACAGCAATTAAGGGTACCAGCACATCTGGCAGAATACAGAAGGGGCCATAAAAGTAGCCAAGAAAACAACCCATCACTGCAGTGAAATCGACGTCGGAATGATTTTACAACAAATTCGTCACTACACAAACTCACATACAGTCAAGAGAGAATGAGAGAGTAATAAAGACAGAAAGAGAGGGGGGTGGAGAGAGAGAAAGAGGGTGTAAGAAAGAGAGAGAAAGAGGAGAAAGAGAAAAAATGAGAGAAAGAGAAAGAGAGAGAGAGAGAAAGAGAAAGGAGCGAAAGAGAAACGAGAAAGAGGAGAAAGAGAGTAAGAAAGACAAAAAGAGAGGGAGTGGAAAGAGAGAAAGCGGGTGTAAGAAAGAGAGAGAAAGAGAGATAGAGAGAGAGAACGAGAGAAAGAAAGAGAGAGAGAAAGAGAAAGCGAGAAAGGAGAGAAAGAGAGAATGAGAGGGAGAGAAAGAGGGAAAGAAAGAAGAGAGAGAGAGAAGGAGAAAGGAGAGAAACAGTGAGAAAGAGAGAGAGAGAGAGAGAGAGAAAGAGAGAGAGAAAGAGAATGAGAATCTTGGATTAATATAGCGCCTTTCACGATCGCAGGATGCTCTAAGCGCTTTACAGTCAATGAAGCACTTTTTGAAGTGCAGTCACTGTTGTAATGTAGGAAACGCGGCAGCCAATCTGCGCACAGCAAGCTCCCACAAACAGCGATAAGATAAAATGACCAGATCATCTGTTTTTAGTGACGCTGGTTGAGAGATAAACTATTGGTCAGGACACCATACCCGAGACAGATGTATGTTTTTTGCCCTAAAGATGCCTATAAATTAAAAAAACCCCGATAATACTCACCATACTGAAGTAGCAGGCTGCTCGATTAACGTACAGCTTCTCCAGCAAATGTTGCGAGATTTCAACCTCGTCCGACTGTGCGTACTGAGCTACGTTCAGGGCTTCTACGTACTGGGCCAGGGCCAGTTTGTAATCTTCCTCTCTGTACAGCCCATTCCCTTCTTCCAGGAGGTTTTTAACGAGCTGCTGCAGAAAAGCCTTGGCACGTGGACAAAACAAAAAGAATGAAAGCTGAACTTTTCATAGAAACATAGAAGACAGGAGCAGGAGTAGGCCATTCGGCCCCTCGAGCCTGCTCCGCCATTCGATGAGATCATGGCTGATCATCCAAACTCAGTACCCTGTCCCTGCCTTCTCCCCATATCCCTTGATACCTTTAGCCTTAAGAAATATATCTAACTCATTCTTGAATATATTTAATGACTTGGCCTCAACTACCTTCTGTGGTAGAGAATTCCACAGGTTCACCACTCTCTGGGTGAAGAAATTCTTCCTCATTTCTGTCCTAAATGGCTTACCCCTTATCCTTAGACTATGACCCCTGGTTCTGGACTCTCCGACCATCGGGAACATTCTTCCTGCATCTAGTTTGTCCAGACCTGTCAGAATTTTATATGTTTCGATGAGATCCCCTCTCATTCTTCTAAACTCCAGCGAGTATAAGCCCAATCGACCCAATCTCTCCTCATATGTCATTCCTGCCATCCCAGGTATCAGCCTTGTGAATCTTCGCTGAACTCCTTCCATGGCAAGAACATCCTTCCTCAGATAAGATCCTCATTGGATCGCTGGTGAAACAGTACCAACCTTTTGACTGCTGTCATGTCATTGTAACATCCCACAGCACTCTCACTCAGAATAGGAACATAGGAACAGGAGGAGGCCATTCAGCCCCTCGAGCCTGCTCCGCCATTCAATGAGATCATGGCTGATCTGTGACCTAACTCCATACTGCCAGTTGAGGGTAATCCATAACTCTTTAATTACTTAACAGTAAGTGAGACTCCCGGCAGCGCGGGAGAATCAGACTCCTGTTACTGCAGTGTTCGGACTTCCGACAGCGCCAGGAGGCCGAGTAGTGGCACTTTGGAGAACTACCCCCACTGACTAACTCGGCGTTCGCGGGAGACTCGGACTCGGCAACATTGCCGGTTATTTGAGAGGAGTTTTCGGAGTATGATTTTTGCCGGTTAAGAGAGAATTCCGGATATTTAGATGCCGGTTAAACAAGAGTTTCCTGTACCTGCCTTTGCACCATATCCCTTAATACCTGTTGGTTAACAATAATCTAGTATCTCAGATTTAAAATTAATAATTGATCTAGCATCAATTGCCGTTTGCGGAAGAGGGTTCCAAACTTCTACCACCCTTTGTGTGTAGAAGTGTTTCCTAATTTCACTCCTGAAATGTCTGGCTCTAATTTTTAGACTATGCCCCCTAGTCCTAGACTCCCCAAACAGCAGAAATAGTTTCTCTCTATCTACCCTATCAGTTCCCTTTAAGATCTCGAAAACTTCCCTCAATTTACCCCTTAACCTTCTAACGTTCACTTTTGGTTGGCTTGGTTACCACAGTATCATTCCCCTCCTTTTCCTGTTGGCTCAGTTCAGAAGAGCATTAATCAGCACGGAACTGAGCCAGACCAGGAACGCCTATGGTTCAATTCCGTCTGTTCTGAGTTAGCTGGTTTGAGATGGGGTTCTACAATTCGTTTTAACCAATTGGGTCGGAAAGCAGGAAAAAAAGTGTTCCCCCTCTTGATCACTATCCAGTCACCCCCAAAAGAACATAAGAATACGGCCCCTCGAGCCTGCTCCGCCATTTAATAAGATCATGGCTGATCTTTGACCTCAACTCCACTTTCCCGCCCGATCTCCATATCCCTTGATTCCCCTAGAGTCCAAAAATCTATCGATCTCAGCCTTGAATATACTCAACGACTGAGCATCCACAGCACTTTGGAACACAGAATTCCAAAGATTCACAACCCTCTGAGTGAAGAAATTCTCCTCATCTCAGTCTTAAATGGCCGACCCCTTATCCTGAGACTATGCCCCCTAGTTCTAGACTCTCCAGCCAGGGGAAACAACCTCTCAGCAGCTACCCTGTCAATCAGGTCGCTTCAGTATCCTATATGTTTCAATGAGATCACCTCTTATTTTTCTAAACTCCAGAGAGTATAGGCCCAATCTACTCAATCTCTCATCATAGGACAGCCCTCTCATCCCAGGAACCAATCTAGTGAACCTTCGTTGCACCGCCTCTAAGGCAAGTATATCCTTCCTTAGATAAGGAGACCAAAACTGTACACAGTACTCCAGGTGTGGTCTCACCAAAGCCCTGTACAATTGTAGCAAGGCTTTCTTACTCTTGTACTCCAACCCCCTTGCAATAAAGGCCAACATGCCATTTGCCTTCCTAATTGCTTGCTGTACCTGCATGCTAACTTTCTGTGCTTCTTGTACGAGGACACCCAAGTCTCTCTGAACACCAACGTTTAAAAGTTTCTCACCATTTAAAAAAACATTCTGTTTTTCTATTCTTCCTACCAAAATGTAATAACCTCAAATCTGGATTGGCTCACCATTCCCGGGAAGTCCTTTATACGCAAGTTTCCAGATGTAGGGCTATGTGTAGTGCACTGTATGTAGTTTTAAGATGAATACACAAATACAGAAGAGGAAGTTGTGAATTACATTCCTCATCTGACCCTGCTGAAGCACACCTTCTCAGCGACAGCGGTGGGGATGGGTAGGTACCTGGCTCTTCCCACTGAGGGAGGGGTGTGGCTTCCACTAACTTGGTGGTTAAACAAAAAATACATTAAAAAAAGGAAATCAGCAAGAACAGCAAGAATTACTTGTACCTCATATTCATCTTGACTTCCTGGATAAGGTAATGGAGATCTGGTGGGGGGGGAAGCAGAAAAATGAAACACTTTAGAGAAATTTCTTCGCAATAGTGACTAATATAACAACTTGCATTTATAGAGCACCTTTAACGTAGTAAAACGTTGAAAGGATATTTACTAGTCCTAGCCCCTTTGGGGTTATCCCGGATCAGGCGTATTTCTCAGACGTTCACTTTCAACAGCCGAATCCTAAAGACGCTTAATTGGGTCTAAAGGTCCGGGCTATCTCTCCCTAAAGGAAAGGAACAACCCAAGAATGTTACCGTCCTCCAGATAGCGCTTTTAATAAGTTTAGCTAGACTGTAACGTCCCGGCTATTATGAGGGTCCGGAGAACTCCTTCAGAATGATGTAACTCTTCACCAAAGAGTGTACAGAGATTGAGTTCACGAGTTATTGATACAGAAGACTTATGTGAGACAATTCTAAAAATATAGAGAGATTTATTAAAAGAACTGACATGCAATTTAGTTGGTGAATCAGTCAATCGCAACGTTAACAGTTCTAAAAAGAGAAAAAATATGATCTTATTATTAACAGAGAATCTTACTTTTAAATCTTAACTTCGCTACAGTATTACAGTTCTTAAAGTTTTCTATACAGGATATCCATCAATATCAAATACCTTTGATCCCCGAGGTACAAAGAGTTGGAGACCACAGAGTCGCCTCTGTAGCCGAGAATCGCTTTGCCCGATTAAAGCGACTCTGCTATCTCATTTGAAACTTCAATATTTATACCCTTTTCCAGTTGTATTTCCTTTAAGGCTTTCTGCTGATGCAAGTTAATTACCCCTATTCAGCTTTCTGCCGGCCTCTGCAATTCTTACTGCCACATCAGCTTGTAATATTCCAGAATCTTGTCGCATCTCTAGGTGTTCTAGGGTCACCATATAAAACGGTGTGAAGGGCAGGTGTCCCTTATTTTATGTCATCTTTACGAGGGCAGATGTTCTTATCTTATGTGCCACCTTTACGCAGTTTAAATTAAAACACCTTATCCAGGGTGGACCATTGTGTTGTTCCCAAAAGGTCAGCCTATCGGAGTTAAGCACCTTCTGTTTCAATAAGGTTATTTATTCAGGGTCAACAACTGTCTTATCTCAATAGCCAGAATTCTTTCACAGCTATTTCATAGTTAGGTTTCTAAATTTCCAAACCCAGTTTGTCATGTTTTAATAAGGCCAGAATTCTTTCATAAGATAGTGTATTTTTCTAAATAGGTTATATGGCTTATTCCTTCACAACGTCACAAGGCGCTTCACAGGAGCGGTTATCAAACAAAAATTTGACACCAAGCCACATAAGGAGATATTAGGACAGGTGACCTAAAGCTTGGTCAAAGAGGTAGGTTTTAAGGAGCGTCTTAAAGGAGGAGAGAGAGGCAGGGAGGTTTAGGGAGGGAATTCCAGAGCTTAGAGCCTAGGCAGCCGAAGGCACGGCCGTCAATGGTGGAGCGATGAAAATCGTAAATGTGCAAGAGGCCAGAATTGGAGGAGCCTCAGAGAGTTGCCAGAAAGAGAAAACAACAGCTATAACTTCAAGCGAGAGCTGGACCTGTTTCTGGCTGGGGCGGAGATCACCTCTTACAGAAGGTGGGCACTGCAGGGAATTCAGGGCCAGAGTGAGCTCCTGGACTAGTTTCAATCACCTGGATGGGTCGGAAAGGAATTTCCCAGATTTTTTCTCCCCAAATTGGCCTGGGTTTTTAAAAAAAAATCTGATTTTTCGCCTCTCCTAGGAGATCACATGGTTTCGGGTAGGGTGGAGAGTGTGTATATTGTGATACACAAGGTATCGCAATTGTGTGGGACAGGATGGATGGACCAGAGGGTCTTTACCTAGTCCGTCATTGTTCGTATGTAACTCATTCGATGCAGATTTAGCCCTAGGACGCGTGAGAAATACCAGAGTGTTTTTACTGGAGTTCTCGGCCGTTTCACAGGATCTGACGTTAAAGAAATTGCAGGCCAATGTGCCATCTGAATCAATGTAGATGGCAAATGAATTTTAATATATGCAAATGTGAGCTAGTGCATTTTGGTAGGAGGAATAAGGAGGCCACATACTCCTTGGAAAATAAGAGTCTAAATAGGGTTTGAAGAGCAAAGGGATCTAGAGGTACACATTCACAGATCACTAAAAGTGTCAATGCAAGTTAACAAGGCCAATAAAAATGCAAACAAAGCCCTGGGGATCATTTTAAGAGGAATATAATTGAAAACCAGGGAAGTTATGATAAACTTGTTTCGAACCTTGGTCAGACCACAAGTGTGCATAGTTCTGATCTCCATATTACTAAAAGGATATAGAGGCACTGGAGGAAGTGCAAAAATAGATTTACAAGGAAGATAGCAGAACTGAGAGGAAAAGACAGGAAAGACTGAACAGGCTGGGGCTCTTTTCTCTAGAAACGAGAAGGCTGACCCGATAGAGGGGCTGGATTTTGATACTGGGGCGGGTTGGGGTCGTCGCCTCTGATGATGTCATCATTGCAGGTCAGAGACTGCCTGGTCTCAGAGATTGCCTGGCCTTTGCTGTGAGAGGACCTGGATGCAAAATGAGCAGCATCAGAGAGAGAGAGAGAGAGAGAGAGAAATAGAGAGAGAGAGAGAGAGCGCATCCAGGTCCTCCAAAGGCCTCGGCAGTCTCTGAAGACATTCAATGCAGCAGCATCAGAGGCGACTTTCAGACCTAATACTACTACTACCTTCATCACATCTCCGTTGTAATAGTGGACCTGCAGCTGATAGTCAGCTATCCACTTGTGCTCCCGCCAGGTTTCACTGGCGTGTTTCACGTCAGAAAAGGGTTAAACTAGCTAAAACGTTTCAAAATGGCATTACAGAGCCAATTTAGGGCTTGTTAAGGGCTTTAATGGCCTCTCCCGCCTCTTGGAGGCGGGATGGAGTCGGGAACACCGCACACGATTTTATCAAAATTGCGTGGAGGCGGGATGGGGTCGGGTCCCCCGAATCTGCAACTTTAACCCCCCACACGCCTCCAAACCCGACTCCACGGGTCATTGAAAATCCAGCCCGAGGTCTTTAAAATGATGAATGGGTTCATACAGGGTAGATATAGAGATGATGATTCCGCTTGTCAGGGAGTCCAAAGTTAGGGGCCATAAATATAAGGTCGTCACAATTCTTGGCACCGCACTTTAGAAAAGACGTCAAGGCCTTAGCAAGAGTGCAGAGGAGATTTACCAGAATGGTACCAGGGATGAGAGACTTCAGTTATGCGGAGAGGCTAGAGAAGCTGGGATTGTTCTCCTTAGAGCAGAGAAGGTCATGAGCAGGTTTAAGAGGTGTTCAAAATTATGAGGGGTTTTGATAAGAGTAGCTGGAGAGAAACTGTTTCCACTGGCAGGAGGGTCGGTAACCAGAGGAATTGCCAAATAAGCCAGGAGGGAGATGAGGAGAAACTTTTTACTCAGCGAGTTGTTATGATCTGGAAGCCACTGCATCAAAGGGCGGTGGAAGCAGATTCAATGGTAACTTTCAAAAGGGAATTGGATATATACTTAAAATGGAAAAATTGCAAGACGACAGGGAAAGAGCAAGGGAGCGGGACTAATTGGATCGCTCTTTCAGAGAGCCGGGACGATGGGCCAAATGGCCTCCTTCCGTGCTGTGTGATTCTAAGTAAACGTACCGCCAGCAATTACACAGAATATACATGATGTGGAGATGCCGGTGTTGGACTGGGGTGGACAAATGTGAGAAGTCGCACAACACCAGGTTATAGTCCAACAGTTTTATTTGAAATCACAAGCTTTCGGAGCGCTGCTCCTTCATCAGGTGAAGTGAAGAGATGCATATAGGCACAGCATATATAGTCAGAGAACACTGCCAGATGATTACAGTTAATCTTTCTAACTGCCCTTTATCCCACCTCGGCAGAGAGATAATCACGGCAATCAAAGGTGTGGATGGTGTCCAAACAGGTCAGTCAGGAAAACATTACATCAGTGTTCTCTGACTATATATGCTGTGCCTATATGCATCTCTTCACTTCACCTGACGAAGGAGCAGCGCTCCGAAAGCTTGTGATTTCAAATAAAGCTGTTGGACTATAACCTGGTGTTGTGCGACTTCGCACAGAATATACAGCACAGAAACAGGCCAAGCAGTCCATGCCGGCGATTATGCTCCACTCGAGCCTCTTCCCATCCTTCCTCATCTAACTCTCAGCGTAACCCTCTATTCCCTTGGCCAGTTGTCCTCTCAGCCATGGCGGCAGGGTTGGGGTGTGGGGGGGAGAAAAAGAGCAGGGAGAGCAAAGGAGTTCGGGATGAAAAACACTGGACTTTATGCCCTCGAAAAAATAAAGAGAAGTGGCAAATCTCATGGTCAGATCCAAAGATCCAGCTGTCTGAGTGGATATTAAGAGACTGAAATGGAACAGCGCAGTGGGTATGTGCACTGCGTGGTGTGAAGCTGATCCCGACAGACAGGGAAGGTCGCAGGTTTAATCCCTAGTCTGTGGCGAGTTAGCTAATCTCACTCCGGTGGAGCTGCAATTGGACTCAGTTTTAGTCGCCTTATCTGAGGAAGGATGTTCTTGCCATGGAAAGAGTGCAGCGAAGATTCACCAGACTGATACCTGGGATGGCAGGAATGACGTACGAGGAGAGATTGGGTCGATTAGGCTTATATTCGCTCGAGTTTCGAAGAATGAGAGGGGATCTCATTGAAACTTATAAAATTCTAACAGGACTAGACAGACTAGATGCAGGAAGGATGTTCCCGATGGCGGGGGAGTCCAGAACCAGGGGTCACAGTCTAAGGATAAGGGGTAAGCCATTTAGGACTGAGATGAGGAGGAATTTCTTCACCCAGAGAGTGGTGAACCTGTGGAATTCTCTACCACAGAAGGCAGTTGAGGCCAATTCATTAAATATATTCAAGAAGGAGATAGATATATTTCTTAAGGCTAAAGGGATCAAGGGATATGGGGAGAAAGCAGGGACAGGGTACTGAATTTGGATGATCAGCCATGATCTCATTAAATGGCGGAGCAGGCTCGAGGGGCCGAATGGCCGACTCCTGCTCCTATCTTCTATGCTTCTATACCTCGGAGGTAGGAAAAAAACCTCGATCCAGTGACACATGATGGAAGTGGTACGAGTGTGTATGTCGGAGGAGGACGGGATCAGGCTCGAGCTCAACTGTGACATCTTCCCCCCTCCCCCCCGTCGAGATGTAGACAGTCTGCCAACACTCACTGTCTAGGCTCACACAAAAGGAACAGCAACTTAGGTGAGGTACCGTAGGGCGGTTGGCTCCCTCGGAACCACATCTCAACAAGGGTCAGTGGGGGAGAAATTCGGTATCGCCCCGTTTGGGGCGTAATTATCGGCAGGGCGCAAAGTTTAGCACCTGGCGCTAATTATCGCCTCTGACTACAAACTTGGCTTCTATCGCCCCTGGAGGTGATTGGAGCGCTAAATCAGGCGCTACACACTTCTCTTAAGGCGCAAAGGCCGAAGAGCGAGGCGCTACCTCAGAGCGCTGGCGAAGCTCATGTGATGTCAGTCAGCAATGGAACGCAGACACACTGGCGCCGGCCAGTTCTTAAAGGGGAGGGTCGATCTTGCTGTCCATCCACACCCTGCTCATTGCAGCCTTGAATCTCGGCCTGGAGAGACCTGTACATCAAATCTGCTGGAAAGGACAATGGAGAGGCCCAGGGAAAGAGCTCAGAGTGCAGCCCCCACAGTCTCTTCTAAATCGAAGTAAGGAAGGCCAAATCAAAATGAACCTGCAAAGTGCTGTTCAGTACCCAAAATTCCTTCCCACAGCGTTGAATAGCACCAGAAATCTCTCTCTCCCTCAGAATGTGTGATGCAAAAATGTCGCCGACAAAAAAAGGCAGGAAGCGGTCGCCTTTAAATAGCGCTCCCCCAGTCCCTTCCCGACTGCAAAACGTTCCCCTCAACCTGTCGTTGCTAGCGGCAGGCAGTAAGGCAGGGGGCCCCACTCAATATCCGGTCCGGGGCGCTACTGGGGCGTTGGACACTAGACTGACGTCACGATCTGCGGGCGCAGGAGAACATGGCGGTAGTGTTTAGCGCCGCTGCAAAACGTCTGGTCAATTTCGCGAGCGGCGCAAACATCGCCGCACCCGGGCGCTAGTTGCTTTGCGCCCCATTGGCGCCCTCTTAGGGCGCTAACGGGAGGCGCAAAGCAACTGAATTTTTCCAGCAGTGTCTTCAAAGAGGACGGGGGTGTAATTCGGAGGCGAGGAAAAAAACTTTTCTCTGCTGCCAATAATAACTGAGACACTAAGGGCTGGATTTTGAATGACCCGTGGAGTCGGGTTTGGAGGCGTGTGGGGGGTTAAAGTTGCAGATTCGGGGGTCCCAACCACATCCCGACTCCAACACGCCTCCACGCAATTTTGACAAAATGGGTCGCGGGGTTCCCGACTCCGTCCCGCCTCCAAGAGGTGGGAGAGGCCATTAAAGCCCTTAACTATCCCTAAATTGGCTCTGTAATGCCATTTTGAAACGTTTTAGCTAGTTTAACCCTTAATTCATTCTCTCTCTCTCTGAGCTGCTGCTCATTTTGCATCCAGGTCCTCTCACACCAAAAGCCAGGCAGTCTCTGAGACCAGGCAGTCAGTCTCTGACCTGCAACGATGACATCATCAGAGGCGACATTCAGGCTGAAACCACTAATTAGTTCATGGGTTCCCACATGCTGGAACTCAATTACCCAATTAAGTGAAAATTGCATCATTCATCCACATTAATCTGGAGTCGGGGGGGCAACACGAAATGTGGGTAACATGACCCAAACCCAGCCCTAAGTGTCAATAGGATATTCAACCATGGGCACATCACAACTGAGCCAAATCCCCATCTCACCTGATCTCAACGCACTCACTCTCAGGGGATCACTGGACAGTGATCACCTTGGGTGATTTTTTTGCCTCACTAGCCAGGATACTGAGGCCAATGGAAGGCATTACCAGTGTCCCAAATGAAATCGGCTAACTCAATATAGACCAAGAATCGAATCTGGGACCTTCTAGTACAGTGGTGGGCAAAATATGGTCCGCGGGCCGCATCCGGCCTGTCGAGTCAATTTATCCGGCCCTCTGGACGGGACATAAATAGAACGCGAGCCGGAGCTCGAGCTGCACATTCGTCTTTCACTGAACTTCCACTTCTCGTGGGTCAGCGACGGACCCAAACTGCAGCCAGGGGGGAACACACAGTGCTTAATTTGATTTATCAATTCACAAAAGCGATTTGCCCCGGCCCGATCTTAACAGGATCCATTCCGCGATTCTAGGTCCCAGTGGCGGACGTCAGTACCCAGAATGAACTGCGTACTCGAATATGCCCTATTAGGGGGATAGGTCATTTTCTCTGTGTGTTGGGCAAGTCCCAAGCTGTTTGGAGTGGAGGAGATAGTTAAATTCTCTGCCCATTCATAATCAATGGACGGAAAATGTAGCCCCAGTATCTGTCTCAAACACTGTAAAACAAGGCACTCAATAATCTGACTCTGAAAGACTTGGATTTAAACAGTGCCTAAACATCTCAAAGCAATTCAAAAATAATACAACGCTCCAAGTGCAGTGACTTCAAATGTGACAGCCATTTTGTATCCAGCAAGATCCCATAAACAACAATGTAATGAGCCAAGCAGACACTCTGGAAAACAAGCTACAAGTACTAACTATTTTAACACAGTGTGGTTTTGGGGACAGGGACTAGAAACTGATAGCATTCTACTCCTGTGATTCTTCTCCCGGTGGACAGCTTTCAATGTGAGTGCTGGAAGGAAATGGTTTCGCTGTCATTTCTCTACTAACAACAACTTGTATTTATATAGCGCCTTTAACATAGTAAAACATCCCAAGGCGCTGCACAGGAGCATTTTAGGATAACAAATTTGACACCGATCCACATAAGGATAAATTAGGGCAGGTGACCAAAAGCTTGGTCAAAGAGGTAGGTTTTAAGGAGCATCTTAAAGGAGGAAAGAGAGGTAGCGAGGCGGAGAGGTTTAGGCAGGGAATTCCAGAGCTTAGGGCCTAGGCAACAGAAGGCACGGCCACCAATGGTGGAGCGATTATAATCAGGGATGCTCAAGAGGGCAGAATTAGAGGAGCGCAGATATCTCGGGGGGTTGTGGGGCTGAAGGAGATTACAGAGATAGGGAGGGGCGAGGCCATGGAGGGATTTGAAAACAAGGATGAGAATTTTGAAATCGAGGCGCTGCTTAACCGGGAGCCAATGTAGGTCAGCGAGCACAGGGGTGATGGGCGAACGGGACTTGGTGCGGGTTAGGACACGGGCAGCCGAGTTTTGGATGACCTCAAGTTTATGTAGGGTGGAATGTGGGAGGCCAGCCAGGAGTGCGTTGGAATAGTCAAGTCTGGAGGTGACAAAGGCATGGATGAGGGTTTCAGCAGCGGATGAGCTGCGGCAGGGGCGGAGACGGGCGAAGTTACAGAGGTGGAAGTAGGCGGTCTTTGTTACGCAGCGGATATGTGGTCGGAAGCTCATTTCAGGGTCAAATATGACACCAAGGTTGTGAACAGTGTGGTTCAGCCTCAGACAGATGTGAGGGAGAGGGGTGGAGCCAGTGACTTACTCATAGACCTGAGGCAGCATCAAAACGCATATTGACTGGATATTTCTTTGGGGCGTATCCACATGACAAGAATTCAGTCACCTGTTCCTAGCAAAACATGCAGAAAGCTACCATCTCCCATTCAGAAAATCATCTTTAACTAGAATACATTCATCATATGTAAATAACAGAAGTAGCATCTGAGGCCTGAAGGTGCCTTTGTGTGGTTGAACCAAATTAAATTAAATTTGCATTGACCAAAGAGATGAATTGTTGCAAGGTAGAGACTGCATACATAGCATGTTAATAAGTGTTAATATTTTTATTAAGTGTGGAAACAGCATCAAGGGTTCTTTATATGATAAATGCTGTAACACATTTTAATGGTAGCTGTTGTTAACACAATTCATTTTATCTGCGTGCCAATGTTCCCTCTAATTCCGCCCCCCCCCGCCGAGCACGGTCCCTTTAAATGTGCTGCGCGGACGCTGTGCGCCGTCTCTCTTCCAGCGGCAGGAGCCGGTGAGCAGCCCGCGCTGGATCTCGCGATTGGTGCACGGATTAGGGGGAACATTGGTGTGCGGCCCTCAACATAGAAGATAGGAGCAGGAGTAGGCCATTCGGCCCCTCGAGCCTGCTCCGCCATTCAATGCGATCATGGCTGATCATCCAAATTCAGTACCCTGTCCCTGCTTTCTCCCCATATCTCTTGATCCCTTTAGCCTTAAGAAATATATCTAACTCCTTCTTGAATATATTTAATGAGTTGGCCTCAACTGCCTTCTGTGATAGAGAATTCCACAGGTTCACCACTCTCTGGGTGAAGAAATTCCTCCTCATCTCAGTCCTAAATGGCTTACTCCTTATCCTTAGACTGTGACCTCTGGTTCTGGACTCCCCGGCCATCGGGAACATCCTTCCTGCATCTAGTCTGTCTAGTCCTGTTAGAATTTTATAAGTTTCAATGAGATCCTCTCTCATTCTTCTATACTCGAGCGAATATAAGCCTAATCGACCCAATCTCTCTTCATACGCCATTCCTGCCATCCCAGGTATCAGCCTGGTGAATCTTCGCTGCACTCCCTCCATGGCAAGAACATCCTTCCTCAGATAAGGCGACCAAAACTGCACACAATACTCAACAGCTTGTCAAACTTGTTCAGTGGCCCTCCAGCCCAAATAATTGCCCACCCCTTGTTCTGGTATGGACTGTCTCCAAGATAACCTTCTGCCCTCCGTAAACTTGAACTCTTGAATCCCAAACTCTGCTGCCCGTGTCCTAACTCGCACCAAGTCCCGTTCGCCCATCGCCCCTGTGCTCACTTGACCGACACTGGCTCCCGGTTAAGCAACGCCTCGATTTAAAAATTCTCATCCTTCTTTTCAAATCCCTCCGCGGCCTTGCCCCCTCCCTTTCTCTGTAATCTCCTCCTTCCCTACAGCCCTGGCCTCTTGCGCATCCCCGATTTTAATCGCTCTATAGAAAACATAGAAAAATAGGAGCAGGAGTCGGCCATTCGGCCCTTCGAGCCTGCTCCGCCATTCGATATGATCATGGCTGATCCTCTATCTCAATACCATATTCCCGCTCTCTCCCCCATACCCCTTGATGCCTTTTGTGTCTAGAAATCTATCTATCATTGGCGGCCGTGCCTTCAGCTGCCACGGCCTTAAGCTCTGGAATTCCCTCCCCAAATCTCTGCGCCTCTCTCTCCTCCTTGAAGACGCTCCTTAAAACCTACCTCTTTGACCAAGCTTCTGCCCTAATATCTCCTTATGTGGCTCGGTGTCAAATTTTGTTTGGTAATGCTCCTGTGAAGCGCCTTGGGACGTTTAACTACTTTAAAAGGTGCTGTATAAACACAAGCTGTTGTTGTTGTCATTAAAGTGTTCTTCTTTTAAGAAAAGAGGGGTTGGCATTCCTTACTGAATAAAGTGCAGTCCCTTCTGAATTTCATCCTTGCGTTTCTGAGTGCCGGGAGAGGTGCTCGACATATTAACAGCTCCAGTCGGTGGTATCAGTCCGTGCCTGTGGAGAAAAAGAACCATGTTATACAAGTAAGAAGAAGAATTGGTTTAGAATGACAAGGCAATGTAAAAAAGACTTGCCTTTATAAGAACATAAGTAGTAAGAGCAGGAGTCGGCCATACGGCCCCTTGAGCCTGCTCCGCCATTCAATAAGATCATGGCTGATCATCGACCTCAACTCCACTTTCCCGCCCCATCTCCATATCCCTCGATTCCCCTAGAGTCCAAAAATCTATGGATCTAGAACCTTGTCACGTAGTTAGAAACATCTCAAAGTGCTTCACAGACAATTACTTTAGAGTGCAGTGATGGTTGTTATACGGGCAAGAGACAGCCGTTCTTGTGCACAGTAAGTTCCATGAAGAGTTTAAAAAAATATTTAACCAATCTCAGGATGTGCGCGTCGCTGGCAAGGCCAGCATTTATTGCCCATCCCTAATTGCCCTCGAGAAGGTGGTGGTGAGCTGCCTTCTTGAACCGCTGCAGTCCGTGTGGTGAAGGTGCTCCCACAGTGCTGTTAGGGAGGGAGTTCCAGGATTTTGACCCATGATGGCATTGGTTGAAGGACGGAACGCTATTCATCTCTGTAATAATGCCACAGGCAGAAGGTCCTCAGTTCAACATGTCCTCAAAAGGCACCTCTGACCAGCAGCACTCCTTCGGGGCTCCACTGGAATGGCCGCTTACAGTTTGTGTTCAAACTCTTAATATAGGGCTTGAACCCAGAACCTTCTTAAGCTGAGGGGAAAGTACGACCAATTGAACGAAAGAAAGACTTGCATTTCTATAGCGCCTTTCACAACCACCGGATGTCCCAAAGCGCTTTACAGCCAATAAACTACTTTTCTTTGAAGTGCAGTCACTGTTGTAATGTAGGAAACGCGGCAGCCAATTTGTGCACAGCAAGCTCCCACAAAACAGCAATGTGCGAATGACCAGAGAATCTGTTTTAGTGATGGTCATGTGATGAAACCTCCAGCAATATGAGCAACCAGAGTTGGCAACCGTAGAAGTAGCCGAAATAGAAATCATAGAAATTTACGGCACAGATGGGAGGCCATTCAGCCCATTGTGTCTGTGAAAGAAAGAAAAGGATAAGGAAGACAAGGAATACAAGAAAGATTTCATTTCTATAGCGCCTTTCACGACATCAGGACGTCCCAAAGTGCTTTACAGCCAATGAAGTACTTTTTGAAGTGTAGTCACTGTTGTAATGTAGGAAACGCAGCAGCCAATTTGCGCACAGCAAGCTCCCACAGACAGCAATGTGATAATGACCAGATAATCTGTTTTAGTGATGTTGATTGAGGGATAAATATTGGCCCAGGACACCGGGGAGAACTCCCCTGCTCTTCTTCGAAATAGTGCCATGGGATCTTTTGCATCCACCCGAGAGAGCAGACGGGGCCTCGGTTTAACGTCTCATCTGAAAGACCCCTTTACATCTGTTAAAAAGTTGCAGGAGGGAAGAAGGTAAAATGTGTCCTGTAATTGTAAAACTTGTTTAAAAAGCTGAAACTTTGCTACATTTATCACGAGCTTGGAGCGGGCTCGTGGGCTGCTTGAACTTAGTTCTCTGCCCTTTGAGAAAAGGAAACTGAGAGCGAGGGGAATGAGGGCAAGGAGTTAATCGTGTGGGCAGAATGAATTTGCCTATGATTAAGAGTTACAAGAAGTGTTGCACAAACATGTCACATGATATATCACCAAACACGAATTCAGAGGAAGCTGGTTTGGGACTCTCAGGGAGGAGGAAGGAGGGAGGGAGGAAAGCTAGCTCGAGGCAGCGAGAGAGCCAACAAGGGAAAGTGCCAGGTGACAGGCTGATTTTGCCAGGCTTGAGGTGGATGGCACGGTGGAGAATGACACCAGCCGTCTCTGAAGACAGCCCCACAACCCTCCGAGATCTCTGCGCTCCACCAATTCTGGCCTCTTGAGCATCCCCGATTTTAATCGCTGCACCATTGGCGGCCGTGCCTTCAGCTGCCTAGGCCCCAAAGCTCTGGAATTCCCTCCCTAAACCTCTTCGCCTCTCTCTCCTCCTTTAAGATACTCCTCAAAACCTACCTCTTTGACCAATCTCACCTCCTGACTCCCCAAAGCCTTTCCACCATCTACAAGGCACAAGTAAGGAGTGTGCTGGAATATTCTCCACTTGCCTGGATGAGTGCAGCTCCAACAACACTCAAGAAGCTCGACACCATCCAGGACAAAGCAGCCCGCTTGATTGGCACCCCATCCACCACTGTAAACATTCATTCCCTCCACCGGCGTACCGTGGCTGCAGTGTGTACCATCTACAAGACGCACTGCAGCAACTCGCCAAGGCTTCTTCGGCAGCACCTCCCAAACCCGCGACCTCTTCCACCTAGAAGGACAAGGGCAGCAGGCGCATGGGAACACCACCACCTCCAAGTTCCCCTCTAAGTCACACACCATCCTGACTTAGAAGTATATCGCCGTTCCTTCATCGTCGCTGGGTCAAAATCCTGGAACTCCCTCCCGAACAGCACTGCGGGAGTACCATCACCACACGGACTGCAGCGGTTCAAGAAGGCGGCTCACCACCACCTTCTCAAGAGCAGCTAGGGATGGGCAATAAATGCTGAGATGAGGAGAAACTTCTTCACTCAGAGGGCAGTAAATCTATGGAATTTGCTACCTCAGAGAGCTGTGGAAGCTGCGACATTAAATAAATTTAAAACGGAGATAGACAGTTTCCTAGCTGATAAGGGAATTAAGGGTTAGTGAGTCTAGGTTCGGATCAGCCATGATCCTATTGAATGGCGAAGCAAGCCCGAGGGGCCGTATGGCCTACTCCTGCTCCTACTTCTTATGTTCTTATGTTCTTGCCAGCGACACCCACATCCCATAAGCAAATAAAACAAAAATCTGCCCTAATATCTCATGTGGCTCGGTGTCAAATTTTGTTTGATAACCCGCCTGTGAAGCGCCTTGGAACGTTTTACTACGTTAAAGGCGCTATATAAATACAAGTTGTTGTGTCCTCTACACACCATTTCCACGATCATTCCATCAGCCACCAGGCTGCTGCACTTTGGTACACTCCCCCCCCACCCCCACAAAAACCTTTCACATTCCTACCTCTCCACCCTTCCTTCAAAAGCCTCTTCGAAATCCCCCCCCTCCCCCTGCCAGCCCATTCAGGCCACGTGGCCCATGACAGTTCCTCCGCCCCATCTCCTTATCCCTTCAAAAGTGCCGAGACATTTTTTTTCTGCATAAACTGTGCATGTTGTTGCAGGAAAAGTTGCTCCAAAAACAGAACAAAACTCTAACTAATCGTGGTCACTCTCGGGGAAAATTCTTGCCATTACACATTAACCGTTTGATACAATTACCGTGCCTTCCAAAGCAGTGCGCTAATGTCAGTCCGATAACACCTCTTTTAACCACAGTGAGCTTCACCACGTGAAGTAGTTTCACACAGTTACCGCGGACCCCACCAAAGTTCAGTAAAAATTAAAACTATTGAAAAAGACTGCAAGAACTTGCATTTCTATAGCGCCTTTCACAACCTCAGAACGTCCCAAAGCACTTTACAGCCAATGAAGTACTTTTGAAGTATAGTCACTGTTGTAATGTAGGAAACGCGGCAGCCAATTTGCACACAGCAAGCTCCCACAAACAGCAATGTGATAATGACCAGATCATCTGTTTTTACTGATGTTGATTGAGGGATAAATATTGGCCCCAGGACACCGGGGATAACTCCCCTGCTCGTCTTCGAAATAGGGCCACGGGATCTTTTGCATCCACCTGAGAGGGCAGACGGGGCTTCGGTTTAACGTCTCATCCGAAAGGCGGCACCTCTGACAGTGCAGCACTCCCTCAGTACTGCACTGGGAGTGTCAGCCTAGATTTTTGTGCTCAAGTCCCTGGAGTGGGACTTGAACCCACAACCTTCTGTTAAACAAACACTTAAATAATGATGAACGTATGTAAAATGTTAACGTTTCGGGTTCGAGGACCGTTCATCAGAACTGACGAAGAATCCTCGACCCGAAACATTAACTCTGTTTCTCTCTCCTCGATGCTGCCTGACCTGCTGAGTGTTTCCAGCATTTCTGTTGTTATTTCAGATTTCCAGCGTCCGCAGTATTTTGCTATTGTCTATGTAAGCTGTTATTGCATATTATTTAACACAAACTTCAGCCTGTGAAGCATGAACACAACATCAGGATCCCTCTGTCAATGTACCAAGCGAGTCACCATACTATGGTTCCGTGCATGCAGAGTTGCCACTAGTTAATACACTGTGGCTTCACTATAATGAATGGGATGGAAGATACCAAACGCAACTGTATTAGTGACATTGGTCTGGGAAAGATTTTTTGGAGACGAACCTTTGAGGAGAACAGACAGGAAGTGAGCGAGACCTCCTTAAGAGAGAGTCAGTCAGGATCAGTGGAATTACTGACCGGAAAATATTTAGCTTGCTAACGGAATGTTATAGCGTATTTTATTTCTATGGGGAGAATTAGTGAATTAGAAATCATACAGAACATTAGGAGGCCATTCGGGCCATCGTGCCTGTGCCGGCTCTTTGAAAGAGCTCTCCAATTAGTCCCACTCCCCCTGCTCTTTCCCCACAGTCCTGCAAATTTTTCCTTTTCAACTATTTATCCAATTCCCCTTTAAAAGTTACTATTGAATCTGCTTCCACCGCCCTTCCAGGCAGCGCATTCCAGATCATCATAACTCGCTGCGTGAAAAAAAAATGTCCTCATCGCCCCTCTGACTCTTTTGCCAACTACCTTAAATCTGTGTCCTCTGGTTACCGACCCTCCTGCCACTGGAAACAGTTTCTCCCTATCTACTCAATTAAGACCCTTCAAAATTTTGAATACCTTTATTAAGATAAGGAACTAGATAAGCAATATGAGAGAAAGCTAAAGGTATCAAGGGATATGGGGGAGAAGGCAGGTACAGGGTACTGAGTTTGGATGATCAGCCATGATCTCATCGAATGGCGGAGCAGGCTCGAGGGGCCGAATGGCCTACTCCTGCTCCTATCTTCTATGTTTAAAAGGGAATAGAGGGTTATGTTGATAGAGTTAGAAGAGGAAGAATGAGAGTGGACTGGCTGGGCCAAATGGCCTGCTTCTGTATATTGCTATTTATATCCTGTGTAATTCTATGTAAATCTCCCCCATAATAATCTCTACTCTAAAAAGAGAACAATTACAGCTTCTCGATTCTCTCCACATAACTGAAGTCCCTCACCCCTGGTACCATTCCAGTGTAAATCTCCTCTGCACCCACATGTTTGGGTCAGGTACTGGAGGGCATCCGAGATACTGTCAGCAGTGAGGGAGTCAGGTCAAGGAATGGAAGGGAGAAATAAACATTGTAAAAGCAGGCTGGGGCTCCTAGCTCGAGAAAAGAGAAGGCTGAAGGGAGGTCTTTAAAATTACGAAGGGGTTTGACCAGCGTAGATGTCGAGAAAATGCTTCCGCTTGTCGGGGAAACCAAAACTAGAGACCATACAAATAACTACTTACGAATAAATCCAATAAGGAATTCAGGAGAAATTTCTTCACCCAAAGGATATTCTGAAAGGATGAGATGAAGTAGGGGTGGGAGGAGGCTCGTGTGGAGCATAAACACCGGCACGGACCAGTTGGGCCGAATGGCCTGTTTCTGTGCTGGAAACTCTATGTCATCACTTTCTGTTTCCTGACAATGAAGGCGGGGGAAGAGATTTTGCCACACATCAACCAGGGCGTCAGAAGCCCAGGAAAATGAAACCGCGCTACACACAAAGGCCACTAGATGGAGTCTGTGATTTCTTTGCTTCGACAACATCCTCTCGTATGGAACTTCTTAAAAAGTTCGAAAAATAATAAACAGGGACCGTCTAAATCAGTTTCTACTCATTTCCACTGAGAAAATTCCCAGATTATTTTTCAGGTGGCGAACCAATAAAGAAAAAAAATCGGCCGCCCGGGTCCTAACTCGCACCAAGTCCCGTTCGCCCATCACCCCTGTGCTCGCTGACCTACATTGGCTCCCGGTTAAGCAGCGCCTCGATTTCAAAATTCTCATCCTTGTTTTCAAATCCCTCCATGGCCTTGCCCCCCTCCCTATCTCTGTAATCTTCTTCAGCCCCACAACACCCCGAGATATCTGCGCTCCTCTAATTCTGCCCTCTTCAACATCCCTGATTATAATCGCTCCACCATTGGTGGCCGTGCCTTCTGTTGCCTAGGCCCTAAGCTCTGGAATTCCCTCCCTAAACCTCTCCGTCTCGCTACCTCTCTTTCCTCCTTTAAAGACGCTCCTTAAAACCTACCTCTTTGACCAAGCTTTTGGTCACCTGCCCTAATTTCTCCTTATGTGGCTCGGGTGTCAAATTTTTTGTCTTTTAATACTCCTGTGAAGCGCCTTGGGACGTTTTACTACGTTAAAGGCGCTATATAAATACAAGTTGTTGTTGTTATTGCCTCCCGATCATGGGAGAAAAAAAATATCCCGGGTGACCTGACAGAGGTCTTGAAGATGATGAAGGAGTTCGATAGGGTAGACGTAGAGAAGATGTTTCCACTTGTGGGGGAGACCAGAACTAGGGGCCATAAATATAAGATAGTCACTAATAAATCCAATAGGGAATTCAGGAGAAACTTCTTTACCCAGAGAATGGTTAGAATGTGGAACTCACTACCACAGGGAGTGGTTGAGGCGAATAGCGCAGATGCATTTAAGGGGAAGCTGGATAAGCACATGAGGGAGAAAGGAATAGAAGGATATGCTGATAGGATGAGATGAAGAGGGGTGGGAGGAGGCTCGTGTGGAGCATAAACACCGGCACAGACCAGTTGGGCCGAATGGCCTGTTTCTGTGCTGTACATTCTGTGGAATTCTGTGTAAATGTCCCATTGCTATATAAAAAAAAATAAAGCGGGTCTGGAAATGTGTGCCAATTCCACCCGTGACGACAGCAAGCGCATTGTGGGCTGTGTGTCCAATACTGAGGCGAGGGACCTGGTTGCCGGCATGAAAAGAAACGAAGGCTGTGCAAACTGGATTATTTTAAGGCAACCTTGATCGTCCTTCTGTACCGCTGTGAGGAATATATTCTTTATACCCATCAGTCCTGGTGAGGTGTGGAACAAGGACAGCAGTGCACTGATCACACTAACAGTGCCCTGAAAACTGAGGTCATGTAGAAAGAACTTGGATTAATACAGAGCCTTTCACATACTCAGGACGTCCCAACGCGCCTTACAGCCAATGAGTTATTTTTCCAAGTGTGGTTACTGTTGTAATGTAGGCAAACTCAGCAACTAATTTGCACACAGCAAGGTCCCACAAACATTAATGAGATGAATGACCAGTTAGTCCATATTCTAGGCCTGTATTCACTAGAGTTTAGAAGAATGAGAGGGGATTTCATTGAAAGGTATAAAATTCTGACAGGGCTAGACAGACTGGATGCAGGGAGGATGTTTCCCCCTGGCTGGGGGCTCGAGAACGAGGGGTCACAGTCTCAGGATACGGGGTAGGACATTTAAGACTGAGATGAGGAGAAATGTCTTCACTCAGAGGGTGGTGAACCTGTGGAATTCTCTACCACAGAAGGCTGTGGAGGCCAAGTCACTGAATATATTTAAGAAGGAGATAGATAGATTTCTAGACGCAAAAGGCGTCAAGGGGTATGGGGAGAGAGCGGGAATATGGTATTGAGATAGAGTATCAGCCATGATCATATTGAATGGCGGAGCAGGCTCGAAGGGCCGAATGGCCTACTCCTATTTTGCTGTGTTTTCTATCTGGTGGTGTTGGTTGAGGGATAAACATTGGCCAGGGCACCAGGAGAACTCACCTGCTCTACCTTGAAAAGTGCCGTAGGATCTTTTACATCCGCCTGAACAGACAGATGGAGCCTTGAATTAAGGGCTCCTCAAAAAGGGGCGTAAATGATGTTGTAATCAAAGGCTGGCTCAGGTCATACACCAAGGCACTGGTTACTAAAGGTAAGATCACCCTGTGCATAATCTCCAACAATTTCTGGTGTCTGGTGTCCTCAACCCTGGAATTGAGAAGATTAACCCTGGAATTTAGCAGGTTAAGGGGGTGATCTGATGGAAGTTTTCAAGATATTAAGGGGAACAGATAGGGTAGATAGAGAGAAACTATTTCCACTGGTTGGGGAGTCTAGGACGAGGGGGCATCGTCTAAAAATTAGAGCCAGACCTTTCAGGAGTGAAATTAGCAAATAGTTTGACGTACAAAGGGTGGTAGAAGTTTGGAACTCTCTTCCGCAAAGGGCAATATTGATGCTAGATCAATTGTTAATTTTAAATCTGAGATTGATAGATTTCTGTTCACCAAAGATATTAAGGGATATGTGGCAAAGGCGGGTATATGGAGTTAGGTAGCAGATCAGCCGTGATCTCATTGAATAGCGGAGCAGGCTCGAGGGGGCTAAATGGCCTCCTCCTGTTCTTCAGTTATCCCACCATCGTAGTGACAGGCAAGTATGTTGGTGCCACAATAAACAGGGGTTCTTCAATTTTAAGGATGACGTGAGAGTCTGATAGCGAATCCTAATGTGTTGCCTACGAACCACGTAAATAACTGTGGGTTTTCATTCAGATTGACTATTTTTTTAACCCCCTTGCTTGCTCTCTTGAATTTCAACAATGTTCAAAATAAAAACTGATATTTAAAAAGAAAATCTCTCCAAATTTATCAAGGTATTTTGGAGTCCAATTTATTCCCCACTGATATTCTCCCTTTACACTACAAATAGCATTCAAAAACCCCGGGTTTTTAAATTGGCCATAAAAACTGACTTTAAAAGTCCCTGACTATAAAAACTATAAAAGTTCCAATGGGATAAGTTCAATACATACTATGAATATAAATAATTCCCGTTCGCCCATCACCCTTGTGCTCGCTGACCTACATTGGCTCCCGGTTAAGCAACGCCTGTAATCTCCTTCAGCCCCACAACTCCCCCAAGATATCTGCGCTCCTCTAATTCTAATCGCTCAACCTTTGGTGGCCGTGCCTTCTGTTGCCTAGAACCTAAGCTCTAGAATTCCCTGCCTAAACCTCTTCGTCCCTCTACCTCTCTTTCCTCCTTTAAGGCGTTCCTTAAAACCTACCTCTTTGACCAAGCTTTTGGTCACCTGCCCTTACTTCTTCTTATGTGGCTCAGTGTCAAATTTTTTGTCTTATAATACTCCTGTGAAGCACCTTGGGACGTTTTACTACGTTAAAGGTGCTATATAAATACAAGTTATTGTTGTTATATTAAAAATCCTATGTATGCACATACTTCCCCTCAACTTTTTCTGTTATAAATTCCTACTTCCATATTTATAATGAAGCTGCCTCTGTGAAACTTGTCAAGATTACACCCTCCCGACCACCACCCCTCACCCCGTCAGTGCCTCACCTGGCAGGAGTGAGGAATTGTAGCGTGACACGTTTACTTAGGCAGTCTCCTCTATAAATGTGAACATGGGAATTTACAATGGAAGTATAAAAATAAGGATTAAGGGCAGAATGCAACTAAGATGGGGACTGCATTACATCTGCACATTCTGACCCAATCACGGCTGGTGTCAGCCGTCGCTCTGCGGGTAGCACTCACGTCTCTGAGTCAGAGGGTTGTGGGTCCAAGTCCCGCTCCAGAGACTTGAGCACAAAAATCTCGGCCGACACTCCAGTACTGAGCGGGTGCTGCACTGCTGGGAGGTGCCGTCTTTCGGATGAGACGTTAAACCGAGGCCCCGTCTGCCCTCTCAGATGGACGTAAAAGATCCCATGGCACTATTTCGAAGAAGAGCAGGGGAGTTATCTGGGGCGTGTCAGCTGTGGCTCAATTGGTAGCACGCTCACCTCCGAGTCAGAAGGTTGTGGGTTCAAGTCCCACTCCAGGGACTTGAGCACATAAAGCTAGGCTGACACTCCAGTGCGGCACTGTCGGAGGTGCCGTCTTTCGGATGAGACGTTAAACCGAGGCCCCGTCTGCTCTCTCAGGTGGACGTAAAAGATCCCTCGGCACTATTTCGAAGAAGAGCAGGGGAGTTCTCCCAAGGTGTCCTGGCCAACATTTATCCCTTAACTAACATCACTAAAACAGATTATCTGATCATTAATACGTTGCTGTTTGTGGGAGCTTGCTGTGCGCAAATTGGCTGCCGCGTTTCCCACATTACAACAGCGACTACACTTCAAAAAGTACTTCATCGGCTGTAAAGCGCTTTGGGACGTCCGGCGGTCGTGAAAGGCGCTGTAGAAATGCGAATCTTTCTTTTTATCCCACTCTAGAAATTAAACTACAATCATCATGGCAAAACAAATTGAATACTTGACAGCTCTCAAGATCAGAAAACTGTCTGAAGAGCGATCCTGGACAGATCACAAACCCATTTGAACACATGGAAGTTATGAGTGAAATGCAACAAAATAGGTCACCAAAAAAAACCAAATGGGGAAGAATATGATTTTGGTTTTTCCTTTTCAAAGTTTAGCTGTGAGGAGAGCAAGTTTGTGACAGGATTTCATATTTTATGTGGGCTTGGACTTTATTAATTGATTAAATCCAGGTTGCCTCCCCGCTCTCATCTCCAATTAAAAAAAAAAGAAGAAACATACAATAACAAAATTAAATAAATTCCACAGGCAGGCGAGGCCTACAATACAAATGGCAGCCCCGGCGTCGCGTAGATCGCTCCCCCGCCCCTCCGGCGCCTCCCACGGCTGTGGAATATAGGCGAGTCCCGGGGACCACGTGAAGCCGATAAAACATCGGGACGAAAAAGGAGGAAGAGAGCGAAACTCAAGGCAACAAATCTCTCAAAAAAAACCCTCAAAATAACCGCTCTCCACCTCAACTGAAGCATTATAAAAAAAACTAAAATTATTCCAACTATTCCCCATAGCAACCAACTTAAAATGATTCCTTTCCCCCACATTTTATAATCTTGCCAATGATTCCACTTACCTCTTTCAGAATTAATTTATCCCTTCCTTCTGTCTTCCCCCTTGCATCCGAAAGCTGAGCTTGCTGGATTAAAAATCACAATTGATTTGTTTCATTTATTTCAACGTTGGGAGTTACTGTTTCTTCATTTCCCCTTTAGCCCTCATTCACCACCATCACCAGGCTTCCTCCTCCTCCTCACTGAGTCAGAAGGAATCAAAGCCTCTGGAGGTCCTAGACAGAGTCGATTCTACCTTCAGGCTTGTGTGTTGGTGTCTGTCTGTCTATTCACATCTTCCAGCTCATCCTGAACGTCTGAAGATTTTGTGATGATTCAGATCTTCCAGCTTCATCCTCAACATCTGAAGATTTCACATCGCATTAATCCCTCTCGCCTCAAGAAAGAAAGATGTATGCATTTTGTGTCGCGTCTTTGAAGCGACTACACTTCAAAAAGTACTTCATTGGCTGTAAAAGTGCTCTGGGAGGCGCTATAGAAATGCAAGCCTTTCTTTTACAACCTCAGGATGTCCCAAAGCGTTTTACAGCCAATGAAGTACAGTCACTGTTGTGATGTAGGAAAGGCGGCAGCCAATTTGCGCACAGCAAGCTCCTACAAACTGCAATGTTATAATGACCAGATAATCTGTTTTTAGTGATGTTGATTGAGGGATAAATGTTGGCCAGGACGCCGGGGATAACTCCCCCTGCTCTTCTTCGAAATAGTGCCATGGGATCTTTTACATCCACCTGAGAGAGCACGTGGGGCCTCGGTTTAACGTCTCATCCGAAAGACGGCACCTCCGACAGTGCAGCACTCTCTCAGTACTGCACTGGAGCATCACGGTGGCATAGTGGTTAGCACTGGTGCCCCACAGCGCCAGGGACCCGGGTTCGAATCCGGCCTCGGGTGACTGTCTGTGTGGAGTTTGCACATTCTCCCCGTGTCTGCGTGGGTTTCCTCCGGGTGCTCCAGTTTCCTCCCACAGTCCAAAAATGTGCGGGTTAGGTTGATTTGGCTATGATAAATTGACCCTTAGTGTTAGGGGGGGATTAAATATGTGGGGTTACTGGGATATGTTAGGGGGAATTAAATACGTGGGGATAGGGTGGGATATGTGTCGGTGCAGGCTCGATGGGGATTCTGTGTGGGAAAGCAGGGACAGGGTACTGGATTTGGATGATCAGCCATGATCGTATTGAATGGTGGAGCAGGCTCGACGGGCCGAATGGCCTACTCCTGCTTCTAGTTTCTATGTTTCTATCAGTCTAGATTTTTGTGCTCAAGTCTCTGGAGTGGGACTCTGAACCCACAACCTTGCCTCAGAGGCAAGAGTGCTACCAACTAAGCCACGGCTGACACAATCATACTTCATTGGCAGTGAACGTGCTTTGGGACATCCTGAGGTCGTGAAAGGCGCGAAATAAAGGAAAGTGGCAGCCTTGGCTCTGAACCAGACAGCCGTGGGCTCAAAACCTACTCCAGAGACTTGAACACATAATCCAGGCTGACATTTTAGTGCAATACTGAGAGAGTGTTGCACTGTCAGAGGTGCCGTCTTTTGGATGAAACGTTAAACTGAGATCCTGTCTGCCTCTTCGGGTTGGCCCTGGCCCAGCAAAGGATATTAGGGTAATTGTAGTGTTGCTATTGCCACAAAAAGAAACAAAAGACTTGCATTTATGTAGTGCCTTTCACGACCACTGGATGACCCAAAGCGTTTTACAGCCAATGAAGTACTTTTGAAGTGTAGTCACTGTTGTAATGTAGGAAACGCGGCAGCTAATCTGTGCACAGCAAGTTCCCACAAACAGCAATGTGATAATGACCAGATAATCTGTTTTTAGTGATGTTGATTGAGGGATAAATATTGGCCAGGACACCGGGGATAACTCCCCTGCTCTTCTTCAAAATAGTGCCATGGGATCCACCTGAGAGAGCAGACAGGTTCCTTGGTTTAACATCTCACCCGAAAAACGGCACCTTCGACAGCGCGGCACTCCCTCAGCACTGCAACTGGGAGTGTCCAGCCTAGATTTTCACGCTCAAGACCCTGGAGTGGGACTCTGAACCCACTAAGGCGAGAGGGTTCCAACCAACTGAGCCACCCACAGCAGCTGAGCTTAGTTAGCTCCAGGTTTAGTGGGCAATTAATTGAACTGATTCAGCAGGTGCAAAAAATTTCAGCGGGTCCTTGCAAAGACCACAGCACCTGCTGGTAGGTCGCTCGGCCTGTAGATGGTGCTGTGGGGAACCCGACCCACCAGGCCCGTCCTTCCTGTCCAAACGCTGCTCTCTTTAGCAGGCAATGGAAAGGGCGGGGGCGGCCGAGGGAGCGCATTCACGCGATGTTTACCGGGAGTTGTAGTTGCTCCACCCCCACCAATCCAATGAAAACCGACGGAGCCGATCGCCGATCCGAACTCCAACTCCCACAATGCCGGGTTCCTTGCACATGCGCAAGAGGGAAACGGCGGAACTGACTAGAGACCGGTTTTGAAAAGCATTGACCGCCATTTATGTCCAAAAAAAATTAGGCGTGTGGAGCCGGCTCAGTTGAAATTCTTGAAATTCGCCCTACTTCTGGTAACTTTTCATTTGATTTTCACGTCTAATTTCTGATATTTTTTTCTTTATATTTGAGGAGATGAATTAATGCCGGCCAATGATTTTAGTTAAATTTTGACAGCAACAAAAATGCCTCTGTTTGTTTGTTTGCCTCGGTTAACCAACAATAATTTTAGTGAGATGTTTGGGTTAATGGTCGTCGGCCAATAATTTTAATTTTTTTTTGGTTAGTGCTAATAAAAGAAAAAAAATTCTTTTTCTTCCTGTCTGATTTTGATCCCTCATTTGTAAGGGGGATAGGTGCAAGCATGTTCCTTTCTGTAATTTTAATTTTTTTGAGGGGGGGAGGGCAATTTTATCAAAATATAAATGTGATTGTAATTTAATAGTCTTAAAACAACCCTTTTTTCCTCCCACTCTCTCTCTGGGCCACATGTTATGAAGCTCTTGAGTCAGAGTGGGGTGGAGTTTGTACCTTGAATTCCCCACATGATGTGTTCCTGAGTCTGCACCATGCATTGATCGGTGTGTGGTGGGGGGGATAGAAAGAAAGAAAGACTTGCATTTACATAGCGCCTTTCACGACCACCGGCCGTCTTGAAGCGCTTTACAGCCAATGAAGTACTTTTTTTTTGGAAGCGTAGTCACTGTTGTAGTATAGGAAACGCGGCAGCCAATTTGCGCGCAGCAAGCTCCCACAAACAGCAATGCGATAAATGACCAGATCCTCTGGTTTTTTGATCAGAATCTGATACCCGTGTTGTTATCGTGTTGGGCCCGTCCTGGTAGCCGGTGACAAGATGGTGCTGGCAGAGACCGAAGAAGCGATTTGATTCATCTGCCTGGCTGCTCCGTATGGATTAGGCAAGCGTGTAGCAAAGGCGGGGGAGGGGAGGGGGTATCTTAACTTCCATTATAGATTGGGATCAGCAGACGAGCTCGTAAAGAAGAAATCCAGACTTGCATTTCTATGGAGCCTTTCACGACCACTGGACGTCCCGAAGTGCTTTACAGCCAATGAAGTACTTTTTTTTGAAGTGTAGCCACTGTTGTAGTGTAGGAAACTTGGCAGCCAATTTGTGCGCAGCATGCTCCCACAAACAGCAATGTGATAAATAACCAGACCATCTGTTTTTGCGATGTTGATTGAGGGATAAATATTGGCCAGGACACCAGGGATAACTCCCCTGCTCTTCTTTGAAATAGTGGCCACGGGATCTTTTACGTCCACCTGAGAGAGCAGACGGGGGCCTCGGTTTAACATCTGATCCGAAAGACGGCACCTCCGACAGTGCCGCACTCCCTCAGTACCGCGCTGGAGTGTCAGCCTAGATTTTTGTGCTCAAGTCCCTGGAGTGGGACTTTGAACCCACAACCTTCTGACTCCGAGGCGAGGGTGCTACCCACTGAGCCAGGGCTGACACTTGTGTCAGAAAGGTAGTGAATTTCTTGTGTGTTCAGGATAGCTTTCTGCAGCAATATGTCCTGGAACCAACAGTGGGCAAGTCATATTAGATTTAATAATGAGCCAAAGTTAACAGCCTAACAGTGCGTAAACAGTTATCTAATAGTGACCATAACATAATCAAGTTCAATGTTGTGTTTGAAAGGGAGAAACAGTTACTAAGATTCTAGATTTAGGTAATGCCGAAATTTGTCTCCGGCGGTGTCAAAAAACGGGCGGTATCGGATCGGCCGCCCGTTATACAGCGCCTGATATTCAGTTCCATTTACTGCAATAAAACTGAATATCAGGTGCTGCGTATAACGGGCGGCCGATCTGATACTGCCCGCTTGGCGCCACCACCCGAGACGAATTTCTAGCCCAGTCTGTCCACAGCAAACTGGGCAAATCTGTTAATGGGTCAAACGACAGATCAGTGGAAGGTGTTCAAAATAGAATTTAATGTGATACAGAACCAGTTTATAACCCTGAGGGGCAAGAGCTCTACTTGCTAAAAAAAGACAGCCATGGACAAAAAAAAAAGGTAAAGGATAACAAAACTAAAATAGTCTAAGAGTGCAAAAAATAGCACAGATCCTGGTGAATGGGAAAGATACAAAACAGCAAAGAGTGACCAATCAGATCGTAAACTTGCAAGGGATATCAAAATCGACAAACATTTTTTACAATTATTTTAGGAAAAAGAGGGTAGTCAAGAGCAATGTGGGCCCCTTGAAAACTGATGATGGTGATTATTATTATTGTAAATGAAAATAAGGAAATGGTGGACATGTTAAATAATTACTTTGCGTTAGTATTTACAATAGATGAAGAGGATAGTATGCCGGACACCCCAAGGAAACTAATTTTGAATCAGGGAGGGAACTTGCCATAATTAACATAAGCAAATTAATAGTAATGAAGAAAATAATGGCACTAAAGAGTTACATCCCCAGGACCAGATGGTTTCCATCCCAGGGTTTTAAAGAAAGTAGGTGAGAACATTGCAGATGCCCTAACTATAACCTTCTAAGTTCTCTCGATTCAGGAACCGTTCCTTAAGATTGGAAAATTGCACATGTCACTCCGCTATTTAAGAAAGTTGAGAGGGGGAAACCAGGGAATTATAGATCAGTTAGCCTAACATCTGTCATCAAGAAATTACTAGGGACTATAATTAAGGATAGAGTGACAGAACACCTTGAAATTTTTCAGCTGATCCGAGAGAGCCAGCATGGATTTGTAAAGGGTAGGTCGTGCCTGACAAACTTGAGTGAATTTTTTGAAGAGGTGACTGAAGTAGTGGACAGGGGAATGTCTATGGATGTTCCAGAAAGCATTGGATAAAGTCCCTCATAAGAGACTGTTCGATAAAGTTGAAGCTCATGGAATTGAAGGCAAATTATTGACCTAGTTAAGAAATTGGCTGAGCGGCAGGAGACAGAGAGTAGGGATAATGGGCAGGTACTCAGATTGGCAGGATGTGACTAGTGGTGTCCCACAGGGATATGTATTGGGGCCTCAACTAATCGTTGTATTTATTAACGACTTGGATGACTGGATAGAGAACCACATATCCAAGTTTGCCGCTGACACAAAAACAGGCGGCACTGTAAGCCGTGTAGATGGAAGCATAAAATTGCAGAGATATTAATTAAAACTATGGCAAATGGATTTCAATGTAGGCAAATGTGAGGTCATCCACTTTGGACCAAAAAAGAATAGATCAGAGTACTTTCTAAATGGTGAATAGCTGGAAACAGTGGAGGTCCAAAGATACTTAGGGGTCCATGTACATTGATCATTAAAATGTCATGAACAGGTACAGAAAATAATCAAAAAGGATACTAGAATGCTGGCCTTTATATCTAGAGGACTCGAATACAAAGGGGGTAGAAGTTATGCTACAGCTATGCAAAGCCCTGGTTAGATCACACCTGGAGCACTGTGAGCAGTTCTGGGCACCACACTTTAGGAAGGATATATTGGCCTTGGAGGGAGTGCAGCGTAGGTTTACTAGAATGATTCCCAGACTCCAAAGGTTAAATTACAAGGAGAGATTACACAAACTAGGGTTGTAGTCCATGGAATTTAGAAGGTTAAGGTGATTTGATCAAAGTTTTCAAGATATTAAGGGGAGCTGATAGGGTAGAGAGAGAGAAACTATTTCTGCTGGTTGGGGAGTCTAGGACTAGGGGGCACAGTCTAAAAATTAGAGCCAGACCTTTCAGGAGTGAAGTTAGGAAACACTTCTGCACACAAAGGGTGGGAGAAGTTTGGAACTCTCTTCCGCAAACAGCAGCTGATGCTTGGTCAACTGTTAATTTTAAATCTGAGATAGATCGATTTTTGTTAACCAAAAGGTATTGAGTGATATTGGGCAAAGGCAGGTATATGGAGTTAGGTCACAGATCAGCCATGAGCTCATTGAATGGTGGAACAGGCTCGAGGGGCTAAATGACCTCCTCCTGTTCCTATGACTGAGAAAGATTGAAAATATTAAAACTGAGATCGCTAGTTTTTTTTTAGGCAAAGGTATTAAGGGTTATGGAACCAAGGTATATGGAGTTAAGATACAGAGCAGCCATGATCTAATTGAATGGCGGAACAGGCTCGAGGGGCTGAATGGCCAACATACCTTTTAAGGGACATTTTTGCCACAGTAAAAATGTCAGTAAAATCCTGTGTTCAGATGTAGTTATTTTGTAAAGGTTCAGTACCAGTGTTGTTAGCAGGATTTCAGTAACATAATGACAGATGAGTGAAGTTGTACTTCAATGTGTACCTGAATTGTACAACTGTCCTTCTAAGCTGGAGTTGTCTGGAGGGAGCCTTTTGAGCTGTAGAAAACTAGGGTGAAGTACAGGTCTGTCACTGGTAGTACTTGTCGGAGAAGTTTGATATGAATTAAGAGTATTGTACTAGAGGTGGATGGATTTGTGGGTCTTCACATATTTCACACTTTTATGTATGCACGCACTTCTTGTCATGCTTGTGACACACTTTGTGTCAACCTTTAGAGTTGTGAATTTGTATGTCCACATGCTGCTGAAACCCTTATCTGTGCCTTTGCCACCTTCAGACTCGACTATTCCAACGCTCTCCTGGCCAGCCCCCTATCCTCCACCCTCCATAAACTTCAGCTCATCCAACAAAAAAAAATAGCCTACACCTGTTTAAACGTTCAGCTGCCTCGGCCCTACGCTCTGGAATTCTCTCCCTAAATCTCTCCACCTTCCTCCCGCTCCAGTGAGGGAGTGTTGAATTGTTTTACCTGCTCACTTTCCAAGGCCCTATCTGCTTAATCTGGTGGACACAAAAGATCCCATGGCGCTATTCAAAGAAGAGCAGGGACTTCTTCTGGTGTCCTGGCCATCATTTCTTCCCAACTGACACTAGCAAAAAGAATTAGCTGATTATTCACCTCATTTGCTGTTTGTAGGACCTTGTGTGTAAATTGAAAGCACATTTGCCTTCATTAACAGTGCCTACACTGCACTATAATTGCAAGTTCGTTCTTTGAAATGAAATTCATAAACAGGTGCAACTTGTGGGATTGTTACAAAATTTGTAACTGTAAAAGTAGGAGACAGATGCTTATCTGTGCCTTGTACACACTAGTGCTCTTTGTTTCCATTTGTAAAGTACCTACACGATAGAGTTCTTGCAGATAGAAGCATAGTGCAGTGAGCATATGTTGTCACTGGAATCCTTGGTGCCCCCATGCAGCGGTCTCACTTGCACTGTCATGCCATCACTAAATCTGATTGTCGACTTCTAACAGCACAGTGTTAGTTTTGAGACCTGTAATTGTTTTCTCACTATTTTATCTGACAAGGAGGCAACTAATAGTTGACGCCAACCAAAATCCTTGTTTGGATCAGTGGATATGTGTACCACGTGGTGTGGTAATGATCCATACAGATGAGGAAGGTTCAAGTTCCATGCTCAGTTTGTGTGTAATTATCTCATTTGGGGGCAATTGGTCTCTACCACTGGACCAGCATGGGAAAAGGTCGGTCAGTATTTCCACTCTTGGTCGTTGCCCAGTGATTCCTGTGGGGAAAATGTTTGTGTGGACGTTGGATAAGGATAAGATTGGGATTAGACGTAGTGTCTCCCATGGCCAATTAGCTAATCAGTGCTTACTGCCTATGTTCTACCTATGTTAAGATTGTCACTTGGGTGAGATGCGGAGGAATTGCCAGAACCTGTGGTACCGTCTTCCTAAAATGATTGTTTTGAGGAAATGTCTTTTTTTTTGTATTGTAAATTGGCAGCTGCTCTTATAACGTTCGACCTAATTTCTTGCCAGTTATAGAATGAAGCTAGAGGAAGAGAGGTGAGAGTTGTTGCAAGATAAAGCACATGCTGATCTCCATAACTAAAACACAAATATCTAAAAAACACGTGTTATGTTTAGGAGGGGGGTCGGTGTACTAGCTAACGTTTGTTCCTCACATCTGTTTCCTGTCTCAATTCTGGGTCATTGAACCACGAAGGAACTGAAGTGTTTTCAATGAATAGAGTCACTCCACTAATGAAGTAATTGAACGAACCCTTATCCCCCAAATAAGTACTGTACATGCAATTCTGTAACACCTTTAATGTGGAAAAATGACCCAAAGCATTTCATGGAGACATGAAACAAAGAATGAAGTTTAGCTTGGTCAACGACGAAAGTTTTATGGGGGAGGCATTAAAGTAGGAGAGGGAGGTGGAGAGACACAGGCAATTCCAGAGCATTGGGTTTAGACAGCTCTAGGCACGACCACCAATGGTGGGGCAAAGGGAGAGGTGAGTGCACAAGAGGCCATAGTCAGAGATGTAGCGTTTGGAGGAGGTTACAGAGACAGTGTGGTGAGGTCATGAAGGGATTTAAACACAAGGATGAGAATTCTAATTGGAGCTGTTGGGGAACCGTAAGCCAAGGTTGGGTCAGCAAGGACAGGGTTGAGGGGTAAGTGGGACTTGGTGTGGGATAGGATACAGGCAGCAGCTTTTTGGATGAGCTGAATAGTGTGTGGAGGACAGGAGACCAGCCAGAAGGTCATGGAGTCTGGAGGTCTCAAAAGCATGGATGTGGGTTTTAGCAACAGATGCAGGGGTGGAGGAGGTGGGCGATGTTGTGGCGGTGGAAGTAGGTAGTCTTTGTGATGGAGAAGATATGTGGTTGGAAACTCCGCTCAGGGTCGAATAAGATGCCGCGGTTGTGAGCAGTCTGATTCAGTTTGAGACGGTTGCCTGGGAGGGGAATAGAGTCTGTGTCAAGGGTACAGAGTTTGTGGTAGAAGCTGAAGACGGTGGCTTCAGTCTTTCCAATGTTTAACTGGAAGAAACTGCAGCTCAATCAAGACTGAATGTCGGACAAGCAGTCTGACAGTAGAGATGTAGTGGAGAGGTTAAGAGAAGTGGTAGAAAGGTAGAGCTGGTTCTTATTAGCATGCATGTGGGAGATGACCTCATATCTGTGGATGACGTGACCAATGAGCAGTACGTAGGGGGAAGAGGCAGAGGCCAAGGTTAGATCGATGGGACTCTGGGGGTAATGGTGCGGGGACAGGAAGAGAAGCCAAAACCAATAAAATCCCAAAGCAATCCTTGGGAGGGAAGGCAGTAGAGGATATGCCTCCTGACCTGATGGCTGTATGTTTGAGTCCCAGGGTAATTTGTTATTCTAATCCTTGATTCCTGGATGAAACACTTCCTGGACGATCACCATTCCACATTGAAAAGAGAAAGAAATGGTGTTGCTTACTCTGCAAAAAAAAAACCTTCCTGTTGGCCAGCAGCACTGAAATGTGTTTCTGAGCAGTACTGTAGGCTTAAACTTCCTGGCCTTGCATGTGGTTGAAGAAAAGAGAAGTACATGCCTTGTGGAAGCGTTGGACTGAGGTTTTCATTGTCCAAAGTTGTTGTTTGCCCAGGTGGCGCACGTCCTGATTGTGGAGTGCTTCAACCCTCGATGTGGGGGAGCAGAGAAAATCTCTTCCAGCAGACCCCGTGTTCCTCAATGCCAAGGAGAAATATGTGGCCTTGACTAAGAGGTATCACTGAGATGTCATATCGTAACTCTCTCTGCCAGAATTTCCACCCATTCATGGTCAATGGACAGAAATTCTAGCCCTCTAAATATGTTGGCAGTCTAACATTATAGGTTACATGGGTAATAAGAGTTCCCCTTGCTCACATTGCTACACTAGAATACACTGCCGATTATCACTAAACTCCAACAGTGATCCTTTATTATTAAGTGGTGTATCTGGGAATGTATCTCCTGCAGATCATGTTCCCCTCTACTTAAGCTATTTCAAATGGTAGCTTTTCTTTGTATGTTTTTTTTAAACCTATGATGTTCTGTCTAAAATGTGTTCTCTTTCTCACCAGGTGTAAGGAGATGGCTTCTGAGGATATCTCTCAGCTGGCGGACTCCCTTGCCAAGACTCAAGTGGGTGGCGGAGAGCTGAGTTTCAAAGGCCGCGCCCTAAAGCTCGACACAGCTGAGGCTGGTACGTGAAACTAAGAATCCTATAGGGACTGGAGTAGGATTGGATAAGCTTAATGCCAGGAGGTGTATTTGGATGTGGGGTAATCAGTCATGTACATAAACGAACGAAAGAAGGAAAATGCTGGAAATCTGAAATAAAATCAAGAAATTTTGGAAATGTAGCAGGTCAGTCCGCATTTGAAAGAGAACAGAGGTTAACGTTATGTTGACAGGGCGTCAAGAGAAAGATTTGGTTCGAGCATCGTTTCTTTGCAGTATAGACTTAAGAGCTGAGATGCACAGCTGATGGGTTACAGCGCCACCACTGAGACAGTCTGACAAGTTTATGGAAACAATTTCCATTAGAAATGTGTACATAGGAATTTATTCTTCATTACCATCCAGTCACCCCTGCTGGGAATTTCCATGCATTTGGGTGGAGGTTGAGTGAGGAAGAATTGGCTTCGCTACAGTGCTACGGCATTTGACTGTGAAGAATAGCATTCACCACTGCCCCCGGGAGGGGAAAATTGGTGGAGGGGGACGAAGTTAACACGCACTATTTGCTGCACTAACTAATAGGTGACCTGTTCCCAGCTGTGTTAACGGGAAACTAGATCTCAAAACTTGGTTCAAGAGATATTTTTACTCTTAACAAAAAAAAACTTCATTTGATGAGTTTTCCCCACATGCAGTCATCTAGTCTGCAGTCACTCGATCAAACCATAATTGGAGAAGTGTTCGGCCATATTGCATAGTAACTCCATCCGACCAACTCTCAACTCTAAAGGAGGTGCTGACACAAAACCAGTGCCCATCGTGTAATGGGGCCATTAGTCTACAGAGAATCAAACATTGTTTGGTCTTTAATATTTTTTCCGCTGCATTCTAATGAATGTGGTCACTGTCATTTTTGTTGACTTATTTGTTTCCCCATGTCATATATTCTTTGTCCAGCTGCTGAGATTATTGAAGAGATTGAGGGATTTGAACAACTGCAGGCACTACGCCTGGAAGGCAACACGATCGGTGTGGAAGCTGCTAAAGCCATCGCCAGGAGTCTGGCTAATAAAAAGGAATTGCAGGTATGGATTTGAGATTATTTTTAGGGGTTCACCAGATATTTCTTGCGCTCAACACCAAAGATCACTCCAGTAAGAAAGCCATTGCTTCCTGTGAGCCAAAGTGTGACTAGCTACACACAGTAACTAGATTGATTCCTGGGATGGCCAGACTGACATATCAAGAAAGACTGGATCAACTGAACTTGTATCCTCTGGAGTTCAGAAGAATGAGGGGGATCTTATAGAGACGTTTAAAATCCTGACTGGTTTAGACAAATTAGATGCGGGCAGAATGTTTCCAATGTTAGGGAAACTAAAACCAGGGGTCACAGTCTAAGGATAAAGGGGAAGCCATTTAAGACTGAGATGAGGAGGAACTTCTTCACCCAGAGAGTGGTGAATCTGTGGAATTCTCTACCACAGAAGGTTGTTGAGGCCAGATCGCTAAATATATTCAAAAGGGAGTTAGATATAATACTCACAACTAAGGGGATCAAGGGGTATGGCGAGAAAGCAGGAATGGGGTACTGAGGTAGCATGTTCAGCCATGAACGCATTGAATGGCGGTGCAGGCTCGAAGGACCGAATGGTCTACTCCTGCACCTATTTTCTATGTTTCTATATAGCCTTGGTCAGAGGTAGAACTAAAACACTATAATTAGCTCGCAGGAATTGACACAAGCCTTGTGTGTTCTAGCTTTTGGATACCAAAGATAAACACTCTGAGACAAGTGTGACTTGGACGACAAATCTAGTTTACTGAAAGTAAAAAATTAAACAGCAGCAGAAAATCAGTTCGACAGATTCCACTTGATCTCAGAACTTTTCATTTTACATAGTATTTACAGCACAGAAACAGGCCATTCGGCCCAGCAGGTCCATGCTGGTGTTGATGCTCCATACGAGCCTCCTCTCACCCTACTCCATCTAACACCATCAGCATATCTTTCTGTTCCTTTCTCCCTCGTGTTTATCTAGCTTCCCCTTAAATACATCCATGCTAGTCGCCTCAACGACTCCATGTGGTAGTGAATTCTACATTCTAACCACTCTCTGGGTAAAGAAATTTTTCCTGAATTCCCCATTGGATTTATTAATGACTATCTTATATTTATGGCCCCTAGTTCTGGTCTCTCCTGCAAATGGGAACATTTTCTCTACATCTACCCAATCAAACCCTTTCATAATCTTGAAGACCTCTATCAGTTCACCCCTCAGCCTTCTCTTTTCTAGAGAAAAGAGCCCTAGTCTGTTCAATCTTTCCTGACCGGCATAACCTCTCAGTTCTGGTATCATTCTAGTAAATCTTTTTTGCACCTTCTCCAGTGCCTCTATATCCTTTTTCGTAATATGGAGACCAGAACTGTGCAAAGTACTCTTAAGTGTGGTCTAAGCAATTGTCTGCATTCTTTATGTGCATCTTGCAGGTGAGTCTCCGAGATAAAACTTTTCCGTTGGAACAGCTGAGGAAATTTATTGGAGGTTTTTAAAGTTGTGATGGGTTTTGATGGTATGAAAAGGGAAAGATATTTCCTTTGGTTGGGGAGTCAGTGATGAGGGGATCATCAATTTAAAGTGGTCACCAAGAGCGAGAAGAGGAGAAATTTCTTTACACAGACAGTTTTTGGAGTGCGGAATGCTTTACTATGGGGGGTTGTTGAGGCAGAGACTACTGCACCTTTTAAGGGAAAGCTGGATAGATATTTGGAGCCGAGGATGTTGCAGACTATGGGGAGAGCAGGGCAGTGACGAGTTTTATAAAAGAGCCGGCACGGAAGTAATGGGCTGAATGGCCTCTTGGGCTGTAAGTGTTTGTGGTGTTCTCCATAATTGGGCCAAACGGTGGTTGTGGTGCAACAAATCCCATCAATTTCTGCACTTGGCATGTGGACTGCGATTTACCGCAATTTTGTTTTAAAAGTCACAGAGCTAGTAAAAATGTGGGTTATTGTTCAGATACTAATCGCTTGTCTTACCGAAAACAGATTGTTTGATCTTGTTTTTAGGAAATAGAATTTTTATAAGTTTACCATTTGTTAAATTATGTCCTTTTTTACACCCCCCCCCCCGCGAAAAGAAATGCTACTGGAGTGACATGTTCACAGGACGATTGCGGTCCGAGATTCCATCTGCTCTGGTGAGTAAGAACAACTTCTCTCATTCTAAACTTCACTTTATTGAGATCAGTGATAAATTTTGCGGCTGGAGGGTGGTGAGAGCGATTGAGTGTTTGAAATGATGGGGAAGCAGAATTTGCCTTGGAATAGAAGGCATGTGGTTGGACTTTTTTTTTCTTGTTGCCAAAAACTGCAAAGTAACTTTCCAACGCTGATCATAATCCTCTTGGAAAAAGCTTGCATATATCCTTAAAGTTTAAACTATCCAGTATTCTTTATTTTTTGAAGGCAAAATTGTGTATTTCATAAAAAATATAACAAGTGGAGTATTTTGAAAGCCACATGTTTTGTACTCTGAGTTATCGGTAGTGGGAATCAAACTCTTTCATCGAGCTTTCCGAAGTCAAATCTAGCAAGAGGTAAGGGTGGAGTAAAGCTTCGTCTGCTCCTATTCCTCAACTATATGCTGCCCCATAACAAATTCATCCACAGACATTGGGTCAACTTCCAAAGGTGTGCTGACAACACCCAGTTTTACCACCTTTGCCTCCACTAGTGCTGCTGTGCTATCCGACTACTTGTCTGATCTCGAGTTGCAGATAAGCCAGAAATCTCATCTCCTCCTCCTTAACATCAGCAAGACTGAAGTCATCCTACTCGTTCCCGCCGGGATCTCTGTAACCTGGCCCCTGGTAGCACTCTGCTCCCTGGCTGCTCAGTCAGGCGGAACTAGATGGTGTGCAATATGAAGCTGACCTTCCAATCCCACCAAAATCACCACGGTCGGTCGCCATTTCTACACCGCAACAATGCCTGCCTCTGCCTTTCCCTCACCCAACCACAGTTGCCTGGAGATTCTACTTCTCAACTCTCCTCGCCCTCCTTCCAAGTTCTACCCTACATAAGCGTCAACTCATTCAAAACCCTGCTGCCCTCATCCTATCCTGCATGGAGTTCCGCTCACCTACTGCCACCCACCCTTCCTCCCCATTGGCTCCCTGTTCCTTAACGCACTGACCTCAAAGTCCTCGTCCTTGTCCTTGTTTACAGATCCATCCATGGTCTTGTCCCACTCAGTCTCTGCGACTTCTTCCACTCCTACATACCAACGTGTTTTCTCTGCATTTCCAACTCTAGGGCCCCTTTTGTTCTACTCCTCCTTCTGCTGGCAGAGCCTTGTGCCATCTGCACACTGGAGCTCCCTAAACCACTCCTCCCTTTTTCTTCACCTAATTCTACTACTCAATCCAGTCACCAGCTTGGACTGGCACCCAAAGAATGGTCTTGTAACTCTTGCTGAACCTTCTTTACATTAGCAAATGTATACATAGCATACTTCAAAAATAACAGCTTTTCTTTGATGTGTGTTCACACAATATTGCGGCTAAGTTCCCTGATACTGCTAAAGTGGTACATTTTTTAATGTTTCGTAGATAAAATCTCGATTGTGCTTTCCCGTTGTGCAATCGTTGAAGCTTAACATTGCCAGTTCAAAGACATGATTATCTTCTTCCCCCTCCTTACCAGTTTTCAATTATTTCCCCCCCCCCCCCCTTCAGCTCTCTGCCCCATTTCTGACCAAGAAAATGGGCAGGCTACTTTCTTTCATTCAGTGCGGCACCATAACTGGCCATTACTTAACACACAAGAAAGGTCCAGAGCTTTTGGGAGCAATTTTCTCTGCTCCCTCCTTCCCTTGAACTTGCTGACTCCATTACAGTGTGTGGTTCCATAGATGGCAGTTGCCCTCCAGTAGCGCGCACAAATTTGCATTATTCGTGAGTAACCATGACAGAGAGAGGTTGGCTATACAACTATGAATTATGTTATTGGTTTTCAGAGGCACCTGCTGCTGAGTGAGAAGATTCCCAGCCCCCGTCTATGACCGGGCTACTCCTTCATTGATGAATCAGGTTGCTGGCCAATCAACAATAAAAAGAAAGACTTGCATTTATATAGCGCCTTTCAGGACCTCCCACAGCGCTTTACAGCCAATGAAGTACTTTTGAAGTGTAGTCACTGTTGTAATGTAGGGAACGGGGCAGCCAATTTGCACACAGCAAGCTCTCACAAACAACAATGCGATAATGACCAGATAATCTGTTTTAATGATAATTGAAGGATAAATATTGGCCAGGACGCCGGAGACAACTCCCCTGCTCTTCTTCGAAATAGTGCCATGGGATCTTTTACGTCCACCTGAGAGAGCAGACTCGGTTTAACGTCTTATCCCAAAACAAAGCCCTGGAGTACTGTGGAGCTTCCCAATTCAAGTATCGGATTTCTAGTTCTGCCTGAGAGGGTTAGTTTCAGTTGTACTCTTCCATTGCTGGGGGTGTCCCCAAAGACATCCTGCCCCCACCCCTTCCGACACCCCAGACAATCACGAGTTGCAGTGTTCTTGCCATGACATCTGTACTTGGGGGTTTCTAACCTAAAAATGATCCTTTTTTATTTCTATTAATTCTGAAGATATCTCTGGGTGAGGCGCTGATGACTGCGGGAGCCCAG
This sequence comes from Squalus acanthias, assembly GCA_030390025.1. Taxonomy (NCBI): domain Eukaryota; kingdom Metazoa; phylum Chordata; class Chondrichthyes; order Squaliformes; family Squalidae; genus Squalus; species Squalus acanthias. The sequence goes on from CM059450.1 coordinate 18,716,525, forward strand.
CTGACGCAGCTGGATCTGAGCGACAATGCATTTGGACCTGATGGAGTCCGGAGCATCGAAACCTTATTGAAGAGCAGCGTGTGTTACACATTGCAGGAGCTGCGACTGAATAACTGTGGCATGGGAATCGGTGGTGGCCAGGTATTTATTTTAAATTCCCTCTACGCTCTCCTGACTGTTTACCCAGCAGCTCTCCAAGTTCGCCCAAGTGGCTATTCGTGTGTGAGCCGAGACAGTGAGTGTTTACAGACTATTCAGCTGTGAGGGCCATCGTAAACTCCAATCCTGTCCTCCCCCGAAGCCCCTGATATGCACATTCTAGTAGGAGTCACTGGAGAACGATCAGGAGCAGGAACTCTGGTTCATTAATTTTTTTTGACGCTGCTCCCTAATGCAGAGGTGCTGATAACAATTGCACCCATGCTGGTGCTGTAGCTGAGATCAGTTCACTCAGCACACACTGGGCTTTGAGTTTGGGGCTTTCTGGTCCATATGACATAGTACAGTGGACTGCATTGTACATGAAGCTTTTTTCATGATTTTTGTTTGACCAGGGTTGTCAGTTTGTCAACACAGCTGCCGTCCTAGCCAATGTTCCCTCTGAGCTGCGCGGCCGTGCAGTAATGGGAAAGGTCCCGTGCAGGCCGCTCACCGGCTTTTACATTGCAAATACACAGAAATTGAAAGGGACCGCGCATTGAAAGAAACAGGCCCCGCAGAACAAACAGGGAACGTCGATCCTAACTCTTCCTCAAAAAATCCCAGTGAGAGACTTTTTTTTAGTGATAGCTCGAATTGAAATTCAAATTGATATGAAATGCAGAGCAGTCGTGATAAAGTCTCCCAGAAAATATAATGGGAGATATAGAGCGTGTTCTCATGTAGCCTGCTTGTCTCTGCCCCGCAATTGGCAGTACTATGACATCAGGCCATGGGCGTTCATAACATCCATTTGCAAAGTTCGTCCATACCAATAGCTTCCTCTCCCCGGCATCACCCAGAGTGCAGCTATAAATTAATCTTCTAAATTATACTTGGCATTTAGGCTTTTAAGTACTAAGTGACCCAATTACAACAGGCATTTGGATAAACTGGACAAAGCAAGTTCGTTTGAAGCAGATTGCTATAAGTAGCTTGCACCTGTAATACTCCAGAAAGTGCCTTTTCCCACTGGACTATCGGGGCAGTTCTTTTCAACGTTTGTCTCAATTAATTGAAAGTGTGCACTGGTATATTTTGTAAGTTGGCTCATCTGTTTGTCATGATTTCTGTTTCTGTTGCAGATTCTTGCTGCGGCACTCAGTGAATGCCACCGTCTGTCGAGCGCCCTGGGAAAGCCAATGGCGCTGAAAGTTTTCATTGCTGGGAGGAATCGTCTGGAAAACGAAGGTGCCATAGCGCTGGCTGATGCTTTTAAGGTACACAACTGTATAAGAGCGGCATTGAGGTGTTTGCGGGTTTCCTGCTGCTGCCTGCCTTGGGGCAAGTGAAAATGGCACAGGATGTTGGCGCAATGACGCTGTGTCATGGAGCATTGGGATACTGGTTCAATCCACTCACTGAGTTCTCATCCATGTTGTAGAGATTCACCAACAGGTGGCAAGGCACCTCCCCACAAGGATGCTGGTGGAGTGGGGGGGTTGAGGGAAACACCAGAGATTGCTACTGGGTTTTCCTTGCTGAGTGCCGCAGTTGGTGCCATTGGTGCTGAAGGTTTTCATTCTTGTGAGGAGTCATCTAGAGAATGAAAGTGACATAGTCATGCAGCACAGAAGGAAGCCATTCAGCCCATCGTGTCTGTGCCGGCTCTTTGAGAGATCTAATTAGTGTTCCTAATACTGACCCCTGGGGGAACACCACTGTATACTTCCCTCCAGTCTGCTAACAACCATTCGCCATTACTCCCTGCTTTCTGTCACTTAGCCAATTTCATATCCAAGCAGCCACTGCCCCATTAATCCCATGGGCTTCAATTTTGCTAACAAGTCTATTAAGTGGCACTTTATCAAACGCCTTCTGCATGTCCGTATACACATCACGTGCGCTACCTTCATCAACCTTCTCTGTTGTTTAATTGAAAAACTCAATCAAGTTTGTCAGACATGATTTGCCTTTAACAAATCTTATGCTGCCTGTCATTTATTAACCCATGTTCTTCAAAGTGACAATTAATTTTGTCTCTGACCGATGTTAGGCTGACAGGCCTGTATTACCTGGTTCATCTCGCTCCCCTCTTTTGAACAGGGGTGTAACATTTGCAGTCCGCCAGTCCTCTGGCACCACTCGCATATCCAAGGAGGATTGAAAGACTGTGGCCAAAGCCTCCACTATTTCCACCCTTACTTCCCTCAGCAACCGAGGATGCATCTCATCCGGACTGGGTGACTTTTCCATTTTGAGCGCTGCCAACCAAAAGTGCCATAAATCAGTTTTCCCTGAGCTGGAGCAGTATTGCAATTTTTGCCATTCTTCCTTTCTCTGTCCCCCTCTCTTCCCCCTCCAGTTTTATCATCTTTTCACTTCGAGGCATTGAGTAATGATTGGTGTATGAGCCCAGACTGTGACCATCTGTCTCTTCAACTGTCTGGGGATTGTAGCCAAGTCAGCCCCCTTTTGCTGTCTTTCTCATGCTCTCTCTCTTTTTCTTTCTTGCTCTATTTCATTAAGTCATGGTTTTTCCAGGAGGAGCTTCCCAAGCTGGAAGATACTGAGGCCATTTGTGATCTCCCCATCACTGCACTGGCAGATCAGTTTACTCAACACAGACCAGAAATTAAACCATGGACCTGCAGATTTTCTTACTTTGATCAATTTCTAGAATCGAATCTTGTAAACTCTTCCTCCTGTATGAAAACTACCTCCAATCCTTATTCTTTCAGCCTCAAAAGGGCGATGGTTTCATTCCTCTTGATCATGGAATGCTTCTGCAGAAGCTGTTTTTGAGGTTAAATATAGGGTCAAGTCCATGTTACGGCTGATTGAACATTCTCAGAGGAGACGGTTCGGTCGCCTTGAATACCTTTTCTCATTTCAGACTTTCTTGCATTCTCCAAAACTTGGCTGCCCGTGTCCTAACTCGCACCAAGTCCCGTTCACCCATCACCCCTGAGCTCACTGACCTACATTGGCTCCCGGTTAAGCAACACCTCGATTTAAAATTTCTCATCCTTGTTTTCAAATCCCTCCATGGCCTCGCCCCTCCCTATTGTTGAGTAAACTGATCTCCTCCAGCCCCACATCACTGCAGGAGTTCATCAGGGCAGTGTCCTAGGCCCAACCATCTTCAGCTGCTTCATCAATGACCTTTCCTCCATCATAAGGTCAGAAGTGGAGATGTTTGCTGATGATTGCACAGTGTTCAGTGCCATTCGCAACTCCTCAGATAATGAAGCAGTCCATGCCCGCATGCAGCAAGACCTGGACGACATTCAGGCTTGGGCTGATAAGTGGCAGGTAACGTTCGCGCCACACAAGTGCCAGGCAATGACTATCTCCAACAAGTGAGCGTCTAACCACCGTCCCTTGACATTCAGAGGCATTACCATCGCCGAATCCCCCACCATCAATACCCTGGGTGTCACCATTGACCGAAACTTAACTGGACCAGCCACATAAATACTGTGGCAACAAGAGCAGGTCAGAGGCTGGGTATTCTGCGGCGTGTCTCTCACCTCCTGACTCCCCAAAGCCTTTCCACCATCTACAAGGCACAAGTCAGGAATGTGATGGAATACTCTCCATTTGCCTGGATGAGTGCAGTTCCAACAACACTCAAGAAGCTCGACACCATCCAAGACAAAGCAGCCCGCTTGATTGGCACCCCATCCACCACCTTAAACATCACTCCCTCCACCACCGGCGCACTGTGGCTGCAGTGTGTACCATCTACAAGATGCACTGCAGCAACTCACCAAGGCTTCTTCGGCAGCACCTCCTAAACCCGCGAACTCTACCACCTAGAAGGACAAGGGCAGCAGGCGCATGGGAACACCACCACCTGCAAGTTCCCCCCCAAGTCACACACCATCCTGACTTGGAAATATATCGGCCGTTCCTTCATCGTCGCTGGGTCAAAATCCTGGAACTCCCTCCCTAACAGCACTGTGGGAGTACCTTCACCACACGGACTGCAGCAGTTCAAGAAGGCGGCTCACCACCACCTTCTCAAGGGCAACTAGGGATGGGCAATAAATGCCAGCGACGCCTACATACCATGAACGAATAACCCCCTCCCCTCCCCGAAATATCTGCGCTCCTCCAATTCTGGCCTCTTGAGGATCCCTGATTTTGATCGCTCAACCATTGGTGGCCGTGCCTTCAGCTACCTAGGTCTTAGGGTTTAGCCCTCCCTAAACCTCTCCGCCTCTCTTTCCTCCTTTAAAACACTCCTTAAAACCTACCTCTTTGACCAAGCTTTTAGTCATCTGCCCAAATTTCTCCTCATGTGGCTCGGTGTCAAATTTTGTTTTAACTATCCTGTGAAGAGCCTTGGGACACTTTACTATGTTAAAGGTGCTATGTAAATACTTGTTATGTATGTTGCATTGTTCCCATGTATCTGCAAACTGCTGGCTGAAGCTTGAGACCAGGTCTGCCTTTAGCACTGGGTATAGTGTGTGTGGTGGAGCAGGTGTTTTGGAGGGAGAAAAGATACAAGGATGAATAAGAAACAGCGCACATTCTGGGGTCCAGCGGAGAAAGTGCTGAATTATCTCGCTGAGCTACAGCGAGGACAATCGATGGGCAGCTTGCTTTTTTGAAGGGCAAGAGTTCCCATTTACTTTTGACGTGGGAGAGGAGTGAATATCCAATCCGAACCGTGTTCATGTTCTTCGAAAATCAAAAGTTTGTGGGTGAGGAAAGGTGAGAAATAGAAAATGAAGGAAAGCAAAGTGCAAATAAAATATTTTGTTCAGTCCATAGGAACCCTGGAGGAGGTACACATGACACAGAATGGAATAAATCATCCAGGCATTACAGCTTTGGCGAAGGCCTTCACTGAAAACCAGCACCTGAGGGTCATAAACCTCAACGATAACACCTTCACAGGGGAAGGAGCTATTGCAATGGCTGAGGTAAGAGGCTGAGGCAGGTGCTGATTTTCTTTTACTTCCTCCAATTTTTTCCGCTTCTCACCATTGATTTATACTTCAGGGTGGGTCTCTCAACACTGGCAGCCATTCTGTGTACTTCATATCAGTTCATACTTCTATGACACGACTGGTGTTTAACTGGTCATTTCTTTGTGTGTTTTTAGACTCTAAAGACCCTCCATAACATTGAAGTAATAAATTTTGGAGATTGTCTGGTGCGATCAGAAGGAGCTATAGCTATTGCTGAAGCAGTAAAATTTGGATTACAAAAACTCAAGGTTTGTGATTTAGAACTCGGGTTTCTTTTTCTCTCTCTTTCTCCCTCCTCCCATCCCCATCCCTAGTAGTGTCAATACCAGCAGCAAGCAATAAGGAAGGCAAATGGCATGTTGGCCTTTATGGCAAGGGGGTTGGAGTATAAGAGTAAGGAAGTCTTGCTACAATTGTACAGGGCCTTGGTGAGACCACATCTGGAGTACTGTGCACAGTTTTGGTCTCCTTATCTGAGGAAGGATATACTTGCCTTGGAGGCGGTGCAACAAAGGTTCACTAGATTGATTCCTGGGATGAGAGGGCTGTCCTATGATGAGAGATTGAGTAGATTGGGCCTGTACTCTCTGGAGTTTAGAAGAATGAGAGGTGATCTCATTGAAACATACAAGATTCTGAGGGGGATTGACAGGGTAGATGCCGAGAGGTTGTTTCCCCTGGCTGGAGTATCTAGAACTAGGGGACATAGTCTCAGGATAAGGGGTCGGCCATTTAAGACCGAGATGAGGAGGAATTTCTTCACTCAGAGGGTTGTGAATCTTTGGAATTCTCTGCCCCAGAGGGCTGTGGATGCTGAGTCTTTGAGTATATTCAAGGCTGAGCTAGGTAGATTTTTGGACTCTAGGGGAATCAGGGATATGGAGATCGGGCGGGAAAGTGGAGTTGAGGTCGATGATCAGCCGTGATCTTATTGAATGGCGGAGCAGGCTCGAGGGGCCGTATGGCCGACTCCTGCTCCTATTTCTTATGTTATGTTTAGTGGCTTTTTGCAGAAAGCTCTGGAATTCCCTCCCCATACCTCTTCGCCACTCACACCTCTCTCTCTCCTCCTTTAAGATGCTGCTTAAAACCTACCTCTATGACCAAGTGTTTGGTCACCTGTCCCAATGTCTCCTTCTTTGGCTCGGTATCAGACTTTTGTCTGATAACGACAGTTTACTATGTTAAAGGTGTTGTATAAATGCAAGTTGTTGTGGAGAATTTGGCGCAGATTGCTGCCAGGAAATGAAGGGAAAACCGTGAGCAGAATAAAAAGTGATGGTTGTGCTTGACTTGTGGTTATAGTACAGACTGTGGATGGGGACTGTTCACGTTGAAATGTCTTCTGATTGCTAGTACTTGATATGTTAGTAAGGCTGAGATCACTGTCTTGTGTAGAGCTAGTTACTTTTTTGAGTTAAATGAATAAACCAGATTAACGGGATTTACGATAACTGAAGGGAAGGGTCGAGAACCAGAGGACACAGATTCAAGTTACATAGAATGTCCAGCATGTTTGGTCCAACAGGTCCGTGCCAGTGTTTATGCTCCACACCAGCCTCCTCCCACCTTGCTTCATCTCACCCCCATCAACATATCCTTCTATTCCTTTCTCCCACGTCACCGTTTAACTGTGTGTGTCCACAGGAATTGAACCTTTCGTTTGGAGAGATCCAGAAGGATGCTGCGATCACAGTGGCTGAAGCTGTGGAACATAAATCCCTGCTAGAAAAACTCGATCTAAATGGTATGTATGTGTGTGTGTGTGTTTTCTCATTTCTGGCTTTTAGTTCTGCACTCCTCAAATTGAGATAAGGAGAGTAGGTTGTTTCCACTTCGTGAATTGTGATTCTTTTAGATTTGGGGGAATGGATACAAAAACTAGTTTGACAGTTTACAGCCTGTTTTCAGGAGAATTGTATTGTAACGAAAGGGAAGTGTGTTCCCATATTAACCATTTGCAGATTTTTTTCTTTAAGTTACCTGTTGGGGGGGAAATGTTTGATTCTATTGTGACACTCTAACCACCCCCACGGGAGACTTGTTTTGCATTGTGAAGATGCTCATTTCAGCTTCGCTGGTAGCATAGCAGTCCCGGTCCTACTGCTGATTGAGAACAAGATCAGCTTCTCTAATCCAGCACCGTCCTGTCCTGCAGAAACAAATTTGGTTTAAATATGTAAGAATACAGGAAAATACAGGGCCTGAAAACGAATGCCCTCAACCACTTACTCAAATATCTGTCCATGTTTTTCCACGCCATCTGTCTCCACTGCACCTCTGGGTAGTCTGTTCTACACGTTCATCATCCCTTGCATAGAGTAGTTAGATCTAAACCGTCCGTGCACCTTCTGCCTTCGAAGCACAAGTCCACGTCCCACGCCTCTAGAGTTGGTGGCAATCTCGGACACGTCATAAGAACATAAGAAACAGGAGCAGGAGTAGACCAATCGGCCCCTCGAGCCTGCTCCGCCATTCAATAAGATCATGGCTGATCCAATCTTGGCCTCAACACCACTTTCCCGCTCTCTCCCCCCGCTCTCTCCCCATACCCCTCGACTCCCTTGCAGTTCAAATGGGGTTCAATTTATCTATTCACTTAAGGATCTTTGAATACTTAACGAACGTCTTTGTAACAGCCAGAACACCTGGATTGAGAAGCTCCAGAGGCTTTTGCTGGCCTGTGTCTGTTGTTTTATTTTGAAATAAACGCTGAAAATTGCACAGCAGGCTGGTCAGCATGTGAAAGCGAAAGATAGATTATGCATATGACCCTTCAAGTCAGATGAAGGATCCCGCCCGAAATATTAACCTTTCTTCCTTTTTTGAGCTGCCGATTGACCTACTATGCCTTTCCGGCATTTGTGTTGTTTCATGGTTGTTGCTGTCAGACCTTTACGTCCAGGACCCACTAAGGAGTATATAAGCCTGGGTTAAGGCCTGTGAGTAACAATATACCTATTGTACATAAACAATACAATTCCTGAAAATGTTGGGTGGGAAAGAAAAAGCTTCTATATAAACAACTGACAGACAGAAGGGGATAGGAAAGAACATTAGTTATTAAAAACTAAAATAATGTCTGTACCTTCAGTAAGCCTTAACTCAGCCAAATTCAGCTGCTGCTACTTGAGCAAGATAACTGGTTTAGTGCTGATTTTGTGACAAAATTATAGGTAGTTTTATACTGTGGACTCGTGCTTGGAACTGGGATGATACTACATAAACCCGTCACTTAGGACATATTCCACCTCTTGGATGGGACTTTCATTTCATCCATCGTGGTTGGGTTTGCTTCCAGCGGTGACAGGATTGTGTTATTTATTGACTATTAACCCAATTTCCTTGGTGGGGGTGGGAAGAGAAGAATGCTGATTTTTGGTTCAGTGGGTGAAAGGTCCACTTGGTACAACACTAAACAATACAGATCTGAATATATTCCCTGTTTTGTTGAGAGAGAAAGTTGTGAACTTTTAAGAGGTTTTAGATGGCTTGCGCAAGGTCAAGGTGACGGGCTGTGAGCTGATCTCACCTGAGGCGGTGTTTGAGGGCTGCAATTGACCTGGGTCAACTGAGCTCAAGAAGAGAGAACTCTTGATCATTATCCTGTCGCCCCACCTGGAACATGTCCATGTGTGTAGTCATCAGGGGAGAATCAAATCGGGCTCCGCTGTGCCTGCAATTAAAATATCGTGTCCACTTTGTGCGCATTACTTTAGGTAGGACGTCAAGGCAATGAAAAGGTACAGACGAGATTCAATAAGATTACAACGGGGATGAGACACTGTAGCTATGAGAAAGATTAGAGAAACTTGAGCTCTTCATCAGAGCAGAGAAGCTTAAGAGAAAAGGCAAAATACTGCAGATGCTGGCACTCTGAAATAAAAACAAAATGCTAGAAACATTCAGCAGGCCAGGTCGTATCTGTGGAGAGAGAAACATAACGTTTCAGGTCGACGACCGTTCGTCAGAACTGGAAGGTAAGCGGCCATCTGATGGAGGTGTTCAAAATTTGAAAGGTTTTTCTAAGGTAAACGAGGACTGACAAGTGAGTCAGTAACCAGAGCATATAAATTGAGGAACATCACCAAAAGAATGAAGGGAAAGGTTAGGAGAATTTTTTTTAATGCAGAGGGTTGTTGAGACATGCAATGCCTTACCAGCAAAAACCGTGGGATCAGAATCTATAATCGCTTTTAAAATGAAAATGGATAAATATTTGAAAAAGGAAGCATTTTTAAAAGGATATGTGAAAATGGCAGTGGAATGAGAGGTGCAATAGCTGTAAAATTCTGTGAATTGCCTGCCTGCGCTGCGCTCACTGTCTAGGCTCACCCAATAGAGTGGCCACATGAACAAAGTACAGGAGGGTTGCTGGCAATGTTCCCTCTAATTTATTTTTCGTGCAGTCCCTTTAACTAGCTGTGTGGCCCACTCAAATTTTCACGCTTGCGCGGTTTCTTCCATGTAAAAGCTGGTGAGCCGCCTGCGCGGGACCTCCAGACTGCCGCACAGCTTAACTGCATCGTTGGTTGCTGGAGTCCGTGGAACTGTCCCCCAAAAGGACTACCTTTAGGAGAGGACAGGGAGGTAAATTGGAAAAGGAATAATAAAGAAATAATATTAGAAGCTGCTAGCTGACTCGGGTGTTGTGCTCATTTGGGGCTGACTGTGTTTTGAAACTTGTACAGGTATTTCACATTTAAACCTGTTAAAGAAAATGTTTTGTCTGTCTAGGAAACTGCCTCGGAGAGGAAGGCTGTGAACAATTGAAGGAGATTATGAGCAGCTTCAACAAGCGTGATGTGCTGGGCTCTCTCAGGTAAGTTGGGAACCAAGCTTCATAGATTCAAGAGCAGTGCACAACTTGGCTTTTCTTCTGATCCTCACCATTTCCTTAATAGGCGAGCCCTATCCAGGACCCTCTGCCAGTGCTACTCGCCACAGCAAAACATACATTTCTGCCCTCAAGATGCTGATCATTGCTGGGTTTCAGTTCCAGTGGTGCCAGTAGTCTGCCCAAGTGGCTATTCTTTATATATGAGCCTAGATGGCAAGTGCTGCCATGAGGTCCATCACACCAAAGCCTGATGCCATCCTTTCCCCGCATTGACATGCGCTTAAGCAATCACTGGATAGCACTTGGGAGCTTCATAGAAAGACGCAGTAATTACATTTAAGGGAAACTAAAAAGTAATCAAGGGGAGAAACTTGTATTCAATGAAAGAAAGACATGCATTTATATAGTCCCTTTCACGGCTACCAGACGTCTCAAAGTGCTTTACAGCCAATTAAGTACTTTTTGAAGTGTAGAATGTAGAAAATGTTAGTACAAATTTTTTTTTTAATTTTGATGGTAATGGAGAAAATAATGGGACTTAGGATAGATAAATCTCCAGGACCTGATGGTTTCCACCCCAGGGTATTAAAAGAAGTAGGTGAGGAAATTGCAGAAGCGCTAGTTACAAACTTTCAAAGCACTCTTGATTCGAGAATTGTGCCGTTAATCTAGAAAATTGCTAATGGCACTCCCTTATTTAAGAAGGGTGGGAGAGAGAAACCTGGTAACTACAGACCTATCATTTTAACTTCAGTAGAATATGTTATCATGGATAGAGTGACTGAACACTTGAGCAAATATGAAATCAGAGAGAGCTAGCATGGCTTTGTGATGGGTAAGTCATGTCTGACTTATCTAGTTGAATTGTTTGAGGAGGTCACTAATAAGGTAGACAAGGGAATGTCTATGGCTGTTATCTACATCCAGAAAGCATTCAATAAGATTCCCACACAAATGATTATTGGCAAAAAGGAGAATGTATGGAACAAGAGATGGCCTTTTGACTTGGGTTGGAAATTGGTTGGGAGGTAGGAGACAGAGTGGGGCTAAAGAGTATGTACTCAGATTGACAGGATGTGGCAAGTGGTGTTCCCCAGGGATCTGTTCTGGGGCCTCCACTTTTCACCATATTTATTAATGACTTGGATGAAGGAATAGAGAGTTGTGTATCCAAGTTTGCAGGTGATGCTAAATTACGAGGAACAGGTAGTATTCAGATGGGAGCAGGAAGTTGCAAAGGGACATACAGATTACGTGAGTGGGAAAGCTATGGCAGATGGAGTTCAATGTGGGCAAGTGTGAGGTCATCCACTTTGGGCCCAAGTAAGATAAATCAGAGTTTTTTCTAAATGTTGAGAAACTAGGAACAGTAGAGGATTTGGGAGTCCCAAGTACAAAAATCATTTCAAGCTCATGCACAGATACAAAAAGCAATCAAAAAGGCTAATGGAACGTTGACCTTCATCTCAAGGGGCTGGAATGCAAAGGCGAGGAAGTTATGCTTCAGGTTTATAGAGCCTTGGTCAGACCCCATCTGCAGTACTGCGTTCAGTTTTGGGCACCAGACCTAAGGAAGGATTTATACAAAAAGAAAATACTGCAGATGCTGGAAATCTGAAATAAAAACACAAAATGCTGGAGATACTCAGCAGGTCAGGCAGCATCTGTGAGAGAGAAACAGAGTTAACGTTTCAGGTCGATGACCTTTCGTCAGAACTAGTGTCACCCAGTTCTGACGAAAGGTCATCGACCTGAAACGTTAACTCTGTTTCTCTCTTCACAGATGCTGCCTGACCTGCTGAGTATCTCCAGCATTTTCTGTTTTTATTTTATATTATACTAAGGAAGGATTTATTGGCCTTGGAGGGGGTACAGTGTAGATTCACCAGAATTATACTGGGGCTTAGAGGGTTAAATTATGAGGGAAGTTTGCATAACCTTGGCTTGTATTACCTTGAGTATAGAAGATTGAGGGGTGATCTGGTCAAGGTGTTTAAAATATTAAAAGGATTTGATAGGGTAGATATAGAGAAACTACTTCCTCTGGTAGGAGAATCAAAAATAAGGGGGCATAATCTTAAAATTAGAGCTAGGCCATTTAGGAGGCAAGCACTTTTCCACACGGTAGTAGAAATCTGGAATTCTCTTTCCCCCCCCCCCCCTCCCCCAAAAGTCTTTCGCTGGGCCAATTGTTGCTTTCAAGACTGAGATTCCTAGATTTCTGTTAGGTAAGGGTATCGAGAGATATGGAGTTGAGGTACAGATTAACCGTGATCTAATGGAATGACGACGTCGGCTCGAGAGGCTGAATGGCCGACTTCTGTTTCTATGCACAACACAAAAAACGGGCCATTCAGTCTAACCAGTCCGTGTTGGTGTTTGCCCGCCCTGTTCCCAGATCCCTTCATCTCCTCCTCTTTCATCCATCTATCCATTCTAATTGTCAATGTTGACATAGTTTCTGCCTCAGCCACTAACCCTGGAAGAGAATTCCACTGCCTCACAATTCTCTGTGTGAAGTTTCTCTTACTCGCTCTCCTCATTTTAGATCCATCAGTTACTGGAAACAGTCTGCTTCTGTCTACCCTGTTCCATCCTTTCCTAATTTTAAACACTTTTATTGTATCGCCCCCAAAAGCCCCATTTTTCGAATTGGAAAAAAGCCCCAGTTTTATGTTTCCCACACCTGGCAGCATTCTAGTGAATTCTCCTTGTACCCTCTCTAAAACCTCAATATCCTTCCCATACTGTGGAGCCCAATACTGCACACAATACTCGAACTGAGGTCTTAAAGTTTCATATAGGCTCGTCATTACTTACTATCTTTCAAAATTCTATACCTTGTGATAATATCTAGAATTCAATTTGCTATCTTTAATGCCCTTGAACCTGTACCCCCAAGTCCCTCTGCTCGTTCACAACACCAAGTCACCTTCCATTCAGAATATAATTACTGCTGTTTTTTTTAACCAAAATGTTTCGTCTCACACTTCGTGACATCGAATTCCATCTGCAACTTTGTAGCCTGTTCCGCATCTTATCAATCTTCCCTTTGTAGCTTCCCTTTGCTCTTCTAAAGAATGAACAATAACTCCTATTTTGGGATTATCTGCACATTTCAACAGCACCAATTCTAGGCCTAATTCCAAATCATTGATGCACACAGTGAGCAGAAGTGACCCCAGACTGAACCATGGGACACCACACCCACTGGGAAAAAAAAGCTGACCTTAACTTCTGTTCTGTTTTCTCCCTTCTAACAATATTTAATCCAATTTGCTATCTTCCCCCTCTTCCCATATCCCTTAATTTGCTCTAGTGTGGTAACTTGTCAAAGGCTTTCCTAAAGTCCATCCACTGCATTTCCCCCAGCTACCCATATCTATTGCCACTTGAAAGAATTCTTTGAGGTTTGTCGAGCATGCTCGTCCCTTTTAAAATCCGTACTTACTACTTCTAATGATTTTCTCTTTAATTAGATACTTGGCAATTTCCTCCTTCAGGACTCTGAAATTTTCCCTACCGCAGATGTTAAAACTACAAGGATCAGTGCTGGAACCACTGCTGTTCACAATTTGCATTAACGATTTAGACTTGGGAATCAAAAACACAATTTCTAAATTTGCAGATGACACCAAATTGGGTGGGATTGTCAGTACTGAGGAGGACTGCAGCAAGTTGCAGGAGGACATTAATAAACTTGCAGAATGGGCATATAATTGGCAAATGAAGTTCAACGCAGATAAATGTGAGGTATTACATTTTGGTAGGAAGAATAGGGAGGTCATATCACTTGGAGGGTGCGAGTCTAGGTGGGGCGGAGGAACAAATCACTCAAAGTTGCGACACAGGTTAGCAAGGCCATAAAAAAGCAAACCAAGCACTAGGGTTTATTTCTACAGTTCTGGTCGCCATATTATAAAAAGGATATAGAGGCACTGGAGAGGATGCAGAGAAGATTTACAAAGACGATACCAGAAATGCGAAGGTATACATATCAGGAAAGGATGAACAGGCTGGGTCTCTTTTCTCTTGGGGGGGAAAAAAAGAAGGCTGAGGGGTGACCTAATAGAGGTCTTTAAAATTATGAAAGGTTTTGATAGAGTGGATACAGAGAAAATGTTTCCACTTGTGGGGAGAGCATAACTAGAGGCCATCAATATAAGATAGTCACCAAGAAATCAAATAGGGAATTCAGAAGAAACTTCTTTACCCAGAGAGTGATGAGAATGTGGAACTCGCTACCACAGGGAGTGGTTGAAGCGAATAGTATGGATGCATTTAAAGGGAGGTTAGACAAGCATATGAGGGAAAAGGGAATAGAGGGTTATACTGATAGATTTAGATGAGGAAAGACGGGAGGAGGCTCGAGTGGAGCATAAACGCTGGCATGGACTGGTTGGGCCGAATGGCCTGTTTCTGTGCCGTATGTCCTATGTAACTGGCCTGTAAATACACAGATCAGATCTGTCTCCCAGTTTAAAAATGGGTACTACGTTGACCACTCTCCAGTCCTCCGGCACACATCCACACCTGATAATCCTGAAATACAATTTTGAGGGCCTGGGCAATTTCCTCCCCCACCTCCCTCATGCTTTGAAATGTATCCAGTCAGGGTCTAAAGCTTTGTCTTCCTTTAGCCTAACTAACTTACCTAAAAATTTCCATTTATCCATAATATCATTCATTTCGTCCTCAACCAATTCAGGATTCTCCACCTCTCCAGTATTATTCTCTTTAGTAAATACCGGTGCAAAGTACTTAATATTTGTGCCATTTTTTTGTCATCTGCAAATTGCCAGTCCTCTGCGCTCAGGGGTCCCACACTGCTTTTAACAATTCCCTTTTTGCTGATATACTTGTAAAATACTTCACTGTTCCTTTGGTGTTAACTTGAATATTTTTTGTCAACTATCTCGAACATAACATAAGAATTAGGAGCAGGAGTAGGCCATACGGCCCCTCAAGCTTCCTCTACCATTCATATGATCACGGCTGATCTTCGACCTCCACTTCACTTGCCACCCGATCTCCATATCCCTTGATTCCCGTAAAGTCCAAATATCTATCTACCTCAGCCTTGAATATACTCAATGATTCAGCATCCACAGGCTTCTGGGGTAGAGAATTCCAAAGATTCACAACCCTCTGAGTGAAGAAATTCCTCCTCATCTCAACCTTAAATGGCCGACCCCTTATCCTGAGACTATGCCCCCTAGTTCTAGACTCTCCAGCCAGGGGAAACAACCTCTCAGCATCTACCCTGTCAATCCCCCTCAGAATCTTATATGTTTCAATGAGATCACTTCTCATTCTTCTAAACTCCAGAGGTATAGGCTCAATCTCCTCTTAGGACAGCCCCCTCATCCCAGGAATCCGTCTAGTGAATCTTCGTTGTACCGCCTGTAAGGCAAGTATATCTTTCTTCAGATAAGGAGACCAAAACTGTGCACAGTACTCCAGGTGTGGTCTCACCAAAGTCCTGTGCAATTGTAGCAAGACTTCCTTACTCTTGTACTTGTCCCTTTCTTAACCTCTTATTTTCTCTCATTCTCTCTTTTTTTTCATTATTCTTTTTGTCTTTATTGGATCTCCTCCTCAATTTTAACTGGTTTCTAACCTCTTTATCTATTAGTAGTTTCCTTTTTTACTGGCATATACTTATTCTTTACCTTAGTTTTTCAGAAACATCCCACTGTTGCTCGACAGTCCTGCGTGTCAATTTCTCCTTCCATCTCACCTTGGCTAACTCACTTCTTGTCATTCTGAATCTGCTCTAACCCGACCTGGTGTTCTAGTTTGTGTACTGACATTTCCCTTTCCAGTTGGATCTTAAACCTTATCGTATTGTGGTCACGACTTGCAAAGTGCTCACCCACAATCTGTTCATCTACCTGATCTATTTTGTTACTCATACCAGATATAGCAACCCCTATACACTTGTAGATCTGCTCGCCTACTGCTTGAGGAAGGAGTCCTGTGCACATCTAAGCAATTCCATTCCCTTTTTTCCATGTACTCCTTCTATGTCACAATCGTTAAATGGATAATCATGAACAGAATGGAGAAAAAACCCAAATTGTAGCACTCCAACTGCTGGCAGGCAGAAAGCTAACTCAAGTTAGACCATTAATCAAATGTGAGCCCTTCTGGTCTTTGTAGCTTGGTAAGGCACCAGGTTGTGAGAGTTATATTGTCAACTGTACCCGGTGAGTGTTATGGTGTACATCTATTCAATCCCAAATCGTGCCTCAGGAGAATGTAATACAGGCTATTGGACTAGAGATTAGAGCAACCATGCAGTCTTTCTGCTAAGAGTATAAATCTTCAAAACGGGCAGTATCTCATACAAGTTCTTACAGCCTGCAAAAGAGTCTTCAGATCCAATTTTTTCCCCTCCCTCCTAAATGATGCACAGGTTCCACTGGTGGCAGCAATTTCTGGTTACCTCAAGTGGCCATGCGTAAGCCTTGACTGTGAATGTTGGCAAATTTTGATTTCTTTTAATTATTTCATGAGATGTGAGTGTCGCTGGCAAGACCGCATTTATTGCCCATCCCTAGTTGCCCTTGAGAAGGTGGTGGTGAGCCGCCGCCTTGAACCGCTGCAGTCCGTGTGGTGAAGGTGCTCCCACAGTACTGTTTGGTAGGGAGTTCCAGAATTTTGACCCAGCGATGATGAAGGATCGGCAATATACTTCTAAGTCAGGATGGTGTGAGACTTGGCGGGGAACTTGGAGGTGGTGGTGTTCCCATGCGCCTGCCCTTGTCCTTCTAGGTGGAAGAGGTAGCGGGTTTGGGAGGTGCTGCCGAAGAAGCCTTGGCGAGTTGCTGCAGTGCATCTTGTAGATGGTACACACTGCAGCCACGGTACGCCAGTGGTGGAGGGAGTGAATGTTTAAGGTGGTGAATGGGGTGCCAATTAAGCGGGCTGCTTTGTCTTGGATGGTGTCGAGCTTCTTGAGTGTTGTTGGAGCTGCACTCATCCAGGCAAGTGGAGAGTATTCCATCGCACTCCTTACTTGTGCCTTGTAGAGGGTGGAAAGGTTTTGGGGAGTCAGGAGGTGAGACACTCGCCGCAGAATACCCAGCCTCTGACCTGCTCTTGTTACCACAGTATTTATATGGCTGGTCCAGTTAAGTTTCTGGTCAATGGTGACCCCCATGATGTTGATGGTGGGGGATTCGGCGATGGTAATGCCGTTAAATGTCAAGGGGAGGTGATTAGACTCTCGCTTGTTGGAGATAGTCATTGCCTGGCACTTCTGTGGCACGAATGTTACCTGCCACTTATCAGCCCAAGCCTGAATGTCGTCCAGATCTTGTTGCATGCGGGCATGGACTGATTCATTATCTGAGGAGTTGTGAATGGCGCTGAACACTGTGCAGTCATCAGCGAACATCCCCATTTCTGACCTTATGTTGGAAGGAAGGTCATTGATGAAGCAGCTGAAGATGGTTGGGCCTCCGACACTGCCCTGAGGAACTCCTGCAGCGATGTCCTGGGGCTGTGATGATTGACCTTCAACCACCACAACCATCTTCCTTTGTGCTAGGTATGACTCCAGCCAGTGGAGCGTTTTCCCCCCGATTCTCATTGACTTCAATTTTACTAGGGCTCCTTGATGCCACACTTGGTCAAATGCTGCCTTGATGTCAAGGGCAGTCACTCTCTCCTCACCTCTGGAATTCAGCTCCTTTGCCCATGTTTGGACCAAGGCTGTAATGAGGTCTTGGCGGAACCCAAACTGGGCATCAGTGAGCAGGTTTTTGGTGAGTAAATGCCGCTTGATAGCACTGTCGATGACACCTTCCATCACTTTGCTGATGATTGAGAGTAGACTGATGGGGCCGGGTTAGATTTGTCCTGCTTTTTGTGGACCGAACATACCTGGGCAGTTTTCCACATTGTCGGATAGATGCCAGTGTTGTAGCTGTACTGGAAGGTATTACAGCTAAGCCCAATTCTGTCCTTGTGCTCGGTCTATAAAGGTACACGGGAACCACTGAGTTGTGATCAAAAATTGGAGCCGTGACTCTTTGTCTGGCCCGTCCCTTTTCCCTAACCTGGGGGCTTTGGCCAATTATAGCGTCAACTATTGCTGACTTAACTATGGTCACTAACTCAGCACAGACCACGACATAAAACCTTAGAGGGCTCCCACAACATTCTTAAAGGGCTGACTTATCTCCCAGGTTCCAGTTTTTTTTTTATACAAGATGAAAGTTGTTGGTGCTAGAGAATGGAACTTCTTCCCATTTCATGCACCCAGTACATCAAGTACTCCCAGGTAAAACCAACTGTCCTAACCTAAGCTCACATCTTCATCCTAGCTACTATATCAACATCCTCCACCATTAATGCTTCTAATTCCCCAGTTTTGTTTAGAATACTTTTTGCGTTCAAATATACCGTTTGATCCTGACTCCAATGTTTTGGAATGTTGGCTCTTATTTTTCCTAGTTTTCTAATTTAATATTCTGATATCCTTTTGTTCTTTCTACCCAGTGGGGTAGGAGAATCAAAATCATTGCGGTTGGTGGGGGGGGTGCGGTGGTGGGGGTGGGGGGGGAAAGGGCAGGATGAGTTGGACACTGGAATAGGTGTGTTAAAATACTAGAGGATGACCTTAGAGTCAAATGGGCTTTTGTATCCTTGACTTTTTTTTTCCTTGTGTTATTCAGGCAGCACATTTTGTGTTGAGCAATGTTAATGTAGTTCTCTTTGCTATTAAGTGATGATGAAAGTGATGGGGATGATGATGAGGACGACGATGATGACGACGACGAGGAAGATGAAGAGGAGCTAGAGGATGAGGAGGATGATGAAGAAGTCGTAGCAGAAGAAGAGGAGAGGGAGCAAGAGACAGTATCACCAATTGATCACCAACGGATAGTTGAACCACCATTGGTAAGTTTCTTCTTGAGAAACCAAGATCTGGACACAATCCCCCATAATCCATCATCCCACCGAGGTTCAGAAGATTAGAGGTGTCGCAGGTAATTAGAATGCATGACTAAGTGATATCCACAGGCTTGAGGTACTGGGAAAGAACATATTGCATTAGGAGACAGTGTGATGAGTCTTGATTTCAACACAGTGAGGCTGCATGGTGGAGGAAGTGTGTCTAGGCTGGCTGTGGCCGTGAGATAACTGCCTGGATAATTATGCGTACAAACCCAGTCGTCTTCCTACATGGCATAATGGTTTGGTACAGTAACCTGCTGCCCCACCACAGCACCCTCTGCTGGCTGGCATTTGATTCCATTACTTTGTGAAGAAAATAAAATGTATTTGTATCATAAAAGGAACAAAAGAGTGAAGTGTAGAGGAACACTGACCATAGTTATAGCGATTCAAATACAGTGACACGAGAAGAATTATGACCCAAGAGGTTGGAGATTATAATGAACAAAAGGTCAGATGGAGGATTTGTGTTGGGTTGGTTAAGATTGGAAATTCTAACCTATGTGTTTTAAAACCTGTGTTCATTTTTGTAATGGCTTCCACTTTTCAAGTTCTGTTTCTTCAGAGTTGCCCCAGACATTGCAGGCCACGTGCCAATCTGCAACCAAGACTGAAGGCAGGTGACCTGTGTGTAGGTCAGTCGGTGTGTTTCTCTTCCCACCCAATCACTCTCAAACCTGTAACCGTTTAACCCCTCCCCTCAATAGGCTGGCTGTGGTCGTGGATAATTATGTGCACAAACCCAGTCTTATTACTGCATGGCACATGGCTTGGTACAGTAACCTGCTGCCCCACCACAGCACCCACTGCCAGCTGGCTTTTGATTCTTTGTGAAGAAAACCTGTTGACTCATCCCTGGGGCCATCTTCCCCACTTAATTATGTCACCTTGAAGGCAAGGAACAGACACACAGACCAAAACGCGCGCACATAATAAACAATGATAATACAAAGCCCCTCAACTGTATCAATGTCTTTTTTATTTAACCCGTTTTTGTTTTGAGGAAGTTTTCGGGCTCACAGCTGAGAGCTGCCCCCAATTCAACATTAATTGGCAGTCTCGTTCAGAGGCCACAGGATGGCTGGTATGTGGAACAGAAATACTGGTGCATTAGGGGCTGGAGCTGAGGCACATTGTTAGAGTAGAATAGAGGGAGCTTCACTCTGCATCGATACCTGACCTGGAAATGCTTGATGCGGACACTGGTTGTCAGAAATGGCAAATGTTCCATTGTGCATCACTCGCTGATCAGAAAGGTACTGAATATTGAGTCAGTTAAGTAACTAAGGATACAATGAGATCTACCTGTAATTATCTCTGTTCATTCACTGCCTTTGTATATCAAGATGTGAGAAGTCGCACAACACCAGGTTATAGTCCAACAGCTTTATTTGAAATCACAAGCTTTCGGAGCGCTGCTCCTTCGTCAGGTGAAGTGAAGAGATGCATATCGGCACAGCATATATAGTCAGAGAACACTGATGTAATGTTTTCCTGACTGACCTGTTTGGACACCATCCACACCTTTGATTGCCGTGATTATCTCTCTGCCGAGGTGTGATAAAGGGCAGTTAGAAAGATTAACTGTAATCATCTGGCAGTGTTCTCTGACTATATAAGCTGTGCCTATATGCATCTCTTCACCTCACCTGACGAAGGAGCAGCCGCTCCGAAAGCTTGTGATTTCAAATAAAGCTGTTGGACTATAACCTGGTGTTGTGCGACTTCTCACATTTGTCCACCCCAGTCCAACACCGGCATCTCCACATCATGACTTTGTATATCCAGTACCCCCTGGGTTGCTGTCTCAGTAAATTCTCCTCCATCGATTGCAACAACAACTTGCATTTATATAGTGCCTTTAACATACTAGGCACTTCAGACGTATAATCGGACAAAAATGGACGCCAAGCCAAAAAAAGATTATGGGGAATCACTTGGAAACTTGGCCAAAAAGATGGGTTGTAAAGAGAGTGTTAAAGGTCGAGAGGGAGGCGAAAAGGTTTAGGGGGAGAATTCCAGGGCACGGGGCCTGGGCAGCTGAAGGCACAGCCTCCAATGCTGGGTGAGGGATGTGATGCCAGAGCAACGGTCCCGTTAAGCCGCTCGGCCGCGCAACGCTCTGGAAGTCCCACGCAGACCGCGCTCCGGCTTTTATGAGAAACCGCGCAAGCGCAAACATGTGAATGGACCGCGCAGCCCGTTAAAGGGCCCGCTCACCAAAAAAAAAATATGAGGGAACATTGGGCCAGAGTTGGAGCAACGCAGCGTTCTCAAAATTGTAGGGCTGCAGTAGGCTGCAGAGTTAGTGGGGGTGGCATGAAAGGATTTAAACACCAGGATGAGAATTTTAAACTTGAGGCATTGGGGGACGGGAGCCCATGTAGGTCAGTGAGCACAGGGCTGATGAGTGAGCGGGACTTGGTGCTGGATCGGACGCGGGCAGCAGAGTTTTGGATATGCTGCAGTTTATGGAGGATGGGAGGCCGGACAGGGGAGCATCTTTATTGACCTCCAGTGATCTCTTTGTAAAACATTTTTGTACTGTTGCTGGAAAAGGAGCCCATGTTCTCATCTAAACCCGCAGTCTGTCCTCTGGTTCTGTCCCATGCTTTTCATTCATTCATTTTTGTTTTTCTAGCTGACCATCCCAATCACCCAGACATCAGAAGCTACAACATTCTTGGCTTTTCCATCTCCAGACAAACTCCTTAAACTGGGATCCAAACGGTCACTTCTGCTATTGCAGCAGGTACTGTGAGAACAGCTTTGCAATTTTCTCTCCCCCTGATTTTTTTTTTTTTCCTCCCTCTCTTCTCCGAAGGCATGCTTCTTGCTGGGGTATGGTTTCACGGGTGCAGTCAGCGCACTGATGCCTCACTCAAGTGGGCATTGTTCATGTATGAGGCTAGTCCAGTAAGTTGACCGACTTATTTGACAATGGCGGGCACGACACTGAGCCTGATCCTTTCCTCATCCAATGCCACTGGATGGGAATCCGACCTAATTGTCCTCTTCCCTAGCTCGGGGTACTGAGGCCAATTATAGCATCCCGATAGCAACTCTGGCTAAGATCAGTTAACACAGCTCAGACTGAAGGATGAACTCTGGGCATTCTAGTCTGTATGGCTGCCTTTGCCAAATAAGAAAAGAAAGACTTGCATTTCTATAGCGCCTTTCAGGACATCCCAAAGCACTTTACAGCCAATGAAGTACAGGAAACTTTTGTTTATCCGGCACCCAAATATCCGGAATTCTCGCTTAACCGGCAAAAATCATCCTCCGAAAACTCCTCTCAAATAACCGGCAATGTTGCCGAGTCGCAGTCCGAGTCTCCGCGAACGCCGAGTACTCCGAAAACTCCCCTCAAATAACCGGCAATGTTGCCGATCCCGAGTCCGAGTCCGCGAACGCCGATTTAGTCAGATGGGGTAGTTTTCAAAAGTGCCACTTCTCGGCCTCCTGGCGCTGTCGGAAGTATACTGCACATTTCTTGATTGATTTATTTTTCTTTGTTAAAAATAGCCTCGGTAGATATAACTCTCCGTTATCCGGTACTTTCGATAAACCGGCACCACGCCGGTCCCGTCGGTGCCGGTTAATAAAGAGTTTCCTGTACTTTTTTTTTGAAGAGTAGTCACTGTTGTAATGTAAAACGCGGCAGCCATTTCGCGCACAGCAAGATCCCACAAACAGCAATGTGATAGACATTGTTATTCACTGGTTTGTCCTGTTTAAATTGTGTGGGTCTAGAGGTGTGGAAAGGGTTGTTTATAGTGCTGTTGCCTCTAGGTAGATAAATCTAAATTGGAACAGCATAACCTGTTTGTATCAGCAATCTGTTTGTGATGTTGATTGAGGGATAAATATTTGCCAGGACACCAGGGATAACTCCCCTGATCATCTTCAAACTAGTGCCATGGAATCTGTTACGTCCACCTGAGAGAGCAGACTTGGTTTGACGTCTTATCTGAAAGACGGCACCTCCGACAGTGCAGCACTCCCTCAGCACTGCACTGGAGTGTCAGCCTAGCTTTATGTGCTCAAGTCCCTGGAGTGGGACTTGAACCCACAACCTTTTGACCAAGAGGCGAGAGAGTGCTACCCACTGAGGCAGGGCTGACTGATGAGTGATCAGGGGTCTGATTCTTCAAGGTGAACTCTGTATGAACCCACTCCTGCAGGGATGCGCAATGTGAGGCAGTCAGCCAAAGTTTGTATCAGTTTTCCGATACATGTTTAGGATTCAATTTCATATTTTCAGCTTCCGATGTCAGAAAAATTGAAACTCATTGAATAAATGCACCATCGCCCAGCTTAGTGCAAACCAGAAATGTCCCTGTTCCATGCCCTAGTCTGTCCTGAGTTAGCTGATTGCAACCGGGCTGGCGTTAAGGCTGCGACAATTTGACTTGACATCCCTGGGCTGGGAAAGGGAAAAAGATCTGGTCAGGTTTGTCCGTCTAATTGGTATGGGGATCGCTGCTGCAAAGTCCACGTGGATGTCATGTGAGGACTTAACTAGGTTCAAACGCGATGACATAGCCTGTCGATGCTCACTCTCTAGTCTCCTGCACGAGGAATGACCAGCACCACAGGGCAAATGGTGTCTGTTAAGCCATACCCAAGCATGCATCTGTGCCTTCAGGAGTGGGTGGGAAAAACATTGTGAGTGAATAGAAATGACTGCCCTGAATTAATTTTCCTCTGGGTGTTGTCCTCACAGACTGATCTATCAAACGCGGAAAAAGTCGTCCAAACATTTCTGAAGGTAGCTGCAGTCTACAAGGAAGACCAGGAAACAAAGACCGCGGTACTGGAGACTGCAGGTGACGGTGCCATCTTGTTTGTTTACCCTTTATTGATTTAAGTGTATCAGGCAGCTTGAATTAGGAATGTGCATAGATCATAAAACTGCCCAGCAGAAAAATAACCCACTTCTGTTCTGTCCCAGTTCTGCTGGAAGTGGAGTCCATACTTTGGACTTGTTATCTATTAAATCTGGAAGCCAAATGGGCTTTTTAGTTGGTTTGCAACAAGGCTTGAGGCAAACCTGAGCACCAGCACTGAGAAACTTAATCCAATTGCCCCAAGTCAGTAATAGCTTGGATGATTACTGTGTACAGTGGCAAATTTTAGTTGAACCCTGAGCCATTCCAGCTTACAACGCAGCTGTCGTATTAGTTGCGGTATGTACAGTACCAATGGTAGTGCTTGTTTTGGCCTTCATGCATACAAGGAACCGAGCCAGTATCGCAAGCGGTGACTGCTTAAATCGCAATTAGTATCCTTAATACCTGCAAAAATGAAAAGCTGTTATGGTTGACACCTCTGATTAGGATTCCATTTCCAGGGAGGAGACATGAAACGTTCTGTTACACGCTGGCTCGCGCATGTTATCAGCTGAGCAGTAGTGAAGTCTGTTACTCCGTCTGTCCACCTCGAAGATGAAGAATGAGTATTAACAACAGACTAAGCAGGGAATATTGGAATAAAACTTTTTTTTTAAATGCAAGTCTTTTTTTTACCCGCCCCCAAATATAGATGACCTGTTGCAGAAAGCATTCAAGACGCCTGGATTTCAGTTAGATGTGTTCATTACTACCCTCTTGGTGTATATGGGACTACTGAAGGTAGGAACTGATCTGATGTGTAGAGCGGAGATGTCCAACTTGTGGCCCTAAAGCTGCATGTGGCCCCCAAACCATGGCAGTTTGGCTCTTGTAGCCCAGGCATCTCTGTCCTAGTTGCACTTAAGTTATTCACTGATTTGTACTGTTTAAATTGTGTGGGTCTGGAGGTGTGGATAGGGTTGTTTATAGTGCTGTTGCCTGTTGGTAGATAAATCTCAAATTGGAACAGCATAATCTGTTTGCATCAGCAATTTGAAGTATTTGGAAATTAATGGAACATGGATTTAAACTTCATTGGGTGCAAAACATAGAATTTCAGGGCCACAAAAGAGACAGAGGCTTGGGGACTCTTGGTGCAGAGGGATTGTTAAAGTAATTAATTGATGTTAAATGTGGTGCTCCCAAGGCGGAGGTCTCGAGCAAACAACAGCAGCCCTAATGTAATCTGGTCACCAGGGAGACCTTTTTTTCTTCTTTTGCCAGCTGTATAAGACCTGTACTTCAGGTGCAAGCATCCCACTGACACCAATTATCGAAGCAGCTTAAATTCTACAATAAAAGCAGAAAATGCTGGAAATACAGGCAGCATCTGTGGAGAGAGAAACAGAGTTAACGTTTCAGGTTGATGACCGTTCAAAAGTTCATCGACACTCGAAGCTTTACCGGCACCTCATCCATTATCTTAAACGTTCACTCCCTCCACCCCATCCATTATCTTAAACATTCACTCCCTCCACCACTGGCGCACCGTGGCTGCAGTGTGTACCATCTACAAGATGCACTGCAGCAACTCGCCAAGGCTTCTTCAACCCAAACCCGGGACCTCTTCCACCTAGGGCAGCAGGCGCATGGGAACACCATCACCTCCAAGTTCCCCTCCCAAGTCACACACCATCCTGACTTGGAAGTATATCGCCGTTCCTTTATCGTCGCTGGGTCAAAATCCTGGAACTTCCTCCTGAACAGCACTGTGGGAATACCTTCACCACACGGACTGCAGCGGTTCAAGAAGGTGGCTCACCACCACCTTCTCGAGGGCAACTAGGGATGGGCAATAAATGCTGTCCTTGCCAGTGATGCCCACATCCCAGGAATTAATAAATAAGTTTTAAAAATTGAACAATGGGAGGCCTTCAAGGAGGAGATGGTTCAGGTACAGAGTAGACATATTCCCAGGAGGGAGAAAGGAATGGATGCAAATCTAAACTCCCTGGATGACTAAAGATAGAGGTTAAAATGAAACAGAAAAAGGAAGCTTATGACAGAGAACCAAGCTGAATTCAGAAAGTACAGAGGAGAACTAAAAAAGAGAATAAGAGGGGCAAAGCCAGAGTATGAGAATAGATTAGTGGCTAACATAAAAGGGAACCCAGAAGTCTTATAAACATAAATAGTGAAAGGGTAGTCAAAGGAAGGGTAGGGGCCATTTAGGGACAAAAAAGGAGATATTCTTATGGAAGCAGTGCGTGGCTGAGGCACTAAATTAATACCGCATTGCTCTTCACTAGAGAAGATGCTACCAATGTAACAGTAAAGGAGTAGTGGCGATATTGGAGAGGATAAAGATAGATAAAGAGGAGGTAATTAAAAAGTTGGCAGTACTCCAAGTAGAAAAGTCACCCAGTCCAGATGGCATACATCCGAGGTTCCTGAGGTAAATTGCAGAGGCTCTGGCCAATGTTCCCCTTAATTTCTTTGGGATGTGCGGCCCCTTCGCAGTTTCATGCATGCGCGAAACATTGGAAAAGCCAGTCCCGGGCTGTGCAGGACCAGCAGAGGGGGAACGTTGGCTCTGACCACAATCTTCCAATGCTCAGATATGGGGACAGTGCCAGAGGACTGAAGGATTGCAAATGTTACAGACCTGCTCAAAAGAGGGGCGCGGGATAAACCCAGCAATTACGGGCCAGTCAGCCTAACCTCGGTGGTGAGAAAGCTTTAGAGAGAATAATCCGGAACAAATTCATTGGCATTTTAAATGATGTCAGCATGGATTTGTTAAAGGAAAATAGTGTTTGACTAACTTGATTGCTGTGAGAAGTCGCACAACACCAGGTTATAGTCCAACAGCAGGTTATAGTCCAACAGCTTTATTTGAAATCACAAGCTTTCGGAGCGCTGCTCCTTCGTCAGGTGAAGTGAAGAGATGCATATCGGCACAGCATATATAGTCAGAGAACACTGCCAGATGATTACAGTTAATCTTTCTAACTGCCCTTTATCACACCTCGGCAGAGAGATAATCACGGCAATCAAAGGTGTGGATGGTGTCCAAACAGGTCAGTCAGGAAAACATTACATCAAAGACAATGTGGTGGGGTCACAAGGAGCAGCGCTCCGAAAGCTTGTGATTTCAAATAAAGCTGTTGGACTATAACCTGGTGTTGTGCGACTTCTCACATTTGTCCACCCCAGTCCAACACCGGCATCTCCACATCATAACTTGATTGAGTTCTTTGATGAAGTAAAGGAGAGAGTTGATGAGGGTTGTGTAGTTGATGTTGTGTATGTGGACTTTCAAAAGGCATTTGATAAAGTACCACATATTGGACTTGTTAGCAGAATTGAAGTACAGTAAACTCTTTCGTATCCGGCACCTACGGGACCGGGATGATGCCGGTTGATTAAAAATTCCGGATAACGGAGAGGTATACCTACCAAGGTACGAGAACCCCGTTACACGGCCACAGGTGCAGGAGCCCCGGTGGCACGGCCACAAATATACAGTAAAACTTACCTTTGGGTTCCTGAACCTACTCCTGAATTTTGACGGTTATTAGAGAATTTCGGATAATTAGGTGCCGTTTAAACAAGAGTTTACTGTACATGGGATTAAAGGGACATTGGCACCATGGATACAAAATTGGCTAAGGGACCAAAAGTAATGAATGGTTGTTTTTCAGACTGGAGGGAAGTATACAGTAGTGTTCCCCAGGGTCGTTACTAGGACCACTGATCTTTTTGATATATATTAACGGACTTGGGTATACAGGGTATAATGTCAAAGTTTGCAGGTGACAAAAAACTTGGCAATGTAGTAAACAATGTGGAGGATTGTAACAGACTTCAGGAGGACATAGAGTGGTAAAATGGGAAGACACATGGCAGATGAAATTTAACACCGAGAAATGTGAAGTGATACATTTTGGTAGGAAGAATGAGGAGAGGCAATATGAACGAAATGGTACAATTTTAATCGGGGTGCAGGAACAGAGAGACCTGGAAGTGTGTGTACACAAATCTTTGAAGGTGGTAGGATAAGTTGAGTAAGCTGCTAAAAAAGCTTATGGCATCCTTGGCTTTATTAGGAGGTATAGAGTTACAAAAGCAAGGAACTTCTGCTAAACTTTTATAAATTACTAGTTAGGCTTCAGGTGTGGAGTATTGTGTCCAATCCTGGGCACGACACTTTAGGAAGGATGTCAGTGACTTAGAGAGTGCAGAAGAGGTTTACTGGAATGGTACCGGGGATGAGGGACTTCAGATATGTGGGGAGACTGGAGAAACTAGTGTTTTCC
Organism: Squalus acanthias; assembly: GCA_030390025.1. Classification (NCBI taxonomy): domain Eukaryota; kingdom Metazoa; phylum Chordata; class Chondrichthyes; order Squaliformes; family Squalidae; genus Squalus; species Squalus acanthias. The sequence goes on from CM059450.1 coordinate 18,744,606, forward strand.
TTAGAGCAGAGAAGGTTAAGGGGAGATTTGATGGAGGTGTTCAAAATCATGAAGGGTTTTAATAGTTAATAAGAGAAAACAGTTTTCAGTGGCAGAAGGGTTGATAACCAGACGACACATATGTTCAAAAAAGGGTGTAAAGGTAAATCCAGCAACTACAGGCCAGTCAGTTTAACCTCAGTAGTGGGGAAGCTTTTAGAAACAGTAATCAGGGACAAAATCAACAGTCACTTGGATAGGGATGGATTAATTAAGGAAAGCCAGCACGGATTTGTTAAAGGCAAATCGTGTTTAACCAACTTGATTGAGTTTTTTGATGAGGTAACAGAGGGTTGATGAGGGTAATGCGGTTGGTGTAGTGTACATGGATTTCCAAAAGGCGTTCGACAAAGTGCCACATAATAGGCTTGCCAGCAAAATTGAAGCCCATGGAATAAAAGAGACCGTGGCAGCCTGGATACGAATTGGCTAAGTGACAGGAAACAGAGAGCAGTGGTGAATGGTTGGTTGTTTTTCGGACTGGAGGAAGGTATACAGTGGTGTTCCCCAGGGGTCGGTTCTAGGACCACTGCTTTTTGATATATATTAATGACTTGGATGTGGGTGTACAGGGCACAATTTCAAAATTTGCAGATGACACATAACTTGGAAGTATAGTGCACAGTGAGGAGGAGGGTGATAGACTTCAGGAAAACATAGACAGGCTGGTGAAATGGGCAGACACGTGGCAGATGAAATTTAACGCAGAAAAGTGTGAAGTGATGCATTTTGGTAGAAAGAATGAGAAGAGGACATATAAACTAAATGGTACAATCCTAAAGGGGGTGCACGAACAGAGAGACCTGGGGGTATGTGCGCATAAATCGTTGAAGGTGGCAGGGTAGGTTGAGAAAGCAGTTAAAAAGGCTTACGGGATTCTGGGCTTCATAAATAGAGGGACAGAGTACAAAAGTGTGGAAATTATAATGAAGTTGTATAAAACACTGGTTTGGCCCCAATTCTGTTTCCAATTCTGGGCGCCACACTTTAGGAAGGATGTGAAGGCCTTGGAGAGGGTGCAGAAAAGATTTATGAGAATGATTCCAGGAATGAGGGACTTCAGTTACGTGGATAGACTGGAGAAGCTGGGGTCGTTCTCCTTGGAGCAGAGAAGATTGAGAGGAGATTTGATAGAGGTGTTCAAAATCATAAGGGGTCTGGACAGGGTAGATAGAGAAACTGTTCCCATTGGCAGAAGGGTCGAGAACCAGAGGACACAGATTTAAGGTGATTGGCAGAAGAACCAAAGGCGACATGAGGAAAAACTTTTTTATGCCGCGAGTGGTTAGGATCTGGAATGCACTGCCTGAACGGGTGGTGGAGGCAGACTTAATTTTACCTTTCAAACGGGAGTTGGATAAGTACCTGAAGGGGAAAAAAAATTTCAGGGCTACAAGAATAGGGCAGGGGAGTGGGACTGGCTGAGAGTCGGCATGGGCTTGATTGGCCGCCTTCCGTGCTGTAACCATTCTATGATTCTACAGATTTAAGGTGATTGGCAAAAGAACCACAGGGGGCATGAGGTATCACTTTTTTAAGCAGAGAGTTGTTGGGATCTGGAATGCGCTGCCTGAAAGGGTGGTGGAAACAGATTCAATAGTAACTTTCAAAAGGGAATTGGATAAATACTTGAAGGTTAAAGAGCGGGGGAGTGGGGCTAATTGGATGGGTCTGCCAAAGAGCCGGCACAGGCACGATGGGCCGAATGGCCGCCTCCTGTGATATTGTCTCTTTAAATGCTGTGTTTTTGTAACTTTTTCTGGTTTTTTTTCCCCAGAGTGAAGAGAAGATTAAAGTGATCAGTAACCTAATAGGGCCTCTGACAGTCATCAGCCATGTGATTCAGAAGGACTACTTTCCACGCTCCATGATCCCCATCCTCAGTGCATTCCTTCATAAGTAAGCAAAGATTTTCCTATTCACCTCACCAGTCTTTGTTTTCTTTCAATGATACTTGCAGTATAGTGGACCTGCCAGTTCCTCTTGCTGTCAACAATCTTGTGTGCCGATGTGCAGCCAGAATGTGATCCCTGCAGGGATATGGTTCCAAGAACCCTAGCTGCCCTCAGAGCTTCAAAAAAATGTTTTTTTAATTAATTTGTGGGATGTGGGCGTTGCTGGCATGACCAGCATTTATTGCCCATCCCTAATTGCCCTCAAGAAGGTGGTGGTGACAACTGAGTGGCCATTTCAGAGGGCAGCTAAGAGTCAAACACATTGCTGTGGGTCTGGAGTCACATATCGGCCAGACCGGTAAGGACGGTAGATTTCCTTCCCTCAAGGACATTAGTGAACCAGATGGGTTTTTACGACAGTTCGGTAGTTTCATTGTCAACATTACTGATACTAGCTTTTTATTCCCGATTTATTTAATTAACTCAGTTTAAATTCCCCAGCTGCCGTGGTGGGATTTGGACTCCTGTCCCTGGATCATTAGACCTAGTCCAGTTACATAAGCACTATGCTACCATACCCAAATGTGACCAGTCTTAATGAGTCAGCCTGGATAGTGAGTGTTAGACTATTGTACCATGGAGGATATCACACCGAGCTGATCTGGCCACGACCAACAGGAGCCCTGGCTGATTCCCGCGCCCCCCCCCCGGGTGTGACTTTGCTAGCCCAAATGCCATGCAGCCAAGTGTAGAGCTTCGAACTACTCCCATGACTGAGAGCCACCACAAACTGGTAATGGTGCCTAGAGCCTACAGGTCTATATGGCTCAGTACTACATCAGGGGTGTAAATTTCCCGCATCTTTGACTTTTATTTCATACCAGCCGATCTCCTGTAGCATTGCTCGTGATAAGCTGGAAGACACATCGTTATGAATTAAGGAGCATCGTGCCATGAAATGTATTCTCCCAATAAAATGGCACAAGTGTAATTGCTGTAAATAGGCACCTCTCTGGGTCAATAAGAGGGTAATTGTTCCATGATTAGCAACTGCTTGCAAGTCCATGGCTGCTCTCCAAGGTCAGGAAAGCAAATTATTTTTATTTTAATGTTTAGAGATTGCTCTGATCTGTAACATAGTACGATGACTAGCACTAGAATCAAGTTATCCAGCAATTCTAATATTTTGTGTATCTAGTTATTTCTATCCCTGTGTACTACTTACTGCAAATGTTTGCACCCCTGTTCAAAAACTGGGAGAGTGATAAACCATGCAACTACAGACCAGTCAGCCTAACGTCGGTGGTGGGGAAACTTTCAGAAGCATTAATCCAGGACAAAATTAATTGGCACTTGGAAAAATATGTTAATAAATGAAAGCCAGCAACGATTAAGGCAAATAGTGTTTGACTAGCTTGATTGAGTTCTTTGAAGTAACAGAGGGTTAATGTTGTGCATATCCACTTTCAAAAGGTGTTTGATAAAGTATCACATAATAGACTTGTTTGCAAAATTGAAGCCCATGGGATTAAAGGGCAGTGGCTGCATAGATAAGAAATTGGCTAAGCGATGGAAAGCAGAGTGTAGTGGTGAACGGTTGTTTTTCTGACTGGAGGGAGGTATACAGTGGTGTTCCCCAGAGGTCAGTACTAGGAGCACTGCTCTTTTTGCTATATATTAATGACCTGGACTTGGGTATACAGGACATCATTTCAAAGTTTGCAGATGAAATGAAACTCGGAAATGTAGTAAACCGTGAGGAGGATGGTAATAGACTTCAGGAGGACACAGAGAGACTGGTGAAATGGGCAGACACGTGGCAGATGAAAATTGACGCAGAGAAGTGTGAAGTGATTCATTTTGGTAGGAAGAATGAGGAGAGGCAATATAAACTAAATGATACAATTTTAAATGGGGTGCAGGAACAGAGACACCTTGGGATGTATGTACACAAGTCTTTGAAGGTGGCAGGACAAGTTGAGAAGGCTGTTAAAAAAGCATATGGGCTATTTGGTTTTATAAATAGAGGCATAGAGTACAAAATTTATAAAATACTGGTTAGGCCCCAGCTGGAGTATTGTGGCCAATTCTGGGCACCACACTTTAGGAAGGATGTCAAGGCTTTGGAGAGGGTGCAGAGGAGATTTACTAGAATGGTACCGGGGATGAAAGACTTCAGTTACCTAGATAAATTAGGGTTGTTCTCCTTAGAGCAGAAAAGGTTAAGGGGTGATTTGTTCAAAATTATGAAGGGTTTTGATAGTCAATAAGAAGAAACTGTTTCCAGTGGCTGAAGGGTCGGTAACCAGAGGACACAGATTTAAGGTAATTGGCAAAAGAACCAAAGGCGACACGAGGAAAAATATATTTATGCAGCGAGTTGTTGTGATCTGGAATGCGCTGCCTAAAAAGGTGGTGGAAGCAGATTCAATAATAACTTTCAAAAGGGAATTGGATAAATATATATATGGAGGGGAATAATTTGCAGGGCATTTGGGGAAAGAGCAGGGGAGTGGGACTAATTGTATAGCTCTTTCAAAGAGCTGGCACAGGCTGCACAGTGTGCTGTATGATTCTTATTTCTGTTCTTTCTAGCAATGTTGCTCTACTCTCATTTAATTTTTCTTTTAACATAGGCAAAATCGTGCTTTTGACACCTGCCAAAGTGCCAAATACACTTTATTGGAGACTATGGAGAATCTTTAATACCATCCCTGTGATGTGGGACCCGGTGCACCGAGCAGAGGGCACGGACTGTAGAGACTATCCACATATTACCGAGGAGCCGCTGCAGAATGGCTTCAGGCTGCACAGTGCCGAACGCTTCATTTTCTTCATGCTACAGACTGGATCCTTTACTTCTGTCTGGACGGGAGCTTAAACTCAAAAGCTCGCACCCCTGGGTTCTTGACTATTTACAGCAGGCTCCTGGCCAGAGGTATCTCCAGATTCTTCTCGGCTGCTTGCAAGGGAAAGCAAAATTGGAGCCAAATTTTAGTGACTGCGATTTAAAAAAAAAAGAAAGGACTTGCAGGCTGTTGATGGCTCACCTTGTGTCTCCTCAGCCTATTTTTGGTGGTGGGAGGGAGAGAGCGAGTGGGGAATAGCCAAAGTTCCATGGCTCTGAACAACTCTGAGTGACCTATGCTTTAGCTTAAATTGCGGCCCTCTATTCAGACTCCTATTTCTTTCTAAAATTAAGTGGGAATTTTTCACGTTTATGTATCTGATCATCCATGTCTGAGCCAGCTGACCTGGAGAGAAAGACGAACATTATACCGGAAAGGCTGCAGGCTGATACCTCAATCCTGTTTATGAAGTGTATTGATGGTGCCATCTGCTAATTTGCATACAGACCTCAAAGCAAAATGGGTTTATAAAGTTCTTCCAGATTTGTATAACTGTACATGGTAATACAGTTTATAGGACAAAATAGTTTATTTACTTATTCCTATCCCAATCAGGTGGCTGTTGGGCAGGGCTTGTTAGCTGATACAGGATCACTTCCTCTATCCTCCTCCCCCCCTCACTGTCCAAATGAAGGATTTGCTATGTGGAGAATCATAGGCTTTGGCCTGTGTAGTTAGTGGCAGTTCCATCTTTGTTTGTCTGTCGCTTTCTTCTCTCTTCCCCCCCCCAAAACAAAAAATAGAATTAAAAACCAATAGTTTCTCTCTTTTCCTCCCCCCCCCCCCCCCCCCCCAATGGACTAGTTGATAAAAGCCTTTGGCCTTGTGACGCTGAGCTGTACAGACCAAAAGATCACCGGTTCCATCCCCGGTCTGTGCCAAGTCAGATAGGCGTGGAGAGATTGTAGAGCTGCTACATTTGGCCTCAGCACCCCAGGGTTAGATGGGGGAAATCAGTTTGGGTTCCCCTTCCTGATTCTTCTTGTGGCTCCTGCTGGAATGTGTGCGTTAATGTGTGAGGACAGAATCGGGATTGTCTATAGCGCTTAACTCGAGAATGGCCACTTGGGTGAGGTACAAGATTCTGTGGACTCTTGTGGAACCATGTCCTCCCAAGAATCACTGCCTCCTGGAGAGGAGGGAAGAATAAAGAGACAATGGGGTTAAGAAAAAAAACCAAGAGCCACAGACGTCTTGTACTAGCCTAACATATTCTAGCGCACCTTTTGAAAGAGGAGATGCTTTTAGTCTTCAAAATGGAGGAGGAAAAATGGGCCTAGTTAACCGAACATCATGCCAAGTGATCAGAGTTGATTTGAGAGCAACCATGGAAAGGCCCACTGCCAAACTCGCACTTACCTAGAAGAGGATGTGGAGTGAATCCTACCCCAGATTTTGAATAAATATATAAATACTGCTTCATGCAGTGCGATTGGATTGTCCAAATAGTAAAACCACTGGGCAATGAAGCCCTCCATCTGCTTTCTGTTCTTGAATACTGATCCACAAAGTTGGGGTAGCTTTTGGAAATTTTCAATGACTCCAATTAGGAATTATAACGGCAGCTTGGGAAGATCCAAATGCTTTTATATTGGTGTTGGGATTCTGAGAGAGCAGCACCTCCCACAGAGACCCAATACCTCCACTCTCGCCTTTTTAGCTTAGTAGCCTGAATCGTAACGCGGAAGCACGCGTATGCCATTGCCTCTATCGGGTGCGCAGATACGGTGTTCACCTCCTTTATATTACAGACTGCGCTCTGTCTGCAGGCAAAGGCACGTTATCAGTATGACTGTGCCTAAAAGGTCCGAATGTGAAGTGCAGTAGAGCTGTCAGATGACAACAGGTCACTTGCAGGCCTTATTGGCCTTCTCTTGCCTATTTGACTTATTTTCGAATGCAGAAACTCAGGTCTTGGTACATTTGTAGTTTTGGGGGAGGGGGAGATGCTTACATTTTGCCTGCAGTGCAGTCAAAACGTACAGCAGTGCAGGGTATTATTCCAGTTCCCTCTTTCCCTAGTCTGCTTGCGCCACACACTATCTGCAGCTTTAAAGATGGGCAGTCAACTCCCACGCCAGCTCAGATGCCACTCCTACACCGTGGGCACCTAATTAATGGCACTCTCACCTCTGGATTAGAAGGTTGTGAGTTTGAGCCCCACATCAGGGCTCGAGTTCATAATCGAGGTTGCCACTTGCGTGCAGTGCCGAGGGAGTGCTGCATCATCAGAGGTGCAGTTCTTCAAGTGTGGCATTAAACTGAGGGCTTGTCAGTCCTGTTCAGATGGATGTTCTAGATCCCACAGTTCTAATTGAAGAGGAGCAAGGGAATTATCCTGGTGTTTTGGCCAACGTTATTCCCTCAACCAATGCCACCAAAACCAGATTAACTGGCTCTTCATCTAATTGGTGTTTGCGGAGTGTAGAATGACTGCCATGTCACTGCTTCAGAAGAATTCATTTGTGTGAATTGCTTTGAGATGTTTTGACGGCGATAAAGATGCTACATCAATGCAAGTATTTCTTCTTCCTTTTCTGACTGTACTGTTGTGGCTACTGAATTTTGTGTACAGTTAGGTTCGAGAATGTCCAGCATTGGCAGGCAAAGGGTCTACTGTAAAATACACTTGGTTGCGATACTTCTGTGTAAACATTTCATCCAACAGTTTACAAAATGTCTCCATATTGCAAAAAGGATATAGAGGCACTGGAGAATGTGCAACAAAAAAAAGACTATTAGAACTGAGAGGTTAAAACTATCAGGAAAGACTGAGCAGTCTGGGGCTCTGAGGGGTCTTTAAAATTATGAAGGAGTTTGATAGGGTAGAGGTCGAGAAAATGCTTCTGGGGGAGTCCAAAACTAGGGATTATAAATATAAGAGCGTCACTAATGAATCCAATAAGGAATTCAGGAGAAACTTCTTTACCCAGAGAGTGGTTGGAATGTAGAATGCGCTCCCACAGGGAGTGGTTGAGGCAAATAGCGTAGATGCATTTAAGGGGGAGCTAGATACGTACATGAGGGAGAAAGGAATCGAAGGATTTGTGGATGGGGTGAGATGAAAAGGGGTGGGAGGAGGCTCGTGTGGAGCATAAACACCGGCACAGAGCAGTTGGGCTGAATGGCCTGTTTCTGTGCTGTAAAGTCGATGTCATTCGCTGTAAAATTCTAGCATAGACCGCTGACTTTGAGACATCTGACCAGTTCCCAGAAGCTATTTGAGAAATAGTGCGGGATTGAAGTGAAATACATGTGTAATGAGGCTGATTGTGACTATAGCGCGAATTACTTAAGAGCACCCTACTTCTCCTTCGCCTGCTTTTGCATTCACATTCTCCCTCCTCTGCTCTCCACTTCCAACTGCTTCTGGAAAATCAGGAATACCCTCATAGTTTACTTCAGCTGGGTCCAATGGTGTTACACCCTGTCGGTCGGGAAGATGGGGATTGTGCCTGTAGTATTTCAGAATGTTGAACTCCTAACTCATCCAGGTTGCGCATTTGAGAGTGGAGAAACACTGGAGCTTAAGGTGCTCCTGCTAGGTAGAACAAAAATAGTAGCTAATTCTTCCCAACTCGCTCTGGGTATATCCAAAGAGCTGCTTGCAGAGAGGCAAACTCCTTGGGAAAAGATGGGTCTCCCTGCCCCCTCTGCGGCAGGAGGGAAGAAAAATAGCCAAGCAAAATTGGAACCAAATACTTTGTATCCTCAGCAGATTGAGCAGGATTGCGCTCTCTCTACTGCTTTTCCACCAGCGTTTGATTTGAGCACTGCGAGCCGAGCATGGTTAGACGGTGGGGGATAACTGGACCCAGGAAGGAGGGCAGAGGTGGGGAGACGGAAGGGAGGAAGATACGACAGGGAGCAAAGGCAGGGAAAGTACACCGTGAGGGAGATCGGAATGTCACCTTGGTGGGGGGGGGGGGAGCCGGCGGGGATCTCCCCTTCCCTCTACCAATCCTAGATTTTCATCTCAGTACGGAGGAGGCTGACGTCCCCTTCCGTTCACAAGTCTGATTTTCAATCTCTGCTGCGGTGCGAGTGTTTCTGTGATCTCCCCTTCACAAGACCAGGCTCCGAGTTTGATCGAGGGAGGGAGTTCCGCCAATGGGCTCTCCTCCACAGACATGTGCTGCGAGTTTCAGCTTTTGAAGTAAAAAAAGAAACACTGCAAATATGAGTGGTCTGAATTATTTATTTTTAAAAACCGAGATGAGCATCTGAAGAGGATTTGCATTTCAGGTGGCCGCCCTTTGTCAAACATAAAAATATTATGCTACCTGTTTCTTTTTCAAATACTGGTAGATCCGCTTTGGATTTCCTGTTTTTGTTAAAAGACTGCATCTACATTTATCAGTGTCCTTCCACCGCCCTTTATCTTGGGTGTTTCTGCTTTAAATGTGTGGTGTCGAATGTCTGTGAATGTGATGTGTATGTCCTTCCCTTTTATCAAGATTAAGGAGTAAGTGATTGCCTTTCATGTTCCTTTTAGTCTTCTTTCACTTCTTCCTATTTCTGCTTTCCTTTTTATATTGAAGCGCAGAAAATAATAACTAAAATAATTGAAAATATTTGGCTCTTAATGAGAGTCCATAGCTCTGAAGTGAGAGCCTCCCTCATTGAGGCAGCGGTGGGATAGGCTGAATTGGATATATACCTCGAAAAGGAAAAATTTGCAGAGCTATGGGGAAAGAGCAGTGGAGGGGGACTAATTGGAGAGCTCTTTCAGAGAGCAAGCACAGGCAAGATGGGCCGACTGGCCTCCTGTGCTGTATGATTGTAAGATGGCAATAAATGAGGCATAAAAGTAATTAGGAGGCCCGACAAAGCTTGTTCCTCTAGAATATTAACTCTCCTAATATCTTTGAATCTCTATTACCTTTCCTAGCAGATTATCCCAAGCATTTAGCAAGCAGGAAAGCTTGGGTAAAAAGGGCATTATTGCAAAGTTTGCAGATGACATTGAAACTCAAATATAGTAAACAGTGAGGAGGATAGTAGCAGACTTCAGGAGGACATAGACTGGTAAAATGGGCAGACGCATGGCAGATGAAATTTAATGTGGAGAAGTGTGAAGTGATACATTTTGGTCAGAAGAATGCGCTAAATGGTACAATTTTAAAGGGGGTGCAGGAACAGAGAGACCTTTTGAGTTTATGTACACAAATCTTCGAAGGTAGCCGGACAAGTTGATAAGCCTATTGATGAAGCATATGGGATCCTTGGCTTTATAAATTGAGGCATAGACTACAAAGGCGAGGAAGTTATGCTAAACCTTTATCATCACTGGTTAGACCTCAGCTGGAGTACTGTGTCCAATTCTGGGCACCACACTTTAGGAAGGATGTCAAGGCCTTGGAGAGGGTGCGGAAGAGATTTACTAGAATGGTACCGGGGATGAGGGACTTCAGTGATGTGGAGAAGCTGGGGTTGTTCTCCTTGGAGCAGAGAAGGTTAAGGGGAGATTTAACTGAGATGTTCAAAATTATGAGGGGTTTTAATAGAGTAAATAGGGATTCGACAGGAGGGTCGGTAACCAGAGGACACTGATTTAAGGTCATTGGAAAAGAACCAGAGGGAAGATGAGATTTTTTTTACGCAGCGAGTTATGATCTGGAACACGCTGCCTGAAAGGGCGGTGGAAGCAGATTCAATAGTAACTTTCAAAAGGGAATTGGATACTTTAAGGGGAAGAACATTGCAAGGCTTTGAGTTAAAGAGCAGGGGAGTGGGACTAATTAGATAGCTCTCCCAAAGAACCAACACAGCACAATGGGCCAATTGGCTTCCTTTTGTACTGTTTGATTCTATGAAAGTATTCACACGGACAAGATGCGTCTAATCACGGAAAGCCATAGGTTTGACTGTCTAGGGATCTCCATTGCTTTGTCTTTAGTGTGCTAGTTGGGTTACTTAACCTAAACATTTGGAATTTTCCATTTGTCCTCACTCCTCACTCATTCATTTCAAGCCCTGAGAGATGACTTTTTTTTCCCTCTGCCCTTCTCCACATACCTCGGTGTGTTTAGATGGTAAGGAGCTTCTCGAGGGCAATTAGGGATGGGCAATAAATGCTGGCCTTGCCAGAGCCGCCCACATCCCAGAAACGAATATAAAAAAAGCTGACTCATTCAGAGCAGAGTCGTCCCACATTCAACCCCTGGTCTATGCTGAATTAGCTGGTGCCATTAGGGTTAGTGCAAGCTGTCTCATCACTCCTAGTTTACGGAGGGGAAAATCATCTCGGATTGTACTCCTGATTACTGTGCAGCTACTCGGATGAGGTACTGAAGTGAGCTTGTGGAACTACCCCTGCGAGTAGTCAACACCTTGAATAAATTCTGAGATAAAAAGGCTCAGAAAGTAGAACCGATGGTGGCGTATTCTTGAAATGTTTAAAAACAAAATGAAGGTGTTCAATCAATTTTTGTCCTGAACTGCTGCTCTGGTGTTTGGGGAAAGAATTGTAGGAATATTTATTGTACACTTGCAGTACTTGTTTTCTGCCGCTAGATGGCAATGACATGCAATGAGCAGAACTGTCAAATGTATTACTTCTCTTGCCAGTTAGATTCATTATAATTGATTTAAAAAAAAACTTTAAGTAACTTATTTTCAGGCGGCAGGGGTTCTTTAGAGTGATTTATAATGTGAATCTTTTAGGTTCAAATGCAATTGAGTCGTGACAGTTGGCTATTCAGTCATGGGAGTATCACACGGCTTAGCCCAGTCCTGCTGTCTGCTATTGTCTGCGTGCACTTTCCTAGGGAGTGCTTGACAACGGGAACCTTGATTTGATTTTCTCCCCTCCTCCCTATCTTGGGCACTGAGGCCAATTGTTGCACCTCTTCCTACTCCGGCACTGGCACGATGGGCCCAATGGATTCCTTCTGCGCAGAAGGGGGTTCAGCTGTGATGCCCTCTCTCTAGTCAACTTTTGAGAAGGAAGCAAGGTAGCGGAAGGTGGTTGTGGTCCCTAAACAAGTCAACGCTGTCAGGAGAGGATGAGGGGAGAAATATGACAATTCTTTCGGAGCGCCTCCTGCTTCCAGCACCCCCACAATTTTACTGCATTGAAAACCTTATAAATGACTTTAGTTCACATCATGGCATTGGGATTCTCGCACCTGGGATTAAGAGAGCATCACATCTAAGGGCTGCAACCAAAGCAGTTTTTTTAATAAATCATTGCAAATCATTTGTAGTTTAAAGTTGGTTATTGCAGTGAGGTGCCGCTTTTGGGGAGTGTCGAAGCACGAAGAGCTTCTGCCGGTATGGATGGAACTGCCTCCGCCTGGATGGCAAGGGCTTTACCCATCGCTATCTGTATTTCCTCCCTGCCTTCTACGTTCCTTAGGGTTTCAAAACCCAATCTTGGCGTCACCTTAACCACTCCTTCCCGTTCCACCCCTCGGTCTCGTCAAACTTGGTGTCCTGTACGCCAGCCCTTCACTCGCGTTTAACATTTTTTTTGCGAAAGAAAACTTCAGTGCGATGGAAAGTGTTAGGAACAGGAGGAGGCCATTCGGCCCCTTAAGCCTGTTCCCCCATTCAATGAGATCATGGCTGATCTGCGACCTAACTCCATTGACCCGCCTTTGGTCCATATCCCTTAATACCTTTGGTTAACAAAAATCTATCAATCTCAGATTTAAAATTAACAATTGATCTAGCATCAATTGCCGTTTGCGGAAGAGAGTGCCAAACTTCTACCACCCTTTGTGTGTAGAAGTGTTTCCTAATTTCACTCCTGAAAGGTCTGCCTCTAATTTTTAAACTATGCCCCCTGGTCCTCGACTCCCCAACCAGTGGAAATAGTTTCTCTCTATCTACCCTATCTGTCCCCCTTAATATCTTGATTCATGCAGCTTGTAGTTTTCAATACTTGATCAGCTATATTGAAGGGTATGTGGAAGCGTAGAGAAACAGCAAAAACCGTAAAGAAAACAACTTTAAAGAACTATTATTCATCAACAGCTATGTTTATTCGCAATCTGAGTACAAGGAAGAAGCAACTGCCCCACAGTGAGGGAATGTGGAACAGATGAAAGGCTCATCCTGCCTGACAAGTCTCATTACCACAGCTTCGCTCAAGAAAACATAAAATATACTGTAACATTTCTGCTTAAGGTCTACAACAGCGATGTCCTTGATTTATATTATAGAGGGCCTCTCCTGTTCCCATCAGCACCAATTGAATGGGTAGTTTGCACTAAGTTGAACTGCGGATGACACCAAATTGGGGGGGATAGTCAATACTGAGGAGGACTGCAACAAGTTACAGGAGGACGTTAATAAACTTGCAAAATGGGCATATAGTTGGCAAATGAAGTTCAACACAGATAAATGTGAGGTATTACATTTTGGTAGGAAGAATAGGGAGGTCACTTGGAGGGTGCGAATCTAGGTGGGCTAGAGGAACAAAGGGATCTAGGAGTACAAATACACAAATCACTAAAAAGATGCGACACAGGTTAGCAAGGCCACTAAAAAAGCAAACCAAGCACTAGGGTTTATTTCTAGAGGGATAGAATTAAAAAGTAGGGAAGTTATGCTAAACCTGTATCGAACCTTGGTTAGACCACACTTGGAGTACTGTGTACAGTTCTGGTTGCCATATTATAAAAAGGATATAGAGGCACTGGAGAGGGTGCAGAGAAGATTTACAAGGATGATACCAGAAATGCAAGGGTATACATATCAGGAAAGGATGAACAGGCTGGGTCTCTTTTCTCTTGAAAAAAGAAGGCTGAGGGGTGACCTAATAGAGGTCTTTAAAATTATGAAAGGTTTTGATAGAGTGGATACAGAGCGAATGTTTCCACTTGTGGGGAAGAGCATAACTAGAGGCCATCAATATAAGATAGTCACCAAGAAATCCAATAGGGAATTCAGAAGAAACTTCTTTACCCAGAGAGTGGTGAGAATGTGGAACTCGCTCCCACAGGGAGCGGTTGAAGCGAATAGTATAGATGCATTTAAGGGGAGGTTAGACAAGCATATGAGGGAAAATGGAATAGAGGGTTATGCTGATAGATTTAGATGAGGAAAGACGGGAGGAGGCTCGTGTGGAGCATAAACGCCGGCATCGGCCAAATGGCCTGTATCTGTGCCGTAATCCTATGCAAGTCCATTACTGGCTGCAACATCATCTGCCCACCGCAAGAATCTTGTACAAAAAGGAACAAAGCTGATTCCTGGGGAGCTTCACTTGTGCCGTATTTTTAAAAATTCATTCTTGGGATGTGGGCGTCGCTAGCAAAGCCAGCATTTATTGCCCATCCCTAGTTAACCTTGAGACGGTGGTGATGAGCCCTTTCCTTGTCCGTGTGGTGAAGGTACTCCCACAGTGCTGTTAGGTAGGTAGGGTGTTGGTGTGAATTTTGACTCCGGTACGAGGGAGGAACAGCGAGACATGTTCAAGTCAGGATCGTGTGTGACTTGGAGGTGGTGTTTCCATGCGCCTGCTGTCCTTGTCTTAGGTGGTAGATGTCGTGGGTTTGGGAGGTGCTGTCAAAGAAGCCTTGCAGAGTTGCTGCAGTGCATCTCGTAGACGGGGTGCACTGCAGCCACGGTATGCCGGCGGTGGAGGGAGTGGATGTTTACAGTGGTGGATGAGCTGCTGATCAAGTATTGATTAATGCAGCTTGAAGTATGTTTCAGCAACATGGCGTTACTCCCCTGACATCTCGGGTAAAGACTCCATCTCTGAGCCGTGTAGACCAGGAAGGTTGTATGTTCAATCCCTGGTGCTGTCAGCTGATCTCGGCCAGGGTAGTGGTATGTGGTGCCCCAGCATTGGGGAAAGCCAAGGTTCCCAGCGTCGCTCTACAATGAGCCCTACTGGCTATGTGGATGTCGAGCGAGGGCAGGATTGGGCTCCACCATTTGACAGCCTTCCTGCACTCATTATTGCAGACTGCACAAATAATGGGCAAAATTACTGGAAGCAAACCAGTGCTTGCTGTGTCCCAGCAGGAGCTAAGGAGGATATGCTCCATGATGAGATGAATAAGATGTTCTACCACACCCCTCACTGAACTGTATCTCCATATCTCTGCTGTCCAACCTACATGCACAATATCACTTCTGATCAAATGGTTCTTTGTTAGAAGGACACACCCCTACTGCGAATCAGATTGGAAAACCATAAACCGTAACATGAAATGTGGGCACATTGCATCCTGTAACATGGTCTGGAGTGTGGTGCAAGGGAGTAACATCACACCATTGGGGGTGGTCATTTTTATGAATCATGAATATGCAAATTGTAACCAGCTCCAGACTGCATTATTCAAATGAATCTCCTTTGCACATCTCCAGTTGGGGCTTTTTCCCTTCGCTGAATCACATGCCAGTCCCCAGAAAGAATAGGGACCTCCTTCTGATCATTAAAGTTTTGCCCATTCATTTCTGCAAAGCCAGCATGCTAACCGTACAGGAGAATCTGATTAGCGCTTCCAGCCAGTAGAGGTCAGTGCCTGTTGCACTATGTTGTAAAATCTACCCCTTCAGATTCTCATTCTAGCCGAGACGACCCCAGATCACCAGTTCCTATGAGGTCTGGAACCGAATGGTCCTGGTGGAACACAACAGAGCTTCAGTAAGCGGCTTACTGGTGAGTTAAGTGCCGCGTGATAGCACTGTTGACGACTGGATTGGATTGGTCCTGCTTTTTGTGGACAGGGCATACTTGGGCAACTTTCCACAAGGACTGTGCGGTGGTCACTCCTACCAATACTATCATGGACAGCTGCATCTGCGACAGGTAGATTGGTGAGGACGAGGTCAAGTAGGTTATTCCCTCGTGTTGATTCACTATCTGCTGTAAGCCTAGTCTGGCAGCTATGTCCTTCAGGGCTCGGTCAGTGGTGGTACTACCGAGCCACTCTTGGTGAGGGACATGGCAGTCCCCCAACCAGAGTACACTCTGTACCCTTGTTGCCCTCAGTATCTACTCCAAGTGATGTTCAACGTGGAAGAGTACTGATTCATAAACTGAGAGAAAGCGGTAGGTGATAATTCATAGGAGGTTTCCTTGCCTATGTTTGATCTGAATCCGCGAGACTTCATGGGGTCTGGAGTCAATTGTAAGGACTCCCAGGGCCTCCTGACTGTATACCACTGTACACCCCCGCGCCCCCCACCTCTGGTGGGCCTATCCTGCCGGTGGGACAGGAAATACCCAGGAATGGAGATGGAAGCGTCTGGGACGTTGGCTGATACGATTCTGAGTATGACTGTTCAGCTATTGCTTGACTAGTCTGTGGAACAGCTCTCTCAACTTTGGCACCGGTTCCCAGATGTTAGTAAGGACTGGTCGCCACACTACAGGAAGGATGTGATTGCATTGGAGAGGGTGCAGAGGAGAGTCACCAGGATGTTACCTGGGCTGGAGCGCTTCAGCTATGAAGAGAGGCTGGGGTTGTTTTCCTTAGAGCAGAGAAGGCTGAGGGGGGGACCTAATTGAGGTGTACAAAATTATGAGGGGCATAAATAGGGTCGATAGAAAGGAACTTTTCCCCTTAGAGGGGTCAGTAACCAGGGGGCATAGTTTCAAGGTAAGGGGCAGGAGGTTTAGAGGGGATTTGAGGAAAAGCTTTTTCACCCAGAGGGTGGTTGGAATCTGGAACTCACTGCCTGAAAGGGTGGTAGAGGCAGGAACCCTCAACATTCAAGAAGCATTTAGATGAGCACTTGAAACGCCATAGCATACAAGGCTACAGGACCAAGTGCTGGAAAATGGGATTAGAATAGACAGGGCTTGATGGCCGGCGCAGACACGATGGGCCGAAGGGCCTCTTTCCGTGTTGTATAACTCTATGACTCTATGACTTTGCAGGGTTGACTGGGCTGGGTGAGCCTTTACTGTGTCCACATTCAATGCCTAGCTCGAAGCTGAGTGTTCTGTGTGGTGTTATTCTTCTTATCCCTTTTTGTAGCGGTTTGATACCACTGAGTAACTTTTGCTAGGCCATTTCAGAAGGCATTTAAGAATCGAGCACATTTAAAGGAACTATTTTCACTGAAGGTAACCAAGATGCGATTTCTCTAAATGAAGTATTTGGTAGAATTCCTATTCTTCGTGTTCTTTACCAGGAGGATCCAATGTCTCGGCAGTTTCATAAAACGTGCTTTAATTTCTGTGAATAAGCCTGTGCGCTCCCGCAATGCAGGACAGGGAGAGCCTCGCAGTTTCAGTGCCTAATGGAAAATGGTTACCTAGCAACATCAGCAGGAGAGTGATTCTATAAAAGGAGCAGGGCCACCAGTGAAGAAGAAGAAAAGAAAGCCTTGCATTTCTGTAGCGCCTTTCACGGCCTGGGGGCGTCCCGAAGCACTTTACAGCCAATGAAGTACTTTTTGAAGTGTAGCCGCTGCTGTGACGTAGGAAACGCGGCAGCCATGTTTGCGCACAGCAAGCTCCCACAAACAGCGATGAGACGGCGATCCGTATTAATGATGTTGGTTGAGGGATAAATACTGGCCAGGACACACTAAATAGTAATGGTTGTCGGGCCTTCCTTCCTCTGTTTTAATGCTGGACGCAATGCTGCAGTAACCCGCATCGGCAGGCAAATCGTTGATCGGAGTGGTATCATCAGAGCAAAAGTGGTGATTGCCTCTTTTCCCTCTTCAAAGTAATATGATTCCCCTGTGAAACGGATCAATGTATAAGTAAATTTCTACATCGTTCGGGCAGGGTTGAGCGTCAAATGATTTTTATTTTTTAGCGAGGGCACGCGTTTCCTTTCAAAGGGACGTCTGGCAATCGGATTCGGACTAGTTAGCCATTGCCTGTACTGCATCATAAGAACATAAGAAATAGGAGCAGGAATAGGCCACTTGGCCCCTCGAGCCTGCTCCGCCATTCAATAAGATCATGGCTGATCTTGGGCTCAAAGCCACTTCCCCGCCCACTCCCCATAACCCCTTCACTCCCTTATCTTGCAAAAATCTTGTCTATCTCAATGATGCCGTGAGGGCACCATGTGTTATAAGAGGTTGTTGGTTAAAGGCGTATAACTGGATGTGGTCCCGAGGCTAGCTTCAGCAGCCATGCAGCAATCCAGTGCACTCTCGGCCTCGACCCTCGAACTTTGGTCCGTGCGATGAAAGTACATGTTGCCCTCGTCAATGATGTTTTCATAAGCACTGTTAATTTGGTCGAAGTCCATCTTGCTTTGGTCTATTTCAAAATGCTCGATGTATGTGGACGCGTCCTCGTCGTAGTGTCTTTGGAAGCCGGTGCGTCTTGACTTGAGCTTGAAGGCAACGATTGAAGCGATGATGATTAATAGGATCACCATCACGGTGATCCCTGCCCCCAGCGCATACTGTCCCTTTTTGTCCCCAGACTGCACAGGCTCTGCGTTGCCGGGCAGCCCCAGGGTCTGTGCCTGCGTGCATTGATTGGCCGCGGGCCGAAGGCACTTGTTGATGTTGCTGCTCTGAGGGACGACGCAGATTTTGTAGAGCGCTCCAGTGTCGAGCTGGCTCAGTTCCACCTCCCTGACCCCACCAATCATGTGAAGGTTTTGCACCTCCGCGCCAGTGCTGTACCAGAGCTCGAATTCGTCGCCGAGATCTTCCAGGACATCCCAGTTCACCAGCAAGGAGCTCGCGGTGATTTCACTCACCACGACCTCTTTGATCCTTTCCGAGAGACACGGGTTGGGGCTGGTAGGGAGCGCCCTGTCCGAAGTGTCTGCCCTCGGCGTAGCCCGTCTGCCACTTGCCTTTGATGGGGTGGCCTGGGCAGTACTTTGGGGAGAAGGCAGTCCTCTTGGAGTGGAACTGTGGTTCTTGGCCGTTATAGATGGTGTGGTAGAAACATTCAGATTATAGGAAGGACAAGTCAGATGTTGCAGCTGAGGAGGAGAACATAGTTGTTAAAGCAGATCCAGACATAACATTTCCAGCACTGAAACAGGCCACTCGGCCCAACTCTACCGCGCTGGTGTTCCTGCTCCACACGAGCCTCCTCCCACCCCTACTTCCTCTCACCCGATCTGCATATCCTATTCCTTTCTCCCTCATAAGAACTTAAGAAATAGGAGCAGGAGTAGGCCCTTCGAGCCTGCTCCGCCATTCAATGAGATCATGGCTGATCTTCTGTCTCAACTCCATTCACCAGCCCTATCGCCATATCCCTTGATGCCTTTACTAGTCAGAAATCTATCGACTTCTGTTTTGAATATACCCAATGACTGAGCCTCCACAGCCCTCTGGGGTAGAGAATTCCAAAGATTCACCACCCTCTGTGTGAAGAAATGTCTTCTCATCTCAGTCCTGAATGGCCTACCCTTTATCCTGAGGCTGTGGCCCCTGGTTCTAGACTCCCCAGCCAAGGGAAACATTCCCCAGCATCCACCCTATCAAGCCCTGTACCTATCTGGCTTTCCCGTAAAGGCATCTATGCTAGTCAGCCAACACAAAACAATGCTTATTGAAGCTGTGTTAACCAAATTGTCACCTACAAGTTATAATGCAAGAAATCTGTACAGTAATACTCCATGTATGCTGATATAGAAGGGATCGGCCCCAGATAGCCCTGCACACCCGTGCTCAACGGGGAGGTGGGGTGGTCCTGGCTGAGCAAGCAGTGAGAAGTTTACCAGTGCTAGGTGCTGAGCGACATACTTTTAGCTGGTTCAACTAGAGCAATACCCCTGAGCACATTTGGGGGGTCGCTACGCTTCTTGTGCCTAGATTCTCTGGGTTTAGGTAAGTAGATTACGTCTCCAGGTGGAGAGTGTGTGCTTCATTTGGCAAATTGCAACCCTTGGGAGTATAGTGAACAGTGAGGAGGAGAGTGATGGACTACAAGAAGACATAGACAAGCTGGTGAAATGGGCGGACACGTGGCAGATGAAATTTAACGCAGAAAAGTGTGAAGTGATACATTTTGGTAGGAAGAACGAGGAGAGGCAATATAAACTAAAGGGTACAATCCTAAAGGGGGTGGATGAACGGAGAGACCTGGGGGTATATGTACACAAATCGGTGAAGGTGGCAGGGCAGGTTGAAAAAGCAGTTAAAAAGGCTTACGGGATCCTGGGCTTCATAAATAGAGGTATAGAGTACAAAAGTGTGGAAATTATGATGAACCTGTATAAAACAGGCCCCTACTGGAGTATTGTGTCCAATTCCGAGCACCGCACTTTAGGAAGGATGTGAAGACCTTAGAGAGGGTGCAGAATAGATTTACGAGAATGATTCAAGGGATGAGGATGTTCCCAAGGATGGGTGAAACTAGAACTAGGGGGCATAATCTTAGAATAAGGGGCTGCTCTTTCAAAACTGAGATGAGGAGAAACTTCTTCACTCAGAGGGTAGTAGGTCTGTGGAATTTGCTGCCCCAGGAAGCTGTGGAAGCTACATCATTAAATAAATTTAAAACAGAAATAGACAGTTTCCTAGAAGTAAAGGGAATTAGGGGTTACGGGGAGCGGGCAGGAAATTGGACATGAGGCTGAGTTCGGATCGGTCGAGGCCCTGTGGGTGGCGTAGCGGGCCCAGGGGCTGAGTGGCCGGGTCCTGCTCCTACTTCTTGTGTTCTTTAGATTTGAGGTGAGGATCAGATCAGCCATGATCTTATTGAATGGCGGAGCAGGCTCGAGGGCCGATTGGCCTACTCCTGCTCCTATTTCTTATGTTCTTATGAGGGACTTCAGCTACGTGGATAGACTGGAGAAGCTGGGGTTGTTCTCCTTGGAGCAGAGAAGGTTGAGAACCAAAGGCGACGTAAGAAAAAACATTTTTACGCAGCGAGTGGTTAAGATCTGGAACGCACTGCCTGAAAGGGCGGTGGAGGCAGACTCGATCATCTCTTTCAAAAGGGAGTCGGATAAGTATCTGAAGGGGGGGAAAATTTGCAGGGCTAGGGGGAAAGGGCAGGGGAGTGGGACTAGCTGAGAGTCGGCACGGGCTCGACGGGCCGAATGGCCGCCTTCCGTGCTGTAACCATTCTAGGATTCTACTCCTGCAGATTGCTCTAGTTTGTCTGGGAGACTCTTGAGCCTGGGAATGGTTCCTGCACGTGGCAGATGACCATTGATCAATAAACAATGGTTATGCTGACAAACCAGAGTTGAATTTGCTGAAGCATAGACTTCCATTTGTTGCTGTAAGCAAGAATAAAAAGGGGGGTGAGCATGCCCGATTTTCATCGCTCCACCATTGGCGGCTGCGCCTTCAGCTGCCGAGGCCCCTACGCTCTGGAATTCCCTCTCCGCCTCCCTACCTCTTTCTCTTGCTTTAAGACGCTCCTTAAAACCTACCTCTTAGACCGAGCTTTTGGTCACCTGTCCCAATATCTCCTTGTGTGGCTCAGTGTCAAAATTCTTTTTGATGACGCTCCTGTGAAGGGCCTTGGGACGTTTTACTACGTTAAAGGCGCTGTATAAATCAAATGCAAATTGCTGTTTGCTGTGACTGTAACCCAACCGAGGAGGAAACTACCAGGATCAAACCCGAAGCGATGCTGGGTTAAGTGGCCTCAGCCATGGCACGAGAAGAGGCTTTATTTACCCTGGGCTCGGAAGAAGAGAAAAAAAATTAGCTACCATTCTTGCATCCAGTGACCCTCGCCAGAAAATGCTTGTAGGTGGACATCAACAGCAACAACTTATATTTATATAGTGTCTTTAATGTAATAAAACGTCCCAAGGCGTTGCACAGGAGTGTTATATTAAAAACAAAATTTGACTCCAAGCCATATAAGGAGATATTAGGCAGATGACCAAAAGCTTGGTCAAAGAGGTAAGTTTTAAGGAGCGTCTTAAAGGAGGAATGAGAAGTAGAGGCGGTGAGATTTAGGGGGGGAATTCCAGAGATTAGGGCCCAGGCAGCTGAAGGCACGGCCGCCAATGGTGGAGCGATTAAAAATCGGGATTGTTCAAAAGTCCAGAATAGGTGGAGCGCTGAGGTCTCGGGGGATTATAGGGCTGGAGGAATTTGAAAACAAGGATGAGAATTTTTAAATCGAGGCGTTGCTTAACTGGGAGCCAATGTAGGTCAGCGAGCACAGGGGAGCTGGGTGAACAGGACTTGGTGCGAGTTAGCACACGGGCAGCAGAATTTTGGATGATCAAGTTTATGGAGGGTAGAACTAGGGAGGCCAGTCAGGAGTGCATTGGAATAGTCAAGTCTAAAGGTGATAAAGGCATGGATGAGGGTTTCAGCAGGGTTTCAAGATTGAGTTAGATATATTTCTTAAGGCTAAAGGTATCGAGGGATATGGGGAGAAAGCAGGGACAGGGTACTGAGTTTGGATGATCAGCCATGATCACATCGAATGGCGGAGCAGGCTCGAGGGGCCGAATGGCCTACTCCTGCTCCTATCTTCTATGTTTCTGTGTAGCAGCAGATAGGTTGAGGTAAGGGCGGAGACGGGTGATAGTACGAAGGTGGAAATGGGCGGTCTTAGTGATAGAACGGATATGAGGTAGGAAGCTCAATTTGTGATCAGATATGACACCAAGGTTGCGAACAGACTTGGTCAGCCTTAGACAGCTGCCGGGGAGAGAGATCGAATCAGTGGAAAGGGAATGGAGTTTGTGGCGTGAGCCGAAGTCAATGGCTTCGGTCTTCCCGATATTTAATTGGAAATTTCTACTTATCCAGTGCTGGTTGTCGGACAAGCAGTCTGATAGTATAGAGACGGAGGAGGGTTCAAGAGAGGTGGAGGAGAGGTAGAGCTGGGCATCATCAGCGAACATGTGAAAACTCACGTTGCTGCCAGTGATGTTCCACACGGCCACACACCCACTATCTCGGCTCAAAGAGTGGCCGCTTGGGCAAGGTAGTGGAGCGATGGTCGTGCCTTGAAACATGGAGGTCATTTTCACCTTGCACGGTAAGCTGGTGACGTTGATCTGTCCTCCCATTGTTCAACCCGCCTGATTCTCATTTCCGTTGATTTCAAATCAGGCAGGTTCTACAATGGATGGATAATCAGCTTACTGCCCAAGTGGTGAGGGTGAAAATCACCTCCCCCCCCCTTCTCTGTAGGGTTGCCACACCCACCAGGATTGTCCTGGAGTCTCCAGGAGTTGAAGGTTAATTTCCAGGACAGCACTGCGAGCAAATCCCGGGGCAGAAAAATTACAGGCGCATTTCAAAAAAACAATTGCGTTTTTTCTCTCTCTTTTCTGAACTCATTTATTAGTTATAAAAATATTGGAGAAGGGTGAAAAAAGGCTGTTTCACGAACGAGATTAATCCATTTGGGTGACAAAGAGTCTTCCTTTTCCAATTGGCTGTAGGAATGCAAAATATAGGAACAGGAGGAGGCCATTCAGCCCCTCGAACCTGTTCCGCCATTCAATGAGATCATGGCTGATCTGTGACCTAACTCCATCCACTCGCCTTGGATCCATATCACTTGATACCCTGGGCTAGCAAAAATCTATCGATCTCGGATTTAAAATTACTTAATTCAGCTAGCATCTGCTGCTTTTAGTGGGAGAGAGTTTCACACTTCTACCACCCTGTGTGCGAAGAAGTGTTTCCTAACTTCTCTCCTGAATGGCCTAGCTCTGATGTTATGTCCCCTAGTCCTAGACTCCCCCACCAGCGGAAAAAGTTTCTCTCCATGTATCCTATCCATTCCTTTCAAAATCCTGAAAACCTCAATCAATCCATCTCTTAACCCTCTATATTCCAGGGAATACAAGTCTAGTTTATGTAATCTCTCCTCATAATCTAACCCTTGGAGCCCTGGTATCATTCTGGTGAATCTGCGCTGCACTCCTTCAAGGTCAATATATCCTTTCTAAGGTGCGGTGCCCAGAACTGAACGCAGTACTCCAGATAAAGAGAAAAGACAAGGAAGCAGTGCAGGAAAGTGATAGAAACATAGAAACATAGAATCTAGGAGCAGGAGTAGGCCATTCGGCCCGTCGAGCCTGCACCACCATTCAATACGATCATGGCTGATCATCCAAATCCAGTACCCTGTCCCTGCTTTAATCCCCACAGTACACATATCCCACCCTACCCCCGTAACCCCACGTATTTAATTCCCCCTAACATATCCCCTCCTATCCCCATAACCCCACATATTTAATCCCCCCTAACACTAAGGTCAATTTATCATAGCCAAATCAACCTAACCCACACATTTTTGGACTGTGGGAGGAAACCGGAGCACCCGGAGGAAACCCACGCAGACACGGGGAGAATGTGCAAACTCCACACAGACAGTCACCCGAGGTCAGATTCGAACCCGGGTCTCTGGCGCTGTGAGGCACCAGTGCTAACCACTATGCCACCGTGTTGCCCAGATTGTGTCAGGAAGGGACAGAGCGTACAAACAAAAGAGTGCACTAACAAATCGGGTCTGGGTAAGAAAAAATGGTAATAAGACAAATAGGGCCATAGTACAAAAAATGTTAAGATGTCTAAAGATGTTAAAAAGACAAATCTAAAGGCACTGTATCTGAATGCACGAAGCATTCGTAATAAGGTAGACGAATTAACAGCACAAATAGATGTAAACAGATACGATATAATTGCAATTACGGAGACATGGCTGCAGGGTGACCAAGGCGGGGAGCTGAATATCTAAGGATATTCGATATTTAGGAAGGACAGGCAAAAAGGAAAAGGAGGTGGGGTGGCGTTGTTAGTAAAAGATGAAATCAGAGCAATAGTGTAGAATTAGTCTGGGTGGAGCTAAGAAGCACCATGGGGCAGAAAACATGGGTGGGAGTTGTCTGTAGGCCTCCAAACAGTAGTGGTAATGTAGGGGACGCCATCAAACAGGAAATTAGAGATGCATGTAACAAGGGCACTACAGTAATCATGGGAGACTTTAATCTACATATAGACTGGCAAAACCAAATTAGCAATAATACTGTGGAGGATGAATTCCTGGAGTGTGTACGAGATGGGTTTTTAGACCAGTACATTGAGGAGCCAACTAGGGAACAGGCTATCCTAGATTGGGTATTGTGCGATGAGAAGGGGTTAATTAATAATCTTGTTGTGTGGGGTCCTTTAGGGAAGAGTGACCATAACATGATAGAATTCTTCATTAAGATGGAAAGTGAAGAAGTCAAATGCGAAACTAGGGTCCTAAATCTAAACAAAGGAAACTACGATGGTATGAGGAGTGAGTTGGCTATGATAGATTGGGGAGCTTCATTAAAAGGCATGACAGTGGATAGGCAGTGGCTAACATTTAAGGAACGAATGCATGAATTGCAACAGTTATACATTCCTTTCTGGCGCAAAAACACAAAAGGAAAAGCGGCCCAACCATGGCTAACAAAAGAAATTAAGGATAGTATTAGATCCAAAGAGTCATATAAAGTTGCCAGAAAAGGTAGCAAGCCTGAGGATTGGAAGCAGTTTAGAGTTCAGCAAAGAAGGACCAAGAGATTGATTAAGAGGGGAAAAATAGAGTATGAGAGTAAACTTGCAAGGAACATAAAAGTGGACTGTAAAAGCTTCTACAAGTATGTAAAAAGAAAAAGATTAGTGAAGACAAATGTAGGTCCCTTACAGTCAGAAACGGGAGAATTTATAATGGGGAACAAGGAAATGGCAGAGCAATTAAACAAATACTTTGGTTCTGTCTTCACAGAAGAGGACACAAATAACTTCCCAGAAATGCGAGGGAACCAAGGGTCTAGTGAGAAGGAGGAATTAAAGAAAATTAGTATTAGTAAAAAAATAGTGCTGGAGAAATTAATGGGACTGAAAGCTGATAAATCCCCAGGGCCTGATAATCTGCATCCCAGAGTACTAAAAGAGGTAGCCATGGAAATAGTGGATGCATTGGTTGTCATCTTCCAAAATTCTATAGATTATGGAACAGTTCCTGCAGATTGGAGGGTGGCAAATGAAACCCCACTATTTAAAAAAGGAGGGAGAGAGAAAACGGTTAGCCTAACATCAGTAGTAGGGAAAATGCTAGAGTCTATTATAAAGGATGTGATAACAGGACACTTAGAAAATATCAACGGGATTAGACAAAGTCAACATGGATTTATGAAAGGTAAATCGTGTTTGACAAACCTACTGAGTTTTTTGAGGATGTAACTGGTAGAATAGATAAGGGAGAACCAGTGGATGTGGTGTATTTGGATTTTCAGAAGGCCTTTGATAAAGTCCCACATGAGAGGTTAGTGTGCAAAATTAAAGCACATGGGATTGGAGGTAATATATTGGCATGGATTGAAAATTGGTTAACAGACAGGAAACAGAGAGTAGGAATAAATGGGTCTTTTTCGGGGTGGCAGGCGGTGACTAGTGGGGTACCACAGGGATCAGTGCTTGGGCCCCAGCTATTCACAATATATATCAATGATTTAGATGAGGGAACCAAATGTAATATTTCCAAGATTGCTGATGACACGAAACTAGGTGAGATTGTGAGTTGTGTGGAGGATGTAAAGAGGCTTCAAGGCGATTTAGACAAGTTGAGTGAGTGGGCAAATACATGGCAGATGCAGTATAACGTGGATAAATGTGAAGTTATCCACGTCGGTAGGAAAAACAGAAAGGTAGAGTATTATTTAAATGGTGATAGATTGGGAAATGCTGATGTACAAAGGGACCTGGGTGTCCTTGTACACCAGTCACTGAAAGCAAACATGCAGGTGCAGCAAGCAGTTCACAGAATCACAGAATCCCCACAGTGCAGATAGAGGCCATTTCGGCCCATCGAGCCTGCACCGACACATATCCCACCCTATCCCCGTAACCCCACGTATTTAATCCCCCTAACACTAAGGGTCAATTTATCATAGCCAAATCAACCTAACCCGCACATCTTTGGACTGTTAGGAAGGCAAATGGTATGTTGGCCTTCAATGCAAGAGGATTTGAGTACAGGAGCAAGGATGTCTTACTACAGTTATACAGGGCCTTGGTGAGACCACACCTGGAGTACTGTGTGCAGTTTTGGTCTCCTTACCTAAGAAAGGATATACTTGCCATAGAGGGAATGCAGCGCAGGTTCACCATACTGATTCCTGGGATGGCAGGACTGTTGTATGAGGAGAGATTGGGTTGACTAGGCCTGTATTCACTAGAGTTTAGAAGAATGAGAGGGGATCTCATTGAAACGTATAAAATTCTGACAGGGCTAGACAGAGACTGGATGCAGGGAGGATGTTTCCCCTGGCTGGGGGGTCTAGAACAAGGGGTCACAGTCTCAGGATAAGGGGTAGGACATTTAGGACTGAGATGAGGAGAAATGTCTTCACTCAGAGGGTGGTGAACCTGTGGAATTCTCTACCACAGAAGGCTGTGGAGGCCAAGTCACTGAATATATTTAAGAAGGAGATAGATAGATTTCTAGACACAAAAAGGCATCAAGAGGTATGGGGAGAGAGCGGGAATATGGTATCGAGATAGAGGATCAGCCATGATCATATTGAATGGCGGAGCAGGCTCGAATGGCCGAATGGCCGACTCCTGCTCCTATTTTTCGATGATTCTATGTTATCTAACTTGTATAGCTGTAGCAAAACTTCCTCCCTTTATATTCCAGCCCTCGAGGTATAAAAGCTAACATTCCATCCGCCTTTCTGATTGTTTTGTACCCGACCACTACATTTTTCGTGATCTATGTACTCAGACCCCTAAATCTCTCTGGACTTCCGCTGTTCCTAGCTTTTCACCATTTAAATAATACTCCGATCTCTCCTTTTTTGGTCCAAAATGGATGGCCTCACACTTGCCTGCATTGAAATCCATCTGCCACAGTTTTGCCCACTCACTTAATGTTTCAATGTCTCTTTGTAATTTTATCCTCCCGTCTACACTACTTACTATGCCACCAATCTTTGTGTCATCGGCAAACTGGGATATACGGCTCTCTATTGTGTTATCTAAGTCATTAATAAATATAGTTGCTAGCTGAGGTCCCAGCCCAGACCCTTGTGGTACACCACTAATCACTTCCTCCCAATTAAGAGTATATACCCATGCTCCCTACTCTCTGACTTATACCGCCGAACCAATCTCTTCAGCAGGGCAATAATTTGCCTTCAATTCCATGAGCTTTAATTTTAGCTAACAGTCTCTTATGTGGAACCTTCTCAAGTGCCTTCTGGAAGTCCATATAAATGACCTGGATATTGGAATACAGAGTAGGATTTCTAAATTTGCCGATGACACCAAACTTGGGAGTGTGGCAAACAGTGAGGATGATACCAATCAACTGCAGCAGGACATAGAAAGGCTAGCAGAATGGGCAGACAAGTGGCAGATGGAATTTAATACAGAGAAGTGTGAGGTGATGCATTTTGGCAGAAGGAACAAGGAGAGGCAATATACACTTAATGGCACAGTTTTAAAGAGTGTGCAGGGACAGAGGGACCTGGGAGTTAATGTGCAGAGGTCCCTGAAGGTGACAGGACATATTGAGAGAGTGGTTAACAAAGCATATGGGATCTTGGGCTTCATAAATAGAGGTATTGAGTACAAAAGTAGAGAAGTTATGCTGAACCTTTATAAAGCACTGGTTAGGCCACAACTGGAGTATTGCATCCAGTTCTGGTCACCACACTTTTTAGGAAGGATGTGAAAGCCCTTGAGAGGGTGCAGAGGAGATTTACCAGAATGGTACTGGGGATGGGGGATCTTAGCTACAAGGACAGGTTGGAGAAGCTGGATTTGTTTTCATTAGAGCAAAGGAGGTTGAGGGGTGATTTGATAGAGGTGTACAAGATTATGACGGGTTTGGATAGGCTAGTTGGGGAAAAGGCTGTTCCCACTAGTTGATGGTACAAGGACTAGGGGACACAGATTTAAGGTTTTGGGCAAGAGATACAGGGGGGATGTGAGGAAAAACTTTTTTACGCAGAGAGTGGTGATGACCTGGAATTCGCTGTCGACGGAAGTGGTGGAAGCGGAGACACTCAATGTTTTCAAGGGGAGACTGGATAGGCACTTGAGGGAAATAAACTTGCAGGGCTATGGGGATAGAGCGGGGGAGTGGGACTGACTGGATTGCTCTACAGAGAGCCAGCACGGACTCGATGGGCCGAATGGCCTCCTTCTGTGCCGTTATGACTATGACATCCATAGACATTCCTCTGTCTACTTTAATTACTTCCTTAAAAAATGCAATTAGGTTCGTTAGACATGACCGACCCTTGTTGGCTCTCTCTCTAATCAGCTCAAATTTCTCTAAGTGCGCAGACACTCTGCCTTTAATTATAGATTCCAATAACCTCCCAATAGATGTTGGACTAACAGGTCTATAATTTCCTGGTTTCTCTCTCTCTCACCTTTCTGAAATAATGGAGTTACATTTGCAGTTTTCCAATAATCCATAGACATTCCCCAATTTACTAATTTATTTACATCCTCAAAAATTTCAATTAGGTTTGTTAAACATGACCTACTCTTTACAAATTCAGCTGCAGCATTGGCCAATTGCTGAACTATGTGGGCGGGAAGGTTGGCGGCAGGTGGTCATGTGATGGAACCTCCAGGAATACGTCCAACCAGAGTTGGCAACCCGCCCCCACCTGCCCTCAGGTGAGGAGAGCAAGAAGTCTGGTGGGGGTGGGGGTGGGGGTGGGAATGGGGGCTTTTATACGCAGGAAAGGTGCATATCCACAGTGCATTGGGGCAAGTTCAGCAAACCCCAAATCAGCTATTTTTCTCTCAACACCCACATGAGCAGCGAAAACAGGCTGGAAAAGCGGTTATTACACCTGAAAAGCAGATGGTTAGCAGCTGATGTTGTGCCACTCGAACGGTGCCACCATATCACCCTGTCCCAGGGCTCCAACTTCATAAAATCCTAGCAGCACCCTGGCCTCTCATTACCCGGCTCAATGCTGACACCCTCGCCTCTGAGTCAGAAGGTCAGTGGGTTCAAGTCCCACTCCAGAGACTTGAGTGCAAAATCCAGGCTGATGCTCCCAGTGCAGTGCTGAGGGAGCGCCGCACTGTTGGAGGTGCCGCCCTTTGGATGGGACGTTAAACCGAGGCCCCCGTCTGCGCTCTCAGGTGGACGTAAAAGATCCCGTGGCGCTATTTCGAAGAAGAGCAGGGCGAGTTCTCCCCAGGTGTCCTGGCTGTTATTTATCTCTCAGCCAACATCAGATTATCTGGTCATTATCTCATTGCTGTTTGTGGGATCTTGCTGTGCGCAAATCTACATCACAACAGTGACGACACTTGAAAAGTATTTCATTGGCTGTAAAGCGCTTTGGGACGTCCTGAGGTGGTGAAAGCTGCTACAGAAATGCAAGTTTTTTTTTAATATATTTTTTTCTTTTTTACCTGCACGTTGACCAGAAGTTTTCCCGATTGTGTACTGGGAGAACTGCACGTGACCTCCTTCTGGTCCGTTGCGCTCTGCTTCAGAAGCCAATCGTGGAGCCAGATCAGGCCACAGTCGCACCTCCAGGCGTTCCCGCTCAGCCCGAACCGCTTGACAGACAAGAAGGATCTGGAGGAGGAAAGGGTGACTAGCCGGTTGTTCTTCATGCTCAGAACCTCCAGCTTTCGAAACCTGGAAAAGGCCCTGGGAGGTGCCTCCTCCAGAGATGTGTTGTCCAAATACAGCTCCACCAGGAACTTTAGCTTTTGGACAAAAGTGGCTGAATTCAACCTGGAGATGTTGTTGTTGCTCAACTGCAGGATCTCTAGTTTCCTCAAGGAACGCATGGCGCTGCTCGGCACTGCAGTCAGCTTGTTGCCGTCGAAGTAAAGCTTCCTCAGGGCCCTGTTGCCAGTAAAGGCATTTGAGGAGATGTCAGTGATGCGGTTATTGCTGAGGAACAGCCAGCGCAGTGCTGAAAGGCTCTTGAATGTACCGTCCAAGAGCGTGGTGAGACGGTTGTCGCTGAGGTAGAGAGCGTTCAGCTTTCTCAAGGAGGAAAACACACCTGGGGGGGGTGGGGAGGGAGGGGGAATAAAAAATTTTAAAAATTGTTTGTTCAGTGTAAAAACTCTTGAGCTTAGAAAGATAGAAGTAGGGCTGCCCTATTGACTCAAAGGTGGTTTATAACTGGGCTACACAGAGCAGAAGGTCCTAGCTTAGAAGCTGGCATTTGTGGTGTCTCTGTGTTAGTGAGGGCAAAAACTCGGGGGCACAGTATCAGAATAAAGGGTCGCCCTTTTAGAACTGAGATGAGGAGGAATTTCTTCTCTCAGAGGGTCGTAAATCTGTGGAATTCTCTGCCCCAGAGAGCTGTGGAGGCTGGGTCATTAAATACATTTAAGGTGGAGATAGACAGATTTTTGCAAGATAAGGGAGTGAAGGGTTATGGGGAGCGGGCGGGGAAGTGGCTTTGAGCCCAAGATCAGCCATGATCTTATTGAATGGCGGAGCAGGCTCGAGGGGCCAAGTGGCCTATTCCTGCTCCTATTTCTTATGTTCTTAAATTCAGCCAGGGTTCCAACTCTTGATCACTATCTAGTGAGCGCTGATGGAAAATGCACGACTGGAGGAAGAATCGAATGTGAGTGTGAATTCCACGCCCTCCCACCCACAGTCACGTATCCTGCTCGTACCCGGTACTTAGGCTCATAAGAAATAGGAGCAGGAGTAGGCCATTCGGCCCCTCGAGCCTGCTCCGCCATTCAATAAGATCATGGCTGATCTTCGACCTCAACTCCACTTTCCTGCCCGATCCCCATATCACTTGGTTCCCCCAGAGTGCAAGGGGGTGAAATTGGGTGCCTTTGCGCCTCCCGTTAGCTAACGGGACGCAAATGGCTTTGCGACCGGGCGCGGTGCTGACATCGACTCCCGCCATATTCGGCGGGAGTTTTGCGGCGGCGCTACAGCGTTGCGCCCCGATCTCCTTCGCCCGTAGATCGTAACGTCATCGCCGTGCGCATCGCCCCGGACCCGAGATTGACTTCCGGCCCCCTGCAGCAGCGCCGGTCGAAAACACCGACAGCTGCAGGAGGCGCGCATCGGGCGGCTGGCTGCTTCGGGGGCGATGATTAAAGGCGAGGTGGCCGAGGTAAGTGGGAAAAAAAAACTTACCTTTCCTGCCCGCAATCGATCAGCACTCTGCTTGAGTGCCGGGCTGATCGCGCGGGATGGCGGTGGCCTTGGTGGTCCAGGTAGGTACTTTTTCTATTGCAGAGCCTGAAGCGATGGCCCTTCCCTTTAAGGGAGGGAAGGAGCCTTTGAACGCGGCAGCACGGCACGGCCCAGTGTGCAGCGCTACTGAAGTCTCTGCCCCCGCTCTCCGAGGTTAGCGCCCGAAGAAGGAAGCGCTTGATTTAGCGCTCCACATCCCTCTTGGGGCGCTAAAACTCAATTTCGCGGTCACCAGTGCTAATGTTATTGCTCAGGCGATGTTAGTGCCCCAAAATGGTCAATACCGAATTTTTCTCCCCAAACATCTATCGATCTCAGCCTTGAATATACTCAAAGACTCAGCATTCACAGCCCTCTGGGGCAGAGAATTCCAAAGATTCACAACCCTCTGAGTGAAGAAATTCCTCCTCATCTCAGTCTTAAATGGCCGACCCCTTATCCTGAGACTATGTCCCCTAGTTCTAGACACTCCAGCCAGGGGAAACAACCTCTCAGCATCTACCCTGTCAATCCCCTCAGAATCTTGTATGTTTCAATGAGATCACCTCTCATTCTTCTAAACTCCAGAGAGAGTATAGGCCCATTCTACACAATCTCTCATCATAGGACAGCCCTCTCATCCCAGCACTCAATCTAGTGAACCTTTGTTGCACCGCCTCACTTGTGAAGGATGGTCTTTCGCCCGTCTCCGCCCTTGCCTCAGCTCATCGCTGCTGAAACCCTCATCCATGCCTTTGTTACCTCTAGACTTGACTATTCCAACACTCTCCAGGCTGGCCTCCCACATTCCACCCTACGTAAACTTGAGGTCATCCAAAACTCGGCTGCCCGTGTCCTAACTCGCACCAAGTCCCGTTCAGCCCATCACCCCTGTGCTCGCTGACCTACATTGGCTCCCGGTTAAGCAGCGCCTCGATTTTAAAATTCTCATCCTTGTTTTCAAATCCCTCCATGGCCTCGCCCCTCCCTATCTCTGTAACCTCCTCCAGCCCCACAACCCCCCGAGATATCTGCGCTCCTCTAATTCTGCCCTCTTGAGCATCTCTGATTATAATCGCTCAACCTTTGGTGGCCGTGCCTTCTGTTGCCTAGGCCCTAAGCTCTGGAATTCCCTGCCTAAACCTCTCCGCCTCTCTACCTCTCTTTCCTCCTTTAAGACGCTCCTTAAAACCTACCTCTTTGACCAAGCCTTTGGTCACCTGCCCTAATTTATCCTTATGTGGCTCGGTGTTGAATTTGTTGTCTTAAAATACTCCTGTGAAGCGCCTTGGGACGTTTTACTACGTTAAAGGCGCTATATAAATACAAGTTGTTGTTGTTGTTTGGACAGTGTCCCAGAGGGGACCTGGAGCCACTGGACGTATTAGCTTGCACAAGGGGAGCCGAGGGGAGATGGTGGAAAGGGTCCAGGGAAAGGGAAGACTAGAAGTAAGGAAAGAGGATTCTAGGGCAGAATAGCATCTCTGCAGACTACAACTAACAAATGGAGCAGGTAGACAAATACTAATGCCACTTACACATAGCTACATGACCCTCCCACAGCAAGCTGTGTGTGCGTGTCTGCACATATGGGCACTGATATTGCTCTCTGTAATGCTTGGCAACATTGAATTCGCAGTCGCTAAGAGAGGGAAAGGGCTGCAGATCCTGTTAAGCAGGATCCCCACTCTCTTTCTCAATAGCAGAATACTGCGGACGCTGGAAATCCGAAATAACAACAGAAAACGCTGGAAACAGTCAGCAGGCCAGGCAGCATCCGTGGAGAGAGAAACAGAGTTAACGATTCAGGTCGAAGACCTTTCGTCAGAACTGGAAAAAAGCAGGAATGGGAACAGATTTTAAAGCAGGTTTAGGGGCCTGGGAAATGGGGGAGGGGATGAAAGGCCGCTATCACATATATATATTTTTTATCCACACTTTTGTTTCGCCTTTTTTTCTTCCCTCCCACACGGCAGCTGTCCTTCATTCTGCCAGCGCAATTCACACTTCATCTCGAGCCATCCTTTGTGCCTCAACCTGTCCCATTACCGCCTCCTCTCGCCTTGAATATCTCTTAATGTCTCTTTACTTCTCCTGCCTTCCATCCTATCACTGACCTTCCCTTTTGTTCTTTCATCCCCTCCCCCATTTCCCAGCCCTAAACTGCTTTAAAATCTGTTCCCTTTCCAGCTTTTTTCCAGTTCTGACGACAGGTCTTCGACCTGAAACGTTAACTCTGTTTCTCTCTCCACGGATGCTGCCTGGCCTGCTGAGTTTTTCCAGCGTTTTCTGTTGTTATTTCCCCACTCTCTCTCTCTCGTTCTGGAGTTTCAGCGGCTAGTTAAAGTCGCTCGGTGTTATTACCCTATTGTTCTTCCTTACCTCTCCAGAAAGGTTTGAAAAGCGCCCTCTCTATCTCAACCCCACTGTTTGGTGGCTTGTCGAGTCTATCCACACGGGACCCTGTTTCCTGCCAGAGACTCAGCTCCTGGAGATGACCCGAGCCCCCAAACTCAGGCCATCTAACACCTGGCAGACTGTGCCTGTCCAGTGCCCGGGTAAAAGGGGACCAGATCGAAGCCTCTGGTATCGGTGGTAATTGGATTGAGAACTGGCTGGAAGCCCAAAGGCAGAAAGTAGTTCTAGATGGGTTTGCCTCTGTTTTGAGATTGGTCACCAGTGGTGTCCCGCAGGGATTGTTGTTGGGACCAGTTGTTCTCCCTGATTATTTTTTTGGGTGCACGGCCCCTTTAAGGGACTGCGCGGCCCATTCACAGTTTCGCAGTGTGCGCAAAACTTAACATCGACAAAGCCGGTCCCAGGCTGCGCAGCTTATAGGGAACATTAGTTGGAACCATTGCTCTTTACTACTTTTATTAATGATCTAGATGTAGGTGTTGGGGGAACAATCTGCAAATTTTCAGATGATAAGATCGACGCGAGTGTCAGGACTGGAGATGATGCTCGACCGCTTCGGGCGAGTCTTGGTGTGCTGGGGGATTGGGCTCGTGACTGGAAAATGATGTTTAATTTGGAAAAGTGCAGTGTTGTGCATGTGGGGGCAGGGCGAAGGCTCAACATGCACACAACCTTCAGGGAAATGCATTAAAGAAGGTGGAGAAAGAAAGAGATCTGGCCGTTCCGGTCCATACATCTGTCAAGGTTCATGAGCAATGCCATGAAGCGATCGCTGAAGCAAATAGGTTGTTTGTTTGTTTTTAATTTGTTTATGGGATCAGGGCGTCGCTGGCAATGCCAGCATTTATTGCCCATCCCTAGTTGCCCTTGAGAAGGTGGTGGTGAGCCGCCTTCTTGAACCACTGCAGTCCGTGTGGTGATGGTACTCCCACAGTGCTGTTAGGTAGGGAGTTCCAGGATTTTGACCCAGCGACGATGAAGGATCGGCGATATACTTCTAAGTCAGGATGGTGTGTGACTTGGAGGGGAACTTGGAGGTGGTGGTGTTCCCATGCGCCTGCTGCCCTTGTCCTTCTAGGTGGAAGAGGTCGCGGGTTTGGGAGGTGCTGCCGAAGGAGCCTTGGCGAGTTGCTGCAGTGCATCTTGTAGATGGTACACACTGCAGCCACGGTGCGCCGGTGGTGGAGGGAGTGAATGTTTAAGGTGGTGGATGGGGTGCCGATCAAGCGAGCTGCTTTGTCCTGGATGGTGTCGAGCTTCTTGAGTGTTGTTGGAGCTGCACTCATCCAGGCAAGTGGAGAGTATTCCAGCACACTCCTTACTTGGGGTGCACTCATAGGGCAATTGACTATAACACAAGGCATACTATTTTGTCCTTGCACAAGACCTTGGTCAGGCCTCACTTGGAATACTATGTCCAGATTTGGTCTCTCACACGGTGGATGATATTGAGGCTTTGCAAAGGATGGCGAGGAGGAGCCACTGGACTAATTCCCAGTTTAAAGCATTTTAATTATCAAGATAGGCTAAAAGAGTTGGGTTTTTAGAGAAGCGTAGATTTAGGGGGAATCTGATCGAGGATTATAAGATGATGAAGGGAATAGATTGTGTTCCAGTTGACAGCTTGTTCCAGTTAAATAGGTTAGGGAGGACCAGGGGTCACGGTTTGAAGTTGTATAAGGCCAGGTCGAGGTTAGATGTCAGGAGGTGGTTCTTTCCCCAGGGAATAGTGGACCTCCGGAACAGGCTGCTGTCTCGTGTGGTGGAAGCTGATTCGCTGAATTCCTTCAAGCGAGAGCTGGACCTGTTTCTGGCTGGGGCGGAGATCACCTCTTACAGAAGGTGGGCACTGCAGGGAATTCAGGGCCAGAGTGAGCTCCTGGACTAGTTTCGGTCACCTAGATGGGTCGGAGAGGAATTTCCCAGGTTTATTTCCCCAAATTGGCCTGGGTTTTTCTATCTGGTTTTTCACCTCTCCCAGCAGATCACATGGTTTTGGGTGGGGTGGGGAGTGTATCTATTGTGGTACACAAGGTATCGCAATTGTGCGGGACAGGCTGGATGGACCAGAGGGTCTTTACCTGTCTGTCGTTGCTCGTATGTTCGTAAGTATCAGGGCCCATGATATCCACACACATACAAGCATAACCTCAGAAATATGTGCATGCGCGCGCACAAACACAGTGTCAATTTTTGTC
Source organism: Squalus acanthias (assembly GCA_030390025.1). Classification (NCBI taxonomy): domain Eukaryota; kingdom Metazoa; phylum Chordata; class Chondrichthyes; order Squaliformes; family Squalidae; genus Squalus; species Squalus acanthias. The sequence goes on from CM059450.1 coordinate 18,781,081, forward strand.
TAAAACTGCTCCTGTAAGTGCGCAACACTCTCGTCTCTGAGTCAGAAGGTTGTGGGTTCAAGTCCCACTCCAGAGACTTGAGCACAAAAATCTAGGCTGACGGTTCAGTGCAGTGCTGAGGGAGCGCTACACCATCTGAGGGAGGTGGCGTCTTTCGGATGAGACGTTAAACCGAGGCCCCCGTCTGCTCTCTCAGGTGGACATAAAAGATCCCATGGCACTATTTCGAAGAAGAGCATGGGAGCTATCCCCGGTGTCCTGGCCAATATTTATCCCTCAATCAACATCACTAAAACAGATTATCCGGTCATTATTACATTGCTGTTTGTGGGAGCTTGCTGTGCGCAAATTGGCTGCTGCTTTTCCCACATTACAACAGTGACTGCACTTCAAAAAGTACTTCATTGGCTGTAAAGCGCTTTGGGACGTCCTGAGGTCATGAAAGGCGCTATAGAAATGCAGGCCTTTCTTTTTTTTTAAAGTGCCTTGGGCAATGCTCCCTCTAATTTTCATTTTAGGTGCGCAGGCCCTTTAACGGTCTGTGTGGGCCATTCAAATTTTCGCGCCTGCGCGGTTTCTTCTACATAAACGCTGGCGAGCGGCCTGCGCGGGACCGCCATGCCGCTGTGCGACCGCACAGCTTAGCGGGAACGTTAGCCCGGGGACGTTATGTTAAAGGCGCTAAGTTGTTGTTGTATGCCCAGGCATTGGGACTATTCCTTCAAGGCTTGCTTAACAAAAATCGGAAGGAGGGTGGGTCAAAGAGTAAAGATCCTCAAATACCCGGTGCTATGTTGGCAATCAGGTTGTTTTCCAGGTGCAGGAACGTCAAGCCCGTCACATTCTCGAAGACTCCAGCTTCCAGCTCTTCGACACTGTTGCCGTCGAGATGGAGGAACTGCAGTTGGCTCAGCCCGTTGAACGCGCCCGGCCGCACCCTGGTGATGTGGTTGCGGCTCAGGTGCAGGGCGGTCAGGCCGGGCAGGTTGAGGAAGGCGTTCGCTGGAATCGCTGGCAGCTGACCGGCACTCAGCTGCAGCTCGGTGGCGCCGGGGGGCAGCTCGGCGGGGATGTCGCCCAGGCTGAGGTTGGCACAGCTGACGTGTTGGTGGCAGCTGCAGCCTTTGGGGCACGGGGCGCCCGCTGAGTGGGCAGCAGATTCTGCTGCCAGAGCAAAGTACTGCATCAGGGCCGCCGAGCACAGGAGGATACCGAGGAATGCCATGTTCTGTGAAGACAAGAAGAGGAGAAATAGGTGAGTGATGTATGTCACATATTAGGATACAGCAGTTAATTCACAAGCAACAAAGGCACACAATTGTGGTGAGTGACTTTATAAGGGGAGATCATAGAATCATAGAACGGTTACAGCACAGAAGGAGGCCATTCGGCCCGTCGAGCCCGTGCCGGCTCTCTGCACGAGCACTTCAGCTAGTCCCACTCCCCCCCGTCCTTTCCTCCGTAGCCCTGCAAATTTTTTTCCTTCAGGTACTTCTCCAACTCCCTTTTGAAAGCCGTGATTGAATCTGCCTCCACCACCCTCTCAGGCAGTGCATTCCAGATCATAACCACTCGCAGCGTAAAAAAGTTTTCCCTCATGTCGCCTTTAGTTCTTTTGCCAATCACCTTAAATCTGTGTCCTCTGGTTCTCGATCCTTCTGCCAATGGGAACAGTTTCTCTATCTAGTCTGTCCAGACCCCTCATGATTTTGAACACCTCTATCAAATCTCCTCTCAATCTTCTCTGCTCTAAGGAGAACAATCCCAGCTTCTCCAGTCTATCCACGTAACTGAAGTCTCTCATCCCTGGAATCATTCTCGTAAATCTTTTCTGCACCCTCTCTAAGGCCTTCACATCCTTCCTAAAGTGCGGTGCCCAGAATGGGACAAAATACTCCAGTTGAGGCCGAACCGGTGTTTTATACATGTTCATCATAATTTCCACACTTTTGTACTCTATACCTCTATTCTGTACCCAGTTCTCTTTGTAAGGGAATCCGCCCGATTTTCTGATATTCACTGCACTCATGCCTTCTAGTACATGAGATCTCTGCATTCCTCCAATTCTGGCCTCTTGTGCATCCTCCACCTCCATCGCTCCACCATTGGCGGCCGTGCCTTCAGCTGCCTCGGCCCTAAGCTCTGGAATTGCCTCCTTAAACCTCTCCGCCTCTCTCTCCTCCTCTCTCTCCTCCTTTAAGACGCTCCTTAAAACCTACCTCTTTGACCAAGCTTTTGGTCACCTGTCCTAATATCTCCTTATGTGGCTTTGTGTTAATTTTTGTCTGATAATCGCTCCTGTGAAGCGCCTGGGACATTTTACTACGGTAAAGGCGCTATATCAATGCAAGTTGTTGCTGGTGGACGCAGGCCTGGGAAAATCTTCCCTACTGCCGTTTCGACTAGTGTAAGGGATGCTCTGCAACGCACTGTTCCATCAACAGCTCAGTAAATGCAACATCTGCAGACCAGAAAGAGCCCGGGTTTAATCTCCAGTCTGTGCCGGGGCAGAGGTAGAGTCACTACAATCGGTCTCGGAGCCCTTGGGTTAGGGAGGACAATATCAACCTGGGTTCCTGCTCCTTTTCGCTATTGAGTAAACCATAGAAACATAGAAAAATAGGAGCAGGAGTCGGCCATTCGGCCCTTCGAGCCTGCTCCGCCATTCAATATGATCATGGCTGATCCTCTATCTCAAAACCATATTCCCGCTCTCTCCCCATACCCCTTGATGCCTTTTGCGTCTAGAAATCTATCTATCTCCTTCTTAAATATATTCAGTGACTTGGCCTCCACAGCCTTCTGTGGGAGAGAATTCCACAGGTTCACCACCCTCTGAGTGAAGACATTTCTCCTCATCTCAGTCCTAAATGTCCTACCCTGTGACCCCTCATTCTAGACCCCCCAGCCAGGGGGAAACATCCTCCCTGCATCCAGTCTGTCTAGCCCTGTCAGAATTTTGTACGTTTCAATGAGATCCCCTCTCATTCTTCTAAACTCTAGTGAATACAGGCCTAGTCGACCCAATCTCTCCTCATACGACAGTCCTGCCATCCCAGGAATCAGTCTGGTGAACCTTCGCTGAACTCCCTCCATGGCAAGTATATCCTTTCTTAGGTAAGGAGACCAAAACTGCACACAGTACTCCAGGTGTGGTCTCACCAAGGCCCTGTACAACTGTAGTAAGACATCCTTGCTCCTGTACTCAAATCCTCTTGCAATGAAGGTCAACATACCATTTGCCTTCCTAACTGCTTGCTGCACCTGCATGTTTGTTTTCAGTGACTGGTGTACAAGGACACCCAGGTCCCTCTGTACATCAACATTTCCCAATCTATCACCATTTAAATAATACTCTGCCTTTCTGTTTTTCCTACCGAAGTGGATAACTTCACATTTATCCACGTTATACTGCGTCTGCCATGTATTTGCCCACGCACTCAACTTGTCTAAATCGCCTTGAAGCCTCTTCGCATCCTCCTCACAGCTCAGACGAGTGAGCCGTGCTGTAAGTGTACATCGGGTGAGGACAGGGCAGGGCAGGGCGGGGCTGGGCTGGGATGGCCTCCGCAGGTCAGATACCTTGCTGACACTCGCAGTCTAGGCTTACACTTGAGTGACGAGCGACCTGGCTCAGTAATCTGTGGAACTGTACCGTGGTGTGGAGTCATCCCCTTCAAGAGGAATGGGAGGGGGGCTGATAAAGCATTGCAGTATAACTTTAGAGAAAAAATCTCACGTGACTTAGAACATACAAAAAGAGTCAGAAACAATTTGTATTTTCACTTTTCTCGCACGCCTTCGAATGATAGAAATGACAGCACAAAGGAGGCCAGTCGGCCCGTCCTGCCTGTGCTGGCTCTTTGAAAGAGCGACCGTGCTCAGTCCCACACCCCTGTTTTTTGTCCGTGACTCTGCAAGTTCCTCATCCTCCAGGACCTGTCCAACTCTCTTTTAAAATTATTTCTGGAACCAGCTTCCGCCACCTGTTCAGGTCGAGCGTTCCAGATCCCCACAACTCTGAGTGAAGAAAATGTCTCCTCTTCTCCCCTCGAGATCTTTTGCCAATAATTTTAAATCCATGACCTCTGGTTATTGACCCACTCGCCAGAGGGAATAGTTTTTCTCTCTCTACTCTATCAAAACAGGACGGTGTACAGTGAAGAAAACCAAAGTTCCAGGGAAAAATACAAAAACAGGAAAGGAACAGAAGAGTACAGGAGCACTGGCATCTCTGTATTCAAGTAAGGCACAAGTCAGGAGTGTGATGGAATACTCTCCACTTGTTGGAGCTGCACTCATCCAGGCAACACTGAAGAAGCTCGACACCATCCAGGACAAAGCAGCCCGCTTGATTGGCACCCCATCCACCACCTTAAACATTCACTCCCTCCACCACCGGCGTACCGTGGCTGCAGTGTGCACCATCTACAAGATGCACTGCAGCAACTCGCCAAGGCTTCTTCGGCAGCACCTCCCAAACCCGCGACCTCTTCCACCTAGAAGGACAAGGGCAGCAGGCGCATGGGAACACCACCACCTCCAAGTTCCCCTCCAAGTTACGCACCATCCTGACTTCAAAATATATCGCCGTTCCTTCATCGTCGCTGGGTCAAAATCCTGGAACTCCCTCCCTAACAGCACCGTGGGAGCACCTTCACCACAAGGACTGCAGCGGTTCAAGAAGGCGGCTCACCACCACCTTCTCAAGGGCAACTAGGGATGGGCAATAAATGCTGGCCTTGCCAGCGACGCCCACATCCCAAAAACGAATTTTAAAAAATTCAGTGTTACATTTATTACAGACTCAGTGACAGATTCTGTTCTACCTGTGTAATCATATCAGCAGCATCTAGGGACTTGAGCACACAATCTAGGCTGACACCGAGGGAGTGCTGCACTGTCGGAGGTGCCGTCTTTCGGATGAGACGTTAAACCGAGGCCCTGTCTGCCCTCTCAGGTGAATGTAAAAGATCCCATGGCACTATTTTGAAGAAGAGCAGGGGAGTTCTCCCCGGTGTCCTGGGGCCAATATTTATCCTCAACCAACATCACTAAAACAGATTATCTGGTTATCTTGCTGTGTGCAGATTAGTTGTCCCGTTTCCTACATTACAACAGCGACTACACTTCAAAAGCTCTTCATTGAATGCAAAGCGCTTTGGGACGTCCTGAGGTCGAGAAAGTTCTTTCTTTCCTTTTATTGATTTCAAAAATGTATTTCTAAAATGAAAACAAAGAATCTGAGTTTTAAAATGGAAGGAAATGCTTGTTATTTAGATGTGGAGGCATTCATTACGAATGTCCTTGGTGAATTTTCATCGCCAACATTCGGTCAAAATCCCAACCCCTGCCCCGCCCCAATCTCGCCCTGTCCTCGCGCAGGATCTGGGTCGACAAGTGATGGAGAGAAACTCGACTGCAAAGCAGCAACATATTCATGAACATCTATTTTCTAGCTCACAAACTGGCATCAAGTGCTGAAAAGCTTTAGGAAACTGATGGAGGAAATGGTTTGGCCGGAGCTGACAATCGGACAATCCCAGACAGGATTCCCTTATCTGAGACGCACAGTGCGTCTGTCGTTTTCCTGCTTCTGAGACCTGCTGATGAATTCAACAGGAAATTAATCACCTTTAACCTTATGCAGTGTTCGAAATTAGTGCAATTAACAGATATTGAATCAGAATACACAGATGTTGACTCCCTGAATGGCCCAGTGACTAATAGACATGAGCTGAGCTTCCGCCCCCATATCCTCTCCATCACAAAATTACCTCCGTAACATCGCCCGTCTCCGCCCTGCCTCAGCCCAGCTGCTGCAGAAACCCTCGTCCATCTTACCCCCCAGACTCGACTATTCCAACGCACTGCATGAACTTGAGCTCATCCAAAACTCTGCTACCCGTATCCTGACGGGCATCAAGCCCCATTCACCCATCACCCCCTGTGCGCGCTGACCGACATTGGCCACCAGCCCACCAGCGCCTCAATTTTAAAATTCTCATCTTCGTGTTCAGATTCCTCCATGGTCTCTCAACCTTCCTATCTCCGTAACCTCCTCCAGTCCTACAACAACTCCGAGAACTCTGCCCTCCTCCAGCTCTGGCCTCTTGTGCACCCCCGATTTCCTTCGCCCCATCATTGGCGGCCGTGCCTTCAGCCATCTAAAAGAAAGACAGACTTGCATTTATATAGCGCCTTCCAGACTCGAGTCGTCGTTGGCTTGTTCTCTCTACACAGATGCTGTGATTTCCAGCAAAAAAAGTTTTTTGTTTTCCATCCAGACCCCAGCATCTGCCACATTTGACCCCTTGTGACCCCACCTCATTGTCTTTGATGTAATGTTTTCCTGACTGACCTGTTTGGACACCATCCACACCTTTGATTGCCGTGATTATCTCTCTGCCGAGGTGTGATAAAGGGCAGTTAGAAAGATTAACTGTAATCATCTGGCTGTGTTCTCTGACTATATATGCTGTGCCGATATACATCTCTTCACTTCACCTGACGAAGGAGCAGCGCTCCGAAAGCTTGTGATGTCAAATAAAGCTGTTGGACTATAACCTGGTGTCGTGCGACTTCTCACATTTGTCCACCCCAGTCCAACACCGGCATCTCCACATCATTTCATCTCAGGACATCCCAAAATACTTTACAGCCAATGAAGTGCAGTCACTGTTGTAATGTAGGAAATTCTGCAGCCAATTTGCGCACAGCAAGCTCCCACAAACAGCAATGTGATAATGACCAGATCATCTGTTTTAGTGATGTTGATTGAGGGATAAATATTGGCCCAGGACACCGGGAATAACTCCCTTGCTCTTCTTCGAAATAGTGGCCATGGGATCTTTTACATCCACCTGAGAGGTTTAATGTCTCATCCGAAAAACGGCACCTCTGACAGTGCAGCACTCCCTCAGTACTTTGGAGAGTCAGTCTAGATTTCTACCTACTGAGCCACGACTGACACTAGAGGAAGGCTGGCATCTCGGGTCCAAGCTCTGGCATTCCATCCCCGAACCTCGCCGCAGACTCAATCCCTGATGTGTGCTGAGCAGCAGTTGGGTTGAGGGGTTGTCCTTGGTTCTTCGTTCCCAGGAAAGGGAATCATCCAGGCTTCCACTTTTTGGCACTTTGTTCTTGGGAGGTGCGCAACGCTGAGGAGGCAGCATTTATTGCTCGTCGCTGGCTGCCTGCGGAAGGTGGCAATGTGCCCTCTCCTGCTCCTGGTCTCTACGCAGCGCCCCGCTGGTGGAAAGTGTTTAATGTTGGTTGTGGGCAAGATCCAGTCTTGCACTTGCGGCATCGCCATTTGGGCAGGGTACTGGGGGGGTTGGCGGTGCCAGTTATACCGCATCCTGTCAGAGTCAGCACTTTCAGACGAGAAGAGGAAGGTAGAAAAATGAGGAGACAATAGAACGTACAGAGCACCGGATCTCCTCTGTCTTCTAGAACCTTCTATATCGCACGTTCTGATCTCAAATCATTCTATATTCTTCTAGATTTCTTTCACCTTCCTGTGTGAGGCTCTTGGCAAAGCTTTCTGGTTCTTTTTTGCCCTCTATAGTTTCCATTTTCTTTCTCCATTGAAGGTGTTAACACTGACTGGGGTGCGGGGTCGGGATGGGGGTTACGGGGTCCGTGCGGGGTCGGGATGGGGGTTACGGGGTCCGAACGGGGTCGGGAGCGAGTACGGGGTCGGCATGTTGGAATGGGTCAGGATGGGGTACGGGGTGGGGATGGGGTACGGCGTCGCGATGGGGTTCGGGTTGGGGTACGGGGTGGGGTTGGGGTACGGGATGGGGTACAGGGTGGGGATGGGGGACGGGGTCAGGATGGGGTACGGGGTGGGGATTGGGTATGGGGTGGGGATGGGGTACGGCGTCGCGATGGGGTTCGGGTTGTGGGGTGGGGTTGGGGTACGGTATGGGGGACGGGGTCGGGATGGAGGTACAGGTCGGGATGGTGGAAGGGGTCGGGATGTTGGAAGGGGTTAGGCCATGCTCGGGCGGGGGTATGGGGTCAGGCCGGTGTTCGGGCTCAGGCACTGCAGTTGTTTGTGCTCGGGCCATGGGATTAACAACAAGAATCCTGCTGATAGTTTCTGGAGGAAGCAGAGAATCGCAGGTTTGTCAGGCCTACCTGCAGCTAAAAGTATCAGCCGTGGCTCAGTGGGTAGCCCCCTCTCCTCTGAGTCAGAAGGTTGTGGGTTCAAGTCCCACTCCAGAGACTTGAGCGCAAAACTCTAGGCTGACACTTCAGTGCAGTGCTGAGGGAGTGCTGCACTGTCAGAGGTGCCATCTTTCGGATGAGACGTTAAACCGAGGCCCCTCAAGGCTGCTCTCTCAGGTGGACGTAAAAGATCCCATAGCACTATTTCGAAGAAGAGCAGGGGAGTTCTCTCTGGTGTCCTGGGCCAATATTTATCCCTCAATCAACATCACCAAAACTGATTATCTGGTCATTATCACATTGCTGTTTGTGGGAGCTTGCTGTGCGCAAATTGGCTGCCGTGTTTCCCACATTACAACAGTGACTACACTTCAAAAGTATAACAACAACAGCTTGTATTTATATAGCGCCTGTAATGTAGTAAAACATCCCAAGGCGCTTCACAGGAGTATTTCAGGACAAAAAATTTGACACCGATCCGCATAAGGATAAATTAGGGCAGGTGACCAAAAGCTTGGTCAAAGAGGGAAGTTTTAAGGAGCATCTTAAAGGAGGAAAGAGAGGTAGCGAGACGGAGAGGTTTAGGCAGGGAATTCCAGAGCTTAGGGCCCAGGCAACAGAAGGCTCGGCCACCAATGGTGGAGCGATTATAATCTGGGATGCTCAAGAGGGCAGAATTAGAGGAGCGCAGATATCTTGGGGGATTGTGGGGCTGAAGGAGATTACAGAGATAGGGAGGGGCGAGGCCATGGAGGGATTTGAAAACAAGGATGAGAATTTTGAAATCGAGGCGCTGCTTAACCGGGAGCGTTGGCGGTGCGGCGCACGGGCGCTAGTTGCCTTGCACCCCATTAGCGCCCTCTTAGTGTGCTAACGGGAGGCGCAAAGCAACCGAATTTTTCCCCCAGAGAGTTTAAAGGTAATCGTGCATCAGTGAATAAGATGAAAGCAGGGAATAATGGTAATAGGTTAAAACTAAAGGCTCTTTACCTGAATGCGCGAAGCATTCGTAACAAGATAGACAAATTAGTGGCATAAATAGTGATAAATGGGTATGATCTAATAACCATTACAGAGTCATGGTCGCAAGGTGACCAGGGTTGGGAACTAAATATTCCAGGGTACTTGACTTATCGAAAAGACAGGCAGACTGGAACAGGAGGGGGCCATAGCCCTGATAATTAAGGATGACACTTGGACAGTCGTGAGAAAGGATCTTGGCTCTGAAGATAAGGAAGTAGATAAAAGTTGCGCCCCGGCGAAGTTAGCACCCCAAAGGGGGCGCCACCGAATTTTTCCCCCTGAGAAACTAATCCCCTGGACCTGACGGCCTACATCCTAAGGTTCTAAAAGAGGTGGCTGCAGAGACAGTGGATGCATTGGTTGTGATCTTCCAAAATTCCCTAGATTCAGGAACGATCCCAGCGGATTGGAAGGTGGCAAATGTAACCCCTGCTATTCAAGAAAGGAGGGAGAGAGCAAACAGGGAACTACAGGCCAGTTAGCCTGACATCAGTCATCGGGAAAATGCTGGAATCCATTATTAAGGAAGTGGTATCAGGGCACTTAGAAAATCATATTGGGCCGTATTTTCCGATCAGAGGCTTCCTGCGTGCAGAGGCCTCCGATCTGGAAAAAATCTACGGACTTACCCGAGGGCTCCCGAGGTGCGTATAGTTCCGATCCTGGGCCTCTCGTACTCCAAGTGCGCAGGGCCCACGTATCCCAGAGGCGCAGGCGGTTCGCAAGCGTCCCTGGGATCACGTGGGCCATGGGGAACCAATCAAAGAAGGGAATCTCCCTTCATACACTTGACAGATAGACCTGTCAAATATATGAATGGAGATCACCCCAAAAACACTTTAAAACATTAAATAATTTTTTTTTTAATTACATTTTTAAAATTAGTTGAAATTACAATGAATTAAATATTTTAAACAAAAATTTTACAGGGCTAAAAATAAACTTACCTTTTTTAAAAAGTATTTTTAAATGATAAATGAGTTTCTTTTACTTTTTTTCAAATCTTATTCAGGTAAAAGTAGGCCTTACGCCTGCTTTTACCAGGCGTAAGAATTCTAAGGGATTTCAGCGGGCGGAGGTTCTCCAGAAAGCGGAACTCTCTGCCCGCGGAGGCCCTTCTCCAGGGCAGGCGTCCGATCTGTCAAGAGCATTCTTGACAGATCGGAAATGCCGGTTTTCAGCGCATGCGCTTCACATGCCTGAAACCAGCATTTCCGATGTCCCTACGGGTGTGCACACAACGTGCACGCACCCATAGGCATCGGAATATACGGCCCAAGATGATTAGGCAGAGTCAACATGGTTTTATGAAAGGTAAATCGTGTTTGACAAATTTATTAGAGTTTTTTGAGGATGTAACTAGCAGGGTAGATAAAGGGGAACCAGTGGATGTAGTATATTTGGATTTCCAAAAGGCATTCGATAAGGTACCACATAAAAGGTTGTTGAGCAAGATAAGGGCTCACGGGGTTGGGGGTAATATAGTAGCATGGATAGAGGATTGGTTAATAGACAGAAAACAGAGAGTCGGGATAAATGGGTCATTTTCAGATTGGCAGGCTGTAACTGGTGGGAATCCGCAAGGATCAGTGCTTGGGCCTCAGCTATTCACAATCTATATTAATGACTTAGATGAAGGGACCGAGTGCAATGTATCCAAGTTTGCTGACGATACAAAGCTAGGTGGAAAAGTAAGATGTGAGGAGGACACAAAGAGCCTGTAAATGGATATAGACAGGTTAAGTGATTGGGCAATATGGTGGCAGATGGAGTATAATGTGGGGAAATGTGAGGTTATTCACTTTGGTAGGAAGAATAGAAAAACAGACTCTCTCACACACACACACCCCCTCACTCTCACACACACACACACCCTCACACACCCTCACTCTCACACACACACACACCCTCACACACCCTCACTCTCACACACACACACACCCTCACTCAGGAATCAATCTAGTGAACCTTTGTTGCACTGCCTCCAAGGCAAGTATATCCTTCCTTAGTTAAGGAGACCAAACCTGTGCGCGCACACACCCTCACACACACACACCTTCACTCACACATGCACCCTCACTCACTCACACGCGCACACTCACACACACACATTTACTCATTCACACACATACTCACACACACACACACACACACACACCTTCACTCACACACGCACGCACCCTCACTCACACACACACTTCCACTCACTCACACACTCTCACTCATACACCCTCACTCACGCACACACTCACTCACACACCCTCGCACACACTCACATATGAACAAAAGAACATAAGAAATAGGAGCAGGAGTCGGCCATTCGGCCCCTCAAGCCTGCTCCGCCATTCAATAAGATCATGGCTGATCTTCTATCTCAACTCCACTTTCCTGCCCGATCCCCATATCCCTTGATTCGCTTAATATCCAAAAATCTATCGATCTCTGTCTTGAATATACTCAATGACTGAGCCTCCACAGCCTCTGGGGTAGAGAATTCCAAAGATTCACCACCCTCTGAGTGAAGAAATTTCTCCTCATCTCAGTCCTAAATGGCCGACCCCTTATCTGAGACTGTGACCCCTGGTTCTAGACTCCCCCCAGCCAGGGGAAACAGCCTCTCAGCATCTACCCTGTCAAGCTCTGTAAGAATTTTGTATGTTTCAATGAGATCACCTCTCATTCTTCTAAACTCTAGAGAATATAGGCCTAGTCTACTCAATCTCTCCTCATAGGACAATCCCCCCATCCCAGGAACCAGTCTGGTGAACCTTCGTTGCACTCCCTTTATGGCAAGTATATCCTTCCTTAGGTAAGGAGACCAAAACTGTACACAATACTCCAGGTGTGGTCTCACCAGGGCCCTATATAATTGCAGTAAGACGTCTTTACTCTTATACTCAAATCCTCTTGTAATAAAGGCCAACATACTTCATTGGCTGTAAAGTGCTTTAGGATGTACTGAGGTTGTGAAAGGCGCTGTAGAAATGCAAGTCTTTCTGCGTTTGAAAGTCCCATGTTTGACCTTAGGGGCACACTTCATGCTGAGGAGGTCGGAGGTCAGGGGGATCGTGTGGGAAACTGGTTGTTTCCAGTTTGTTTACGGCGCACTATCAGCTACAGGCTGGCTTCCTGCCTTTGTCCTTTTATTCTTTTGCCACAACCTGATTCAATGTTTGGCCAGCTCTCAGCTGCTGCCCAGGAAGGTGCCAACAGCAGCGACATAATAGCGGCAGTTCCACGTTCCTGTCTCACAAGCATAAATTGCAGATGTTGTCCTCCCCAAAGTCAGGGGGGCGTCCGTGCTGGGGAATTTTCCACTTGGGGGCAGCCATCGTCAGCAACAAGCTCTCCCAGGGCCAGGTGGGGCACAGTAAGGCTCCCTCTAGCCTGCCCCAGTGGGATGTCTCATCCTGAACCGCAGGATGTGATTTTTCTCTTCATCCTAAAGCAGCCACCATGTACAGCAGACACCTCAAAGCATTGGAGAGGTACCACCAACGCTGCCTCCGCAAGATCCTGCAAATCCATTGGCAGGATAGGCGCACCAACGTCAGTGTTCTCGCTCAGGCCAACATTCCCCAGCATTGAAGCTCTGACCACGCTCAATGGACGGGCCACATCGTCCGCATGCCCGATACGAGACTCCCAAAACAAGCGCTCTACTCGGAGCTCCGACACGGCAAGAGAGCCCCAGGTGGGCAGAGGAAACGCTTCAAGGACACCCTCAAAGCCTCCTTGAAAAAGTGCAACATCCCCACCGACACCTGGGAATCCCTGGCCCAAGACCGCACAAAGTGGAGGAGAAGCATCCGGGAAGGCGCCGAACACCTCGAGTCTCTTCGCCGGGAGCAAGCGGAAGTCAAGCGCAAGCAGCGGAAGGAGCGCACGTCAACCCAAGCACCCCACCCACCCGCCCCTTCAACCACCGTCTGCCCCACCTGTGACAGAGACTGTAGGTCCCGCATTGGACTCATCAGTCACCTGAGAACTCATTTTTAGTGTGGAAGCAAGTCATCCTCGGTTCCGAGGGACAGCCTAAGAAGAAGAAGAAAGCAGCCACCTGTGCTATCTGGGTGTTATTGGCAAGTCAGTGTCAACTTAATGGTAGTAAAGAAAGAACTTGCATTTGTATAGCGCCTTTCACAACCTCAGGATGTCCCAAAGCGCTTTACAGCCAATGAAGTACTTTTGAAGTGCAGTCACTGTTGTAATGAAGGTAAACAAAGGTTAATTATGTATTTTAAGGCCAAGTGCTGCTGGGAATTGGGATTGAGACTGGCTTCAAGCTAGTTCCATACAACCCCATTGGTCGTGGTGGGACTGCGTGTTACAGTCGGTTGGCCACTGACATGTTGACTCATGCAGAGGTGACAGGTCAATATCCAGATCACAGTAACACTCAGCGCTCCCTCTTCCTTCCCCAGTCAGTTTACCCCTCACCCCCCTCCCCCCAATTTCTTTCTTTGCTTGAACCTCAGTGTATGTCATAGTCATTGAGTCATAACGGCACAGGAGGAGGCCATTCGGCCCATCGAGTCCGTGCTGGCTCTCTGTAGAGCAATCCAGTCAGTCCCATTCCCCCGCTCTATCCCCGCAGCCCTGCAAGTTTATCTCCCTCAAGTGCCTATCCAGTCTCCCCTTGAAAACATTGAGTGTCTCCGCTTCCACCACTTCCGTCGAGAGCGAGTTCCAGGTCCTCACCACTCGCTGCGTAAAAATGTTTTTCCTCACATCCCCCCTGTATCTCTTGCCCAAAACCTTAAATCTGTGTCCCCTAGTCCTTGTACCATCAACTAGTGGGAACAGCCTTTCCCCGTCTAGCCTATCCAAACCCGTCATAATCTTGTACACCTCTATCAAATCACCCCTCAACTTCCTTTACTCTAATGAAAACAAATCCAGCCTCTCCAACCTGTCCTTGTAGCGAAGATCCCCCATCCCCGGAACCATTGTATTCAAAAATGTCAGCTGTGGTTCAGTGGGCAGCACACCTCGCCAATGAGTCAGAAGGTTGTGGGTTCAAGTCCCACTCCAGAGACTTGAGCACAAAAATCTAGGCTGACACACCAGTGCAGTGCTGAGGGAGTGCCGCACTGTCAGAGGTGCTGTCTTTTGGATGAGGTGTTAAACCGAGGCCCGCCTGCCCTCTCAGGTGGACGTAAAAGATCCCATGGCACTATTTCGAAGAAGAGCAGGGGAGTTCTCCCCGGTGTCCTGGGGCCAATATTTATCCCTCAATCAACATCACTAAAACTGATTATCTGGTCATTATCACATTGCTGTTTGTGGGAGCTTGCTGTGCGCAAATTGGCTGCCGCGTTTCCCACATTACAACAGTGACTACACTTCAAAAAGTACTTCATTGGCTGTAAAGTGCTTTGGGATGTCTTGGGGTCATGAAAGGCGCTATAGAAATGCAAGTCTTTTTTATTCTGGAGCAGTTCTTGTTGCATGTTGCAATTGACTCTTGATTGTTGCAGCACTGGGAAGGTAAGGAGAACACACCAGTCTACTTGCCATCGCTGAGTGAGTTGAACTGAGCAGAATTATTTATCTTTATAGGCACCTCATAAAATGTCAAGTCAAAATGACACTTCATTCACCAGGAGTTGCTCCCACGCAGCCGTTGAACGAAATACTTCAGGGGAGATACACAGACAGATCATTATAAATCCTCACCGTCTCCACTGCTTAACACTTCCACCAGACTGCCTTGCCAGGGTCACTTGTTGCTATCAGTGCAGTCTGAGTTGGATGACAACTTTCTCATCGTCACAAGGACGGAAACGGACTTTGCGTCAACACCATCCCATTTTTAACGTCGAATCTTCACGCAGCAGAGTGTGTTCCATTCCCGATTTCACCTTGGCCCTATGGTTTTGCTCTGTACTATCTCTATGCCTCTGACTGCACTAATGAGAAAACACGTTAAAGCAGTATGTTCTCGAAGCACCTCCTCTTTTGGCCTTAAACTGGCCTTAATGGAGAGAAAACTATCTTAATACGAACAGCTAAAGTCCAGTAGGAAGCATCTCATGGCTCTATATCGAAGAAGAGCAGTGGAGATCTCCCCGGTGTCCAGGAAAATATTTATCCCTCAACCAACATCATTAAAAACAGATTATCTGTGGCTAGAAATTCATTATAACCCAGGAATGGGCGGTATAATTAGAAAAGTAGAAGAATTAGCGCCAGGCGCTAATGCTTTCGACTACACGCAAAATTCATTCTCACTGCTCAAAGAAATGATTGGAGCGCTAATTCAAGTCTTTAAGCCCAAGCTCTTTGGCATTACACTCAATGGGTTGCACTTCAGTCCCACGCTCCTGATCTTTGGTCACCCGGTGCGGGAGGGGAGCGGGCAGGTCGGGGGGACCTCCTCGTGGGACTGCTCCTGGGGCCTGGCCAAAGTGGCCATCAACTGGGTCCAGGCAGCGGGCGGTCGAGGGGGTCGTTCGGCTCGACTGTCCGCCTCTCTTCCACGGCTATGTTCGCGCCCGGGTGGCCCTGGAGATGGAGCACGCGGTGTCCGCCGGCACACTCGAGGCCTTCCGTGACCGGTGGGTGCCGCAGGGACTGGAGTGCATCATCACCCCGGCCAACACAATTTTAATTTAAGTTGTTAAGTTTTATTTAAAAGTTTTATTAGTTACAGTTTATTAGTTTAGGGTGCACCAAATCAAAAGAGTACACGCGATGGGTGGCGTAATATCAGGTGCAGTCTAATCGCAAGTCATGGTTGCCACAGGCTATTTCCAGTTCTTAAAGGGGAGGTTCATTGATGCTGCAGAACCTCATTCCCAGCATTGCTGGCTGTGCAACTGCCTGAGCAAGCAGAAGCAGAACAAGGAGAAGGAGCCGGAGGACTGAAGCAGCTGTACTCATGGCTGATCCATGCCCCAGGGAGAGAGCCTGCAGATTCTGCGATCAAGCATTGGAGGCGTTGGTGTTCGCTGTGGAGAGACAGAGAGCGGTGCTCTACCCGGCAAGGGGCAGGAGGCCCTTGCCGCAAGTCTTCCGAACCATGTGGAGGGAGGTAGCGCAGCACGTCTCGGGCAGCTCTGTGGTCCCCAGGACCCACACACAGTGCAGGAAGAAATTTACCGACCCCACTCGGGTGGTCAGGGTGAGTGAATGCTTCAACAAATGCTACATACCACCATCTGTACCACAATCTGCACACACTGCCCAAAGCACCACACCCCCAGCACTCACCCACCAACAATCTCTACCTACCAACACTCACACCCACATTTCACACCTTGCACACAATGACAGCTATTCAACTATGGCAGGCACATCACCCAAACACATTGCTCCACACTCACTCACACACTTTCCTTTCTGTTGCAAGCCAAGGTGACTCACAACAGGAGGGAGCAGGAGCGCACAGGCTGACACCCAACCACTGTCAGTGCTGGAGAATCGAGTGCTGCAGATTATTGGGTGCCAGGTGGTGGGTGCCATGGCCACCAGCGACATTGACCCCTTTGGGGGGCAACAACGGTATGTTCATCCCTACTCCTTCTTCTCACATCCCACTTACCCCTCACCCCATAAGCCTTTCGCACTTTCCAGCTAATCATGCTGTATGCATGCCTTTCTCCCTTCCTGCCCCCCTCCCCTCACCTTAACCCGACTCTTGTGCCTTTATGCTTTCAGATAATGAGCTAGCAGCTCCATGGGGGTACAGTCATACAGACTACAGAATGTGGAGGTCTAGTTAGCGTTGTGAAGATCCCCTGTTAATAATATTCTGTAATTGTAATTATAGTTGTCCTTGGCTGGTAAAATAAAAGACTTTGGGGTAAAAATTAGGTCGCGCCCCATTTGGGGCGCAAATATCGTCTGGACGCAAATATTAGCGCCTGGTGCTAATTATCGGCACTGACTGGAAACTTCACTTTTACCGCCCCGGGAGGTGAGTGGAGCGCTAAATCAGGCGCTGCACACCTGTCTTAAGGCGCAAAGGCCAAGGAGTGAGGCGCTAACTCAGAGCGCTGGCGAAGCTCATGTAATGTCAGTCAGCAATGGAACACACACACAATGGCACGGGCCAGTTCTTAAAGGGGATGGTTAATCTTGCTTTCCATCCACATCCTGTTCATTGCAGCCTTGAATCTCGGCCTGGAGAGACTTGCACATCAAATGTGCTGGAAAGAACAATGGAGAGTACCAGGCAAAGAGCTCAGAGTGCAGCTCCCACAGTCTCTGCTAAATCGATACAAGGAATGGCAAATCAAAATGAACCTGCAAAGTGCTGCTCAGTACCCAAAACTCCTTCACACAACGTTGAATCTCTCCAGAAGTCTCTCCTTCTCTCTCTCAGAATGCGTAGTTCAAAAATGCCACCAACAATAAAAGACAGGAAGAGGCCCCCTTTAAATAGCGCCCACCCCAGCCCCACAGCGATTGATAGCGTTCCAGTCTTCTGGTCGTTGGATGCGCCAGGCGGTAAGGCAGGGGGCGCCACTCAATTTCCGCTCCGGGGCGCCACAAGGGCATTGCACCATGGAATGACGTCACAATCTGCGCGCGCAGGTGGTCGCAGCGGTAAAGTTTAGCGCCGCCGCACAATGTCAAGTTAAGTTCCCGAGCGGCGCAAACATCGCTGCGCCCGGGCGTTAGCGGCTTTGCGCCCCATTAGCGCCCTCTTAAGGCGCTAACGGGAGGCGCAACCAACTGAATTTTTACCCCCTTATTCCCTAATTAGTGGGTTAGTTAATTCTTTGGAGTTTTATGTTTTTTCCTTCTGGAAGTGCTAAAAAAATGTTACTTCTGAACGAAGCGACCGTGTGCGGGTGTTTTGCTCATAGGTGCTGTTCCGAAGGTTTCCCCGGAGTTTGTAGCTCTGGATTGCTGCAGATTGGACAGCAGGTTCAGGCCGGAACTTTGTGTGGGAGCCGAGTGCGGCGCGGCCGGAGCACCGAGCGGGTGCGCTCGCGAACACGTGTTTGGTAATGGCAGGGCCCAGGAGCCGTGCGTGCATCCCCGCGCCGGGCCAGAGAGCGCGAGAGGCATCAGAGCAAGCGGGGGGGGGCCGAGCCCCAAACCCCGGGATCCTCACACACACACTCGCCGAGGGTCGTGTCTATTTTTGCAAGCGCCCAGGAGCCGTGCAAGCGCGGTTCGGGCGGGGCAGGGGAGGGGGGGGGGTGTCATTGTTTAGGCCTTGCCCCCAATCCCCCCCATACGGGCGCAGCGCAGAAGGACGCAGAAGACCGTGCAAATAATCGCAGTGCCCAGGAAACTGCTCCGCCCGTCACAGATTTGCTGGTGACGGGGGCTACAGCGCGTTAGCGGGTGGGTTCAGTTCCTGAAGTATGTTGAGGGTCCGGCCAAAGCGAAATGCATGAACTGAAGGAGTCAGTCGCACGAACAGGAACCAAAGAGACTGGCAACCCACAGCGACCAATAAAAGCTTTGATCCCTGCTTTGTGCCACGCTGGGTGAGAGGGAGTTGGTAGGCGGGCAGAGGGGACTACAATTTGACTCAGAGAACCCTCGGGCTAAGGAGGAGGGTGGGGAGGAGGAATAAATCACAAAGGGTTACCGATCCTGATTGCCGCCTCGTGGCCTGGCGGCTCAGGACAGGGCTGGGCCCCGCCGTGACGTTCACCGTCTAAGGGTCGCGCGGGGTGACTGGGCACTTGGCTGGGGTAGAGGAGGGCTGCTGCCACCCGCAGAGCTGTACCTCAGCGAGAGTCCGAGTGAGAAAAAAGAAAGACAGACTTACATTTCGATAGCGCCTTTATCGACCTCGGGACGCCCCAAAGCGTTTTACAGCCAATGAAGTACTTTTTTTTTGAAGTGTAGTCACCCGTTGTAATGTGGGAAACGCGGCAGCCAATTTGCGCACGGGAGCGACTGCTGCCAACGAAACGCAGTTGAAGTTTTTTTTTTGGTTGGTCACTAACTGAAAAGAAAATAGTGTCGCCGTCACAAAGTAAACACTTCCAGAGAGAAAGGAGCGCACAGCAAGCTCCCCACAAACAGCAGTGAATTCAATGACCAGATAATCTGTTTCTCATTGGTGATGTTGGTCGAGGGATAAATATTGGCCCAGGAAACCCCCCCCCCATCCCGAGGACGAACTTCCCCTGCTTTTCTTCGAAATAGTGTCGCGGGATCTTTGACGTCCACCTGCGAGGGCCGACAGAGACACCGTTTAGCGCCTCATCCGAAAGGCGGCACCTCCGACAGTGCAGCACCCCCCTCAGCCCTGCACTGGGAGTGTCAGCCGAGAATTTGTGCTCAGGTCTCTGGAGTGGGACTCTGAACCCGTGACATTCTGACGCAGAAGAGTGAGAGCGCTGCCCACTGAGCCCACGGCTGACATGGGGAGAAGCAGCGACAAAATTAAGGGGTTAGAAAAAATAAAACATTCCTGCCGATAGTCCCAGCTTGCCCTCGACGCAGCAGCCGGAACGATCCTGCATTAAAACCTTTTGTCTCCGCGTTAAATGGAAGCAGAAAGCAGCAATGAAGCAAATCAATTCTACTCACCTCTGAGGAGGGAGAGCAAGAGAGCCTTCAAGTTGTGGGGGGGCGGGTGGAAACCAAACGGCTCAACGTCGCAGGCAATGCAAGGGAAGCTATCCGGCTGCTTCAGTGACCCTGGGTGCTGCCCGTCGGAGCAGCTCCTGCGGCCAGTGGATGGTCCGTCGAACTGTGGGGCAAGTCGCTGTGCAGCTCTCTTAGCGCGAGGGCAGGAACTCGAGGAAGTGGAGAACATCCTGCCATTGTCTAAGGGCCTGGGAGAGGAGCGAGAAATAATAATAAAGATTCTGTTGCTGTCCAAGTACAGCGGGGAGCTGAGAGCACAGCAACGCACTGAACCAGTGAAGGACAGCAACACAGGGCAAGAACATGCCCACTGCTGGGAACTGGGCTTGGATCTCCCCCATTGTTTCCTCCCTCTGACTCCTTGCTGTGGCACAGGGCTCCTCTGCTATCTCTCCCGAGCGGCCAATCTTCTATAAACCCAGACAGTGAGTACGAGCAGCTGATTTAATTCTTGGGGGGGCTAGAGTTGCCAACTCTGGCCGGGCACATTCCTGGAGGTATCATCACATGACCACCTACCGACCCGCCCCCCCCCCCCACACTCCCGCCATTAGTCGCCCAACCCGCTCGCGGTGCCCCGCCTTCCTACGCCAATTGGAAAGCGAAAGGACTCATTGAAACATACAAGATTCTGAGGGGGATTGACAGGGTAGATCCTGAGAGGTTGTTTCCCCTGGCTGGAGTATCTAGAACTAGGGGGCATAGTCTCAGGATAAGGGGTCGGCCATTTAAGACCCAGATGAGGAGGAATTTCTTCACTCAGAGGGTTGTGAATCTTTGGAATTCTCTGCCCCAGAGGGCTGTGAATGCTGAGTCTTTGAGTATATTCAAGGCTGAGATCGATAGATTTTTGGACTCTCGGGTAATCAAGGGATATGGGGATCGGGCGGAAAAGTGGAGTTGAGGTCGATGATCAGCCATGATCTTATTGAATGGTGGAGCAGGCTCGAGGGGCCGTGTGGCCGACTCCTGCTCCTAATTCTTATGTTCTTATGTTCTTATGTTCTCATTACCCGATTAGATGATTCTTGACTGTCCGTCAACTAGCCTTTCCTCCAATCTCCAATATTTTTGTAATTAGTAATCAAAAGTGCTCAAATAAGATTTTAAAAAATACCGCCCCTGTGATTTTTCTCCCGGGTGTTGCCCGCAGCGAGTGTCCTGAAGATTAGTCCTTAATTCCTGGAGACTCCAGGGCAATCCTGGAGGGTTGGCGACCCTAGTTGGGGGGTTGGGTGGGTGGGACGGACTAGCATCTCAACCCACCCTGATCTCGTGTTCATCTGACGCCCGCACTTTCCAGCAGAAGGCCTGGATAGCAACCAGGAGCAGGAGGCCTGGCTGATTTGCTCCCTCCTCCCGAGCACAGCGACACTGAGGCCAATTGTGACCACTCACCTCCACCGTGGCTGAGACCAGCTGCCGCGGCACGGACCGAGGGGAAGAATCTGCGCCCCTCCTTCTGACCCGTACGGTTCAGTCCTGCACCAGGCAGCGAGAGAGTCAAGATTCATCCCATTTATCGTGGGCTTGACTGCACCATAGTACAGGAAGACGGAAGCAGGTTTGTAGAGTGGGCCGATAAAATGGCAAATTTAATTCAATCTCGCGAAGTGTGAGGTGGTTCATTTTGGTAGGAGGAATAAGGAGGTCCTTGGAAGACGAGGAACTAAATGGGGTAGAGGAGCAAAGGGATTTGGGGATACAAATATATAAATCATCGACAGTAAACTGCACAAGTTAATAAGACCATAAAGAGTGCAAACAAAGGATTGGGATTCATTTCTAGAGGAATAGAATACAAAAGCAGGGAATATAATGTTAAATTTATGTGGAACCTTGGTTAGACCACACTTGGGAGTATTGATGCAGTTCTGGCCTCCATACTACAAAAAGGGTATTGAAACCCTGGAGAAGGAGAGTTCTGCAGAATGCTGCGGTACAGAGGGATCTGGGGGTCCTCGTACATGAAACACAAAAGTTAACATGCAGGTACAGCAAGTAATTAGGCAGGCAAATGGAATGTCGGCCCTTATTGCAAGGGGGATGGAGTATAAAAGTAGGGAAATCTTGTTACAACTGTACAGGGAGCTGGTGAGACCACACCTGAGTACTGCGTGCAGTTTTGGTCTCCTTATTTAAGGAGGGATATACTTGCATTGGAGGCAGTTCAGAGAAGGTTTACGAGGTTGATTCCGGAGATGAAGGGGGTTGTCTTATGAAGAAAGGTTGAGCAGGTTGGGCCTATACTCATTGGAGTTTAGAAGAATGAGAGGTGATCTTATTGAAACGTATAAGATACTGAGGGGGCTTGACAGGGTAGATGCAGGGAGGATGTTTCCCCTCGTGGGGGAATCTAGAACTAGGGGGGCACAGTTTCAGAATAAGGGGTCGCCCATTTAAGACGGAATGAGGAGGAATTTCTTCTCTCAGAGGGTCGTGAATCTTTGGAATTCTCTGCCCCAGAGAGCTGTGGAGGCGGAGTCATTGAATATATTCAAGGCGGAGATAGACAGATATTTGAACTACAGGGGAGTCAAGGGTTATGGGGAGCGGGCAGGGAAAGTGGAGTTGAGGCCAAGATCAGATCAGCCATGATCTTATCGAATGGGGGAAGCAGACTCGAGGGGCCGGATGGCCGACTCCTGCTCCTGTTTCTTATGTTCTTAAGGTGCACATAAGATTTACCAGAATTGAGAGGATGCGAGGATTGAGCATGCTGCGGATCTTTTCCCTGGAAAAGAGAAGGCTGAGAGCAGACCTGGTTGAGGTCTTTAAAATTATGAAGGGTTTCGATAGGGTGGATGGGGAGAAACTGTCCCAGAAGAAGGGCCCATAAGATAGCCACTAACAGATCAAATAAAGAATTTAGGAGGAATGTCTTTAGACACAGAGTGGGGAGAATGTGGAGCTGGCAGATTACATTGACACATTCAAAGGAAAGCTTGATGCATGCACAAGAGAGAAGGGACTAGAGGGATACAGACGGGCAAAATGTGAAGAGATAATTAGTGTGGAGTAGAAACAATGACATTAACCAGTTGGGCCGAATGGCCTGTTTCTGTGCTGTACCTTCTCTATTGTAATCTATTGAATGACGCTAAGCCAAGTCTTGGAGGTGAAAGGATAGTGTGTAAACTCCCGTCTCCTTGAGAGCTCCTTTGGTCAAGGTATCTTCCCTTGAAAAAATCTTTTAATTGTCCTTAACAAAAAGTTAGCAGACTTCCTGGGGCTTTAATAACACTTGCAGGTATATAGATCAAAAGTCGGACACAGTGAGGCTGAGGCCAATCCTCCTCAGCGAGTCATTGGGCTGAGGTGGTTAGGGGTTGAGTGGGGCGCTTGAGCCTGTCACTTCCTAGCTTATTTTCCTTAAAAGGCTGAGTGAAAACAGAGTGAAGCCTGAACGAGGACTGACCCTCCCAGCTGCCTGTAGCAGGACTCGGGGTAATGACATAGAATGTACCGCACAGAAACAGGCCATTCGACCTGCCAGCGTTTAGGCTGCACACGAGCCTCCTCCCACTCGCCTCTGAGTCAGAAGGTTGTGGGTGCGAGTCCCACTCCAGAGACTTGAGCACAAAAATCTAGGCTGACACTCCAGTGCAGTGCTGAGGGAGCGCTGCGCTGTCGGAGGTGCCGTCTTTCAGATGAGACCTTAAACCTGCTCTCTCAGGTGGACGTAAAAGATCCCATGGCACTATTTCGAAGAAGAGCAGGGGAGTTCTCCCCGGTGTCCTGGCCAATATTTATCCCTCAACATCACTAAAACAGATTATGTGGTCATTATCACATTGCTGTTTGTGGGAGCTTGCTGTGCGCAAATTGGCTGCCGCGCTTCCCACATTACAACAGTGACTGCACTTCAAAAGTACTTCATTGGCTGTAAAGCGCTTTGGGACGTCCGGTGGTCATAAAAGGCGCTATAGAAATGCGAGTCTGTCTGTCTTAATTCATCTAACCCTACCAGTATAACCTTCTATTCCTTTCTCCCTCGTGTGATGATAGAATGGGCTGTGTAGCACATTCATCCAGACTGCAGTTACGATTTGTTTGCTGTCGGATATTTGTCCAAAACACACTGATAGTAATTACAAGGCAGCAGCGGAGGTAGAGGGCAGTGGGTTAGCCGGACAATCAATGCTCTGTATTGGAGTACGGCACACACAGACACAGAGCCACTGTCAATGCATTCAGAGTAACTTTCAAACTTTATTTTACAAGGATTTCTGAACTTGTCATTCAAGGGCATTAGAGGAGATGCAGCAATGGCTAACCATCGCCAAAGACCATCAGGAACTTGATGTTACATAACTGTGAACAGTCAACAACTTACCACAGATGTATTTTCGATCCGGCTTTCTCTCCCGTAGACGCTGGCCCCTTGCGGGTTACAATTCCACACAAGTACTGATTGCCTTCCTGTACCTTGCCCACATGGTTGTTATAATCATAGAATCGTACAGCACAGAAGGAGGCCATTCGGCCCTTCGCTCCTGTGCTGGCTCTTTGAAAGAGCGATCCAATCAGTCCCACTCCCCCCTACTCTTTCCCCGTAGCCCTGCAAATGTTTCCCCATTGAGTATTTATCCAATTCCCCTTTGAAAGTTACTATTGAATCTGCTCCCACCCTTTCAGGCAGCGCGTTCCAGATTCTCCTCATCTCCCCTCTGGCTCCGTGGCCAATGACCTTAAATCTGTGTCCTCTGGATACCGACCCTCCTGCCAGTGGAAACAGTTTCTCCCGCTCGACTCTATCAAAACCCCTCATAATTTTGAACACCTCTGTTAAATCTCCCCTTGACTTTCTCTGCTCTAATCCCAGTTTCTTCAGTCTCTCCGCATAACTGAAGTCCCTCATCCCTGTTATTACTTGAGTAAATCTCCTCTGAGCCCGCTCCAAGGTCTTGACATCCTTCCTAAAGTGTGGGGCCCAGAATCGAACACAATGGGCTGGATTTTGTCTTGGGGTCGGGTTGGGGTCGGGTTGGGGTCGTGTCATCCGCATTTCGTGTTGCCCCCCCGACTCCAGATTAATGTGGATGATTGATGCAATTTTAACTTAATTGGGCAGTTGAGTTCCAGCATGTGGGAACCCATGAACTAATTAGTGCTTTCAGTCTGAAAGTCGCCTCTGATGATGTCATCATTGCAGAGACTGTCTGGCCATTGCTGTGAGTGGACCTGCCTGGCTTTTGCTGGGGGCGGGGGGTGGAGAGAGAGAGAGAGAGAGAAAATGAGAATTTTTTTCCATCCAGGGCCTCTCACAGCAAAGGCCAGGCAGTCTCTGAAGACAATGCAGCAGCATCAGAGGCGACTTTCATACCTAATACTACCTTCATCACAATACTACTACTACCTTCATCACATCTCCGTTGTAATAGTGGACCTGCAGCTGATAGTCAGCTATCCACTTGTGCTCCTGCCAGGTTTCACTGGCGTGTTTCACATCAGGCGTACTTCATGTGGGAAAAGGGTTAAACTAGCTAAAACGTTTCAAAATGGCATTACAGAGCCAATTTAGGGCTTGTTAAGGGCTTTAATGGCCTCTCCCGCCTCTTGGAGGCGGGACGGAGTCGGGAACACCGCACACGATTTTATCAAAATTGTGTGGAGGCGGAATGGAGTCGGGACCCCCGAATCTGCAACTTTAACCCCCCACACGCCTCCAAACCCGACTCCACGGGTCATTGAAAATCCAGCCCAATACTCCAGCTGAGGTCTAACCAGTGATTTATAAAGGTTTAGCAGAACTTCCTTGTTTTTTTACTCTATGCCACCATTTAAAAAGCCAAGGATCCCGTAGGCTTTTTTAACAGCCTTCTCGATGTCCTTCATGAGTGAGAGCCATCATCAAAGGGCTATTCGAGGGTGGGGAAGGAACAGGACAGACAATCGCGATCCTGCTCTCACCCACATGCCCCTTCCAGCAGTCGTCACTAAATAACGATCAGGATCTGCAGCTACTTTCTCCTCTCCCAAACCCAGGCTCTGATGTCAATTGTTTCACCACAACTGTTGTCCCAGGTGAGGTTATCGAACTCTGCACAGACCAGAGCTCTGAGGCCTTCCCAAACGGTATGGTTTCGGCGTTACCAGGTGATGCCTTTACCCACTGAACCAAACCTTGTTAGCGGGTAGGTTTGCTCCTCTTCCCCCTTCTTGTGGCCACTTACCTTCCTCAGCCTTACTCTTGCTCCAGGGCCTGTGCCGATCGTGGTCTGTAGCCGGAAGGTGCTAGGCAGCAAGCTCTCCCTCAGAAACTCCCACCGTTCCTGTCGGGAAACACCTCGGCTCCACTCGGATAGTCCTCGTCCCTCAATGCACACACACACGGGGATAGAGCGGGGGAATGGGACTGACTGGATTGCTCTACAGAGAGCTGGCAGGGACTCGATGGGCCGAACGGCCTCCTTCAGTGCCATTATGACTCTATGGGGGAAAAATTGAGTCGCGCCCCCTTTGGGGTGCTAACTTCGCTGGGTTAGCGCCCCGAAAAAATTAGTGCTCCCGCGGCCAAAATTCACCGGTAGCGCCCCAAGAGGGAAGCGGGGCGCTACTGGAAGCGCCCCACCTCCCTCTTGGGGCGCTGTGAGTGAATATCACGGCGCTAAGTGCCGCAGCGCCACGCACTGCGGCATGTTGTGCCGCGGTACTGCAGGCTTCCCTCCCCTTCTTAAAGGGAAGGGGCCTAGCGCAGCGCAACCTGGGGCCCACCTGGGCCACCAGGGATCGGAGTGCCGGCAAAAGAGCCAGGCACTCGAGAGAAGTGCCGGGCTCACGGAGCGCAGCCGACACTCCACGGTGGGTCTTCAGAGGAGGCCGGCAGAGGGGGCAGGTAGGACCCCCTGACTCCCTCGGACGTAGCGACCGGCGGTAAGTCAGGGGACGCTACCGAAGATTGCGGCCGGGGTGCGAGCGGGGTGCTGCGCACGGCGATGATGTCATCGCCGGCGGCGTAGGGCCGCGGGGCGCTAACAGTTACCGCCGCCTGCTAACCTCCCGCTGAATTTCGTGGGAGGCGTGGGTGGCGTCGCGCCCGGGCACGAGTTGCTTTGCGCCCCGTTAGCGCCCTTTTAGGGTGCTAATGGGAGGCGCAAAGCAATCCAATTTTTTCCCCTATGACTCTAAGGGTTGCCAACCCTCCAGGATTGCCCTGGAGTCTCCAGGAATTAAGACTAATTTCCGGGACACCCGCTGGGAGAAACATCACAGGAGCGTTTGCTTTTAAAAAATATTCTTTGAACACTTTGGTTGTTAGTAATAAAAATATCGGAGATGTGAAAAAAAGGCCGTTTGGCTGACAGTCAAAAATCATCCAATCGGGGAACGAAGAGTCCTTTCGCTCACCGATTGGCCGAGGGAAGGCGGGGGGGCGCCATGACGATGGACATGCCGGGCGACCAATGGCGGGAGTGTGGGGGCGGGGCGGTTAGAGGCTGGAGGTCATGTGATGAAACCTCCAGGAATACGTCCAACCAGAGTTGGTAACACTACACGCAGGTCAACAAGTTGAGATTAGCAACACAACAGGGATCGCAAACAGCACCTCGTCGTTCTGTGGCTCCCGAGCTCTATGTCGCTGACCCCCTCCATCTGTTGGGCACTTCTTAAATCGTATCAGATCTCACCTCGCAGTCGAGGAGCTTTTTTTTGGTGTCCAGGAGTGAGTGTGTGAAGGAGCAGGGGCTGCTTCATCCAGGCAATATTATTAAATGGCTCCTTTCCTGCTTCCTCTGATTGTTCAGTGGATGTATCTGGTCAGCAATAGAGTCTCACACACACACACACGAAGATCCCCGGGTTCAATCCCAGATCTGTGCTGAACTGGCTCTGTACAACCGCAGGAGACGGGAGTAAGTGGCCTCCATCGAGGGGTAATTGGTTCGGGTTCCTGCTCCTGATCACTCGCGGTGACCCCTCTCACCCCCGAACTGCCCCTCCCCCCCGAACTGCCCCTCCCCCCCACCCCCCACCGGCCTCCCCCCCGCCGCTGGATGGGTGCGTGGGTGTCAGGTGAGGGCAGGATCAGGTTTTGGATCTGAACCCCATCCCCACAGTCTAGGCTCACACACACAGCTTATGGCCCACTCACAATTCTACCTCGTCTAAAGGAACGTGAGAAAGGAGCATGTTTTCTCCGCTCCACCATTGGCGGTAGGGCCGCCAACTCTGGTTGGATGTATTCCTGGAGGTGTCATCGCATGACCTCTGGCCTCCAAACCCATTGGTCGCCCGACACGTCCATCCTCGCGGTGCCCCGCCTTCCCACACCGATTGGAAAACGAACAGACTCCTCGTTACCTGATTGGATGATTCTCGACTCTCAGTCAAATAGTCTTTATTCCCCATCTATAATATTTTTATAACTAATATTCAAAAGCATTCAAAGAAAATGAAAAAAAAACCAATTTATTTTTGAACGCCCCATTGATTTTTCTAACCTTTAATTCCCCCAGCTCAATCCAAAGGGTTGGTAACCCTAATTGGCGGCCGTGCCTTCAGCTGCCTGGGCCCTAAGCTCTGGAATTCCCTCCCTTAACCTCTACTTCTCTCCTTGTTTAACACCTACCTCTTTGACCACGCTTTTGGTCACCTGTCCTAATATCTCCTTATACATAGATACATAGAAGATAGGAGCAGGAGTAGGCCATCCGGCCCTTCGAGCCTGCTCCGCCATTTAATGAGATCATGGCTGATCCTCCAATTCAGTATCCCGTCCCCGCCTTCTCTCCGTAACCCTTAACCCCTTTTGCCTGTAGAAATATATCTAATTCCCTCTTAAATATATTTAATGAGCTGGCGTACACTGCCCTCTGTGGCAATGAGTTCCACAGGTTCACCACCCTCTGAGTGAAGAAATTCCCCCTCATTTCTGTCCTAAATGGTTTAGCCCTTATCCTTAAATTATGTCCTCTAGTTCTGTTCTCACCCGCCAAGGGAAACATTCCTTCTGCATCTAGTCTGTCTAGACCTGTCAGAATTTTATACACTTCTATGAGGTCCCCTCTCAATCTTCTAAACTCCAGTGTGTACATCCCTAAACTACATAGTCTCTCCTCATAGGTCAATCCCGCCATTCCTGGTATCAGCCTGGTGAATCGCCGCTGCACCCCCTCCATGGCAAGAACATCTTTCCTCAGATGAGGCGACCAAAACTGTACACAGTACTCGAGGTGTGGTCTCACCAGTGCCCTGTACAGCTGCAGCAAGGTATCCCTGTTCCTGTATTCCAACCCTTTTGCTATGAAGGCCAGCATACCGTTTGCCTTCTTGATCGCCTGTTGCACCTGCATGCTCGCCTTCAGTGACTGGTGTACAAGAACACCCAGGTCTCTCTGTACTTCCCCCTCTCCCAATTTATTGCCATTTAAATAATAATTTGCCCTCCCGTTCCTGCACCCAAGGTGGATAACTTCGCACTTGTCCACATTATAGTGCATCTGCCATTTATCCGCCCAATCACCCAGTCTGTCCAAATCGCTCTGGAGCTTCCTGGTCTCCTCCTCTGAGCCCACCCCCCCTCCTAGTTTAGTGTCGTCTGCAAATTTGGAAATGCTGCATCCGACTCCCTGATCCAGGTCATTAATGTAAATTGTGAACAGCTGGGGACCCAGGACAGATCCCTGTGGTACCCCACTTGTTACTGCCTGCCATTCAGAAAATGAGCCGTTTATTCCAACTCTCTGTTTTCTATCTGACAGCCAGTTCTCTATCCACGTCAATACTTTCCCCTTTATCCCATGAGCTTCAATTTTCCCTGCTAATCTTTTATGTGGGACCTTATCGAAGGCCTTTTGGAAGTCCAGGTACACCACATCTACTGGCTCTCCCCCATCTATTTTACCAGTTACTCCCTCAAAAAATTCCAATAGATTAGTCAAGCACGATTTACCCTTTGTAAATCCATGTTGACTCTGTCCTATCCTGTCCCCATTTGCTAAGTGCTCCGCTATTTCATCCTTAATGATGGACTCCAGCATTTTGCCCACAACTGATGTAAGGCTTACAGGTCTGTAATTACCTGCTTTTTCCCTACCCCCCTTTTTGAATAGTGGGGTAACGTTAGCTACCCTCCAATCCATGGGCACTGTTCCCGAGTCTAATGAATTCTGAAAAATCATACTTAGTGCATCCGCTATCTCTAGGGCCACCTCCTTCAGCACCCTAGGATGCATGTTATCAGGCCCTGGGGATTTGTCCGCCTTCAATCCCTTTAGCTTCCTTAACACCATAACCTTAGAGATATTGACTTGCGTCAGTTCCTCCTTTGCAAATGTCCCTATTTTTCCCGATATCCCAGGGAGGTTTTTTGTGTCTTCCTTCATAAAGACTGACCCAAAGTATGCATTTAGTTGGTCTGCCATTTCCTTATTTCCCGTTATATATTCCCCCGTATCTGACTGCAATGGGCCAACTTTGGTTTTCACCAGTCTTTTCCTCTTGATATACTTATAAAAGCTTTTGGAGTTAGTTTTTATATTTTCCGCCAGCTGTGGCTCGGTGTCAAATTTTCTTTGCCAATCGCTCCTGTGAAGCGCCCTGGGACGTTTTAATACATTAAAGGTGCTATATAAATGCAAAGCTGTTGCTGATTTCTCCACTGAGGTTTCATGCAGCCACACATGGACGCATAGCTTTGTCCAGGAGTATAATCTGTTGAGAGTCGACGAGTGTCTCGGTCAGGCCGATTCCGATTCTGACCATTTGTCCTCGGCATGCTGTGCAACTCCCTGGTGGCACAACTGAGCAAAGACCCCTGGGTCTTAAATGGTGATAGATCGGGAAATGTTGATGTACAAAGGGACCTGGGTGTCCTTGTACACCAGTCACTGAAAACAAACATGCAGGTGCAGCAAGCAGTTAGGAAAAGCAAATGGTATGTTGGCCTTCATTGCAAGAGGATTTGAGTACAGGAGCAAGGATGTCTTACTACAGTTATACAGGGCCTTGGTGAGACCACACCTGGAGTACTGTGTGCAGTTTTGGTCTCCTTACCTAAGAAAGGATATACTTGCCATAGAGGGAGTGCAGCGAAGGTTCACCAGACTGATTCCTGGGATGGCAGGACTGTCGTATGAGGAGAGATTGGGTCGACTAGGCCTGTATTCACTCGAGTTTAGAAGAATGAGAGGGGATCTCATTGAAACGTATACATTTCTAGATAGGGCTAGACAGATTGGATGCAGGGAGGATGTTTCCCCTGGCTGGGGGGTCTAGAACGAGGGGTCACAGTCTCAGGATACGGGGTAGGACATTTAGGACTGAGATGAGGAGAAATTTCTTCACTCAGAGGGTGGTGAACCTGTGGAATTCTCTACCACAGAAGGCTGTGGAGGCCAAGTCACTGAATATATTTAAGAAGGAGATAGATAGATTTCTAGGCACAAAAGGCATCAAGGGGTATGGGGAGAGAGCGGGAATATGGTATTGAGATAGAGGATCAGCCATGATCATATTGAATGGCGGAGCTGGCTCGAAGGACCGAATGGCCGACTCCTGCTCCTATTTTGCTATGTTTCTATGTGCGTGCGCTGAATATCAAATGGTTTCCGCACCCCTGCATCAGAGAGGAGAAAACAACTCAGCCAGGGTCCATATTCCGATCGCGATTGAGTGCCCCCCACCCCTGCTGGAAAGAGCACATGTGGATTTTGAGTCTTGGCAGCGATGCTCTCCTCGGTGGAATAGTCTGGCAAAACTGTGCGTCTCAGCTCGTACCTGAAGGATGGCCACTTGACTGGGGACTGTCAGCGCCTGTGGAATCCTGTCCCCAGTTCCCCACATGAAAGAGTTCGAACAGAACCTTTAGTATTTGGAATGTGCCCTGCCAGCTCTGGGGCTCGGTAATCAGTGCAAATGAAGAGCCGAGGAGAAAGATCTCTTTGTTTCCTCCGCTCTGGCCTCAAGAGCAGCTCCGAAAAAAATCCTGGATGATTCTGCAGGCAGTGGAAAATTCCCAGTCTTCGCTCTCAGTCATGCCATTGCAACCCCCTCCCCCCACCGCCCCCCCGCCCAAGCCTCACAGGCACACCTCCAACTCCACAACTCGCAGCGACAGTGGAATTCGAGTCTCTCTCTGGCCCGGACGTAACACGATCAAGCAAGCCCTGTCACCTTCAAAGTGTCACACCCTTGCTCTGGCCGCCTGCTGGGAATTTCTCAAGCAGGCTCCAGTTTCTGTTGCTGAATTCACAGTGTGGGCAAAACCTGAGCAGAGACAGGTCGGTGTGTCTCACCCAGTCTCCCGAAGTCTCAGCACGGTCAACGGAACCCCCACCCCGCCCCGCCCCCCCCCCTTTTCCCTCTCCCTTCTCTTTCAACTTAAGTTGGAGGTAGTTACAGAGACAGCTCAAGCTCCCGGACAGACCCCACCGTAAAGAAAGGTACGTGTTTTTAAAAATGATTGCTTAATAGTTAAGTAACTGTTATTAATCTTCTGCTCTCCTCCCTGGGGTGCAGACCGAGTGCCGGGCACAGTTCCACGGGCTTCGCCGTCTCACCGAAGGGGGCTATCGTGCGCGGGCGAGCTAAGGCGGTGAGTGTCGGCGGGTCCCATCCATGCGGGCGCACTTGGCAGCGGGATGCCAATCAGGAGCTGGAACCCGGGGCTAATTTTAACCCTTTGCGGGCTGTGCTGAGATCACCTGTACCTCCCCCCCCCCTGACTGGTCAACGCCAGCTGAGGTCACCCAACTCATTGCTGGTCACCTGCTGACCGTCATAACCAAGTAACTCAAAGATAACTGGGTCGCCTTTCGGGGAAATTTCGTTCTGCACGAATTTTCTCATTTTCCTCCCTCTCTTTCCCTGGAGCTGCCCGGTCGGTCTGACAGAGAGTGAATCACGGAATGATACAGCACAGAAGGAGGCCATTCGGCCCATCGTGCCTGTGCCGGCTGTCTGAAAGAGCTCTCCAATTAATCCCACTCTCCCGCTCTTTCCCCATATCCCTGCAAAGTTGTCTCCTTCAAGTATTTGTCCAATTCCCTTTTGAAAGCTATTATTGATTCTGCTTCCACCGCCCTTTCAGGCAGCGCATTCCAGATCACAACAAAGATTCTCCTCATGTCGCCTCTGGTTCTTTTGCCAATTACCTTAAATCTGTGTCTTCTGGTTACCGACCCTCCTGCCACTGGAAACAGTTTCTCCTTATTTACTCTTATCAAAACCCTTTATGATTTTGAACACCTCTATCGTTCTCCCCTTAACCTTCCCTGCTCCAAGGAGAACAATCCCAGTTTCTCCAGCCAGGTGTTTGGCGCTTTGATGCTCTGTGGCCGAGAAGCCCACAGTTCCTTCAACTCCTCGTAGGGAAGTGTCTGGTCTCCCTCCTCAGCTCCTGCGATCGATGGTAAGCCAGGGGTCGAAGGGCCTGTGGAAAGGGGAGATCTTCCCCTATCGCCATCACGCAGCTCATAGACGCACTGCATGAAAGCGTTCCCTAGAATTACATAGTATTTACAGCAGAGAAACTGGCCATTCGGCCCAACTGGTCCGTGCCGGTGTTTATGCTCCACACCAGCCTCCTCCCACCCCCTCTTCATCTCACCCCATCAACACATCCTTCGATTCCTTTCCCCCTCATGTACTGATCCAGCTTCCCCTTAAAGGCATCTATGTTATTCGCCTCAACTACTCCCTGTGGAGTTCCTCATTCTAGCCGCTCTCTGGGCAAAGAAGTTTCTCCTGAATTCCCGATTGGATTTATCAATGACTATCTTATGTTTATGGCCTCTAGCTTTGGTCTCCCCCACAAGTGGAAACCCTACGTCTACCCTTTCGACCCCCTTCATAATCATAAACGAGCTCTATGACTCTGTTAGGCAACACCTCAACCTTCTCTTTTCTAGAGAAAAGAGCCCCGGCCTGTTCAGTGTTTGTTTGACATAGGATTACTTCACACAAGGTGAGCAAGCGTGCCATTCCCCACACCGACATTGCTTCATAAGTCCAAAAATGCAGTCAACATTTATTTTCAACGACATAAAGATTGCCTGTGACCCGAGTACAGTGGAACCCGTTTATAATGAAATGTGCCGACCAGTTCAGAATTCCGCTCTGAAAGGGCGGCCTCTGTCTTCAGAGCTCTCTGAGTGTCTGGGCCAGCTGTTGGGACTTTCGAAAAGAATTAATCGTGAGAGGACTTCGGCGGATTAAGAATTGTTCCTTTCTTTCTGCGTAACCTATGGGAATTCTGGTCCAAGGATAACATTGACTGGTAGAGTTAGGGAAGGTGAACCTCTGCTGATATTTTCACGGTCAGTTAGAGTGAGGGCCAAGTCAGGACTCTGTGAGCCAAGACCCATTCCAAGTCAAATAAGGGACTGGATCTGGCCACGGATGTGGAGTATCGTGCTCTGTGGGACACAATGGTTCCTGTGCTGGTGAAATGGTGTCTGATTAATACAACCAGGCGCCGATGGCTAACATAGACTCCAATGTTATTCAGCTCCCCAATGGCTCCGGGCATATATGCACTGAAAGAAAGGCTTGCATTTCTATAGCGCCTTTCACCACCTCTGAACATCCCAAAGCGCTGCACAGCCAATGAAGTACTTTTTTTTGAAGTGTCGTCACTGTTGTAATGTGGGAAACGCAGCAGCCAATTTGGGCACAGCAAGCTCCCACAAACAGCAATGCGATAATTACCAGATAATCTGGTTTTAGTGATGTTGATTGAGGGATAAATATTGGCCCCAGGACACCGGGGAGAACTCCCCTGCTCTTCTTTGAAATAGTGCCATGGGATCTTTGAGAGAGCAAACGGAGCCTCGGTTTAATGTCTCATCCGAAAGACGGCACCTCCGACAGTGCGGCACTCCCTCAGCACTGCACTGGGAGTGTCAGCCTAGATTTTTGTGCTCAAATCTCTGGAGTGGGGCTTGAACCCACAACCTTCTGACTCAGAGGCGAGAGTGCTACCCACTGAGCCACGGATGACACTGGCTGGTGTCATTACTGAGCCCATAGACCAGAAACGTCCCATGCTCCATCACCCGATCTGTGCTGTGCTGTTGGCTGACCCCAGCCAGGACGCAAGGTGCTACAGGTGACCTCAGCCTCTTTGAGTAGCCGGGTGTGAGATGTTACCTCATAGAGGTCTTTAAAATTATGAAGGCGTTCGATAGGGTAAATGTAGAGATGGCCTTCCAGGAGAGCGTTGGTACAGGTTGAGCGTCCAAAATCCGGAGTTCCAGAATCCGGACTCCGGGACGATTGATGGCAGGGTGGTCCGGAATCCGTAAAATGGTCCGGAATCCGGAACTCCGGATTTTGGACGTTCAACCTGTACTTCAAAAAGCCATTAACTTTTGTTGTCTTTTTTTGAAAAATCCAATGAAAAATGCGAGTGATGCAATAAAACTTTAGTGTTGTGTTTTATCCTCCTTAATCTGCACAGCTCCACCAAGTGTTTCCGCCAGGCTGCGGCCACGGCACCACGCCGCCCTGGTGGCCTAGTGTGGGCCATCGGATGCTCTGCAGAGCTCGCAGCGTCCCTCCCCTTTAACAGAAGGGGAGGGGCGGAGAAACGCCTCAGCGCTACGCGGAGCGGCCCAGGCATTTCCGGACTCGCAACGTGTTTCTGATGTCCGAAGTCCGGAAACAGTCCAAGCCCAGGTTGCGATATTTCCGGACTTCGGACATCAGAAACACATCCCGAAGTCCGGAAAAACACGAAAACCGGCTCGGCCTCGGTCCCGAGGTTGCCAGATTCAGGACACTCAACCTGTATAGTCGAGTCTGGAGGTAACAAAGGCATGGATGAGGGTTTCAGCAGCAGATGAGCTGAGGCAGGGGTGGAGTCGGGGCCGATGTCACGGAGGTGGAAGTAGGCAGTCGTGGTGATGGAGCTCCCCTTAAAGGCATCTATGTTATTCGCCTCAACTACTCCATGTGGAGTTCCTCACTCGAGCCGCTCTCTGGGCAAAAAAAGTTTCTCCTGAATTCCCGATTGGATTTATTAATGACGATCTGATGTGGTTGGATGGTGGTCGAATGTGACAGCAAGGTTGCCTCAGACGATTGCCAGGCAGAGGGATGGAGTGGGTGGCTCGGGAACAGAGTTTGTGATAGGGGCCGAAGACAATGGCTTGTGGAACCTGAAATTGTATTTTCGGATGATGTCGCCAAGGGGCAACATGTAGATGAGAAATAGAAGGGGGGCCAAGGATAGATCCTTGGGGGACACCAGAGGTAACGGTGCGGGAGCGGGAAGAGAAGCAGGTGATTCTCTGACTCCGATTGGATAGATAAGAATGGAACCGGGCAAGTGCAGTCCCACCCAGCTGGACGACGGTGGAGAGGCGTTGGAGGAGGATGGAGTGGTCAACCGTGTCAAAGGCTGCAGACAGGCCAAGAAGGTCGAGGAGGGATAGTTTACCACGGTCATATAAGAACATAAGAAGTAGGAGTAGGCCATACGGCCCCTCGGGCCTGCTCCGCCATTCAATAGGATCATGGCTGATCCGAACCTAGACTCACGTCCACTTCCCTGCCCGCTCCCCATAACCCTTAATTCCCTTATCAGCTAGGAAACTGTCTATCTCCATTTTAAATTTATTTAATGTCGCAGCTTCCACAGCTCTCTGAGGTAGCAAATTCCATAGATTTACTACCCTCTGAGTGAAGAAGTTTCTCCTCATCTCAGTTTTGAAACGGCAGCCCCTTATTCTAAGATTATGCCCCCTAGTTCTAGTCTCACCCATCAGTGGAAACATCCTCCCCGCCTCCACCCGATCAAAGTCACAGTCACAAAGGATGAGATTTGTGACTTTGATGAGGGCCGTTGTCGTACTGCGGCAGGGGCGGAAACCTGACTGGGAGGGATTCAAACATGGAGTTGCGGGAAAGATGGGCACGGATTTGGGAGGCGACGACACGTTCAAGGACTTTGGAGAGGAAAGGGAGGTTGGAGATGGGGCGGTAGTTTGCAAGGACGGAGGGGGTCACAAGTGGGTTTTTTAAAACAAATATTTTAATTAAATTCCAGCTGCGGTCAAAGAAGGAAGTGTTGTTGGTTGAGGGAGAAAGGTTGGCCTGGGATCTTTTACATCCACCGAAGAGGAAAGACAGGACCAAGTTTAACATTTTAATCGTAAAGACAGCACAGCATTCCCTCGCTACTGCACTGAAGGGCCATTCTCAGCTGGACACACAAGTCCCTGGCGTCGGGGCTCGAACCCACGACCTTCTGCCCTCAGAGGCGAGAGAGTTGTCCACTGAGCCGAGGCTGACATCTTTGTTAACGTTTTCAGCTGCATCTGTTTCCTGTGTCCTTCGCTCAAACAATACCCCAGAAATACGCGTGGCTGACTGGAGAAAGCAGCGCCCAGTTGAAACAGGACTGCAGTACAAAGTCAAACATCAGCACACTCGTTTTCAGGAGCTTGTACCTCTGCTTTATCACCTGTGCCCATTTTACCAGCTGTGTAAAATTGTACAAAAAAAGATGGTGGTCACTATACAACAACAACTTACATTTATAAAGCACATTTAAGGTAGTAAAATAGCCCCAGGCGCTTAACAAGAGCGCTATCAATAAAGAAACATTTTTGACACCGAACCAGCGAAGAGATATCAGGGCAGATGACCAAAGGCTTGGACAAAGAGGTAGGTTTTAAGGAGCATCTAATTTTAAAATCCTCATCCTTGTTTTCAAATCCCTCCATGGCCTCGCCCCCTCCCTATCTCTGTAACCTCCTCCAGCCCCACAACCCCCCCGAGATCTCTGCTCTCCTCCAATTCTGGCCTCTTGAGCATCCCTGATTATAATCGCTCCACCATTGGCGGCCGTGCCTTCAGCTGCCTGGGCCCTAAGCTCTGGAATTCCCTGCCTAAACCTCTCCGCCTCTCTACCTCTCTCTCCTCCTTTAAGACGCTCCTTAAAACCGACCTCTTCGACCAAGCTTTTGGTCACCTGCCCTAATTTCTTCTCATGTGGCTCGGTATCAAATCTTATTTTATAACACTCCTGTGAAGCGCCTTGGGACGTTTTACTACATTAGAGGCGTTATATAAATACAAGTAGTTGTTGTTATTGTTGTTGTATATTGCCAGTGATTACACTTCAAAAGTATTTGCACACACACCACACGCTCCCCGCTGCCCCCGCCCTCTCTCTCATTGCTTGCCTTAACAGCAGCGTCACTTAAGTGGCGAGAATTAGTAAACATTGTTTGCTGCTTTATCATCGACTGAGCTAATTCAGAAAATGTATCTTCCTTTAATTTTCCTGTGTACTTATCATATTTCTCACCATGGTTTACTTCATAGTGTCTTCAAACGGTGTCTTCTTTCGCCACAGCTACCTGTTGCTTACAAATCAAACACCTGGGCTTTCCATTCATGTCCGCAAAGTAATGCAGAACTCCCCATTTCCCTTAAAGCACACGGCGCTCTCGATCTACGGGCGAAGTCATGACGGCCGCTTGTGACTACTGATCTTTAAAAAAAAACAGGTCTTTAAAATGATGTACAGGAACAAGGATGTCTTGCTGCAGTTGTACAGGGCCTTGGTGAGACCACATCTTGAGTAGTGTGTGCAGTTTTGGTCGCCTTATCTGAGGAAGGATGTTCTTGCCATGGAGGGAGTGCAGCGAAGATTCACCAGGCTGATACCCGGGATGGCAGGAATGGCGTATGAGGAGAGATTGGGTCGATTAGGCTTATATTCGCTAGAGTTTAGAAGAATGAGAGGGGATCTCATTGAAACTTATAAAATTCTAACAGGACTAGACAGACTAGATGCAGGAAGGATGTTCCCGATGGCGGGGGAGTCCAGAACCAGGGGTCACAGTCTAAGGATAAGGGGTAAGCCATTTAGGACTGAGATGAGGAGGAATTTCTTCACCCAGAGAGTGGTGAACCTGTGGAATTCTCTACCACAGAAGGCAGTTGAGGCCAATTCATTAAAT
The DNA here is from genome assembly GCA_030390025.1 of Squalus acanthias. Lineage (NCBI taxonomy): Eukaryota > Metazoa > Chordata > Chondrichthyes > Squaliformes > Squalidae > Squalus > Squalus acanthias. Next base: position 18,819,762 of record CM059450.1, read on the forward strand.
ATATTCAAGAAGGAGTTAGATATATTTCTTAAAACTAAAGGGATCAAGGGATATGGGGAGAAAGCAGGGACAGGGTACTGAATTTGGATGATCAGCCATGATCTCATTGAATGGCGGAGCAGGCTCGAGGGGCTGAATGGCCTACTCCTGCTCCTATCTTCTATGTTCCTATGTTTCTATGAAAGGGCTTGCTAGGGTAGACGTAGAGAAGATGTTTCCACTTGTGGGGGAGACCAAAACTAGGGGCCATAAATATAAGATAGTCACTAATAAATCCAATAGGGAATTCAGGAGAAACTTCTTTGCCCAGAGAGTGTTTAGAATGTGGAACTCGCTACCACAGGGAGTGGTTGAGGCGAATAGCAGAGATGCATTTAAGGGGAAGCTGGATAAACACATGAGGGAGAAAGGAATAGAAGGTTATGCTGATAGGGTGAGATGAAGAGGGGTGGGAGGAGGCTCCTGTCGCGCCGAATGGCCTGTTTCTGCGCTGTAGATTCTATGTCATTGTACAGATAATGTTGAGCGTGAGTGATTCACCGATGGTGGTGCTATTGAGGGTCAAGGGGAGATGATTGGGCTTTCTCTTTTATTTGAACTGATCTTTACCTGGCACTTGTCAGCCTGAGTCTGGCTTTGAGCTCCTGCTGTAGGCTGGCTGCTTGGCTGCGTCATTTTGGAGCTGAACACTTTGGAATTGTTAGTGAAAACGCCACTCCTGACCTTATGACAGAGGGAGGGCCATTGAGGAAGCAGCTGGAGATAGCTGGGCTAGGGATGCTTCTCTGAGGAGCTCCTGCAGTGATGTCCTGGGGCTGAGGTGATTGGCCTCCAATAACAACAACCAGATGGTTCTTTGTGTCAGGTATGACTCCAGCTAATGGGCGATTTTCCCTTTGACTTTACGGGCAACACGGTGGTATACGGGTAACACGGTGGCATAGTGGCTAGCACTGTTGCCTTACCGCGCCAGGGACCCGGGTTCGAATCCGGCCCCGGGTGACTGTCTGTGTGGAGTTTGCACATTCTCCCCGTGTCTGCGTGGGTTTCCTCCGGGTGCTCCGGTTTCCTCCCACAGTCCAAAGATGTGCGGGTTAGGTTGATTTGGCTATGATAAATTGACCCTTAGTGTTAGGGGGATTAAATACACGAGGATAGGGTGGGATATGTGTCGGTGCAGGCTCGATGGGCCGAAATGGCCTCTATCTGCACTATGGGGATTCTGTGATTCTGTGACCACCATTAACTTCAGTGTTGCTCGTGATGCCGTAAGAAAGAAAGACTTGCATTTCTATAGCGCCTTTCACGACCACCGGACGTCCCAAAGTGCTTTACAGCCAATGAAGTACTTTTTGAAGTGTAGTCACTGTTGTAATGTAGGAAATGCGGCAGCCAATTTGCGCACAGCAAGGTCCAACAAACAGCAATGTGATAATGAGCAGATAATCTGTTTTTGTTATGTTGGTTGAGGGATAAATATTGGCCAGGACACCGGGGATAACTCCCCTGCTCTCCTTCAAAGTAGTGCCGTGGGATCTTTTACGTCCACCTGAGAGAGCAGACGGGGCCTCGGTTTAATGTCTCATCCGAAAGACGGCACCTCCGACAGTGCCGCACTCCCCCGGAGTGTCAGCCTAGATTTATGTGCTCAAGTCCCTGGAGTGGGATTTGAACCCACAACCTTCATGACTCAGAGGCGAGTGCGCTACCAACTGAGCCACAGCTGACACATACTCAATCGAATACTCCCTCGATGTCGAGGGTAGCTACTCGTCTGGCTATTTGATTGTGGGGGGAGTCACACCCAAGCCAGGTTCGGTCCTCAACCAATGTCCATGCACGCACACACACTCCCCAGCACTGGATAGTGACAATGAGCAGGAATCCTGGCTGATTTTTACATAGAGTGTACAGCACAGAAACAAGCCATTCGGCCCAACTGGTCTGTGCCCGTGTTTATGCTCCACACGAGTCTCTTCCCGCCCATTAAAAATGATGGACTGCATATTGTAGTCAGAGGCTTCCCGCGGGCGAATGCCTCTGAACCGCAAGTTAGCTCCGCGCCTACCCGGTGCCTCCGTACCTTCGGACTCTTGCGCTCCTGGGCCCGCAGGCGTACGGCTGCATAAAGGCCCACGTATCCCAGGGGGCGCCGGCGGTTCGCAAGTGTCGCTGGGATCACATGGGCCGGGCCCGACCAATCACAAAGGGGGAATTCCCATTATGTTTACGGGGATCCCATGTATGTACGGGATCCCTATAAGCATGAATAGGAATCCCCTAAAAAACACACTTTGGCCGCACGTAAATAAAAATAAATCATCGCACGTTCAAAATTAATTCAAATACAATTTAGTTAAAAAAAAATTGAAAAATAAATGAAATGCCAAAAATAACCCAGACTAATTTTAAAGGTATGGTTAAATCATTTTAAAAATGTTATTTTAATATTTATTTAAACCCTTACGCCGGTAAAAAAAAAGGCCAGGCGGGAGGGTTTCGTGGGCATTCGCTGGGCAGTAGTTTGGCAAATAGCCCAACTCCGCGCCAGCGAATGTCTATTTCCTGCGCGATCGCACGATCGGTCAAGTTCCGGGTTTTCGCGCATCGCGTGCCGAAACCCGGGAACCTGCGGGGCATAAGAACATAAGAACATAAGAACATAAGAACATAAGAAGTAGGAGCAGGAGGAGGCCATACGACCCCTCGGGCCTGCTCCGCCATTCAATAGGATCATGGCTGATCCGAACCTAGACTCACGTCCACTTCCCTGCCCGCTCCCCATAACCCTTAATTCCTGGCCGTTATTCTTCGTAACAATGCTCAAATACTCAGCATGTTTTACTTCCTCGTGGGTGGCACCAACCCTGTCCTCACCGCACAGGCACACAAGAGGATTATCTAGCAGGGGTCAGTAGCGATGCTCCCTCTTATTTTTATTTTCCGGCCCATTCACAGTTTGGGCGCACTTGAAACTTTACATTGAGAAAGCCGGTCCCGGGGCTGCACGGGACCGGCAGAGAGGTGCGTGGCGCACCTTGTAGGGAACGTTGGTCAGTGGGTATGCACGCCTGCTGACCCATTTTGAAGCGGGGGAAGGGGAACAGCCAGAAGTCATGGCCCACCTGGGAACCAATGACGTAGGGAGGAATAGGGTTGAGGTCCTGCAGTCAGAGTTTCAGGAGCGAGGGAGAAAGCTAAATAGCTGGACGTCGGAGGTAGTAATCTCGGGAATACTCCCAGTGCCACGCGCCAGCGAGTATAGGAGCAGTAAGATAAGGCAGGTTAGCGCGTGGCTGGAGAGATGGTGCAGGAGGGAGGGCTTCAGATTCCTGTTCTGGGGCAGGAGGGGCCTGTTCAAGGTGGACGGGTTGCACCTCAACAGGGCCGGGACCAATGTCCTCGCGGGGAGGTTAACTAGTGGTGTGGGGGAGGGTTTCAACTAATTTGGCTGGGGGAGGGGTACCAGGATGAAACACCTCAGGGGCACTGAGGTTAATTATAAAAACATAAGAAGACCATAAGAAATAGGAGCAGGAATAGGCCACTCGGCCCCTCGAGCCTGCTCCGCCATTCAATAAGATCATGGCTAATCTTGGGCTCAAAGCCACTTCCCCGCCCGCTCCCCATAACACTTCACTCCCTTATCTTGCAAAAATCTGTCTATCTCCACCTTAAATGTATTTAATGGCCCAGCCTCCACGGCTCTCGGGGCAGAGAATTCCACAGATTTACGACCCTCTGAGAGAAGAAATTCCTCCTCATCTCAGTTCTAAAAGGGCGACCCTTTATTCTGAAACTATGCCCCCGCGTTCTAGATTTCCCCACGAGGGGAAACATCCTCTCTGCATCATCCTTGTCGAGCCCCCTCAGTATCTTATATGTTTCAATAAGATCACCTCTCATTCTTTTAAATTCCAATGAGTATAGGCCCAACCTGCTCAACCTTTCTTTATAAGTCAACCCCCTCATCTCAGGAATCAACTATGTGAATCGTCTCTGAACTGCCTCCAATGCAAGTATATCCTTCCTTAAATAAGGAGACCAAAACTGTACGCAGTACTCAAGGTGTGATCTCACCAACGTCCTGTAAAGTTGTAGCAGGACTTCCCTGCTTTTATACTCCAACCCCCTTGCAATAAAGGCCAACATTCCATTTGCCTTTTTGATTACTTGCTGCACCTGCATGCTAACTTTTTGTGTTAATGCACAAGGACCCCCAGGTCCCTCTGAACTGTAGCATTTTGTAATCTCTCCCCATTTAAATAATAATTTGCTTTTTTATTTTTCCTGCCAAAGTGGATAACCTCGCACTTTCCCACATTATACTCCAGCTGCCAAATGTTTGCCCACTCACTTAGCCTACTCTATATCCCTTTGCAGATTCTTTGAGTCCTCTGCACAACTTGCTTTCCCACCCATCTTTTATAGTGACCCATTTGAGTTCCGCTACCCCAGTAAAGACCAGAGATGGACCCCAGGTGTTCAAAAAGCATAAGCAGGGCCTAAAGCTGCTCTCAGCCACCTGTTTGAGTCGACTTACAGCCCTGAACAAGAAGCTGCTCCTTCCTGAGACACAAACGCCTTTCCGCTTCCGAGTTGCCCCAGAGACATGATGAGCTAACTACCTCGTAACGACCATAATTAATGTCTTTTGCAGGGTTGCCCTGGAAACAAGCAGGACAGTGCAGAAGACAGGATTGGAGAGTGAGGAAAAAATAGAGGCTTGTATTTCTATAAAGCCTTTCACGACATCCCAAAGCACTTTACAGCCAATTAAGTCCTTTTTGAAGTGTAGTCACTGTTGTAATGTTGGCAACGCGGCAGCCAATTTGCGCACAGCAAGCTCCCACAAACAGCGAAGTGATAATGACCAGATGGTCTGTTTTTAGTGATGTTGATTGAGGGATAAATATTGGCCCAGGACACCGGGGAGAATTCACCTGCTCTTCATCGACATAGTGCCGCGGGATCTTTTATGTCCACCTGAGAGAGCAGACGGGGGCCTCGGTTTAACGTCTCATCCGAAAGACGGCACCTCCGACAGTGCAGCACTCCCTCAGGTACTGCACTGGAGTGTCAGCCTAGATTTTTGTGCTCAAGTCCCTGGACTGGGACTTGAACCACAACCTTCTGACTCAGAGGCGAGTGTGCTACCCACTGAGTCACAGGGCTGACAGATAATGGGGCTCCGTAATCACATTTCTCCGTTAGTCACATGGCACCGTGTATGTGCATATAGCTGAATCTGGCCTAAACCAGTCCAAGATATCAAAAATCAACGATTTAACCTTTTAGAATTGTGAGAATGTAATGAGCTTTTATCTGCTGTACACAAAATGGCTGCCGCATATGCCGATATAACAGTGAGTGCATTTCAAAGTAAATCACAGTCTGTGAAGCACTTCGAGAGTTTTCTGAGATGTGTTAAGCTCTTCCTTTTGTTCTCTGGAGTAATATTTAAAGACCATTTGTTGTCCTTTATCCCCTTATTTTCTCCCCTCCTCTCCTCACTCATGCTGGGAAGGAGCTTCAGTCACTCTCCAGGCAATTCACCGTCCACGAGCCCAGACAGTGAGCCCTGAATTTTCCTGTCTGTCAGAGGAGGGTCAGAGCAGGACTTTTGCTCATTGCCAGTCGAAATGAGTTGGCACAGCAGTGGGACTCCCTCCGCAATGGGACCCCCTCCACAATGGGACCCTCTCCACACTGGGACACCCTCCACACTGGGACCCCCTCCACAATGGGACCCTCTCCACACTGGGACTCCCTCCGCAATGGGACCCCCTCCACACTGGGACCCCCCCACAATGGGACCCTCTCCACAATGGGACCCTCTCCACACTGGGACACCCTCCACACTGGGACCCCCTCCACAATGGGACCCTCTCCACACTGGGACTCCCTCCGCAATGGGATCCCCACCACAGTGGGACCTTCTCCACACTGGGACCCTCTCCACACTGGGACCCTCTCCACACTGAGACTCCCTCCGCAATGGGATCCCCACCACAGTGGGACCTTCTCCACACTGGGACCCTCTCCACACTGGGACCCTCTCCACACTGGGACTCCCTCCGCAATGGGATTCCCACCACAGTGGGACCTTCTCCACACTGGGACCTTCTCCACACTGGGACCCTCTCCACACTGGGACCCTCTCCACACTGGGACCCTCTCCACACTGGGACTCCCTCCGCAATGGGATCCCCACCACAGTGGGACCTTCTCCACACTGGGACCCTCTCCACACTAGGAACCCCTCCACACTGGGATCCCGCCGCAATGAGACCCCCTCCACAATGGGACCCCCTCCACACTGGGACATCCTCCACTGTGGGACACACTCCGCAGTGAGGCATCCTTCACACTGGGGCAGCTATTCAACAGGACAAAGAGGGGGGGAGGCACAATTGAAGGACGAAGCGCTCTGAAAAATTCTACAACAACGTGAAGAACAGGCTTTGAGTCAGGCTTCGGCCCTTCACTACACAGTATGAGGACGGATGAGAGAGGCGACTACTCGACCTTCCCCCTCCAACATTTGAAAGAGCGGGCTTCCTGTCCCTGCCCCAGGGCTGTCGAAGGTGAACGGGTTGGCGATAGAAGAAAGATTGGGCAGCTTGTCAGGTCTCACCTCCCCAGTGTCTTGTCAGGAATGTAGTGATAGGCCCCACGATCCTGCGTTTTCCACTGCCATCCCACCCAATTTGGGGATGGATGACAGAGGAATATCCAAGCCTGATGTCAACAGGCTATCTGACCATTGTGCAGCAAGGCCTTGCCCACTCCGATCTTCACCTGATGTCCACAAGCGGTAACTTCAAAATGCGAGTGAAAACTTCCCAATAAGAGTGTGACATTCCCAATAGGAGTGTGATATTCCCAATAGGAGTGTGACATTCCCAATAGGAGTGTGACATTCCCAATAGGAGTGTGAAATTCCCAATAGGAGTGTGAAATTCCCAATGCGAGTCACAGGATACCGATCGGTGCAGGAACTCTGGCTGGTATTTTGCCTCGCCAAACCCGAGGGCTTTGACGCCAATCTGCTGCTCCACCTGAGATTGGCTAATGCAACACCGAACTTAGGACCTTCTCGTTGAGACATGAGTGCTGACATCCATTATCAGTCTTGTTGAGAGCCGCTTAAGTATAGTTACAACGCTTGCTGACATGTGGGTCTTGGCTACTGATGCAGTGACATCGAAACCATAAACAGGAGCTCAAAGGGACAAAGTGATTCGGGTGGTTAATATATGGAATTACAGATACCCAGGAGTGAGTTACAGGCTGGAATCTAATCGAAGGGTTCGGGTGGTTTATATATAGAATTACAGATACCCAGGAGTGAGTTACAGGCTGGAATCTAATCGAAGGGTTCGGGTGGTTTATATATAGAATTACAGATACCCAGGAGTGAGTTAAAGGCTGGAATCTAATCGAGGTGTTCGGGGGGTTTATATGTAGAATAACAGATACCCGGGAGTGAGTTACAGGCTGGAATCTAATCGAAGGGTTCGAGGGTTTATATATAGAATAACAGATACCCAGGAGTGAGTTACAGGCTGGAATCTAATCGAAGGGTTCGAGGGTTTATATATAGAACAACAGATACCCGGGAGTGAGTTACAGGCTGGAATCTAATTGAAGGGTTCGGGGTGGTTTATATATAGAATAACAGATACCCAGGGGTGAGTTACAGGCCGGAATTTAATCGAGGGGTTCAGGGCTGGTTTATATATAGAATAATGAATACCCAGGGGTGAGTTACAGGCTGGAATCTAATCGAAGGGTTCGAAGGTTTATATATAGAATAATGGATACCTGGGAGTGAGTTACAGGCCGGAATCTAATCGAGGTGTTCGGGGGGTTTATATGTAGAATAACAGATACCCGGGAGTGAGTTACAGGCTGGAATCTAATCGAAGGGTTCGGGGGTTTATATATAGAACAACAGATACCCGGGAGTGAGTTACAGGCTGGAATCTAATTGAAGGGTTCAGGTGGGTTATATATAGAATAACAGATACCCAGGGGTGAGTTACAGGCCGGAATTTAATCGAGGGGTTCAGGGGTGGTTTATATATAGAATAATGGATACCCAGGGGTGAGTTACAGGCTGGAATCCAATCGAAGGGTTCGGGTGGTTTATATAGAATAATGAATACCTGGGAGTGAGTTACAGACTAGAATCTAATTGAGAGGTTCGGGTGGTTTATATATAAATATTGGATACCCGGAAGTAAGTTACAGGCTGGAATCTAATCGAGGTGTTCGGTGGGTTATATATAGAATAATGAATACCCGGGAGTGAGTTACAGGCTGGAATCTAATCGAGGGGTTCAGGTGGGTTATATATAGAGTACCTCAGGTATTATGCCCAAGTATCAATTATTCATGTGTGAGGCTTGACAGCATCAGCAGGCTGTCCAATTATAGAGGGCATCACAACTGAGGTCCAGCTTGTCCTCACCCAGTGTCCATGCACGTGCAATTTCTAGCATGTCCCAGTAGGGATCATTATATAGCAATCAAGAACAGGAACATTGGCTGATCTTCCCTTCCCTATGCCAGAGCCACCAAGGTCAGTTGTAGAGCCTGGGTAGTGAGTATCTGCAAACGCTTTGAACATGGAAGGCATCACAGTCAAGCCTGATCGCTGTCTTCACCCAACATGGACTCCCAATAAGGGATAAAGAGAGAGTTTGCCTTGCACCATCATCCCCTTTGTCTTTTAATCTCTCCTGCCTTCCATCCTATCACAGACCTTCCCTTTTGTTCTTTCCTCCCCCTCCCCCCTTTCCCTGCCCCTGCACTTGCTTAAAAATCTGTTACATCTCTAACTTTTTCCAGTTCTGACGAAGGGTCATCGACCTGAACCGTTAGCTCTGTTTCTCTCTCCACAGATGCTGCCTGACCTGCTGAGTGTTTCCAGCATTTTCTGTTTTTATTTCAGATTTCCAGCATCTGCAGTGTTTTGCTTTTTGTATAAAGAGAGGGAATTCTGCTTAATTTATCTCTTTTCCTTAAAGCAGAAGGAGTTTAAGGCGATGAGAGTGTTCCTATCACTGCTCAACTAAGATCAGCCAATGAGCACAGTGATTGAACCACACAGTGAGAGATTACACAAACTAGGGATGTATTCCCTGGAATTTAGAAGGTTAAGGGGCGATCTGATCGAAGTTTTCAAGATATTAAGGGGAAACTGATAGGGTAGATCAAGAGAAACTATTTCCGCTGGTTGGGGAGTCTAGGACTAGGGGGCATAGCCCGAAAATTAGCGACAGACCTTTCAGGAGTGAAATTAGGGAACACTTCTACACACAAAGGGTGGTAGAAGTTTGGAACTCTCTTCCGCAAACGGCAATTGATGTTGCGTCAATTGTTCACTTTAAATCGGAGATTGATCGATTTTTGTAAACCAAACGTATTAAAGGATATGGGCCAAAGGCGGGTATATGGACTTAGGCCACAGATCCGCTATGATATTGAATGGTGGAACAGGCTCGAGGGGTTGAATGGCCTCCTCCTGTTCATAGAGTCATACAGCACAGAAAGAGGCCCTTCGGCCCATCGTGTCCGCGCCGGCCATCAAGCCCTGTCTATTCTAATCCCATTTTCCAGCACTTGGTCCGTAGCCTTGTATGCTATGGCGTTTCAAGTGCTCATCCAAATGCTTCTTGAATGTTGTGAGGGTTCCTGCCTCTACCACCCTTTCAGGCAGTGAGTTCCAGATTCCAACCACCCTCTGGGTGAAAAAGTTTTCTGCAAATCCCCTCTAAACCTCCTGCCCCTTACCTTGAAACTATGCCCCCTGGTTATTGACCCCTCTACTAAGGGGAAAAGTTCCTTTCTATCTACCCTATCTATGCCCCTCATAATTTTGTACACCTCAATCAGGTCCCCCCCTCAGCCTTCTCTGCTCTAAGGAAAACAACCCCAGCCTGTCCAGTCTCTCTTCATTGCTGAAGCGCTCCAGCCCAGGTAACATCCTGGTGAATCTCCTCTGCACCCGCTGCAATGTTCCTAACCTGGGAATGTCCCTGGTCTCTATGACCAAGTGACAGTGATTTTTTCTTTCCTATTTTCTCATGATTCTTTCTCAACGCAAATGTCTGATTGAGGTTCACCGTGTGATGGTTTTCCTTTTTTTGCAGATGCTCTCACCGCCCAGCCAGGCCCAGGCCCAGGCCCGGACACACTGGGTCCTGGCAGCTGTCTTCACTGCTCTTGTGTCCGGTACCGTGGCCTGCCCACCTTACTGCATCTGCGACAACATCCAACGCGTGGTGACCTGCGTGAGGAAGCAGCTGACAGAGGTCCCCATCACCATACCAGAGGTTGGTCCGGTGACGGCACTCACCCCAAGTTAAGACCAAGCTTCGCAGCTCCACCGATAGTTACAGCTGCCAGGCTGTAGTGAGAGCAGGAGATGGGATGGAGGATCTTAGCCTGAAAGGAGAACAGAAAATGCTGCAAACACTCAGCAGGTCAGGCAGCACATGTGGAGAGAGAAACACAGTTGCCTTTCACCATGAAAGGCCATCGGCCTTCATATGTTCATATGAATCAGCGCCTTCGGGAGAAGAGGGGGAGAAATGTTGTGGGGGGGGAAAAGTGCCAAACCTTCCTGAATAAATATGAATGGTTGGTATTTGTCCATGCTTGAATTGGCACGACAGACATAACAACAACCCGCATTTATATAGCACCTTTAATGTCGTGAAACGTCCCAAGACGCTTCACAGGAGCGATTATCAAACAAAGTTTGACTCCGAGCCACATAAGGAGATATTAGGACGGGAAAGAGGTAGGTTTTAAGGAGCATCCTAAAGGAGGAAAGAGAGGCGGCGAGGTTTAGGGAGGGAATTCCAGAGCTTAGGGCCTCGGCCGCCAATGGTGGAGCAATTATAATCAGGGACGCGCAAGAGGCCAGAATTGGAGGAGCGCAGAGATCTCGGAGGGTTGCAGGGCTTGAGGAGGTTACAGAGATAGGGAGCGTTGTAGGGCTGGAGGAGGTTACAGAGATCTCGGAGGGTTGTAGGGCTGGAGGAGGTTACAGAGATAGGGAGGGTTGTAGGGGCTGGAGGAGGTTACAGAGATAGGGAGGGTTGTAGGGGCTGGAGGAGGTTATAGAGATCTCGGAGGGTTGTAGGAGCTGGAGGAGGTTACAGAGATCTCGGAGGGTTGTAGGGCTGGAGGAGGTTACAGAGATAGGGAGGGGAAGAGGCCATGGAGGGATTTGAAAACAAGGATGAGAATTTTAAAATCAAGGCGTTGCCGGACCGGGAGCCAATGTAGGTCAGCGAGCACAGGGGTGATGGGTGAACTGGACTTGGTGCGAGTTAGGACACGGGCAGCAGAGTTTTGGATAAACTACGTTGCCAAAACACCAACACAGCACAGTACAAGTAGAGAAGTCATGGTCAAACTGTACAGTGGTCTGATCAGACTGCACCTGGAGTACTGTTTCCAGTTCTGGTCACCAAAACAGACAGGAGATATTGAAGTGCTGGCAGCAGTTCAGAGAAGAGCCATGTTGCTGTGTCCCGGTGTCAGGGCACCGAGTTGTGAGAACAGCCTTGAGCTTTCCATGGTGTCAGCCATACCTCAGTAGGTAGCACACACGTGTCTGAGTCAGAAGATTGTGGCTTCAAGTCCCACTCCAGGGACTTGAGCACAAAAATGGTTGTGTTTATTTCCAACACCAGATTTCTGATTGGTCACCTTGGAGGACAAGAGCTGATTTCTGATTGGTCCCCTTGGAGGACAAGCCATACCCAACAGTTTTTCTGGAATGTGTAATTAGATGCTGCCTGCCTAAGTAATCAATTACTTTGCAAAGTGTAATTCGAGCCATTCTGACTGCCAGGCTCAAGACAGAACAGAGCTCACAGATAATAGGCAGGGCTCAGCTTCCTCCTACCCCCTGAGTTTCTGACCTTTTCCTTCTCCAACAAGTTCCTGACCCTAACCTTCCCTCCCCCCAAGTTCCTGACCTTCTCCCCCTGCCCAAGTGCCTGACCTCCCCCTCCCACCGAGTTCCTGACCTCCTCCCCTGCCCAAATTCCTGGCCTCCTCCCCCCCCCAAGTTTCTGACCTCCTCCCCCCATCCGAGTTCCAGACCTTCTTCCACCCGCCCCTCCCCCCCCCCCCCCCCGGGTTCCTGACCTTCTCCCCCTGCCAAGTTCCTCCCCCCCCACCACCCTGGGTTCCTGACCTTCTCCCCCCAATAAGTTCCTGACCTCCCCCTCCATAGATGGGGCATTGCGTGTGGGTCACGGATTGTTAACAGGTTTATTGGGTATGAAGTGAATAGTGACAGTCTCGTGACTTCCGGATTTCATCCAGTCCAATGATGTCACTTGCCACACACGCACCGAGCTTTCCGAGAAATCAACCAGGTCTAGGGGGAGGAGAGGGAGACCGTGGTGCGGGTGTAAAGGGGGTGGGGTTGGCAGAACGTGATCCGTCTTACCATCTGGGTCACATTCTCGCTCTCATTCCCCACCCCCTTTAGACCTGGATCATGTTCTTCCCCCATCCCCATTGTGCTCTCTGTGCTCTTTACCCCCTGAGTTCCTGACCTTCTCTCCCCCTGCCTTCTGATCCTCCCCCCTTTGATCCTCTCTCTCTCCCTTCGATCCTCTACCTCACAAGATAGATACAGATCTGGCCCATTTTAGCTCCTGATTCCTTCAGGAAGAGCGTACAGTTCCCTGGAGAGTGTAGGGGTTTTTTTCTACATCGACTCAATGGTCCATTCTCATCTGTATTTATCTTGTTATCTTCTGATTGGCGTTATAAATCCCAGGTTAAATCCCAGGTAAAATCCCAAGAGCAAACCATGGTTAGCCAGTCTGTGACTTGGCAGAAGCTGCCGTGGTTTATGGTTGGCCACTTAGTTCAAAGTGCTGGGTGCAGTTCATTGAGTTACCTGCTGTGGACTGGGGGCAGACAGAGCTTGGCTCTCGGTTCCTGCTGGGAGCGCTCGGCTTTCAACAGAGGCGGGTGTTCAGGAAAAAGCTCATTTCAAAAGAGCACAATGCAGGAGGAAAGACTCCCAGACCTTAACTGCTTCTGACCTTTTAGCAACCCGGGTTTCCGAACAATTAGCTGCACTTTTTAATAAACACACATGTAGCTCATTACTTCGTTTACTGGGGTCTTTTGTAGGGTGTGATATCTTCAAGCTTCTGGAGCCTGCTAGCAGCCCTCTGCATTATCCTGAAACCTTTGGCACCTGGTTAATTCCTTGGCCTCATAAAACATTTCTCAGATTGAAAGGTCTGCGTTGGGTTAATGTAACACATCCGGACAGTACTGTTTTATGCGGGAGTGTCCAGAATGTTCTACGTTCCCAGGATCACAAGATAGATGCAGATCTGGCCCATTTTAGCTCCTGATCCCATCAGGAAGAGCGTACAATTCCCTGTCACTGCATCCAATTGTTACTTAATGATTTTCAGGGGGGGGTTGGTTTCCACTCCCACAAGTCCATCCCATCTATTGACCACTCTCTCTCTGTTAAGATGAACATTCAGCCCTACAACCCCACCTCTTGAGATCTCTTCGCTCCTCTAATTCTGGCCTCTTGAGCATCCCTGATTTTAATCGCTCCACCATTGGTGGCTGTGCCTTCAGCTGCCAATTCCCTAAGTTCTGGAATTTCCTCCCTAAACCTCTCCGCCTCTCTACCTCTCTCCTCCTTTAAGACTGTGTGCAGTTTTGGTCTCCTTACCTAAGAAAGGATATACTTGCCATAGAGGGAGTGCAGCGAAGGTTCACCAGACTGATTCCTGGGATGGCAGGTCTGTCGTATGAGGAGAGATTGGGTCGACTAGGTCTGTATTCACTCGAGTTTAGAAGAATGAGAGGGGCTCTCATTGAAATGTATAAAATTCTGACAGGGCTAGACAGACTGGATACAGGGAGGATGTTTCCCCTGGCTGGGGGGTCTAGAAATAGGGGTCACAGTCTCAGGATACGGGGTAGGACATATAAGACTGAGATGAGGAGAAATTTCTTCACTCAGAGGGTGGTGAACCTGTGGAATTCTCTACCACAGAAGGCTGTGGAGGCCAAGTCACTGAATATATTTAAGAAGGAGATAGATAGATTTCTAGACACAAAAGGCGTCAAGGGGTATGGGGAGAGAGCGGGAATATGGTATTGAGATAGAGGATCAGCCATGATCATATTGAATGGCGGAGCAGGCTCGAAGGGCTGAATGGCCTACTCCTGCTCCTATTTTTCTATGTTTCTATGTTTCTAAGACGCTCCTTAAAACCTACCTCTTTGGCCGAGCTATTGGTCATTTGCCCTAATTTCTCCTTATGTGGCTCGGTGTCAACTTTTGTCTGGTAACGCTCCTGTGAGGCGCCTTGGGACGTTTTACTACATTAAAGGCACTATATAAATGCAAGTTGTTGTTGTTGTATCAGTCCAAAATTTGTCATGTACCAGTTTGAACCTATGCCCCTTGTACTAGTGTCACGGTTTAAATAGAAATAGTATTCTGATTTTACTTTTCCATATCATTTACCTTATATATCCTTTTTTCTTTTCTCTGAGCCCATGACTTTATTTAAACAACTTTATATAAAAGCAAGTTCTTTCTTCAAATATAATTTTTATTGCTTTCTCAAGACAGTAAATTCACATTTTAGGAGGCTTTTATACATATAGGAGTGCACTCATACATATATTTTATAAATTTATTATACATATGGGTGCAGCACCACAGAATTGTACCGCACAGGAAGAGGCCATTTGAAGAGGTTTCGGGAGGGAATTCCAGAGCTTCGGGGCCCAGGCAGCTGAAAGCACGGCTGCTAATGGTGAAGCCTTGTTTTAAATCAAATCAGACTTTTCAACTCCTCCCTTCCCACTGTCCAGGGCCCCAAACACTCCTTCCAGGTGAAACAGCCATTTTACTTGTACTTCTTGCAATTTAGTATACTGTATTCACTGCTCACGATGCGGTCTCCTCTACATTGGGGAGACCAAACGCAGATTGGGTGACCGCTTTGCGGAAGACCTCCGTTCAGTCCGTAAGCGTGACCCCGAGCTTCCGGTCGCCTGTCACTTTAATTCTCCGCTCTACTCCCACACTGACCTCTCCGTCCTCGGCCTCCTACACTGTTCCAACGAAGCTCAACGTAAGCTCGAGGAACAGCACCTCATCTTTCGATTAAGCACTTTACAGCCTTCTGGACTCAACATAGAGTTCAACAATTTCAGACCATAACCTCTGCCCCTATTTTTTTTTTCCCATTTTTTTTTCTCTCTCTCACATGGCAGCTGTCTTTCATTCTGCCAGTGCCATTTACACTTCATCTAGAGCCATCTTTTGTTTCTTAACTTGTCCCATTACCATCTCCTTTTGCCTCGCACCATCATCCCTTTTGTCTCTTAATCTCTCCTGCCTTCCATCCCATCACAGACCTTCCCTTTTGTTCTTTCCTCCCCTCCCCCCTTTCCCTGCCCCTGCACTTGTTTAAAAACCTGTTCGATCTCCAGCTTTTTCCAATTCTGACGAAGAGTCATCGACCTGAAACGTTAACTCTGTTTCTCTCTCCACAGATGCTGCCTGACCTGCTGAGTATTTCCAGCATTTTCTGGTTTTTTTTCAATTCACCGCATATTTAACTTTATTTGCATACAGCAAGTCTGAGCCTGCTGTTGTGGTGGTTGACAGTAACCATCATCAATCACCCCATTATCACACCGGGCGCTGATGTCAGATACCAAGTGGTTGTACAATTTCCTGTTCGTATCTCCCACACTCAGTAACTTTCTGGTGTCCAATTAAGTTACATGTCCCCGGAATATTACACCAGTCACTGAAAGCAAACATGCAGGGGCAGCAAGCAGTTAGGAAGGCAAATGGTATGTTGGCCTTCATTGCAAGAGGATTTGAGTGCAGGAGCAAGGATGTCTTACTACAGTTATACAGGGCCTTGGTGAGACCACACCTGGAGCACTGTGTGCAGTTTTGGTCTCCTTACCTAAGAAAGGATATACTTGCCATAGAGGGAGTTCAGCGAAGGTTCACCAGACTGATTCCTGGGATGGCAGGACTGTCGTATGAGGAGAGATTGGGTCGACTAGGCCTGTATTCACTAGAGTTTAGAAGAATGAGAGGGGATCTCATTGAAACGTATAAAATTCTGACAGGGCTGGACAGACTGGATGCAGGGAGGATGTTTCCCCTGGCTGGGGAGTCTAGAGCGAGGGGTCACAGTCTCAGGATACGGGGTAGGGCATTTAGGACTGAGATGAGGAGAATTTTCTTCACTCAGAAGTGGTGAACCTGTGGAATTCTCTACCACAGAAGGCTGTGGAGGCCAAGTCACTGAATATATTTAAGAAGGAAATAGATAGATTTTGAGATGCAAAAGGCATCAAGGGGTATGGGGAGAGAGCGGGAATATGGTATTGAGATAGAGGATCAGCCATGATCATATTGAATGGTGGAGCAGGCTCGAAGGGCCGAATGGCCGACTCCTGCTCCTATTTTTCTATGTTTCTACCATTTCATCTTGGTCATGAGCCCTGGAGGAACCTTCCTGCCCAATAAACTAAATATCATTCCTCCTTAAAACATAGTTTAACGGTTCCCTCACGGTTTGGTCCAATCCACAATACCTTTGCTTAGTTTATTGAACCCTTCTTGGACCTCTTTCAAATAACATGCATGTTGTCATCCGTTCTCCCCCTTTACTCCTCGGTGGGCGGGTGGTTCCCCTCCCAAATGCTGGCTGACTCCAACCCCCCCGCCCCCCCCACGCATTTCTTCACGTTCCTAACAGGGGCACTGGCTAAAAAAAACAAAGAGCTTTTGGGGACTGAGCCAGCAAGAATTCTGAGGTACAAGAACTTTGGTCACTGAGAAATCCTCACTGCTTTGTTGCCATTAAGTACATGAGGGGGGAAAGGAATAGCAGGATATGCTGGTAGGGTGAGATAAAGCAGGGGTGGGAGGAGGCTGGTGTGGAACATACAGTTTTGGTGTCCATACTTAAGAAAAGACATACTTGCTCTCGAGGCAGTACAAAGAAGGTTCACTCGGTTAATCCCGGGGATGAGGGGGTGGACATATGAGGAGAGGTTGAGTAGATTGGGACTCTACTCATTGGAGTTCAGAAGAATGAGAGGCGATCTTATTGAAACATATAAGATTGTGAAGGGGCTTGATCGGGTGGATGTGGTAAGGATGTTCCCAAGGATGGGTGAAACTAGAACTAGGGGGCATAATCTTAGAATAAGGGGCTGCTCTTTCAAAACTGAGATGAGGAGAAACTTCTTCACTCAGAGGGTAGTAGGTCTGTGGAATTTGCTGCCCCAGGAAGCTGTGGAAGCTACATCATTAAATAAATTTAAAACAGAAATAGACAGTTTCCTAGAAGTAAAGGGAATTAGGGGTTACGGGGAGCGGGCAGGAAATTGGACATGAGGCTGAGTTCGGATCGGTCAGGGCCCTGTGGGTGGCGGAGCGGGCCCAGGGGACGAGTGGCCGGGTCCTGCTCCTACTTCTTGTGTTCTTTAGATTTGAGGTTAGGCTCAGATCAGCCATGATCTTATTGAATGGCGGAGCAGGCTCGAGGGGCCGATTGGCCTACTCCTGCTCCTATTTCTTATGTTCTTATGTTCTTATAAACACCGGCACGGACCAACTGGGCCGAATGTCCTGTTTCTGTGCTGTAAATTTGATGTAATTCTATGTAACCATGGCTATTCTGGACCTTAAAGGGATAGGGAAAGTTTTGGTTCCAGTGAGTTGCGCCACCTGCTGGAAGAGGATCTGGAATCACTGAGGTCCTGTGCCAGTGATCATCACAGCACTCAATTTTTACCCCAACAACAACAACAACAACTTGTATTTATATAGTGACTTTAACGCAGTAAAACATAAGAACATAAGAAATAGGAGCAGGAATAGGCCACTTGGCCCCTCGAGCCTGCTCCGCCATTCAATAAGCTCCTGGATGATCTTGGGCTCAAAGCCACTTCCCTGCCCGCTCCCCATAACCCTTCACTCCCTTATCTTGTAAAAATCTGTCTGTCTCCACCTTAAATGTATTTAATGACCCAGCCTCCACAGCTCTCTGGGGCAGAGAATTCCACAGATTCACGACCCTCTGAGAGAAGAAATTCCTCCTCATCTCAGTTCTAAAAGAGCGACCCTTTATTCTGAAACTGTGCCCCCGAGTTCTAGATTTCCCCTCGAGGGGAAACATCCTCTCTGCATCTACCTTGTCGAGCCCCCTCAGTATCTTATATGTTTCAATAAGATCACCTCTCATTCTTCTAAGTTCCAATGAGTATAGGCCCAGCCTGCTCAACCTTTCCTCATAAGTCAACCCTCTCATCTCAGGAATTAACCTAGTGAATCGTCTCTGAACTGCCTCAAATGCAAGTATATCCTTCCTTAAATAAGGAGACCAAAACTGTACGCAGTACTCAAGGTGTGGTCTCACCAATACCCTGTACAGTTGTAGCAGGACTTCCCTACTTTTATACTCCAACCCCCTTGAAATAAAGGCCAACATTCCATTTGCCTTCCTGATTACTTGCTGTACCTGCATGCTAACTTTTTGTGTTAATGCACAAGGACCCCCAGGTCCCTCTGAACTGTAGCACAGGAGTATTTTAAGACAAAAAATATGACACCGATCCACATAAGGATAAATTAGGGCAGGTGACCAAAAGCTTGGTCAAAGAGGTAGGTTTTAAGGAGCGTCTTAAAGGAGGAAAGAGAGGTAGCGAGGCGGAGAGGTTTAGGGAGGGAATTCCAGAGCTTAGGGCCCGGTCAACAGAAGGCACGGCCACCAAAGGTTGAGCGATTATAATCAGGGATCCTTAAAAGGGCAGAATTAGAGGAGCGAAGATATCTCGGGGGGTTGTGGGGCTGGAGGAGATTACAGAGATAGGAAGGGGCGAGGCCATGGAGGGATTTGAACACAAGGATGAGAATTTTGAAATCGAGGCGCTGCTTAACCGGGAGCCAGTGTAGGTCAGCGAGCACAGGGGAGATGGGCGAACGGGACTTGGTGTGAGTTAGGACACGGGCAGCCGAGTTTTGGATGACCTCAAGTTTACATAGGGTGGAATGTGGGAGGCCGGCCAGGAGTGCGTTGGAATAGTCAAGTACCCCACAGGAGGGTTTGGGGTCAGTCGGCAGGGCATAGGTGCTTCCACCCGGTGACGAATGCCTTCTTTGCCAGAGTGAATTAATACACCATGTTCTCCATGGCTGTCAGGGTGCAGCAAAGCACCTGCCTTTGGCTTCTACTGACTTACTCAAGGTACAGATCCACTTTTATTACCTGGGTTAAAAAGAAAGACTTGCATTTCTATAGCGCCTTTCATGACCGCAGGACGTCCCAATTCAACTTACAGCCAATGAAGTATTTTTTAAAGGGTAGTCACTGTTGTAATGTAGGAAACGCGGCAGCCAATTTGCGCACAGCAAGCTCCCACAAACAGCAATGTGATAATGACATTATATTATTCACTGGTTTGTCCTTGACCCAGAGAGTGGTGAGAATGTGGAACTCGCTACCACAGGGAGTGGTTGAGGCGAATAGCATAGATGTATTTAAGGGGAAGCTAGATAAACACATGAGGGAGAAAGAAATAGAAGGATATGCTGATAGGGTGAGATGAAGAGGGGTGGGAGGAGGCTCGTGTGGAGTTGGGTCGAATAGCCTGTTTCTGTGCTATAAATAGTCTGTAATCATTTACTTTTTAGTGAAGTAAAAACAGAAATGCTGGGAATACTCAGCAGGTCAGGCAGCATCTGTGGAGAGAGAAACAGAGTCGACGGTTCAGGTCGCTGACCTTTCGTCAAACCCAAAACATTAACTCTGTTTCTCTCTCCACAGATGTTGCCTGACCTGCTGAGTATTTTCAGCATTTTCTGCTTTTATTTCAGGTCTCCAGCATCCGCAGTGTTTTGCTTTTGTACTTTTTAGTGATGTTGGCTGAGGGATAGACATTGGCCAGGACACTGGGGAGAATTCCCCCAGCTCTTCTTCGAAATAGTGCCCTGGGATCTTTTACGTCCACCTGAGAAGGCAGACAGGGGTTTCGATTTAAAGTCCCATCCGAAAGACGGCGCCTCCGACAGTGCAGCACTCCCTCAGCACTGCACTGGGAGTGTCAGCCTAGATTATGTGCTCGTTATCACAGCATCCAATCGGAGGCTTCAGCAACCACCTATGTAATTCCCAGGAGATGCAGATCAGGCCCGAGTCGAAATTCGGGTGCAGAGTACTGATGTCAGGCCCAGCGCTATTTATGTGCCCTACCCACATGTTGTGCTTATTTCCATGAGCCCCAGGAAAATCAGCCCTTTCCAGTCCCCCTCGCTGTTTGCCAAACCTCTTTGGTTTGTGTCATCAGCAAATTTTGCAATTATTTTTCCTATACTGAAGCACAAATCATCTGTGCCATCCTTACATTCTACCACTCTCTTAGCATCCTTTATTATAGACTCTGATCGTTATTTCAGATTTGGTGGGGGGAGGGGTGGAATTGAGGGCCAGTCACTCTAAGCCACTTACAGAAACCTCACAGAGGAGCAGCTGTAAGTATCAAGTCTATCCTTTTGCCTGGGAAAGAGTATGGGACATTGACACTATGTAAGGGCAATAGCAGAGAAAAATTAAGCAAATGTCTGCAAATCTAGGTGACACTTCTGTGTTAACATCTCTATTGCAGGGTACTAAGAAGCTTGATATCAGAGGGAACAACATCAACGTCATTGCAAATGGAGCTTTCCTTCCTATTCCCTATCTTACTCATTTAAATCTACAGAAATGTAAGATTAACCATCTTGCAGAAGGTGCCTTCCGTGGCCTTGGTCAGGTGATCTACCTCAACTTAGGGTTAAATAACATAGAATTCATCTACCAGGAGACCTTTGATGGGCTGATGTCCCTTCAACAGCTCATCATTGATAACAACAGGATTGAGGAGATCAAACCCGGCGCTTTTGGCCAGCTGGGATTCCTAAACTTCTTAAACCTGGAAGGAAACCTACTGGTCTACTTGCCTCCCTTGGTCTTCCAAGGGCTCAGCAAATTAAATATCTCCGCATGTCCAAAAACATGCTCAACAATATTGCAGACGAGGCCTTCGCTGGGCTCTGGACGCTAAAGAGACTGAGTCTCGACAACAATGAACTTCAGTATTTGCCAAGCGAAGCCTTGTCGAGGCTCATCAATGTGGCCAGACTAGATCTTGGCAGGAATCCTATGACGTACATTGGAGAAGAATCTTTCCGGATGCGTTCACTGAAGCATCTGATCATGGACAATATGGCCCTTCAGGATGTGTCTCTTGCAGCTTTTGTCCACAGCCCGAAGCTATCGATTATTGATTTCCGTTACAACCAGCTCCGGATTCTGCAACCCCTGGAAGGGCTTGAGAACTTGAGAATGATCAATTTGACAGGGAATCCAATCCAGTGCAACTGTTACATGAGACCGTTTAGGGAGTGGATGGCCAACTACACGAAACCTAGAGCAGAGGTGTTCTGCAGCGCACCAGGTGTATTTCGAGGTGAGAGGTTGGATTCTCTGCGGCCAATTGACCTGAGGTGTGAAAGCCGCCCGTCAGACTATGAAGATGAGGAGGAGCCCAAGCTGGAGAACAAGCCTGAAGAAAATAATCGAGAAAACCTTCCGTGCCCAGAGCACTGCGACTGCAAGCATGACTTACAACATTCCAGCTGTGAGGGCAAGGGTCTGCGCAAGATCCCGAAGGGTTTCCCCACAGACGCCCGTCTTCTTGATATGCGCTACAATGACTTCAACTTAGTCCCGAGGGGCTCGTTCCCAGATATGAAAAATCTTGTTTCTCTTCACCTGCAGAACTGCAGAATTCATGACATACACGCCGGTGCCTTCCGGGGCTTGAAGAAGCTCATCTACCTGTATCTGTCTGGCAACGAGCTATCGAGCCTCCAGCCAGTAATCTTTGAGGGGCTGCCTGACCTGACTTACCTGTACTTAGACTACAACAAGTTATCATTCATACCCAAGGGAACATTCAGGCTGCTGCCCAACCTCTTCGCCCTTCACTTGGAGTACAATCCCATTCCCCGATTGACCGACGAAAACATGGAAGGGGCAGAGAAACTGCGATGGCTCTACCTGACAGGCAGCAACATCACCTACATTTCCCCGACAGCTCTACACCCCATCGGGGACCTCCAGAAGCTGTTCTTGGATGAGAATAAACTGACAGCAGTTCCCACCATTGCTCTAATGAGGATGCCTATTTTGGATGAACTGAAACTATCCAAAAATCCCATTAAACAGATAGGCGATGATGCCTTCCTTCCAGTAGCAACGTCTCTCCAACATTTATGGTTGAACGACATGGGTTTGGAGAAGGTAAGACATAGTTTTGGTGTTTTTAAGATCCAACTGCAAGGTCCATTTTGTGTTGTAGGTGCAGCAGGCGGTTAAGAAGGCAAATGGTATGTTGGCCTTCATAGCGAGAGGATTCGAGTACAGGAGCAAGGATGTCCTGCTGCAGTTGTACAAGGCCTTGGTGAGACCACACCTTGAGTATTGTGTGCAGTTTTGGTCGCCTTATCTGAGAAAGGATGTTCTTGCCATGGAGGGAGTGCAGCGAAGATTCACCAGACTGATACCTGGGATGGCAGGAATGACGTATGAAGAGAGATTGGGTCGATTAGGCTTATATTCGCTAGAGTTTAGAAGAATGAGAGGGGATCTCATTGAAACTTATAAAATTCTAACAGGACTAGACAGACTAGATGCAGGAAGGATGTTCCCGATGGCCGGGGAGTCCAGAACCAGGGGTCACAGTCTAAGGATAAGGGGTAAGCCATTTAGGACTGAGATGAGGAGGAATTTCTTCACCCAGAGAGTGGTGAACCTGTAGAATTCTCTACCACAGAAGGCAGTTGAGGCCAATTCATTAAATATATTCAAGAAGGAGTTAGATATATTTCTTAAGGCTAAAGAGACCAAGGGATATGGGGAGAAAGCAGGGACAGGGTACTGAATTTGGATGATCAGCCATGATCGCATTGAATGGCGGAGCAGGCTCGAGGGGCCGAATGGCCTACTCCTGCTCCTATCTTCCATGTTTCTATGTTTGTTGACTTATGTTCATTTGGAGTTGGCTTGATAGTCCCCAAATTTGTTCCCCTGATATCTTAGTGATTAAATGTACCTGGTCTTTGTTCTGAGACCAGCTGCCTCGGCCCTAAGCTCTGGAATTCCCTCCCCAAACCTCTCTGCCTCTCTCTCCTCCTTTAAGACGCTCCTTAAACCTTACCACATTGACCAAGCTTTTGATCAGCTGTGTTAATATCTCCTTATTTGGCTCGGTGTTAAATTTTGTTTGATAACGCTCTTGTGAAGTGCCTTGGGATGCTTTCCTATGTTAAAGTGTCAGCCGTGGCTCAGTGGGTAGCACTCAAGAAATGCAAGTCTTTTTCCTTTCTTTTTATTTCATAGAATCATAGAATCTTAGAATCATAGGGGGCGATCTTGCCAGCCCTGGGGAGGTGGGTTTGGAGGTGGGACTGCCGGGAAAATGGCAGAATCTGGGGGCGGGTACCCATCCCACCCCCAACCCGCCTCCGTGCCATCTTGCCAGGAGGCGGGAAGCCGACCCGCGCCGGGTCCCGTCTCCTTGGAGGCGGGAAGGGGATTACAGCTACTTAACTGCCTGTTAACAGGTAGTTAACAGGCAGATAAGAGGATTATCCCCATTTTACCCACACAAGTTGCGGGCTTCCCGAAGGCTGCGAACCCCGCCAGGGTCAGCGAGGCGAGCAGTGGGTCTGCGGGGGTCGGAGGGGTGCAAAAGTGCGCTGTGGAGGTAAGTGATGGGTGCAAGTGTGGAGAGGTGAGTATGTGAGGTGAGTGGAAAGTGTTAGAAAAAGTTTACTTACCTTTGTTTCTTCCTGCAGGCTTCAATCGGTGGGGATGCGGAGAGTCTCGCACCTCCGCGGCAGAGATGACAGAATGGCTGCTGCATTCTCCAATGCAACAACCATCTAATTTCTGCTAAAGAAAGAGGTTTGATGAGACTTGAATTCAAGAACTCATCAAACTACAGAGAATGTCATCGTTTGACAAATGAAACGTCATACGCTGACGTTCTCTGGAACCGGCTTCCCCTTAATTGGCCTGCTAAGCCCACTGGGCGAGCTTAACAAGGTCAATCAAGGAAAAATAGCGTGGGTTGGCCAGAAGTCGATGGAGGCAGGACTAAAACCCGACAAGTGGGAGTCCCGCCTCCAAAAGCTCCCCATTGGCAAAATCCAGCCCATAGTGTCGGCCATGACTCAGTGGGCAGCACCCTCACCTCTG
This sequence comes from Squalus acanthias, assembly GCA_030390025.1. Lineage (NCBI taxonomy): Eukaryota > Metazoa > Chordata > Chondrichthyes > Squaliformes > Squalidae > Squalus > Squalus acanthias. The sequence continues at coordinate 18,844,130 of CM059450.1, forward strand.
AGTCAGAAGGTTGTGAGTTCAAGTCCCACTGCAGAGACTTGAGCACAAAAATCTAGGCTGACACTCCAGTACAGTACTGAGCTGCACTGTTGGAGGTGCCATCTTTCGGATGAGATGTTAAACCGAGGCCCCGTCTGCTCTCTCAGGGAAAAGATCTTATGGCACTATTTTGAAGAAGAGCAGGGGAATTATCCTCGGTGTCCTGGCCAATATTCTGAATTCATGGGAATACAACCCCAATTTGTGTAATCTCTCCTCATAATTTAACCCATCGAGTCCGGGTATCATTCTAGTAAACCTACGCTGCACTCCCTCTAAGGCCAATATATGCTTCCTAAGGTGTGGTGCCCAGAACTGCTCACAGTGCTCCAGGTGTGGTCTAACCAGGGCTTTGTATAGCTGCAGCATAACTTCTACCCCCTTGTATTCTAGTCCTCTAGACATAAAGGCCAGCATTCCATTAGCCTTTTTGATTATTTTCTGTACCTGTTCATGACATTTTAATGATTTATGTAGCTGGACCCCCAAGTCTCTTTGCACCTCCACTGTTTTTAGCCTTTCACCATTTAGAAAGTACCCTGTTCAATCCTTTTTAGGTCCAAGGTGGATGACCTCACTTTTGCCAACATTGAAATCCATTTGCCACAGTTTTGCCCCATCACTTAATCCGTCAATATCCCTTTGTAATTTTATGCTATTATCTACACTGCCTACAATGCCACCTATCTTTGTGTCATCGGCAAATTTGTATATATAACTTTCTATGCCATCATCTAAGTCGTTAATAAATATTGTGAATAGTTGAGGTCCCAACACAGATCTCTGCGGGACACCACTAGTCACCTCCTGCCAATGAGAGTACCTGCCCACTATCCCTACTCAGTGTCCCCTGCCGCTCAGCCAATTTCCTAACCAGGTCAATAATTTGCCTTCAATTCCATGGGCTTCTACCTTAGTTAACAGTCTCTTATGTTGGACTTTATCAAATGCTTTCTGGACGTCCATATAAATAACATCCATAGACATTCCCCTGTCCACTACTTATTTATGGCCCATCCCTAATTGCCCTTGAGAAGGTGGTGGTGAGCCGCCTTCTTGAACCGCTGCAGTTTTTTGTAGCGGATAACTGAGTGGCTTGCTGGGCCATTTCAGAGGGCAGTTAGGAGTCAACCACATTGCTGTGGGTCTGGAGTCACATATAGGCCAGACCGGGTAAAGACGGCAGATTTCCTTCCTAAAGGACATTCGTGACATCAGCACTTGTAAAGAAAGGAGGACGTCGGAAAAAATTAAATAAACAATGCACTATTCTGAATTTTCTTCCCCCCTCAAACAGGGCTGGGACCAATGTTCTCACAGGGAGGTTAACTAGTGCTGTGGGGCAGGGTTTAAACTAATGTGGCAGGGGGAGGAGATACAAGGTGCACAGAGGACTGGGAGAGACAATCAGTATTAAAATAAAGAGTAGTTCAGAAATAGGAGGGATCAGACAGGGGGAAATGCCAGGCAGACTAAGATGGGTTTAGAGTGCATGTGTGTAAATGCCCGGAGCGTGCTATTGAAGGTTGGTGAGCTGCAGGCACAAGGAGCCAGATGGAATTATGATAGAGTGGCACTAACGGAGACCTGGCTCAAACAAGTGGAGGATTGGGTGCTTATTATTACTGGCTGCAATGTATTCGGGAAAGGTAGGGAGGGCAAAGGAGGGCAGTGGAAATATTGATCAATGAGACTGTTACAGCACTAGAAAGAAAAGATGTACTTGAGGGGTCAAAGACAGAATCTATTTGGTTAGAAGTAAGGAACAATATAGGAGCTATTATGCTGCTGGGTGTATACTATAGGCCACCAAATAGCAGGAAGGAGATAGAGGAGCAAATTTGCTGGCAAATTACAGATAGATGCAAGAACTTTAGAGTAGTGATAATGGGGGACTTCAATTCTCCTAATATAGACTGGCAAACTAACAGTGTAAAGGGCAAAGAGGGGGAGGAATTCCTGAAATGTGTACAAGAGACCTTTTCTTGATCATTTTGTTTCCAGCCCAACGAGGAGGGAAGCAGCGCTGGATCTAGTTCTGGGGAATGAAGTGGGGCAAGTGGAGCATGTTTCAGTGGGAGAGCATTTGGGGAACAGTGATCATAATATCATCAGGTTCAGAGTAGTTACGGAAAAGAGCAAGGAAAAATCAAATGTGAAAATATTCAACTGGAGGTGGGTTAATTTCAGTGAGTTAAAAAGGGATCTGGCCCAGGTGGATTGGAATCAAAGATTGGCAGGTAAAAGAGTACATGAGCAATGGGAGGCCTTTAAAGAGGAGATAGTTCGGGCACAGACTAGACACATTCTCACAAAGGGAAAAGAAAGGCATCCAAAGCTAGAGCGCCCTGGATGACTAAAGATATAGAGATGAAACAGAAACCTGGAAGCTTATGATAAATATTGGGTTTATAATACAGTAGAGAATCAAGCACAATACAAAAAGTACAAGGGAGAACTGAAAAATGAAATAAGACGGGCAGAAGAGAGTGTATGAGAATACATTAGTGGGTAACATAAAAGGGAACCCAAAAGTCTTTTATAAACATATAAATAGTGAAAGGGTAGTCAAAGGAAGGGTGGGGCCGATTAAGGACCAAAAAGGAGATCATCTTTTGGAGGCAAAGGGCATGGCTGAGGTACTAAATAAGTACTTTGCATCTGTCTTCGCTAAAGAAGAGGATGCTGCCAATGTAGCAGTAAAGGAGGAGGTAGGAGAGAAATTGGATAGGATAAAAATAGATAAAGAGGAGGTAGTTAAAATGTTGCCAGCGTTCAAAGTAGAAAAGTCACCCGGTCCAGATGGGATCCCTCCTAGGTTGCTGTGGGAAGTAAAGGCGGAAATTGAGGAGGCTCTGGCCACAATCTTCCAATCCTCCTTAGATGGGGGGTGGTGCCAGAAGACTAGAGGATTGCAAATGTTACGCCTCTGTTTAAAAAAGGGGAGAAGGGTAAACCCGACAACTACAGGCCAGTCAGCCTAATGTCGGTGGTGGGGAAACTTTTGGAGACATTAATCCGGGACAAAACTAATTGGCACTTGGAAAAATATAGGTTAAAGATGAAAGCCAGCACAGATTTGTTAAAGATAAGTCGTGTTTGATTAACTTGATCGAGTTCTTTGGCGAAGTAACGGAGAGGGTGGATGAGGGTAATGCGGTTGATGTTGTGTATATGGACTTTCAACAGGCGTTTGATAAAGTGCCACATAATAGACATGTTAGCAAAATTGAAACCCATGGGATTAAAGGGACAGTGGCAGTGCGATTACAAAATTGTCTAAGAGACAGAAAGCAGAGAGTAGTGGTGAAAACGGTTGTTTTTCAGACAGGAGGGAAGTATAGAGTGGTGTTCCTCAGGAGTCGGTATTAGGACCACTGCTCTTTCTGATATATATTAATGACCTGGACTTGGGTATACAGGGTGATGTAAGAAAACTACTAGGCACTTGGTCTAAGCGTTAAACAAAGCTTTAATCAACTGTTTTTCAACATGGAGATCTAGTTGTGTCCTTCACTAGTTCCTGTTAAAGAATGTCCTGAGCAAGCTGGGCCCATGCCCGAGTATTTATACTCTCCCTGGACAGTGCTACCAGCAGGCCGCCCAGTATTATTTCATAAGTCATTTCCACATGAATGACGAGATTCATGTCACAGGGCATAATTTCAAAGTTTGCAGTTGACATGAAACTCGTAAATGTAGTAAACAATGTGGAGGATTGTAACAGACTTCAGGAGGACATAGACAGACTGGTGAAATGGTCAGACACTTGGCAGATGAAATTTAACGCAGAGAAGTGTGAAATGATTCATTCTGGCAGGAAGAACGAGGAGAGGCAATATAAACTAAATGGTACAATTCTAAAGGGGGGGGGGTGCAGGAATAGAGAGACCTCGGGGGGGGGGGGGGGGTGTATGTACACAAGTCTTTGAAGGTGGCAGGACAAGTTGAGAAAGCTGTTAAAAAAGCATATGGGATCTTTGGCTTTATAAATAGAGGCATAGAGTACAAAAGCAAGGAAGTTATGATGAAACAACAACAGAAAACGCTGGAAAAACTCAGCAGGCCAGGCAACATCCGTGGAGAGAGAAACAGAGTTAACGTTTCAGGTCGAAACCCTTCGTCAGAACTGAGAAAAGAGCAGAAAATGAAACAGATAAAAATGCAAGGGGGAGGCTGGGGGGATAACTATGGTAAGTAGAGACATTAAGAGATGCTCAAGGCAAAACGAGATGGTAATGGGACAGGTTAAGAAACAAAAGGTGAGGTGTGAAATGCTGGCAGAATGAGAGACAGCTGCCGTAGGAGGAGAGAGAGAGAGAAAAAAAGGAAAAAGGCACGAACCAAAAGGGTTGTTTCAATTTTCCAGCATCCGCAGTATTTTGCTATCGTCGAAGTTATGATGAACCTTTATAAATCACTGGTTAGACCTCAACTGGAGCATTGTGTCCAATTCTGGGCACCACACTTTAGGAAACTGTCAAGGCCTTAGAGAGGGTGCAGAGGAGATTTACTGGAATGGTACCAGCGATGAGGCACTTTAGTTACATAGAGGGACAAGAGAAGCTGGGATTGTTCTCCTTAGAGCAGAGAAGGTTAAGGAGAGATTTAATAGAGGCGTTCAAAATCTTGAAGGGTTTTGATAGAGTAAAGAAGAAGAAACTGTTTCCAGTGGCAAAAAGGTCGGTGACACAGACACAGAAAGAACCAGAGGCAACATGAGGAAACAATTTTTTACGCAGCGAGTTGTTGTGATCTCGAACGCGCTGCCTGAAAGGGCGGTGGAAGCAGATTCAATAATAACTTTCAAAAAGGAATTGGATAAATATTTGAAAAGGAAAAAATTTGCAGGGCTCTGGGGAAAGAGCGCGGGGAGTGGGACTAATTGGGAGAGCTCTTTCAAAGGGCCGGCACAGGCACGATGGGCCGAATGGCCTCCTTCTGGTCTGTATCTTTCAGCATTCGGGGGATGCAGCATTTATTATATATAAATGCAGAACCTGCATTTCGACAGCGCCTCTCACAAACTCAGGACGTCCCAAAGCGCTTCACAGCCGATGAAGTACTTTTGAAGTGTAGTCACTGTTGTAATGTAGGAAGCGCGGCTGCCAATGTAGTGCACAGCAAGCTCCCACAAACAGCAATGCGATCCTGACCAGGTAAAGGACGGCCATAGACGGCATTCGGAACCGTAATAGAGTCAAGGAGCAGGAGCAAGAGCAGAGATTGTACTGGCACCTGGACCAAGTGTTGCATTACACTCCCAGACAGCTCTTTCTTTCTTTAATGTCTTTTTTTTCCCCCTTCCTGTTTGAGTTTAAATGGCCGTTGCCACTGCCAGTTCCCATGCCAACCATCCTTTTCACGCCGTTTTAGTCACGAAGGACTATGAATTATAGGAAAAAATAAAATGATTGGCCTTCTCCCATGACAGGAAGGGCAGTTTAACTGTAAAACGACCCATCGTGCCTGACCAGGCTATTCACTGTGTTAGTACAGAGTAATGCGCACCGTGCGCTTAATGTGTCAGCTTTAATTTCTCAGCTTGAAGGAAGTTTACATAACTACCCTCTCCGTTCCCACCATGTTTTATATAGAAGTGGGGGGGGAAACAACGGACGCAGGAGAGATGATTGATAGCTGGGCGGAGTGAAGGCAGCCGACTGTGAAGCTGAGATCCAGACTGGACGAGTTTGAACCAGTTCTGTGCAGACGTCAAAATGATGCATTTTTTTGATGAATGAAAGGAATTTCTCCTTCTATATACATGATTACTGAGAGGCAGAGAATATTTTCTTCTCAGTGAATAGCCTGGTCAGGCACGGTGGGTCGTTTTACAGTTAAACGGCCCTTCCGGTCATGGGAGAAGGCCAATCATTTTATTTTCCTATAATTCATAGTCCTTCGTGACAAAACTGTGTGAAAAGGATGGTTGGCATGGGGGAGTGAATGTTTTTTTTCCCCCGGGAGGGTGGGTAATCAGCTATTGCCATGAAGAGGTGCGATTCTTCTGCGGTGTAGCCGATACTTTTTCTCAAAAGAACCCACTTGACACCCTGTGCACATACCGCAGTCTTGTAATTATATTTGTTCTCCGCGTTTACCTCCTTTCATCTCCCGGAAGAGCTGAACCTCGCCAGGGGTACAGTAGGGGTTTGCCAACCTTGCAGGATTAAACCTGGAGTGTCCCAGGAATTAACGATCGATCTCCCTCTGTTGTGAGCAGCAACCAGGGAGAAAAATCATAGGGGGGCATTAAAAAAACCAATTGTGTGTCTTTTTCATTATCTTCGAATGCTTTTGTTTATTAGCTATAACAATATTGGAGGTGGGGAAGAAAAGGTTCTCTGATTGGCAGTCAAGAACATTCCGATCAGGAACAAGGAGTCTGTTCGCGTTCCAGGATGGACGTGCCAGGTGACCAATGGCAGGAGCGTGTAGGGGAGAGGGGGCGGGGCGTTTGGATGTCATGTGATGAAACCTCCCGCAATAGAAAGAAAGACTTGCATTTCTACAGCGCCTTTCACGGCCACCGGACGTCTCAAAGCATTTTACAGCCAATGAAATACTATCTGAAGTGTAGTCACTGTTGTAATGTGGGAAACGCGGCAGCCAATTTGCGCACAGCAAGGTCCCACAAACAGCAAAGTGATAATGACCAGATAATCTGTTTTTGTTATGTTGGTTGAGGGATAAATATTGGCCAGGACACCAGGGGTTAACTCCCCTGCTCTTTTTCGAAATAGTGCCACGGGATCTTTTACGTCCACCTGAGAGAGCAGACGGGGCCTCGGTTTAACGTCTCATCCGAAAGACGGCGCTTCTGACAGTGCAGCACTCCCTCAGAGTGTCAGCCTAGCTTTAGTGTGCTCAAGTCCCTGGTGTGGGACTTGAACCCACAACCTTCTCGCTCACAGGCGAGTGTGCTACCCACTGAGCCACAGCTGACACCACAATACATCCAACCAGAGGTGACAACCCAAGGGTACAGTGCCATGGGCATTAGCAGCCCTACGCTACGCACGCACCCAAGTGACGTTTCTTCACAAGTGAGCCGAGACGGTAAAGGGCTGTCGATTATTCGCCTGCCGGGTTGGGGGGGGGGGGCGTCATGGCGGGGCTTGCTTCTGTCCTCATAAGTGCACCTTTGCAGCAGGAGGTCAAGGGTTAACCAGGGTTGCCAACACTCCAGGATTGACCTGGAGTCTCCAGGAATGAAAGATTAATCTCCAAGACACTGCGGCGAGCAGCACCCAGGAGAAAAGTCGTAGAGGCAATAAATAATCGTTTGCTTAAAAAAAAATTCTTTGAACGCTTTTGCTTAATAATTATAAAAATATTGGAGATGGGGAAAAAATGGCTGTTTGACTGACCGGTGAAGAATCATCCAATCGTGCAGTGAAGAGTCTATTCGCTTTCTAATTGGCTGTGGGAAGGCGGGGCGCCGCGATGCTGGACATGCCCAATGACCAATGGCGGGAGTGTGGGGGCGGGGCGATTGGAGGCAGGAGGTTATGGGCTGGATTTTCAATGACCCGTGGAGTCGGGTTTGGAGGCGTGTGGGGGGTTAAAGTTGCAGATTCGGGGGTCTCGACCCCATCCCGCCTCCACGCAATTTTGATAAAATCGTGTGCGGTGTTCCCGACTCTGTCCCACCTCCAAGAGGCGGGAGAGGCCATTAAAGCCCTTAACAAGCCCTAAATAGGCTCTGCAATGCCATTTTGAAACGTTTTAGCTAGTTTAACCCTTTTCTGACGTGAAGCACGCCTGATGTGAAACACGCCAGTGAAACCTGGCGGGAGCACAAGTGGATAGCTGACTATCAGCTGCAGGTCCACTATTACAACGGAGATGTGATGAAGGTAGTAGTAGTATTAGGTCTGAAAGTCGCCTCTGATGCTGCTGCATTGAATGTCTTCAGAGACTGCCTGGGCCCTTCGAGAACCTGGATGGAAAAAAAAAATAATTCTCCCTCTCTCTGAGCTGCTGCTCATTTTGCATCCAGGTCCTCTCACAGCAAAGGCCAGGCAATCTCTGAGACCAGGCAGTCTCTGACCTGCAATGCAGCAGCAATGATGACATCATCAGAGGCAACTTTCAGACTGAAACCACTAATTGGTTCATGGGTTCCCACATGCTGGAACTCAATTGCCCAATTAAGTGAAAATTGCATCAATCTCGCACATCCAATTGCAGGCGGGTGGATAACACGAAATGCGGATGACACGACCCCAACCCGCCCCAGTATCAAAATCCAGCCCTATGTGATGAAACCTCCAGGAATAGGTACAACCAGACTTGGCAGCCCAAGAGTTGACTCCAAGGAACGTTTCATGTTGACACACTGGGCTGGATTTTTGCCAATGGGGACCGCGTTGGGGGCGGGACTGCTGGTTGTCGGGTTTCAGTCCCGCCCCCAACGACGTCCGGCCAACCCACGCTAATTTTCCCTCGATTGACCTTGCTAAGCCCGCCTGTGGGTTTAGCCGGCCAATTAAGGGAAAGCCGGTGACAGAGGACGTCAAGCGTATGACGTTTCATCTGTCGAAAAATTTTTGACTTATGAATTGTCAGCGTTTGACAGCTTTGAGAAGCTCCGCTCCCAGTTTCTGTCATTTTCCCTGTAGTCCCGCCTCCATACCCGCCTCCCCAAGGCTGGCAAAATTCCCCCCCCCCCCCCACTGTGTTTCATGTCACTAGCGTGCCAGGCTGGGCACGTCGCAATGATTCGGAGCCTTCGATGCTCTGGGACAGCAGGATGCAGAGTCGTACCTGCACGCATTGAGTTGCTGCCGTCAACAACAACCGCCAGTGTGGGCCTGAGTGCACAAGGATCTCGAGCAACTCCTCCCCATTTGGAGAGGGAAGTGGTCACCGTGGGTGGGAGGTCATTCTAAGTTTTGGCAACAATGTGGAGCAGGCGAGAATGGTTACCGCAGTTCAACAGTCCTGGCACAAATTCTAGGGCGAGCTTCTCACTTGAAATAACAACAGAAAACACTGGGAAAGAACAAAGGGGAAGGTCAGGGATGGGATAGAAAGCAGGAGAGATTAAGAGACATTAAGAGATAATCAAGGCAAGAGGAAGTGTTAAGCTGGCAGCTGTCCTTCATTCTGCCAGTGCATTTCACACTTCATTTAGCCTCAGCCTGTCACATTAACACCTCCTCTTGCCTTGATTATCTCTTAATGTCTCTCAATGTCTCTTAATCTCTCCTTTTGTTCTTTCATCCCCTCCCCCTTTTCCCAGCTTTATCCTTGCTTTAAATCTATTTCATTTCCTGCTTTTTTCCAGTTCTGACGAAAGGCCTTCGACCTGAAACGTTAACTCTGTTTCTCTCTCCACGGATGCTGCCTGGCCTGCTGAGTTTTTCCAGCGTTTTCTGTTGTTATTTCGGATTTCCACCATCCGCAGTATTTTGCTATCGTGTTAATGTGACAGGTTGAGGCTAGATGAAGTGTGAGATGCGCTGGCAGAATGAAGGACAGCTGCCAACTTCTCACTTGAAGTTGGTTTCATTTTTAAACTGGTGATAACTCCCATTATAATGCCAGGTGATTATCCACGAAGTTTGCTACCCTATTTCAAAGAACAAGTGTTGTTACAAGAAGGTAAACTCAGCCATCCCACAGACACAGTGGGGAGCCCGCGCTCAAAGGACATGCGGGTCGCAAAATCCGCCTCGACTGTGTTGTCTTCGTATCTCAAGGGCAGCTCCCTGCTGGAGCGCGGGATCAGAGACTCTACCCTACCCAGTGGTAGGTGCTCACAGATACAACTTAAGTTATTGGCCCAGAAATTAAACATCGATGGTTCCCGCGGGGGTAAGGATTCCCCGCGATATCGCACTCCGCGCCTACCTTTTTGTTTGGGGCCCACACGAACTTTAGTTTCAGAGCCTCTCCCTATTGCAACCATGCAGTGCTTGCGTATCCCAGAGGCACAATTAGTTCGTGCGAGCTCTGGGATCACGTGATTCAGTTAGAGCCAATGGCAGCACACCATCTTTCATTCATAGTTTTGACAGCAAGGGCTGTCAAAGCTATGAATACTACAAACCCCCAAAAGAACAGCTAAACCTCAATTAAATTTAAAAAAAAGCCATCACATTAATAAAATAAGTATATTTAAATAAATTAACCACTTTAAACAAAAAATTTAATTTTTGAAAAAATTTAAAATCTTTTTAAAAGTTATAAAAATAAACTTACCTTTCTTTAAAGTCTCTAAAAAAGATAAACCTGTTGAATTTTTTTTTAAATAACACTTAATTAACTACTTACCTTGTTAAAAGGGGGTCCTACGCCTGCTTTCTTTATGTGTAAAATCTTCACCACTTACCTGCGCGTTCAAACCTGAAAAAAAAACGAAGTGCACTGCGTGCGCGCAGCCTGTAGCGCGCACGCGGTTCACTTAGGAACCGCCCCCTTTGCAATTCACGAAGTGCCGGTTTCCCACGCATGCGCAGTGCATGCAGAAAACCGGCAATTCGTGACCTAATACGCGAGAGTACACAGTGCATACTCTCGCGTATTAGGTTTAATTTTCGGGCCATTATAACAATGCCCATCTGATCAGGTAGTCCTCCCCCAAGTATCTATTAGATTGGGTGGTGGTCATTTCTCGATTAGGTCTCTGCGATGGACACATACCTGTGGGTGGAGATTGAACAGGCCATTTAATCTCCTGTTTCGATTTTAGATTTGCCCTTTGCAGAGGGTTCATCTCTCCTCCATCATCCAGCTCAGTGGGACTGCGCTCGCTGGGTGACACAGCTACCTATCCAATCGTAGCCAGATCACCTCCAGCAATGGCTTCTCCTCTTGCCCCCCACCCCCCACCCCACCCGCACCATTACCTCTGGAGTCCCCCCAAGGTTCTGTCCTTGACCCCCTCCTCTTCCTCATCTATATGCCGTCCTCATAGAATCATAGAAAGTTACAGCACGGAAGGAGGCCATTTCGGCCCATCGTGTCCGCGCTGGCCAACAAAGAGCTATCCAGCCTAATCCCACTTCCCAGCTCTTGGTCCGTAGCCCTGCAGGTTAGAGCATCCCAAGTGCACATCCCAAGTACTTTTTAAATGTGGTTAGGGTTTCTGCCTCTATCACCCTTTCAGGCAATGAGTTCCAGACCCCCACAACCCTCTGGGTGAAGAAAATTCCCCTCAAATCCCCTCTAAACCTTCCCCCAATTACTTTAAATCTGTGCCCCCTGGTTTTTGACCCCTCTGCTAAGGGAAATAGGTCCTTTCTATCCACTTTATCTAGGCCCCTCATAATATTATACACCTCAATAAGGTCTCCCCTCAGCCTCCTCTGTTCCAAGGAAAACAGACCCAGCCTATCCAGTCTTTCCTCATAGCTAAGATTCTCTACTCCTGGCAACATCCTTGTAAAGCTCCTCTGTACCCTCTCTTGTGCAATCACATCTTTCCTGTAATGTGATGACCAGAACTGCACGCAGTACTCTAGCTGAGGCCTAACTAGTGTTTTATACAGTTGAAACATAACCCCCCTGCTCTTGTATTCTATGCCACGGCTAATAAAGGCAAGCATTCCGTATGCCTTCTTAACCACCTTATCTATTTGGCCTGCTACCTTCTTCAGTATCAACCACACAGTCCTTTGGTGACATCATCCAAAGATGCTCTACCTCTCCCCACCTCTATCGACCCCGCCAATGCTTCTGTGCTCTCAGACTGTTCGTCCGATATCCAGTCCTGGAAAACCGCAGTTTTCTCCAGTTAAACACTGGGAGGACTGAAACCATCACCTCTGGCCCCCAGCACAAACTCCGCACCCTTGCCCCCGATTCCATCTCCCTCCTCAGCCACTGTCTTAGCTTGTTTGCAACCTTGGTATCTAATTTGACCCAGTGCTGAGCTTTGGGACCTCATATCCACTCCATCACAAAGACCGCCCACTTCCCCTTCCATAATATCGCCTGTCTCCGCCCCTGCCTTAGCCCAGCCGCTGCTGAAACCCTCGTCCGTGCCTTTGCCACCTCCAGACTCAACTATTCTAATGCTCTCCTGGCTGGCCTCCCATTCTCCGCTCTCCATAAATTTCAGCTCATCTAAAACTCTGCCGGCTGTATCCTATCCCGCACCAAGTCCCACTTGTCCAACACCCAATGTGCTCGCTGACCTACACTGGCTCCCATCCACCAATGCCACCATTTTAAAATTCTCATCCTCATGTTCAAACACCTGCATAACCTCAGCCCGACCTACCTCTGTAACCTCCTGCAGCCCTACAATCCTCCTCCAACTCTGGCTTCTTGTCCATCCCCCATTCCTTTCACTCTATCACTGGAGGCCGTGTCTTCAGCTGCCTGGGCCCTAAGCTCTGGAATTCCCTCCCTAAACCTCTCTGTCTCTTGCTCCTCCTTTAAGACCCGCCTTAAAACCTACCTCTTTGGCCAATCTTTTAGTCACCCCTCCTAACATCGCCTTCTTTTGCTCAGTGCTAATTTCTGTCTGATTACTCTCCTGTGAAGCGCCTTGGGACGTATTCCTACATTAAAGACATTATATAAATCCAGTCCCACACCAACATCTCCGTTGACTCTTAGCAAGCAACACGGTGGCGTAGTGGTTAGCACTGTTGCCTCACAGCGCCAGGGACCCGGGTTCGAATCCGGCCTCGGGTGACTGTCTGTGTGGAGTTTGCACATTCTCCCCGTGTCTGCGTGGGTTTCCTCCGGGTGCTCCGGTTTCCTCCCACAGTCCAAAGATGTGTGGGTTAGGTTGATTTGGCTATGATAAATTGACCCTTAGTGTTAGGGGGATTAAATTTACGGGGATAGGGTGGGATATGTGTCGGTGCAGGCTTGATGGGCCGAAATGGCCTTTATCTGCACTGTGGGGATTCTGTGATTCTGTGAAGCCACTCAGTTGAATCACCACCTTCTCAGGACAGCTAGGGATGGGCAGTAAATGTCAACAATTCCCTCAAAAGCACAATACTGCAGATGCTGGAAATCTGAAATAAAAGCAGAAAATGCTGGAAACACTCAGCAGGTCATACAGTATCTGTGGAGAGAGAGTCAGAGTTAACGTTTCAGGTCGATGACCTTTCATCCAACTGGAAAAAGCTGGAGATGTAACAGGTTTGGAATTCTCTACCCTAGAGGGTTGTGGATGTTAAGTCGTTGAGTATATTCAAGGCTGAGATCGATAGATTAGGGGAATCAAGGGATATGGAGATCGGGCAGGAAAGTGGCGTTGAGGTGGAAGATCAGCCATGATCTTATTGAATGGCGGAGCAGGCTCGAGGGGCCGTATGGCCTACTCCTGCTCCTATTTCTTATGTTCTTAAGCAAGTACAGAGGCAGGGAAAGGGGAGGAAGGAACAACAGGGAAGGACTGTGATAGGGTGGAAGGAAGAAGTGATTAAAAGGGATGATGGTGCAAGGCAAAAGGGGGTGGTAATGGAACAAGTAAAGAGACCAAAGATGGGTCTGGAGGAGCTGGAAATGGCAACAGCAGAACCATTACCAGCACCAGCTGTCCGAAAAAATGGGGGCAGAGGTTATGATAAAAGTTATTGTTGTTAAAAGTTATCCGTCTTTCGGATGAGACGTTAAACCGAGGCCCCGTCTGCTCTCTCAGGTGGATGTAAAAGATCTCACGGCACTATTTTGAAGAAGAGCAGGGGAGTTCTCCCCGTTGTCCTGGGCCAATATTTATCCCTCAATCAACATCACTAAAACAGATTACCTGGTCATTATCACATTGCTGTTTGTGGGAGCTTGCTGTGCGCAAATTGGCTGCTGCGTTTCCTACATTACAACAGTGACAACACTTTAAAAAAAGTACTTCATTGGCTGTAAAGCGCTTTGGGTGGTCGTAAAAGGCGCTATATAAATGCAAGTCTTTCTTTTTTGTTTTTCTTGTAATACTGGGCTGTTGGTTTCTCACTGCAGATCTCTGACGGGGCCTTTGACGGACTGAATGCTGGGCTACAGAGCCTCTACCTGGAGAATAACAAGCTGAGCTACATTCCCAGCCTGAAACAATTCACCAACCTGCACACCATCGACCTATCCAACAACCCTTGGGACTGTGACTGCCCGCTCCTTCACCTCCGCAGGTAAAAGCCTCTTAACAAGTGTCTGCAACAAGGTTGTGACTTTCACTGATTGTGGTTTGTCTCTTAGAACGCTGGCAAGGCAGCCAATTTCTATCCAAGAATCATACTGTCTGCTCAACTAGGCCTGTTCGCAATTGCAATGCCAACTAGTTTTGAAACAATTTTTGGTGATTCCCCCAGTTTTCTCCTCCTCCTCACTTTAAAGTGCCTGGATAAACTGAGGTGTTTTTAAGATAATTAAAAGGATTTGATAGGGTAGATAGAGAGAAACTATTTCCTCTATTGGGGGAGTCCAGAACAAGGAAGCACTTCTTCACACAAAGGGCAGTGGAAATCTCGAACTCTCTCTCCCAAATAGCTGCTGAGGCTGGGGGCCAATTGACAATTTCAAAAGTGAGATTTTTGTTGGACAAGGGTATTAAGGGATATGGAACCAAGGCAGGTAGATGGAGTTAAGGTACAGATCAGCTATGCTCGAATGGAATGATAGATCAGGCTCGAGGGGTTGAATGGCCTCCTCCTGTTCTTGTGATCCTATACAGTTTCTGCAGGGGCAGAAGTTCTCTGGAACCCTGCCCCTAGTGGCCATTCTTCATATGTAAACCCAGACAGTATGTGGTGGGAGGCTATTTGACTATGCAGGGCATCACAGCCGAGCCCAATCCTCTCCTCCGCGCACATCCACTTTGCAGCAGGAGTACCGGGAAGCGATCAGGAGCTGACTCCCCTCCCGGGAATCAGTTGCACAACGAGCGATTGCACTCTCAACCAGGGCCACGTGAGCCATTGAGACACAGAGATAAGGAAACTACAGGAAGGACAGTAAGTGATGTAAAGGTGAGAAGGGGACTGATTAATACCGAGGGTTGGCTCACGGGCCTTCGAGCTCTGTGAACTAAGTTTGAATCCAGACCAGACCTGATGGGATGACAGTTTCTGCTCCCTGCTGGCAGTAAAGGGTAGATAGAAAGGAGCTTTTCCCCTTAGTAGAGGGGTCAATAACCAGAGGGCATAGTTTCAAGGTAAGGGGCAGGAGTTTTAGAGGGGATTTGGGGAAAAACTTTTTCACCCAGAGGGTGGTTGGAATCTGGAACTCACTGCCTGAAAGGGTGGTAGAGGCAGGAACCCTCACAACATTCAAGAAGTATTTAGATGCGCACTTGAAACGCCATAGCATACAAGGCTATGGACCAAGTGCTGGAAAATGGGATTAGAATAGATAGGGCTTGATGGCCGGCGCGGACACGATGGGCCGAAGGGCCTCTTTCTGTGCTGTATAACTCTATGGGGTAAAAATTCAGTTGGTTGCGCCTCCCGTTAGCGCCTTAAGAGGGCGCTAATGGGGCGCAAAACCGCTAGCGCCCGGGCGCAGCGATGTTTGCGCCGCTCGGGAACTTAACTAGACATTGTGCGGCGGTGCTAAACTTTACCGCTGCGACCACCTGCGCGCGCAGATTGTGACGTCATTCCATGGTGCAACGCCCTTGTGGCGCCCCGGAGCGGAAATTGAGTGGCGCCCCCTGCCTTACCGCCTGGCGCATCCAACGACCGGAAGACTGGAACGCTATCAATCGCTGTGGGGCTGGGGGGGGCGCTATTTAAAGGGGGCCTCTTCCTGTCTTTTTCTGTGGTTGACATTTTTGCACCACTCCTTCTGAGAGAGAGAGAGATTCGGAGAGAGAGAAAGAGAGACTTCTGCATTGAGTCAACGCTTTGTGAGGTAGTTTTGCCTACTGATCCTAACTTCGCTGGTACTTTGGTTGCTGTCCTTCATAACTTTGCTTGCAAAGAGACTATGGGGGCTGCACTGAATGGGGGCGTCGTCCTGCTCCAGCTGAATCGGAGGACACAGAGACGCAGAGAGAGAGTGGCAATGATGGCCAGACGGAGGAGGGCCAACAGGCGTATGTACAGGAGAGCTTACCCTCCCAGGGTATATCGTGAACAGCTCTCCTACATTCATTTGTCTGAGGAGCTGTGTTTGCGAAGGCTGCGATTCAGCAAGGAGGTGGTCACTGAGCTCTGCCACCTGCTGCAGCCAGATCTGCAGCCTCAACTGAGGTCCAGGACGTCTCTGTCGGTGGCAGTGAAGGTCACAGTGGCTCTCAACTTCTATGCTACTGGCTCATTTCAAGCTGCTGCTGGGGACCTCGCCAATATCTCCCAGTTCGCGGTGCATTGCTGCATCCGGCAGGTCACAAATGCCCTCTTTAAAAGGAGACGAGAGTTCATCTCTTTCCCCATGACCCCAGACAAGCAGCGTGACCGCGCTCTGGGCTTTGCGAGGATAGCGGGCTTCTCCATGGTGCAGGGCGCCATTGACTGCACGCATGTGGCTTTGCGTGCTCCACATGAGAATGCCGAGGAATTCCGGAACAGAAAGGGGTTCCATTCCTTGAATGTTCAGTTGGTCTGTGACCACAGACAGCTGATACTCGCTGTCAATGCCCACTATCCTGGCAGCTGCCACGGTGCTTTCATCCTGCGCCAGACTACTGTGGCAGAACTTTTCGAGGCTCCGCATCAGTCAGTTGGTTGGCTTCTCGGGGACAAGGGGTATCCATTGAGCACCTGGCTGATGACACCGCTCCGTACGCCCAACACCCCTGCTGAGCTGCGGTACAACGAGAGCCATCAAGCTACCAGGAACATCATTGAGCGCACAATCGGCGTGCTGAAGCAACGGTTCCGCTGTCTCGACCATTCTGGAGGAGCCCTGCAGTACTCGCCTGAGCGAGTATCCAACTTCGTAGTTGTGTGCTGCATGTTGCATAACATGGCAATCGTCAGAACCCAGCCAATGCCACCAGGCCTTGGAGCACCACCAGAGGAGGAGGAGGAAGAGGAGGAAGAGGACGAGGAGGATGATCATCAGCAGCACCAAGGCGGGAGGGCGGCCCACAATGGTGAAACTGCAAGGGCCATCCGTCAACGGCTGATAGCAAGCCGCTTCTAGGGCCCCTGCTGTGGAAATGGCTTCTGCCATTGCTAACAACATCAATGAACCCAGCATGCAACCCCTAAGCCGGCCAAGGCACCAATGATTCCAAACACCAAACATGTATATTTTGAATACAAAAACTTATTTATTTTACAAACTCTGTGTGTGTCATTTCCTCATGACAAACTCATAGAAATAAACACGAAAAAACAGTCATTAACATAACTGGTTCTCACAACCTGGAGATAATGTCCAAAACACTAGACAAAAGTTGGACCACGAACCTCGGCCTTTAATAAAAAAATGACCAGCATTTTGTCACACCTCCTACTTTTTGCCCTTCGAGGGTGATCTCCTTCCCTTGCGCACTTCCCCCCTTCTAACCCTACTGCTCCTCCGTAATGGGACCTCAGTGGCTGCAGCAAGGCTGGTGGAAGGCTGCAGATTGTCAGACCCTGACACTGCAGATGCCCCTGAAGGACGGCCTCGACCAGTTCTGGGCCTGGAGGGCCCGGCTGCAGACTGCACCAACTCTGCATGGGCGGCAGCAGTCTGTCCTACAGGCGGTGGCAAGTGCAGTGGATAAGTGACAGTGTTGGCAGCAGGAATGCTGTCATCGTGAGAGAGGACAGCAACTCCCTGCTCGCCCGACACACTGGCACTCCCACGGGGCAGCACTTCAGCATCCGGAGCAATCTGCTGGAGCACAGATTGCTGGCCTGCTGCGGCGCGGTGAGAGCCCCGGGGACATGTGAACGAACCATCGAGGTTGGCAGCAGTCAGTGCTCGCGTGGCCTCAATCTGAGTCTGCATGAGAGCAGTCAGAGATGGGATCACGGCAGTCAGTGACTGAATTGCAGCACTAAGCGTTAGTGTGGCATCCGCCTGTGCTACAGCGAAGTGCTCCACACTCCTTGCCAGTGACTCAATGCATTCGGGCACCCTTCCCACTGCACCCATGAGCTCAGTGTGCATGCCCACCGCCTGGGTGTTCATTTCTGCGATCAGCCGCTCCTCCTCTGCGTCCATTGCAGTAGGAGTCGCTGGCATACTCTCCCTCTGGGGAGAAGGCCCCCGTTCTTCCCTACCCCCATGGCGTTGCTGCAGCCCGCTGGGTCCTGGAGCTTCACCCTCATCAGACCCTTCCCCCCTGCTCCCCTCCAGGGAAGGCGTGTTCCCAGTGTGGGCATGGGCTTCCTCGGGAGAGGGTGGCACTGATGCTCCGGCTTCCTCTTCCTCCTCGGCTGCAGCTTCACTCCCACTGGCAGCTTCAGGGCCCGTCTCCTCAGCTGGTGAATCACCATCTGAAAGCAGGGAGGTATAAGAGTGGCTTTAGCGTGAGGACAGGGTGGCAGTAAGGGAGGAATAAGTGCAGCGAGTTAGCAAGTTGGATTGAAAGTGTCAAAGGCTGGTGTTGTGAGGGACAAGTGGAAGGACAGAGGACAAAAAGGTGATGACCTTACCATTGCTGTCCAGAACGGGGTCGGCGTCTCCAGTGGCGACGGGACCGATCACCCGGCTTGCCACAATCCTGTGGACGCGCTCCTCAAGATCGCTGAGGGGTTGCAGCTGAGGCCGCCCTCCACCTGTCCGTTGCTGCTGTCTCCTATTATGCGCCAGCTTGGCCTGCAAGAAAAAGGACAGCATCTGAGTAAATATACAGCCATGGTCTTGCCTGATGTGCCTCCCATAGGTGAATAGCCCTTACTGTATGCAGCCATGGTCTTGCCTGATGTGCCTCCCATAGGTGAATAGCCCTTACTGTATGCAGCCATGGTCTTGCCTGATGTGCCTCCCATAGGTGAATAGCCCTTACTGTATGCAAAGTGTGGAATGTGTGTGTGTTTCATGAAAGGGCCATAGGTGTTGGATGAGTGTTGTGCATTGGGGTTTTAAGACCCTCTGGCCATAGAGTGAGGTTGAGATGGAGGGATGGAGAGGTATTGAGAAAAAGCCACTCACCCTGACGACCCGAGTGAGGTCGTTGAACTTTTTGCGGCATTGAACATGGGTCCTGGGCACCATGCTCCTGGAGGAGACGCTCTGAGCCACCTCCCTCCACACTCTTCTGTACTCGCGTGGCAAAGGCCTCCTGCCACTCTCAGGGAAGAGTATACATCTTCTGCGCTCCACCGCGCCAACCAGAGCATCCAAGGCCCGCTCGGTGAAGCGCTGAGCTCGTTCTCTCACCCTCTCCATCCTTGGCAGCAAAATGGATTCACAGGTCTCTCCAGGCCGAGATTCAAGGCTGCAATGAGCAGGGTGTGGCTGGGGAGCAAGTTGGCCCCCCCGCTTTAAGAACTGGCCGGTGCCAGTGTGTCTGTGTTCCCTCGCTAACTGGCAGCACCTGCGCTGCGCTCGCGCGCTGAGTTAGCGCCTCACTGCTCGGCCTTTGCGCCCTAAGACAGGTGTGCAGCGCCTGATTTAGCGCTCCACTCACCTCCCGGGGCGGTAAAAGTGAAGTTTCCAGTCAGTGGCGATAATTAGCGCCAGGCGCTAATTTTTGCGTCCAGACGATATTTGCGCCCCAAATGGGGCGCGACCTAATTTTTCCCCCTATGACTCTAAAGGCCCTGGGTGAAATGGGCTTGGGCCCATCTCAATCCAGTTTCTAGTGGGTGAAATTACAGAACATAAAGGGGGAGCAATTGGGTGGCGCCCCTTTTAGGGCGCTAACATTAGCACCCCGAAAAAGTTAGCACCCCTCTGCCGGAAATTGAGTTATAGCGCCCCAAGCAGGAGGTAGGGCGCTACTGGAAGCGCTCCACCTCCTTCTTGGGGCGCTACAACTGAAGATCGCGGTGCTACATGTAACAGCATCATTGCAGCGCCGCATCATTGCAGGCCTCCCTCCCCTGATTAAAGGGGAAGGGCCTAGCGCTGCGTGCACGGGGACCCTGCTGGACCACCGGGGAGCGGGGTGCCGTGAAAAGAGCCCGGCACTCAAGAGGAGTGCCGGGCCGAGCGATCGCGGCCGGCACCCCGAAGAAAAAAAAGGGGAAGGGGGCAGGAGCTGGCAGTCGGCCAAAATAAAAATGGCCGCCCGACACCTGCCCCTTTAACTAGCGCCGCCGCCGCTGCAAAAACGTCACCCTGACCCTGTTGGAAATATCGTCCGGCGATAGGTCAGGGGGCGCAAGGGACGTTTACGGCCAGGGCGCAAGCGGGGCGCCGCCGCCGGCGATTACGTCATCGCCGACGGCACAGCGCCATGGGGCGCTACCGGCTACCGCCACCGCTGACCTCCCGCTGAATTTCACGGGAGGCATTAGCGGCGCCGCGCCCGGGCGCTAGGGGATTTGCCCCGTTAGCGCAAATCAACCCAATTTTTCCCCCAAAGGACCTAACAATTCTGGCGTAAATTGGAAACGGATTAGCAGTCTCACTTAGAGAGGTCGTAATAACTATAGTGGGTGTGGGAAATGAAACCTCACACTGATAGAGCAGTGATGTTCTTCTGTGGTGATGGCTGCCAGGCACATCATTGACACGTGTAGAGGGGACTTTGTTAATTGTTCTTTAATTATTTATCACCACAAAGATAACTTACCAGTAAATATAAAATGCAAGTTTGGATGTTCTCCTGTGGCGCAGTGGGTATACGCCTGTGTTGTTTGTACAAATCCAGGCACACTAGGTAGGCTCCAGGTTCAACAACAACAACTTGCATTTATCTAGCGCCTTTAACCTAGTAAAACGTCCCAAGGTGCTTCACAGGAGCGTTATCAAACAATATTTGACACCGAGCCACATAAGGAGATATTGGAACAGATGACCAAAAGCTTGGTCAAAGATGTAGGTTTTAAGGAGCGTCTTAAAGGAAGAATGAGAGGTGGAGAGGTTTAAGAAGGGAATTGCAATGCTTAGGGCGCCCGGGCAGCTGAAGGCACGGCCGCCAATGGTGGAGCGATTAACATCAGGGATGCTCAAGAGGCCAGAATTGGAAGAACGCAGATATCTCGGAGGATTGTAGGGCTGGAGATTACAGAGATAGGGAGGGGGCGAGGCCACGGAGGGATTTGAAAACAAGGATGAGATTTTTAAATTGGAGGCGTTGCTTAACCGGGAGCCAATGTAGGTCAGCGAGCACAGGGGTGATAGGTTCCAACCTTGGTCTGTGCTGAATTAACTTTATCTCAGTTGTGGTGGTTCAGTGGTTGTTATAATTGGACTCAGTGTCTGCGGGCTAAGAAAGGGGAAGCCATGGTTCCTGCTTTTGTATATGCTGACCCCTGCTTGGGTGCGTGCGTGCATGTGTGTGGACATGATTGGTTCTGGACATGATGCTCCACTGTTGAATATCCCATGGACATACCACTTCCCAAGCTTCCTCGTGAAGAATGTGCACCTAGGTGAGGTGTTGGGGTACCTGTGGATCTGTACCTCAACAAGAGTCAGCACTTTCAAGATTATTTCTTTTTTAAAAAGGACTATCAAAACAAGCACCCAAGGAGAGCAAGCAGGTGAGGTCCAAAGTCCCTTATGGTTTGGATTTGACCTTGCAGACCTCTGGGCTAACACCGTGGCTCAGTGGGTAGCACTCTAACCTCTGCGTCAGAAGGTTGTGGGTTCAAGTCCCACTCCAGAAACTTGAGCACAAAAATCCAGGCTGACACTCCAGTGCAGTGCTGAGGGAGTGCTGCACTGTCGGAGGTGCCGTCTTTCGGATGAGACGTTAAACCGAGGCCCTGTCTGCTCTCTCAGGTGGACGTAGAAGATCCCATGGGCACTATTTCAAAGAGCAGGGAGTTCTCCCCGGTGTCCTGGCCAATGTTTATCGCTCAACCAACATCACTAAAACAGATTATCTGGTCATTATCACAGTGCTGTTTGTGGGAGCTTGCTGTGCGCAAATTGGCTGCTGTGTTTCCGACATTACAACAGTGACTCCACTTCAATAAGTGCTTCATTGGCTGTAAAGCACTTTGGGAGGTCCTGAGTTCGTGAAAGGCGCTATAGAAATGCAAATCTTTCTTTTATGGCGTCCCACTACGTGAGAGAGATGTACTGTCACCTGTCTTGGTGTTTATTTTATTCAGTGGCTTTGTTGCATTGACATAATTTATCGTTGAAAGGTGGATCGAAAGTACCAACTTGAAGGTCACGGCCGTCTGCGACCTCCCGAAAAACGTTACGGGACAGAATGTGAAAGACGCCCCTTTTAAGAACTGCAAAGGTAACCTCCCTGAGAAAAGCGAAAGCGCGTCGAGCAAAAGTAAAGCCAGCCCGAAGAGTGTCGAGAACAAAAAGGCCAACAAGAAAAAAGCAAAGCCACAACACAGAGCAGAGAAGAAGAATATAAAGAACAAATCGCAATAGACTTTCTCAGACCTGCCAATCTACTGAGTGACGGACTGAGCTGAACAGAGTGGGGCAGGGGTGGGGATGGGGGCTAACTGTGTTTCTTTTTAATGGTTTGTGTTTATTTCCAGCCATTCTGAGTTTAGAAATTACGGTCGCTGTAATAGTGGATGAATATTTAATGAGTTTGTATGCCATTCCTGTCTGGTATTTTAAAGGAGGCTTGAACTGGTTTGAAATGAACAGTTGATCATCGTGACAACAGTAATTTCTAGGCTCTGGTTATTTCGGGTTACGGAATGAATCTTTCTTTTTGAAGAGGGAGTCACATCACCAGCAAGATCCCTATAAAGAGAGGAGTCTTACCATTATATCTCACGTATCAAGGGCGGTAGTGATCAGGACTTTTCTTTATAAGTCAGCTGGGGGCAAGAATCCCTCTGGTCTCCACGTGTTAATGCATTGATGTTGTAAATGTGTCTGCCAAGATTTCTTCTGATCGAAAAGAGGCTTAGGCCAACATTCTGAATGGAGACAACCTTAACAAACATATTTGCAATACTGCTACACACATGGTTATATGATCCTTCTTTATGAACCCCAATAATTACCCCATTAACAATCCCTTCCCCAGAACCCACTTACATTACACATTTGGAGATACTGCACTCAGGATGTCGTTAATCTGTATATAGGTTCAATGACACTCACGTGGCAGCTTGGCACAAGGGGCCCTCTATTGAATATTTCTGCAAATATATATTTCTATTGCCCTCCCTTTCCACCTGCACCCATGTTTCATAGCCAGGCTGAGAGGGGTGACAGCAGGAACCTAAACCCAGCCAGCATGGAGGTTTCGAAAAGAAGATAAGACTTGAGTGACGTTAAACCTTTCCCCATCCTTTCACTTGTCCTCTGCTCATTGGCCTTTGCCTTCTGCTCATTGGTCTTTGCCCCTCTGACCTCTGCTCATTGGCCTTTGTCCTCTGACCTCTGCTCATTGGCCTTTGTCCTCTGACCTCTGCTCATTGGCCTTTGCCCTGTCCTCTGCTCATTGGCCTTTGCCCTCTGACCTCCGCTCATTGGCCTTTGCCTTCTGACCTCTGCTCATTGGCCTTTGCCCCTCTGACCTCTGCTCATTGACCTTTGCCCTCTCTCCTCTGCTCCCTGATGGCTCAGCTGAGATCAGGAATTCACCATACAAGGAATTGCGATGACAAACCCACCCTCTACCACTCAGTGGCACGATGCATTGAAGTGCCAATGTACTGCATCAACCCATTGAAAAAACATACCTGCAAATAAGCCCCAACTTTGTTTCCTTGCTGGCTGCAGAATACCAAAGCTGGCAAGTCTGATATTTTTCAAAGGATTTGAAACATCATTTAAGCTTAAACCTACAAAAATGTCCTCCCACCCTCAAACTACTTGCTGTGCGCAGTGAGCTCCCACCTCCAGGGGAGAGTCCTCAGGCTGCTGAAGCCATTAAAGAAAAGTAGCATTCACATCAGGCCCAACATTCATTGTAGCTAAAGGAAGCGCTCTGCCAATTGCATGTGTCAGCATCTCTGAGCGTTTGCTTATGTAGAGGGCAGAGGACATCCTTGTTAAGTCTCAGGAGGGGAAAATATTGTCTGGAGGGCAGCTAGGAAAAAGCATGAGGAGTGTTCAAAATGCTACTGGATGGTATACTGGTAGAGTTAAGGTAGCAGTGTGCTGATCTTCACTGGGTCAAATGGTCCTTTCTCATACACAGCAATGCCTTGGGTTTAGCAGGACAGAGGCATCCAGGGAGCAATTTTGACCAATCAGCTAACAGATTATCCGAGTCTCACAGCTGTGCGGAAAATGTGTCCCCCGATCCGCTTAGAATGGGACCCAACCTCAATCTCAGGTACAAAGGCCAAAGGATCAGTTGCAAGATCAGCTTTTCCAGCACTAGGTTCTCTTCTCAACAGAAGCTGATCCTATTGGCACTCGAATTGCTGAGACTTTCAACAGGATAAGTTCCTGTCAGCGAGATCCCCCGATGCTGAAATAGCTGCTCTGCTAATATTTCCGGCTGACAGCAGAGTTGGGTTGGGTTCTGCCTGATCGTGGGGTTGGGTCGAGTCAGATGGGGTTCTGTCTAGATTGCGAGGTTAGTTTTGGATGTGTTGGGTTGGGTTGGGTTGGGTTCTGCCTAATCATGGGGTTGGGTCGAGTCAAATGGGGTTCTGTCTGGATTGCGAGGTTAGTTTTGGATGTGTTGGGTTGGGTTGGGTTCTGCCTGATTGTGGGGTTGGGTTGGGCCAGGTTGGGTTTCCTCTGATGACCTGGTTGGGACGGGTTGGGTAATGCCTGATTGTGGGGTTGGGTTGGGCTGGGTTGGGTTCTGTCTGATAGTATGGTCAGGTCGGGTTGAGGTAGGTTGAATCCTCCCTGACAGTGAGCTCGGGTCAGGAACACATTTTAAGTATACTTAATCAGCTGTGAGATTCAGCTGATCTTAAGATCAAAGTTACTCCGCTGAAGCCTCCTCCAGTCTCTCTTTTTCCTGTCTAACTTGAGGCTTTTCAATGGACCGTCTTGCTAAATCACTTTGGAATACACCTGGCCTGCTCCTGCTCCCAGTATCCCCTTCCCTGATCTGCTCCTGGTCTCCTGCTCGCCTCTTTTTCTGGCTCCAATTCATCCCCATCTCCTTTCTAATTTCCCAGTCTCACACTTCCCTCTTTCTTTGGCTCCCAGCCTCTGGCTCCCCACTCTTTAGGCCCCGATTCCACGCTCAGGCCTGAGTTAAAATTACACTCGGGTCTCAACGATGTCATCGGGCCGCAACATGCGCATGTAAAGAAGGACCCTGTTGGCTCCGGGCACGTGTCCTTGCTGCATTAAAATTGCAGATGTTGCGATCATGGCGGCTTTCGGACGGGTAAGAGCCAGGGCGATTTTAACTGCCCCACCCGCCAGGTTCCTCCTGAGCGAGTAGGGTTAAAATCGCCCCCGACTCTTACTCCCAGTCTCCTCCCTCCAGCTCCCGGCTCTGTGTGCGCTGTGTAGCGCGCGAAACAGTCAGCAGCTCATTCCAATCAAATCTCCCAAACTCCGCAATGCCTGATGGGACTGCTCCTCGACACCCAAGAAATTTGAACCTATTGTTTGAAGGCAGGGCTGCTGTTAGAAAAAAAATAATAATTTGCCTACCGTACAACAGTGACTACACGTCAAAGGTGGCTGTGAAACATCTGTGGGATATCTTGAGGATGTGAAAGGGACATTCTTCCTCATCACTGCCAGTAATGAGGAAATTGTGTGTAAACCTGCCCAGTCATCTGTGGAATAGGAAACCTAGGAACAGGAGGAGGCCATTCAGCCCCTCAAGCCTGTTCCGCCATTCAGTGAGATCATGGCTGATCTGCGACCTAACTCCATATACCCGCCTTTGGCCCATATCCCTTAATACCTTTGGTTAACAAAAACCTATCAATCTCAGATTAACAATTGATCTAGCATCAATTGTCGTTTGCGGAAGAGAGTTCCAAACTTCTACCACCCGTTGTGTGTAGAAGTGTTTCCTAATTTCACTCCTGAAAGGTCTGGCTCTAATTTTTAGACTGTGCCCCCTAGTCCTAGACTCCCCAACCAGCGGAAATAGTCTCTCTCTATCTGTTCCCTTTAATATCTCGAAGACTTCGATCAAATCACCCCTTAATCTTCTAAATTGTAGCGAATACAACCTTAGCTTACAGGCGAGTCATCGAATTTTGAGGGTTTATTTGCTGGAATGTAAGAAGTCAATATTACAATATTCTATAGACAATCCTCTCCAATAGCTCATTTGGTAATTGCCCAGTTTAATGTGGACCTGACCCACATGGACAACAACAACAACTTGAATTTATATTTAAAAAAACACTTGCATTTATATAGCGCCTTTCACGACCACCGGACGTTCCAAAGCGCTTTACAGCCAATGAAGTGGAGTCACTGTTGTAATGTAGGAAACGCGGCAGCCAATTTGCGCACAGCAAGCTCCCACAAACAGCAATGTGATAAGGACCAGATAATCTGTTTTAGTGATGTTGATTGAGGGATAAATATTGGCCCCAGGACACCGGGGAGAACTCCCCTGCTCTTCTTCGAAATAGTGCCACGGGATCTTTTACATCCACCTGAGAGAGCAGACGGGGCCTCGGTTTAACATCTCATCCGAAAGGCGGCACCTCTGACAGTGCAGTACTCCCTCAGCACTGCACTGGAGTGTCAGCCTAGATTTTTGTGCTGAAGTCTCTGGAGTGGGACTCGAACCCACAACCTTCTGACTCAGAGGCGAGAGTGCTGCCCACTGAGCCACAGCTGACACACATATAGCGCCCTTTAGCATCCCAAGACGCTTCACAGGAGTGTTATCAAAAAAAAATTGACACCGAGCCATGTAAGAAGATGACGAGAGGTTGTTTCCCCTGGCTGGAGAGTCTAGAACTAGGGGGGCATAGTCTCAGGATAAGGGGTCGGCCATTTAGGACTGAGATGAAGATGAATTTCTTCACTCGGAGCGTTGTGAATCTTTGGAATTCTCTGCCCCAAAGGGCTGTGGATGCTGAGTCGTTGAGTATATTCAAGGCTGAGACGGATAGCTTTTTGGACTCTAGGGGAATCAAGGGATATGGGGATAGTGCGGGAAGCTGGATTTGAGGTCGAAGATCAGCCATGATCTTATTGAATGGTGGAGCAGGCTCGAAGGGCCATACGGCCTACTCCTGCTCCTAATTCTTATGTTCTTGAGATATATAAAGCAGGTGACCAAAAGCTTGGTGAAAGAGGTCGGTTTTAAGGCATCTTAAAGGAGGAGGAGGAGGTAGAAAGAAGAAGACTAACATTTCTACAGCGCCTTTCACGACCTCAGGACGTCCCAAAGCTCTTTACAGCCAATGAAGTGCTCTTGAAGTGTAGTCACTGCTGTAATGTAGAGAGGCGGAGAGGTTTAGGAAGGGAATTCCAGAGCTTAGGGCCTAGACAGCCGAAGGCACTGCCGCCAATAGTGGAGCAATTAAAATCAGGGATGCGCAAGAGGCCAGAATTAGAGGAGCGAAGATATCTTGGAGGGCTGTAGTGCTGGAGGAGATTACAGAGATAGGGAGAGGGCGAGGCCACGGAGGGATTTGAAAACAAGGATGAGAATTTTAAAAATCGAGGCGTTGCTTAACCAGGAGCCAATGTAGGTCAGCGAGCACAGGGGGTGATAGGTTCCACCACCACCACCTGTATACTGTGTCCCTGAACAGAATCAATGCCTTTGGGAGGGGAGAAAATTGGAGGAAAAACCATTTGTGGAGTGGATTGGGGGTAAACTAAATAGCTAGGGTTAGGTCTCTATGACGTTTTATAAAATATGTATATGCTGTATATTTTCACATGTTTCATTGGGTTGCCAACCCTCCAGGATTGGCCTGGAGTCTCCGGGAATGGAAGATTAAACTCCAGGACATTTTTGTGAGCAATTCAGGAGAAAATTCCGAGATGCATTAAAAAAATGATGAGTTTTTTTTTTTAACCAATTTCTTTCAGCACTTACATTTATTAGTTACAAAATTATTGGTTTGAGGGGAAAAGGCTGATTTACTGGGAGCTCATGTGATGAAACCTCCAGGAATATGCCCGATGAGGAGGAATTTCTTCACTCAGAGGGTGGTGAATCTTTGGAATTCTCTGCCCCAGAGGGCTGTGGATACTGAGTCTTTGAGTATATTCAAGGCTGAGATCGATAGATTTTTGGACTCTCGGGGAATCAAGGGATATGGAGATCGGGCGGGAAAGTGGAGTTGAGGTCGATGATCAGCCATGATCTTATTGAATGGCGGAGCAGGTTCGAGGGGCCGTATGGCCGACTCCTGCTCCTATTTCTTATGTTCAACCAGGGTTGGTAACCCTCTTCCTCCCAACGGAACACAGAACTGGTCAATCGAGAGACGTTATACTTTGGATCCGGGTCTCTGTAAAATGTGAGTAAATGGTTGTTTCATCCTGGGGTCAGATATTTCTTTAATCTAGACCCTACTGTAATCGTACTTGGTATACACAGAATAAAAAGAAAAAAAGCATATCATTGCTTCATATCCTGCATAGTCTTTCGATTTTCTTGATTCAGTGTATTTTTCCCGGTTGCGTTTTGTGTTCTTATGCTATAGCATTGAGACATTGTGTGAAAAGATATTTAAAAAAAAAATCAAACACAACACTGTGCTTCACACAACTTTTAAAATGGCTTCCTATCCCGATCGAGTTGACGACAGGGGATCTCGAGATCCGGCACTGCGCCACCTCGCAGCTTGTTTGTGCCGAGTGAGCTGGAGGCAGTCCTGGTTGTTCGTGTCATGGTCATTCTCAACCAGCAGGTGGCGGGAGAGAGCACCCACTAAGTTGAAGAATTCCAAGTTACGATGAACCTGTATAAAAACACTGGTTCGGCCTCAACTGGGGGATCATTGTGTCCAATTCTGGGCCGCCGCACTTGAGGAAGGAGGAAAAACTTTTTTAACGCAGCGAGTGGTTAGGATCTGGAATGCGCTGCCTGAAGGGCAGTGGAGGCAGATTCAATCGTGGCTTTCAAAAGGGAGTTGGATAAGTACCTGAACGGAAAAAATTTGCAGGGCTACGGGGAAAGGGCGGGGGGAGTGGGACTCGCTGAAGTGCTCTTGCAGAGAGCCGGCATGTATTAAAAATGCTGTAACCAATATTTTCTGTGCTCTGAAACTCACCATCTGCAACATGGCGTCCTTGACACCACTTCTGCAGCTGTCAGCTTTTCACAAACCTCAGAGCAGACTCACAACGCGCCAGGTTGAGCTTGGCGTGTTCCCCGAACAGCGGGTAACCAGTGGGGCAGAAAGTAAAATTACAAGTAGCCTCAAAATTCTCTTAAATTGGCTCTTAACAAGCCATTTAAGTACCAGAATTGTCTCCCCCGCCGCTTGGTGTCGGGTCAGTTCTCCGCCGACAGACCCGACACCTGGGAGACTCGCGTGGAGACGGGTTGACAGCGGGTTTCCTACCCGCTGTCAATCTTTGCGATTTTGACAGCGGTCCCGCCTCCAAACCCGCCCCCTCAGCGCTATTAAATTCGCGGCCATAGTGTTCAGGCTCAGTGGGTGAACATAAGAAATAGGGGCAGGAGTAGGTCATTCGGCCCTTCGAGCCTGCTCCGCCAGACCACTGGTCTGAGCCAGCGCTTCAGGAGCGGAGAAGAGAAAAGGGAACATTTAGAATCGTAGGGGGGAATTTTGCCAACCCTTGGGAAGCGGGTATGGAGGCGGGACTGCCGGGAAAATGGCAGAAACTGGGAGCGGGTACTGAACCCGCTCCCAACCCGCCTCCGTGCCATCTCCTGGGAGGCGGGAAGGGGATTACAGCCAATTAACTGCCTGTTAACAGGTAGTTAACAGGCAGTTAAGAGGCTTATCCCCATTTTACCCCTCCAAGTGCGGGCTTCCTGACATCGGGAAACTCCGGCAGGGTCAGCGAGGCGAGCTGTGGGTCTGCGGGGGTGAGAGGGATCGAAAGGTCTGCTGTGGAGGTGAGTGATGGGTGCAAGTATGAGTGGTGAGTGTAAAGTGTTAGAAAAAATGTACTCACCTTTGCTTCTTCCTGCAGGCTTCAACCCTTGGGGATCCAAAGGTGCCTCATCTCAACGGCAGAGATGACAGAATGGCTGCTGCGTTCTCAGATGAAATAGGTTTTGGTGAGCCTTCAGTGCAAGGGCTCACCATAGAACAGAGATTGTCAGTGTTTGACAGCTTCTCAAAGCTGACAATTCATCTGTCAAAAATTTTCGACAGATGAAACGTCGTACGCTGACGTCCTCTGTCACTGGCTTTCCCTTAATTGGCCGGCTAAGCCCACAGGGCGGGCTTAACAAGGTCAATCGAGGGAAAATAGCGTGGGTTGGGCGGACATCGTTGGGGGCGGGACTGAAACCCGACAACCAGCAGTCCCGCCCCCAACACGTCCCCATTGGCAAAATCCAGCCCATAGAATCATAGAAATTTACAGCACAGAAGGAGGCCATTCCGCCCATCGTGTCTGTGCCGGCCGAAAAAGAGCTATCCAGCCTAATCCCACTTCCCAGCTCTTGGTCCGTAGCCTGTAGGTTGCCGCACTTCAAGTGCATATCCAAGTACTTTTTAAATGTGATGAGGGTTTCTGCCTCTACCACCCTTTCAGGCAGTGAGTTCCAGACCCCCACCACCCTCTGGGTGAAAAAAGTTCTCCTCAACTCCCCTCTAATCCTTCTACCAATTACTTTAAATCTATGCCCCCCTGGTTATTGACCTCTCTGCTAAGGGAAATAGGTCCTTCCTATCCACTCTATCTTGGCCCCTCATAATTTTATACATCTCAGTTAAGTCTCCCCTCAGCCTCCTCTGTTCCAAGGAAAACAGCCCCAGCCTATCCAATCTTTTCCTCATCGCTAAAATTCTCCAGTCCTGGCAACATCCTCGTAAATCTCCTCTGTACCCTCTCTAGTGCGATCTCATCTTTGCTGCAATGTGGTGACCAGAACTGTATGCAGTATTCTAGCTGTGGCCTAACTAGTGTTTTATACAGTTCTAGCATAACCACCCTGCTCTTAAAGAACATTTAAAGAACAAAATCTTTGCCATCGCTGCCAGTGAAGTGCTGCCGTTGACAGCACACGGCTAATGGGACTAAGCATACAGTAAGAGAATGGTATTGACCTGCTAGGCTCCCAGGTCCTTTTACCAATATATTGGCCTGAAAATTAGACCTAATACGCGAGAGTACGCACTGTGTACTCTCGCGTTTTAGGTCTCCAATTGCCGGTTTCCTGCATGCACTGCGCATGCGCGGGAAACCGGCACTTCGTGAATTCAAAAGGGAGCGGTTCCAAAGTGAACCGCGTGCGTGCTACAGGCTGCGCGCACGCAGTGCACTTAGTTATTTTTGCAGCTTTGAACGCGCAGGTAAGCATGGAAGATTTTACACATGAAGAAAGGAGGCGTAAGACCCTCTTTTAACAAGGTAAGTAGTTAATTAAGTATTATTTTAAATTTTTTTCAACAGGTTTATCTTTTTTAGAGACTTTAAAGAAAGGTAAGTTTATTTTTATAACTTTTAAAAAGATTTTAAATTTTTTCAAAAATTTAATTTTTTGTTTAAAGTGGTTAATTTATTTAACTATACTTATTTTATTAATGTGATGGCTTTTTTTAAATTTAATTGAGGTTTAGCTGTTCTTTTGGGGGTGTGTAGGATTCATAGCTTTGACAGCTCTTGCTGTGAAAACTATGAATGAAAGATGGTGTGCTGCCATTGGCTCTAACTGAATCACGTGATCCCAGAGCTCGCACGAACTAATTGCGCCTCTGGGATACGCACACACTGCACAGCTGCATGTGGGACTGGCCTTGAAACTAAAGTTCGTGTGGGCCCGGAGGAAAAAGTTAGGCGCGGAGTGAGATATCGCGGGGAAGCCTTGCCCCCGCGGGAACACTCACTGTTTAATTTCTGGGCCATTATTATAGAGTTACACAGCACAGAAAGAGGCCCTTCGGCCCATCGTGTCCACGCCGGCCATCAAGCCCTGTCTATTCTAATCCCATTTTCCAGCACTTGGTCCGTAGTCTTGTATGCTATGGCGTTTCAAGTGCTCATCTAAATGCTTCTTGAATGTTGTGAGGGTTCCTGCCTCGACCACCCTTTCAGGCAGTGAGTTCCAGATTCCAACCACCCTCTGGGTGAAAAGGTTTTTCCTCAAATCCCCTCTAAACCTCTTGCCCCTTACCTTGAAACTATGCCCCCTGGTTATTGACCCCTCTACTAAGGGGAAAAGTTCCTTTCTATCTACCCTATCTATGCCCCTCATAATTTTGTACACCTCAATCAGGTCTCCCCTCAGCCTTCTCTGCTCGAAGGAAAACAACCCCAGCCTGTCCAGTCTCTCGTCATAGCTGAAGCGCTCCAGCCCAGGTAACATCCTGGTGAATCTCCTCTGCACCCTCTCCAATGCAATCACATCCTTCCTATAGTGTGGCGACCAGAACTGCACACAGTATTCCAGCTGTGGCCTAACTAGCGTTTTGTACAGCTCCATCATAACCTCCCTGCTCTTATATTCTATGCCGCGGCTAATGAAGGCAAGTATCCCATATGCCTTTTTAACCACCTTATCTACCTGTCCTGCTGCCTTCAGGGATCTATGTACATGCACACCAAGGTCCCTCTGATCCTCTGTCCTTCCTAGGGTCCTACCATTCATTGTGTATTCCCTTGCCTTGTTAGTCCTCCCAAAATGCATCACCTCACACTTTTCAGGGTTAAATTCCATTTGCCACTGTTTCGCCCATCTGACCAACCCGTCTATATCGTCCTGTAGCCTGAGGCTTCCCTCCTCGCTATTTACCACCCCACCAATTTTCGTGTCATCTGCGAACTTACTGATCATACCTCCTACATTCATATCTAAATCATTAATATACACAACAAACAGCAAAGGACCCAGCACCGATCCCTGCGGTACACCACTGGACACAGGCTTCCAGTCACAAAAACAACCTTCGACCATCACCCTCTGCCTCCTGCCGCTAAGCCAATTTTGGATCCAATGTGCCAAGTTGCCCTGGATCCCATGGGCTCTTACCTTCTTGACCAGTCTCCAGTAAGGCTTTTGACAAAGTCCCGTATGGAAGTCCATGTAGACCACATCAACTGCACTACCCTCATCCACACACCTAGTCACCCCCTCGAAAAATTCAATCAAATTGGTCAGACATGATCTCCCCCTGACAAAGCCATGCTGACTATCCTTGATTAATCCTTGCCTCTCCAAGTGGAGACTAATTCTGTCCCTCAGAATTTTTTCCAATAATTTCCTACCACTGATGTTAGGCTCACTGGCCTGTAATTCCCTGGTTTATCCCTACTACCCTTCTTGAATAATGGTACTACGTTAGCTGTTCTCCAGTCCTCTGTCACCTCCCCTGTAGCCAGAGAGGTTCTGAAAATTTGTGTCAGAGCCCCTGCAATCTCCTCCCTTGCCTCACACAGCAGCCTGGGATACATCTCGTCTGGGCCTGGAGATTTATCCACTTTTAAGCCCGCTAAAACCGCTAGTAACTCCTCCCTCTCAATACTAATTTGTTCAATTATATCACAATCCCCCTGCCTGATTTCTATGCCTACATCGTCCATCTCCATAGTGAACACAGATGCAAAATATTCATTTAAAACCCCACCTACATCTTCTGGCTCTACACACAGATTGCCACTTTGGTCCCTAATGGGCCCTACTCTTTCCCTGGTTATCCTCTTGCCCTTAATATACTTATAAAACACCTTGGGATTTTCCTTTATTTTGCCCGCCAGTGTTATTTCATGCCCCCTCTTCGCTCTCCTAATTTCTTTTTTAAGTACCCCCCTGCACTTTCTATACTCCTCCAGGGCTTCCACTGTTTTTAGTCCTTTGTATCTGCCAAAAGCCTCCCTTTTTTCCCCCTAATCCATTCTCGTATATCCCTTGACATCCAGGGTTCCCTGGGCTTGTTGGTCCCACCCTTGACCTTTATGGGAACATGTTGCCGTTGTACTCTCTCTATTTCCTTTCTGAAAGACTCCCACTGCTCTGATGTGGATTTTCCTACAAGTAGCTGATCACAGTCCACTTTGGCCAGATCCTGCCTCATCATATTAAAATCGGCCGTCCCCCAATTTAGAACCTTTATTTCCGGTCCATCTTTTGTCCTTTTCCATGACTACCTTAAATCTCACCGAATTATGGTCACTGTCACCAAAATGCTCTCCTACTGACACTTCTACCACTTGCCCGGCTACATTCCCTAGAATTAGGTCCAGTACCGCCCCCTCTCTTGTAGGACTTTCTACATGCTGGCTCAAAAAGCTCTCCTGATGCACTTTAAGAATTCCGCACCCTCTAAGCCTTTCACACTCTGACTATCCCAGTTAATATTGGGGAAGTTGAAATCCCCTACTATTATTACCCTATTATTTCTACACTTCTCTGAGATTTGCCTACATATCTGTTCTCTATCTCCCCCTGACTGTTTGGGGGCCTATAGTACACTCCCAGCAAAGTGCTTGCCCCCTTTTTGTTTTTAAGTTCTACCCTTATGGCCTCATTAGAGGAACCTGCTAAGATATCATCCCTCCTTACAGCAGTAATTGACTCCTTGATTAATATTGCGACACCCCCTCCTCTTTTACACCTCCCTCTGTCTCGCCTGAAGATTCTATACCCCGGAATATTGAGCTGCCAGTCCTGCCCCTCCCTCAACCATGTCTCTGATAGCAACAATATCATACTCCCTTGTGTTCATCAACACCTTCAATTCATCTACCTTACTCGCAAGATTCCTTGCATTAAAATAAATGCCATCCAGCCTTGCCATACTCCCTTGTGCCGTTACATATTTGCTCTGCCTTCCAGGCTGACTTGTTTTTTCCTCTATATTTGGCTGTGCATCACCCCCTACTATAACTCTACTCCGTATCCCATCCCCCTGCCAAGTTAGTTTAAACCACCCCCAACAGTACTAGCAAACCTCCCCGCAAGGATGTTGGTCCCGTTCCGGTTCAGGTGCAACCCGTCTGACTTGTACAGGTCCCACCTTCCCCAGAAGCAGACCCAGTGATCCAGGAAACTAAAGCCCTCCCTCCTGCACCAACTCTTTAGCCACGCATTCATCAGCTCTATCCTCCTATTCCTATACTCACTAGCACGTGGCACCGGGAGTAATCCAGAGATTACAACCTTTGAGGTCCTGCTTTTTAATCTGCTACCTAGCTCCCTAAATTCTTGTTGCAGGACCTCATCCCTCTTTCTATCCATGTCGTTGGTACCAATGTGAACCATGACCTCTGACTGTTCGCCCTCCCCCTTCAGAATGCCCTGCAGCCATTCAGTGACATCCTTGACCCTGGCACCAGGGAGGCAACATACCGTCCTGGAGTCACGTCTGCGGCCACAGAAACGTCTATCTGTTCCCCTTACGATAGAATCCCCTATCACTATTGCTCTCCCACTCTTTTTCCTCCCCTCCTGTGCAGCTGAGCCACTCGTAGTGCTACGGACTTGGCTCTTGCTGCATTCTCCTGAGAAACCATCTCCCCCATCAGTATCCAAAACGGAAAATCTGTCGGAGAGGGAGATGGACCCAGGGGACTTCTGCACTATCTTCCTAGTTCTTTTACTCTGTCTGGCGGTCACCCATTCCCTGTCTGCCTGTGCACTCTTTACCTGCGGTGTGACCACCTTGTTAAACATGCTATCCACGAAGATCTCAACTTCGCGGATGCTCCACAGTGACTCCAGCCGCAGCTCCAGCTCCGAAACGCAGATTTCGAGTAGCTGCAGCTGGAGACACTTCCTGCACATGTGTTCGCCCTGGACACCTAGAGTGTCCCTGACTTCCAACATAGCACAGGAGGAGCACTCCACGCTGCCGAGCTGCCCTGCCCTACCCTTAATTTACTCCCTTTAAATTCAAGAATATTAAATACACTAGGGACCTTACTTCCCTTTAAACACTACTTACTCTAAACTAGAGACCTTACTTTTACTTTAATGACTGGAATGTAGAAATACTCACCGCTGGTTCTCTGTCCCCTCTTGTGCAGCTTTTTAGCTCCTGCTCTCCTGGAAGCTGACAAAGATGGAAAAAGAAAGGAACACCTCCCTCCCTCCCTGAACTCACTCACTCACTCACTCACTCACTCACTCACTCACTCACTCATTCACCAAACTCGCAGCTGAACACTCTGTTCCGATCTGCACTCCGTGACAAACTGCACTCTAGCCTCCTTTATTTATACTGCTGAGATTTAAATAAGTGAGCTTTCTGGCAGTTACAGAACCAGATTAGACCACTTAATTAATTAATTACTCTTACCTGCTCTCCAGCACAGAGCTTGCTTAGCCCTGCCCAAGCCTGGAAGAAACTTAAAACTTGAAACAGTAAATTTAAATGCGAATTGCAAGCACACAAGACTAGAATTTATAAAAATAAGAAATTAACCTTTAAGATTTACTCCCTCACTCACCAAACTCGCAGCTTTTCACTCTGTTCCGATCTGCACTCCGTGCACTTACAAAGCTGTTGGGTTAAATATTGAATAAATGCCGCTGAGTGTTCCATAACGAGTTATATATTATTCAGACAAAAGCAAAATACTGCGGATGCTGGAAATCTGAAATAAAAGCAGAAAATGCTGGAAATATTCAGCAGGTCAGGCAGCGTCTGCGGAGAGAGAAACAAAGTCAACGTTTCTGGTTGATGACCCTTCGTCAGATCCTAATGTGGCTTGGTGTTAAATACTGTTTGATGATTGCTCCTGTGAAGCGTCTTGGGGTGTATGGGCCCAATCTACTCAATCTCCCCTCATGAGAGGGTTGTCTTATGAAGAGAGATTGAGTAGATTGGGCCCATACTCTCTGGAGTTTAGAAGAATGAGAGGGGATCTCATTGAAACATATAAAATTCTGAGGGGGATTGACAGGGTAGATGCTGAGAGGCTGTTTCCCCTGGCTGGAGAGTCCAGAACTAGGGGGCATAGTCTCAGCCATTTAAGACCGAAATGAGGAGGAATTTCTTCACTCAAAGGGTTGTGAATCTTTGGAATTCTCTGCCCCAGAGGGCTGTGAATGCTGAGTCTTTGAGTATATTCAAGGCTGAGATCGATAGATTTTTGGACTCTAGGGGAATCAAGGGATATGGAGATCGGGTGGGAAAGTGGAGTTGAGGTGGAAGATCAGCCATGATCTTATTGAATGGCGGAGCAGGCTCGAGGGGCCGTATGGCCGCCTCCTGCTCCTAATTCTTATGTTCTTATGCTATACAAATACAAGTTTTTTGCTGTTGTTGTTAAGATCCCTTTATCTCCTTCATGGCATTTTTCCCTTCAAGGAATCTTAAGGGTCTCCACGTCAGTGACTCAACTGAAATTTTTTCTATAAAACAGGCAAATATTTTGAACAAAATATCCAGCTCCCCCCTTAAGACTTTCCTTCCTCTTTAATGCTGTAGGTGCCTAAAACAACAGCAAAATACTGCAGATGCTGGAAAGTTGAAATGAAAAGGTACTAGCCTGCCTCCTCCCATTTCTGAAATAAACTGCATGTTTTCTTTTAAACGTTTGATTTATTTTTTACAGCTAAGATAAAACAGTTCATTACTTATGCAAAAAAAAATCCAGACAAATAAACTGGGGAAATCTCAGCCATTTTAAAACTCACAGCACGCGCCCCGGCAAAGATTGAAATGACTGAGGGGAAAGGGACCCATTGCTCAGCACGAGGGAGATAGATATCTAAAAATTCTGATCCAAGACAGCCAAAATCTCGCAGCAACACTGGATATCCTAAAATATAGGGGGGGCGATTTTGCCAGCCCTGGGGAGGCGGGTATGCAGGCGGGACTGCCAGGAAAATGGCAGAATCTGGGGGTGGGTACCCATCCCGCCCCCGTGCCATCTTCCCAGGAGGTGGGCACCCGACCCGCACTGGGAGCCGCCTCCTTGAGGCGGGAAGGGGATTAGTGCCAATTAACTGCCTGTTAACAGGTAGTTAACAGGCAGTTTTTTGGATAATCCCTATTTTGAGCCCTAAAGTGCGAGCTTCCCGACGGCTCCGAACCTCGCCAGGGTCAGCGAGGCGGGCCGTGGGTCTGCGGGAGTCGGAGGGGCCGAGATGTCCGATGTGCAGGTGAGTGATGGGTGCATGTGTGCAGAGGTAAGTGTGTGAGGTGAGTTTTAAGTGTTTTAAAAGCTTTACTTACCTTTGCTTCTTCCTCCAGGCTTCAACCCTTCAGGTCTCGGGAGTCCCTCAGCTCACCGGCAGAGAAGGCAGAATGGCCGCTGCATTCTCAAATGCAGCAGCCTTCTGCTTTCTGCTCAGGAAGGCGTTCTAATTGAGTCTTGAGTAGAAGACAGAATGTCAGTGTTTGACAGCTTCACAGAGCTGTCAAACGATGACAATTCATCCGTCAAAAAATCTTGACAGATGAAACGTCTCTCGCTGACATCACCGGCTTTCCCTTAATTGGCCTGCTACGACCGCTGGGCGGGCTTAGCAAGGTCAATCAAGGGAAAATAGCGTAGGCTGGCCAGACGTCGATGGAGGCGGGACTAAAACCTGACAAGCAGCAGTCCCGCCTCCATCACGTCCCCATTGATAAAATCACCCCCATACACTGAGCTAGGCCACAACCACAGAGGGGCCCTGTCCACACCATTGGGCCCGCCCCAAACTCCAGCAAGAACCGGGACCCAAAGGGAAGAGAAGGCAAGACCGCAGGGAAATAAGAGAAGGGGACCCAAGAGAATTGCACGTCTTCATGTGTCTTCAGTGTAAACTAGCTGAGCGCTACTGGCTGTTGCAATAGGTCGACGATATTAATTCCTGGGCTCTCACACTTCTTGTTTGAACGCTGCATTTAATATTCAGGCTAGAGAAACAAAGAATTCAGAGTAAAAAGACTCTCCCTCCCAGTAATTTCAATCTTTGCAGGGTGTGTGGTGCAATGGCTGCCACTCCATGCAGTCTTCGCATAAATAATGCGCTGTTTTATCTTATCTGTAAAAACATATACAGACTGGGAAGGTCCAAGGTTCAAAAAAAGAAAGAAAGACTTGTATTTCTATAGCGCCTTTCACAACGACTGGATGTCTCAAAGCGCTTTACAGCCAATGAAGTGTTTTTGAAGTGTAGTCACTGTTGTAATGTAGGAAACGCGGCAGCCAATTTGCGCACAGCAAGCTCCCGCAAATAGCAATGTGATAATGACCAGATCATCTTTGTTTGCTTTGTTGATTGAGGAATAAATATTGGCCAGGACACTGGGGATAACTCCCCTGCTCTTCTTTGAACAGCCAGAGGTCGTGGTCCATATCGGTACCAACGACATAGGTAGAAAATGGGATGAGGTCCTGCAGGCAGATTTTTGGGAGCTAGGAAAGAGATGAAAAAGCAGGACCTCAAAGGTCTGGATTACTCCCTGTGCCACGAGCTAGCGAGTATAGAAATAGGAGGATAGAGCAGATGAATGCGTGACTGGAGAGATGGTGCAGGAGGGAGGGCTTCAGATTCCTGGGACATTGGGACCGGTTCTGTGGGAGGTGGGACCTGTACAGGCCGGACGGGTTACACCTCAACATAGCCAGAACCAATGTCCTCACGGTGGGGTTTGCTAGTGCTGTTGGGAGGGTTTAACCAAATTTGGCAGGGGGATGGGCACCAGGATGTAGCATTAGAAAGGAGAAACAAAGTGCACAAAGGATGGGGAGAAACAGAAATGGTAAGGTATTAGGTCGGGTTTACAGTGCATGTATGTAAACGCACGAAGCGTGGTAAATAAGGTTGGTGAGCTGCAGGCGCAAATAGCCACATGGGAATATGATGTTGTGGTGATAACGGAGACCTGGCTCAAAAAAGGGCAGATTGGGTTTTAAATATTCCTGGATATAAGGTGTTCAGGAAAGATAGGGAAGGAAAGAAAGGAGGTGGGGTGGTAGTAGAGGTTAAGGAGAATGTTACAGTGCTGGAGAGAGAGGATGCCCTGGAGGGATCAAGGACAGAATCTATATGGCTAGAGTTGAGAAACAATAGAGGTGCCATTACACTACTCGGTGTATTCTATAGGCCATCAACTAGTGGGAAAGATATAGAGGAGCAAATTTGCAGGGAAATTACAGAGAGGTGCAAGAACGATAGAGTAGTGATAATGGGGGACTTCAATTATCCTAATATAGACTGGGATACTAATAGTGTAAAGGGCAGAGAGGGGGAAGAATTTCTGAAGTGTGTTCAGGAGAACTTTCTTGATCAGTACGTTTCCGGCCCAATGAGGAAGGAGGCATTGCTGGATCTGGTTCTGGGGAATGAGGTGGGTCAAGTGGAGCAAGTGTCAGTAGGGGAACATTTGGGGAACAGTGATCATAGTATCATAAGGCTTAGATTAGCTATGGAAAAGGACAGGGAGCAATCTAGAGTAAAAATACTTAATTGGAGGAAGGCAAATTTCAGTGGGTTGAGAACGGATCTGGCCAGGGTAAATTGGAATCAAAGATTGGCAGGCAAAACTGTAATCGAACAATGGGCTGCCTTTAAAGAGGATATGGTTTGGTTACAGTCGAGGTACATTCCCACGATTGGGAAAGGTAGGGTAACAAAAGCCAGAGCTCACTGGATGACGAAAGAGATAGAGAGTAAGATGAAGCATAAAAAGAGCGCATATGACAGATGTCAGGTTGAGAATACAAGTGAGAATCAGGCTGAATATAGAAAGTTCAGGGGGGGAAGTGAAAAAGAAAATATGAGGGGCAAAGAGAGAGTATGAGAATAGATTGGCTGCCAACATTAAAGGGAATTCAAAAGTCTTCTATAGGCATATAAATAGTAAACGGGTAGTAAGAAGAGGGGTGGGGTCGATTAGGGACCTAAAAGGAGACCTATGCATGGAGGCAGAGGGTATGGCTGAGGTACTAAATGAGTACTTTGCATCTGTCTTCACACCAAGGAAGAAGATGCCGCCAAAGTCATAGTGAAAGAGGAGGTAGTGGAGATACTGGATGAGATAAAAATTGATAAAGAGGAGGTACTAGAAAGGCTGTCTGTACTTAAAGTAGATAAGTCACCAGGACCAGATGGGATGCATCCTAGGATGCTGAGGGAGGCTAAGGAACTGGCCATAATATTCCAATCCTGCTTAGATACAGGGGTGGTGCCAGACGACTGGAGAATTGTAAATGTTACACCCTTGTTCAAAAAAGTTAACAGTCACTTGGACACGTATGGATTAATTAAGGAAAGCCAGCACAGATTTGTTAAAGGCAAATCGTGTTTAACTAACTTGATCGAGTTTTTTGATGAGGTAACAGAGAGGGTTGTTGAGGGCAATGGGATTAATGTGGTGTATATGGATTTCCAAAAGACGTTTGATAAAGTACCACATAATAGGCTTGCCAGCAAAGTTGAAGCCCATGGAATAAAAGGGACAGTGGCAGCATGGATATGAAATTGGCTAAGTGACAGGGAACAGAGAGTAATGGTGAATGGTTGTTTTTCGGACTGGAGGAAGGTATACAGTGGTGTTCCCCAGGGGTCGGTACCAGGACCACTGTTTTTCTTGATATATATTAATGACTTGGACTTGGGAGTACAGGGCATAATTTAAAAATTTGCAGATGACTTGGAAGTATAGTGAAAAGTGAGGAGGATAGAGATAGACTTTAAGAGACATAGACAGGCTGGTGGAATGGGCGGTCACGTGGCAGATGAAATTTAACGTAGAAAAGTGCGAAGTGATACATTTTGGTAGGAAGAACGAGGAGAGGCAATATAAACTAACTAAAGGGTACAATCCTAAAGGGGGTGCATGAACAGAGTTGTGGCAGGGCAGGTTGAGAAAGCGGTTAAAAAGCATACGGGATACTGGGCTTCATAGAGGCATAGGGGGAAAAATTCAGTTGCTTGCGCTTCCCGTTAGCGTCTTAAGAGGGCGCAAAGCAACTAGCGCCCGGGCGTGGCGATGTTTGCGCCGCTCGCGAAATTAAGTAGACATTTTGCGGCGGTGCTAAACACTACCGCCACGATCTCCTGCGCCGGCAGATCGTGACGTCAGTCGAGTGCGCAACGCCCCGGAGCGGATATTGAGTGACGCCCCCTGCCCTACCACCTGCCGCTAGCAACGACAGGTTGAGGGGAGCGTTTTGCAGTCAGGAAGGGACTGGGGGAGCGCTATTTAAAGGCGACCGCTTCCTGCCTTTTTTTGTTGGTGACATTTTTGAACCACGCATTCTGAGAGAGAGAGAGAGAGAGAGGGACTTCTGGAGAGATTCAACGCTGTGTGAAGGAGTTTTGGGTACTGAGCAGCACTTTGCAGGTTCATTTTGATTTGCCCTTCCTTGTATCGATTTAAGAAGAGACTGTGGGGGTTGCACTCGGAGCTCTTTCCCTGGTTCTCTCCATTGTTCTTTCCAGCAGATTTGATGTACAGGTCTCTCCAGGCCGAAATTCAAGGCTGCAATGAGCAGGATGTGGATGGGATGTGGATGGAAAGCAAGATCAACCCTCCCCTTTAAGAACTGGCCAGGGCCATTGTGTCTGTGTTCCATTGCTGACTGACATCACATGAGCTTCGCCAGCGCTCTGAGTTAGCCCCTTGTCCTCGACCTTTGCGCCTTAAGACAGGTGTGTAGCGCCTGATTTAGCGCTCCAATCACCTCCAGGGGCGATAAAAGTCAAGTTTGCAGTTGGAGGCGATAATTAGCGCCAGGCGCTAATCTTTGCGCCCGGCCGATAATTGCGCCCCAAACGGGGCGATACTGAATTTTTCCCCCATAGGAGTACAAAAGCAAGGAAGTTATGGTGAACCTTTATAAAACACTGCTTCGGCCTCAACTGGAGTATTGTGTCCAATTCTGGGCACCGCACTTTAGGAAGGATGTGAAGGCCTTAGAATGGGTGCAGAAAAGATTTACGAGAATGATTCCAGGGATGAAAGACTTCAGCTACGTGGATAGACAGGAGAAGCTGGGGTTGTTCTCCTTAGAGCAGAGAAGATTGAGAGGAGATTTGATAGAGGTGTTCAAAATCATGAGGGGTCTAGACAGAGTAGATCGAGAGAAACTGTTCCCATTGGCGGAAGGGTCGAGTACCAGAGGACACAGACTTAAGGTGATTGGCGGAAGAACCAAAGGCGACATGAGGAAAAACTTTTTTACGCAGCAAGTGGTTAGGATCTGGAATTCACTGCCTGAAAGGATGGTGGAGACAGATTCAATTGTGGCTTTCAAAAGGGAATTAGATAAGTATCTGAAGGGAAAAAAAAGTGGGACTAGCTTAAGTGCTCTTGCAGAGAGCCGGCACGGGCTCGACTGACCGAATGGCCTCCTTCTGTGCTGTAACCAAGTTCAGAGGGAGGTAGGTTGGAGTGGGTAAGGGGAACAGAGAAATTGAGACGGCCGATGTCACGCCGGCAGTTTGCAATAAAAAGATCTAGAGAGGTTAAGAGGCCAGAGGGAGGGGTCCGCCCTCCGCCACTTTAACAGTTTCCAGTTTCCTGGCCCCAACTGTCTCCTTTTCACTATGGACGTCCAATCCCTCTACACCTCCATCCCCACCAGGATGGCCTGAGGGCGCTCCGCTTCTTCCTTGAACAGAGGCCCAACCAGTCCCCATCCACCACCCTCCTCCGCCTGGCTGAACTTGTTCTCACATTGAACAATTTCTCCTTTGACTCCACTCACTTCCTCCAAATTAAAGGTGTTGCTATGGGAACCCGCATGGGTCCTAGCTATGCCTGCCTTTTCGTGGGATATGTGGAACATTCTTTGTTCCAGTCCTACTCAGGTCCCCTCCCTCACCTCTTTTACCGGTACATTGATCACTGTATCGGTGCCATTTCCTGCTCTTGCCCTGAACTAGAAAATTTCATTCACTTTGCTTCCAATTTCCACCCTTCCCTCACCTTCACATGGTCCATCTCCGACTCTTCCCTTCCCTTCCTCGACTTCTCTGTCTTCATCTCTGGGGATAGGTTATTGACAAACATTCACTATAAGCCCACTG
Organism: Squalus acanthias; assembly: GCA_030390025.1. Lineage (NCBI taxonomy): Eukaryota > Metazoa > Chordata > Chondrichthyes > Squaliformes > Squalidae > Squalus > Squalus acanthias. The sequence goes on from CM059450.1 coordinate 18,888,087, forward strand.
ACTCCCACAGCTATCTGGACTACACTTCCTCCCACCCCGCTTCCTGTAAGGACTCTATTCCATTCTCCCAGTTTCTCCGTCTCTGCCGCATCTGCTCTGACGATGCCACCTTCCAGCATGTCTTCCTTTTTCCTCAACCGAGGATTCCCCTCTACTGTGGTTGACACGACCCTCGACCGTGTCCGTTCCATTTCCCGCACTTCTGCTCTCACCCCTTCCCCTCCCTCCCAGAACCACGATAGGGTTCTCCTTGTCCTCACCTTTCACCCCACCAGCCTCCACATTCAACGGATCATCCTCCGCCATTTCCGCCACCTCCAGCGTGATCCCACCACCAAACACATCTTCCCCTCACCTCCCCTTTCAGCATTCCGAAGGGACCGCTCCCCTCCGCGACACCCTGGTCCACTCCTCTATCACCCCAAACAGCCCTTCCCCTTCGCCCGGCACCTTCCCGTGCAAGCGCAGGAGATGCAACACCTGCCCTTTTACCTCCTCCCTTCCCACTGTCCAGGGCCCCAAACACTCCTTCCAGGTGAAACAGCGATTTACTTGTACTTCTTGCAATTTAGTATACTGTATTCGCTGCTCACGATGTGGTCTCCTCTACATTGGGGAGACCAAACACAGATTGGGTGACCGCTTTGCGGAACACCTCCGTTCAGTCCGTAAGCGTGACCCCGAGCTTCCGGTCGCCTGTCACTTTAATTCTCCGCTCCACTCCCACACTGACCTCTCCGCCCTCGGCCTCTTTCGCTGTTCCAATGAAGCTCAATGTAAGCTGGAAGAACAGCACCTCATCTTTCGATTAGGCACTTTACAGCCTTCTGGACTCAACATAGAGTTCAACAATTTCAGATCATAACCTCTGCCCCTATTTTTTTTTCATTTTTCTCTCTCTCACATGGCAGCTGTCTTTCATTCTGCCAGTGCCATTTACACTTCATCTGGGAGTCATCTTTTGTTTCTTAACTTGTCCTATTACCATCCCCTTTTGCCTTGCACCATCATCCCTTTTGTCTCTTAATCTCTCCTGCCTTCCATCCTATCACAGACCTTCCCTTTTGTTCTTTCCTCCCCTCCCCCTTTCCCTGCTCCTACACTTGCTTAAAAATCTGTTCCATCGCCAGCTTTTTCCAGTTCTGACGAAGGGTCATCGACCTGAAACGTTAACTCTGTTTCTCTCTCCACAGATGCTGCCTGACCTGCTGAGTATTTCCAGCATTTTTTGTTTTTATTAAAGGATTATTAGCTTGTTGTCAGACCCTTAAGAATCTTTTTAGCCTTACCTTTCCAATTCCAATGGATGCCCACGGGACTCACGCTGCTCGGGAACCACATCTGTCAACCTGAGGCAGGAGTTGAGTGGCCATTGCTCCAGCTGATTAGTTAACAGCATCAAATGTAGTATAAAAGCTCCCACGTGACAGCTGATCACTTTCCTCAGACAGAAGCTGTTGCTGACTGCATTGCCAGCACAGATTTAACTTTCTACAGGCTGCAAGTCTTTCCAGCAAAGTCTCCATCCAGTGTCACCTCATTGGAAGAATTTCTCTCACCATTGACAGATTGTTTCTGTCATCTGTACTTCACCTGACATCTATTCCATCAACATGCGTGCCCTTTATACTGTCTCACCTTGGTCCTCAGAATCCGACCACGATCAGCCCCCACATGAGCAGCACCAGGCACACCAGCAGCACCAACAACAACACCAACCTTCTCCGCAATCACCTGATGCTCCACAGGACAGAGGGCATCAGCACCTGAGCACATTGCTGCCCAGGAGGCCAGGGATGGCCTCATCATGGCCAGATTTACTTAACTTTACGCTGTACACCCATATGGCTGCCACACGATGCGCCAGGTTGGCACCACCCCACACTAACTCCATAAAGCATCCCTACAATGACCAAGCCATTCCTTTTACACTCACCACCATTGCTGGAGGTACCATTAGGTCTCACCATTCACTGCAACTCACTAAGCCACTTCCAAAGGTGCACACAAATCTGTCCAAGACCAGAAAGTGTTGAAAATAAAGATTTTTATGTTTGACAGCACATTAAGGGAAACTTTACATAAACATTGGTTAAAACACCCAAGTGGCTACCCTTGTGAATCTACTTGCGTGTCATCTTTCTCTTCCTTGTGCTTCTATGAGGTGCTACCCAGTGGCTTCAGCAGAGGTAGAGGCAGCCTGCTCACTTCCCTGCTGCCAAGGAGCTGGAGAGCACCTTGCTGCACATCAGTGGGGCCATGAGGACCCACGTCTACGCTGACATCCCTCCTAGACAGGAAGTGTATGAGCCTCTGCCAGCTATTCTCCATAGATAGTCATCTATTCTCCACAGAGACTTTGTGCTCCTGTGAGTGGCGCATTAGCTGCTCCATGTAGGTGGCCATCCCATCGTATCCATGGAGGAGCCTACAGTCGCCATCACCTGCGACACGGTGCTGCTCATGTTGGAGATGGACTCCTCCATTCTCTGAACATTTGCAGACATCGTGCTCGCAAAACCTGTCAGAGCCTCCTGTGCTTCTTCTTGCACCTCCAGGATCGCCCTCTTTCTGGATGGCCCCCGAGGCTCAGAGTCTGCATGCAACTGAGCAGAGCTGGGAGCGTCCTGCGCCCTCCAGCGAGGACTCTCCACTGCTGCCCCTGTCTCCCCCATCTGCTCTTGCTCACTTGTGAGTTGTGAGACACCAGGTGACAACACTACTCTACGTCGCGTGGGACCCACCGAGGTGTGCGTATACGCGCTGGTGCTGGGTGCGCTTATGTCTGGTGACGGTGCGCCCTCAGAGGCTGGAGGCTCCTCTGAGAAGTCGTCTTCCTCTTCCTCCTGGACAGTGGGGAGGGCGGGGGGGTTCTTGATGGACCTGTGGGAGAGTAAAGAGATGAGTTAGATATGTCATATGAAGAATGGGTACAGATACCATTATGCACATGATGACCATTCAATGACTGCTGACATCAGTCCCCATATGAGTGACTGATGTATGCCATGTAGCTGCACGAGATGTAAATCTGTCACCAGGTTGCTGAGATGTCCCCCTCTCTCCATCGTTGGTGTGAGTAAGGATGTGCAGGAGTAAGGTTGGGAAGGCAGAGCGATGGGGATGTAATTTGAGGCAAGGCAGGATGAAGTTGAGTGTGGCTTTGCACTCACGTTTCCTGATCTAATGAGATCATTGAAACGTTTGCGGCACTGCACCCAGGTCCTCCTGACCACATCCCTGCTGTTGATCTCTGCAATTTCCAACCAGGCTGTTCCAGTCTCCTGCGTGCTCTGACTCCGTCCACAAGCATATGGAGGGAGTCATTGGAGAACCTGGGTGCAGCTATCTGCCTCCAATGCTGTAGTGCACTGACAGCACCATGTGAGATTAAACGGCAAATGTAATGTGGCCATGGCCCCTTTAAATATCCCGGCTGAAAACGCGTCATGGATGACGTCAGCAGATCCGCACCATTTCACTGGGCTGGGTAACGCACAGGGCGGGCTTAATAGGCCTTATTGACGTAAAGTCATTTTGTGGAGCGGGATGGAAGCAGCAACGGGCTCGCGACCCGCCATAGTGACTGCCCTCATCCAACCCGACCAGGTAGGGAAAATACCGGCCTCAATGTTACGTATTCTATTCAAAGATGCATTGATGAAAGCATGCATTTTTTGACAGAACAACACCAATGAGAACGTCGTGAATAACACGTTTAGCGAGTTGGTCACACCGCAGGTAAAGGGTGTACAGGCAGGAAGTGAATGGGTGACCACCAGGCAGAGTAAGAGGTGCAGGCAGGTAGTGCAGGGGTCCCCTGTGGCCATCCCCCTCTCAAACAGATATACCACTTTGGATGCTGTTGGGGGGGATGACTTATCAGGGGAAGGCGGCAGCAGCCAACTTCCTGGCACCATGGGTGGCTCTGCTGCACAGGCTGGGAGGAAAAAGTGTGGAAGAGCTATAGTGATAGGGGATTCAATTGTAAGGGGAATAGATAGGCGTTTCTGCGGCCGCAATCGAGACTCCAGGATGGTGTGTTGCCTCCCTGGTGCAAGGGTCAAGGACGTCTCGGAGCGGCTACAGAACACTTTGGAGGGGGAGGGCGAACAGCCAGTTGTCGTGGTGCACATAGGCATCAACGATATAGGTAAAAAACGGGATGAGGTCCTAAAAGCAGAATATAGGGAGTTAGGAGGTAAATTTAAAAAGAGGACCTCAAAGGTAGTAATCTCAGGATTGCTACCAGTGCCACGTGCTAGTCAGAGTAGAAATAGGAGGATATTTCAAATGAATACGTGGCTAGAGGAATGGTGCAAGGGGGAGGGATTCAAATTCCTTGGACATTGGAACCGGTTCTGGGGGAGGTGGGACCAGTACAAACGGGACGGTCTGCACCTGGGCAGGGCCGGGACCGATGTCCTAGGGGGAGTGTTTGCTAGTGCTGTTGGGGAGGGTTTAAACTGAAGTGGCAGGGGGTTAGGAACCTGAGCAGGGAGACAGAGGAAAGGGAAATAAGGATAAAAGCTAAAGACAGGAAGGAGAAAAACAAAAGTAGAAGGCAAAGAACTCAACGGTTTAAATCAAACATGGTCACAGTAAATAATAATTCATATAGGTCTGAGAGCGTTAAAAAAACAAGCCTGAAGGCTTTGTGTCTTAATGCAAGGAGCATTCGGAACAAGGTGAATGAATTAGCTGCGCAAATAGAGGTAAATGAATACGATTTGATTGGGATTACAGAAACATGGCTCCAGGGTGGCCAAGGCTGGGAACTCAACATCCAGGGTTATTCAATATTTAGGAAAGATAGGCAAAAAAGAAAGGGAGGTGGGGTAGCATTGCTGGTTAAAGAGGGGATTAACACAATTGAAAGGAAGGATATTAGCTCTGATGATGCGGAATCTGTATGGGTAGAACTGAGAAATAACAAGGGGCAGAAAACGTTAGTGGGAGTAGTATATAGACCTCCAAACAGTAATACGGAGGTTGGGGACGGCATTAAAAGGGAAATTAGAGAAGCATGCAGTAAGGGCACAGCAGTCATCATGGGTGACTTTAATTTACATATAGATTGGGCTAACCAAATTAGTAAAAATACTGTGGAGGAGGAATTCCTAGAATGTTTACGAGATGGTTTTCTGGAACAATATGTCGAGGAACCAACCAGAGATCAGGCCATCTTAGACTGGGTATTATGCAACGAGAAAGGATTAATTAGCAATCTTGTTGTACGAGGCCCCTTGGGTCAGAGTGATCATAATATGATAGAATTCTTCATTAGGATGGAGAGTGAAGTAGTTGAATCAGATACTAGGGTCCTGAATTTAAATAAAGGAAACTACGATGGTATGAGGCGCGAATTGGGTAGGATTGATTGGGGAATGTCACTCAAGGGGTTGACAGTGGATAGGCAATGGCAAACATTCAAAGACTGCATGGATGAACTACAGAATTTGTACATCCCAGTGTGGCATAAGAATAAAACAAAAAGGGTGACTCAACCGTGGCTAACAAGGGAAATTAGGGATAGCATAAGATCCAAGGAGAGGGCATATAAATTGGCCAGAAAAAGCGGTAGCCCTGAGGATTGGGAGCAGTTTAGGATTCAACAAAGGAGGACAAAGGGATTAATTAAGAAGGGGAAAATAGAATATGAAAGTAAGCTTGCTGGGAACATAAAAACTGACTGTAAGAGCTTTTATAGATATGTGAAGAGAAAAAGATTAGTGAAATCAAGTGTAGGTCCCTTGCAGTCAGAAGCAGGGGAAGTTATAATGGGGAACAAAGAAATGGCAGCCCAATTAAATGCATATTTTGGTTCTGTCTTCACAAAGGAGGACACAAATAACCTCCCAGAGATGTTGGAGAACATAGGATCTGATGAAAGGGAGGAACTGAAAGAAATCAGTATTTGCAGGGAAATGGTGTTAGGGAAATTGACGGTATTGAAGGCCAATAAATCCCCAGGGCCTGATAATCTACATCCTAGGGTACTTAAGGAAGTGACCCTAGAAATAGTAGATGCATTGCTGATCATCTTCCAACATTCGATGGAATCTGGAACTGTACCCATGGATTGGAGGGTAGCTAATGTTACCCCACTATTCAAAAAGGGTGGTAGAGAGAAAGCGGGGAATTACAGACCGGTAAGCCTGACATCGGTAGTGGGGAAAATGCTAGAGTCCATTATAAAGGATGTAATAGCTGAGCATTTGAAAAACAGTGACAGGATCGGACAAAGTCAACATGGATTTACAAAAGGTAAGTCGTGCTTGACTAATCTACTGGAATTTTTTGAGGATGTAACTGGGAAAATAGATAAAGGGAGAACCAGTAGATGTGGTGTATTTGGACTTTCAAAAGGCTTTCGATAAGGTCCCGCATAAGAGATTAGCGGGTAAAGTTAAGGCACATGGGATTGGGGGCAAGGTATTGACTTAGATAGAGAACTGGTTGGCGGACAGAAAGCAGAGAGTAGGAATTAATGGGTCTTTTTCCGAGTGGCAAGCAGTGACTAGTGGGGTACCGCAGGGATCGGTCCTTGGACCCCAGCTATTCACAATATACATTAATGATCTAGATAAGGGAATTAAATGTAATATCTCCAAGTTTGCAGATGACAGAAAGCTGGGTGGGAGTGTGTGCAGTGAGGAGGATAGCGAGAAACTCCAGGATGATCTGGACAGGTTGGGTGAGTGGGCAGAAGCGTGGCAGATGCAATATAACGTGGATAAGTGCGAGGTTATCCACTTTGGTGTCAAAAACAGAAAGGCAGACTATTATCTGAATGACAATAGATTGGGAGAAGGGGAAGTGCAACGAGACCTGGGTGTCCTTGTGCACCAGTCGCTGAAAGTAAGCATGCAGGTGCAGCAGGCGGTGAAGAAGGCAAATGGTATGTTGGCCTTCATAGCGAAAGGGTTTGAGTATAGGAACAGGGATGTCCTGCTGCAGTTGTACAGGGCCTTGGTGAGACCACACCTTGAGTACTGTGTGCAGTTTTGGTCGCCTTATCTGAGGAAGGATGTTCTTGCCATGGAAGGAGTTCAGCGAAGATTCACAAGGCTGATACCTGGGATGGCAGGAATGACATATGAGGAGAGATTGGGTCGATTGGGCTTATACTCGCTGGAGTATAGAAGAATGAGAGGGGAAATGAAAAGAATCAACATTTTTAATTCTATTGCTGCAATGAAAATAGTGCTTGAAAGAAAAACTTTAATCATGGCAAAAAGGTAGCTGGGGTTTCATGACAAATGGCTGTAGTGTCACTAGGCGAGGGAGAAGATCCAATGACGCCTGCTTGAAAGTGCATGTGTGGGGGAAGCTGGGTGAGGACATTATCAAGCACGGGGGCGGGGGGGGGGAATATGAAATCAGGGTGTGGTGGTGAAGTAAAACTGGGAATCATCAGCATCGGAACTTGTCCCGTGCTTACAGGTAATGTTGCTGAGTGGCAGTGTATGGATAAGGAACAGGAGACAGCCAAGGTGGGAGATTTGCAGCACACCAGAGGTGACCAGGTTGGTGCAGGCGAAGCCATTGCTGGTGTGCTGGTTATGGTTAGAACGGGCAGGAATAGAACCATTTGAGGGTAGTGCCCTGGAAGAGAGGAGGTGGAGGAGCAGGGTGGTGTACTTAACCATATTGAAGGCTGTGGAGAAATTGAGGTGGGATAACACACCATGGCTGCAGTCACACAGCATTTCATTGGTGACTTTAACCAGGGCATTCTCAGTATGGCTGGGGTGGAGCAGAAACTGTACGGAAGAAATACATACAGAAACTGGTAACGACGTGGGTATGGAGTTGAGTGGAGATGGTGCTGAAGCAAAAGAATCATAGAATGGTTACAGCACAGAAGGAGGCCATTCGGCCCGTCCCGGCTCTCTGCAAACGCACTTCAGCTAGTCCCACTCCACCGCCCTTTCCCCGTAGCCCTGCAATTTATTTTCCTTCAGGTACTTTTGAAAGCCACGATTGAATCTGCCTCCACCACCCTCTCAGGCAGTGCATTCCAGATCCTAACCACTCGCTGCGTAAAAAAGTTTTTCCTCATGTCGCCTTTGGTTCTTCTGCCAATCACCTTAAATCTGTGTCCTCTGGTTCTCAACCCTTCCGCCAATGTGAACAGTTTCTCTCTATCTACTCTGTCTAGACCCCCCATTATTTTGAACACCTCCATCAAATCTCCTCTCAACCTTCTATGCTTTAAAAGAACTTGCATTTATATAGCACTATTCATGACCTCAAGACAGCCCAAAGTGCTTTATAGTCAATGAAGTACTTTTGGAAGTGTAGTCACTTGTAATGTAGGAAAGCAGCAGCCAATTTGCGCACAGCAAGGTCCCACAAACAGCAATGTGTTAATGACCAGATAATCTGTTTTAGTGGTGTTGGTTGAGGGATGAATATTGGTCAGGACACCGGGGATAACTCCCCTGCTCTTATTTAAAATAGTGCCACTGAATCTTTTACGTCCACCTGAGAGAGCAGACGGGGACTCGGTTTAATGTCTCATCTGAAAGACGGCACCTCCGACAGTGCAGCACTCCCTCAGTACTGCACTGGAGAGTCAGCCTAGATTTTTGTGCTCAAGTCTTTGGAGGGGGACTTGAACCCACAACCTTCTGACTCAGAGGCAAGAGTGCTACCCACTGAACCACAGCTGACACACAAAAGAAAGGAAAGGTTGGGAAAGGACAGTAGGTGGACGGGGGCATTTCAGGAGAGAGATCCTGGCCGCAGTTTTAAAAGGATTACATTACATAGGATATACGGCACAGAAAGAGGCCATTCGGCCCAACCAGTCTATGCCAGCGTTTATGCTCCACTCGAGCCTCCTCCCGTCTTTCCTCATCTAAATCTATCAGCATAACCCTCTATTCCCTTTTCCCTCATATGCTTGTCCAGCCTCCCCTTAAATGCGCCTATACTATTCGCTTCAACCACTCCCTGTGGTAGCGAGTTCCACATTCTCACTACTCTTTGGGTGAAGAAGTTTCTTCTGAATTCCCTATTGGATTTCTTGGTGACTATCTTATATTGATGGCCTCTAGTTATGCTCTTCCCCACAAATGAAAACATTCTCTCTGTCTCCACTCTATCAAAACCTTTCATAAATGGGGAGGGGTAAACAGTGCTGAGTGGTGGGAGCAGTTGAGAATTGGACCCAGGAGAGAGATAGTTGAGTGTTTGGGACGGTCGAAGTATTGGAGGTGTAGTCACTTGTAATGCAGGAAAGCGGCAGCCAATTTGCACACAGCAAGTTCCGACAAACAGTAATCTGATAATCACCAAATAATCTGTTTTACTTGTGTTGGTCAGGACATCGGGGAAGAACGCCCCTGCTCTTATTTAAAATAGTGCCACTGAATCTTTTACGTCCACCTGAGAGAGCAGACGAGGCCTCGGTTTAATGTCTCGTCTGAAAGACGGCACCTCCGACAGCGCAGCACTCCCTCAGCACTGCACTGGGAACGTCAGACCTAGATTTTTGTGCTCAAGTCTCTGGAGTGGGACTACAGTTGAAGAAACTGTTTTTTAAAAAAAATATCTTCAGGAATCCAAGCTTTTTTTTTAATCTTGGCCCTTGAACCCTTGGCCTGGGCTCTTTGAACTGTGCGGGTGTATTTTGGAGAGTTGTACGTAAAACAAATAGTGCGCACTGAAAATAGGCGCCAATTAACTTGTTAAATGTAAGATTTTGGAAGTGCGGGGGAAGCAGTTGAGACGATAGTAAATGCTTTGGGTAATAAGGTGAGGAAAGTCTCAGGCTGTGCTTTGCTGAGTCATCGCAATATCGGCTTTAACCGGCACAGGGAATAATTACAGCGTTTTAAATTCTTACCCCACGGTGTATCTGCGATCGTTGGTCATTTATATCGTGTTTCCGAGACCCAGCGGCACTCTCGGGAAAAGGAGCTTTCGCCCATTTCCGACTTCAATGGCAGGGATGAGGAGGCCGCGGCGGCGGCGTTGCCGTGGTAACCAAGCGGTGCCCTGCCGCCATTGCTGGGGCCTGTCGGCAGATTGAAGCCCAGAGGCCGGGCCAGAGAAAGACTTGAGGTGAAAGCCAGGGGGGGGAAAAAGAAAGAAGGGAGGTAAGAAAAACAGAAATAATTGCCAAAAAAAGGAAAAAATCCTAAACTCCATCACCATGAGTGGATTAAAAAGCCTAAACTCCATCACCATGAGTGGATAAATCCTAAACTCCATCACCATGAGTGGATAAAAACCCTAAACTCCATCACCATGAGTGGATAAATCCTAAACTCCATCACCATGAGTGGATAAAAACCCTAAACTCCATCACCATGAGTGGATAAAAACCCTAAACTCCATCACCATGAGTGGATAAAAATCCTAAACTCCATCACCATGAGTGGATAAAAACCCTAAACTCCATCACCATGAGTGGATAAAAACCCTAAACTCCATCACCATGAGTGGATAAAAAGCCTAAACTCCATCACCATGAGTGGATAAAAACCCTAAACTCCATCACCATGAGTGGATATAAATCCCTAAACTCCATCACACTTGCATAATCTTAATTTTTTCCATATGGCAGGAAGGTATATAGAATCATAGAATGATACAGCACAGAAGGAGGCCATTCGGCCCATCATGCCTGTGCCGGCTCTTTGGTAGAGCTATTCAATAATGCAGTTCCCCTGCTCTTCCTCCAAAGCCCTGTAGATTTTTTTCCCTTCAAGTATTTATCCAATTCCCTGTCGAAAGTTACTATTGAATCTGCTTCCACCGCCCTTTCAGGCAGCGCGTTCCAGATCACAACAACTCGCGTAAAAAAAAAAAAAGTTTCCTTGTGCCGCCTCTGGTTCTTTTGCCAATCGTCACCAGAAAATGTTGGTTGGTGAAAGGTGGATTTTAAATGTATTTCCATTTTGGAGATTGTGTGAAGAAGCCCTTATTTCACTGTTTGTACAAATAAAGCCATGTTGCACAGAAAATTAACCGAGGGGCAGTTCGTATAATCCCAGGTGCACAGCGCACTCTTGAAACTATTTGTGTTCAACCCTTTGGGTGTTATGACCCCTTCCTCCACATACAGGCCTTCTCTTGCAAATAAAAATAATATTTCTTTCTATAGAGTCCCTTATCGCTTTGCCAAAGTACGTCACACAATTAATTACATTTGCATATAGTGACTTGTTACGTAGGTAAGCATGGAATCGACTCTGCCACAAACGGATGATTGACCAGTTAAACAAAAGCAAGATACTGGAAATCTGTCATAAGAACAGAAAAATCCTGGAAAACACTCAGCAGGTCAGACAACGTGTGTGGAGAGAGAAACAGAGTTAATATTTCAGGTCGATGCCCTTTCATTCAAACTGATCAGAAAAAGGCCAGTTCATCTTCTTTTAGTGGTAGTAATGTGGGCCAGGCAATCAGGAGAACTTAATACAAAAGCAAAATGCTGCGGATGCTGGAAATCTGAAATATAATAACAGAAAATGCTGGAAATACCTCGGCAGGTGAGCCAGCATCTGTGGAGAGAGAGAAACAGAGTTAACGTTTCAGGTCGATGACCTTCCGTCAGAACTGGAAAATGTTACAGCTGTAACAGGTTTTAAGCAAGTGCAGAGGCCGAGAAAGGGGGGATTGGAGGAAAGAACAAAAGGGAAGGCCTGTGATGTGATAGGGTGGAAGGCAGGAGAGATTAAATGGCAAAAGGGGGTGGTAATGGGACAAATAAAGAAACAAAAGAGGAGCTGTAAATGGCAATAGCAGAACCATTACCAGCACCCGCTGGCCGAAAAAATGGGAGCAGTGGTTATGATCTGAAATTGTTGAGCTCGTTGTTGAGTCCGGAAGGCTGTAAAGTGCTTAATCGAAAGATGAGGTGCTGTTCCTCGAGCTTCCGTTGAGCTTCATTGGAACAGTGTAGGAGGCCGAGGACAGCGAGGGAGTGGGACGGAGAACTTGCTGCCTTTCTTCCCTACCGTGGGATTTTTAACATCCAGCTGAAGATGTAATTAGTTCACTCTGTTATCGAGAGGACAGCAAAGCCAACAGTGCAGCAGTCAGTACTGCACTGGTATTTCAGCCTAGGTTATGTCATCATGGGAACAGCACCACCTCCAAGTTCCCCTCCAAGTCACACACCATCCTGACTTAGAAGTATATCGCCGATCCTTCATCGTGGCTGGGTCAAAATCCTGGAACTCCCTCCCGAACAGCACTGTGGGAGAACCTTCACCACACGGACTGCAGCGGTTCAAGAAGACAGCTCGCCACCACCTTCTCAAGGGCAATTAGGGATGGGCAATAAATGCTGGCCTTGCCAGTGACGCCCACATCCCGTAAACGAATTTTTTTAAAAGTCATGGTTTGGGACTTGAACCCACAACCTAATGGCTATGAGGTGAAAGGGAGTGCTACCAACTGAGCCAAGCTGAAGCTCTTGGAGTCCTGATTCAAACCTGGTCTCGGCAGAGGCCCTGGGGTAGTCAGCCATCTATTCTGACGTGATCTTGTTTGTGGAGCCAGGAAATGATGCATTGCCCAGGGAGACCTAAAAGCGAACATTTTTAAAATGAAATAAACTCGTAACTCATCTTTAAAAAGACCTGTTGTCTGCTGCATGTAACTGCAGTGATGGACAAAAGAAATACTTAAAAAGATAGGAACAGGAGTAGGCCATTCAGCCCCTCAAGCCTCTTCCACCATTCAGTTAACTCCATTTATCCACCTTTGATCCATATCCCTTGATACTCTTACCGAACGAAAATCTTAGTATTGAAAATTTCAATTGACCCTGCATTCACAGCCTATTTGGGTGGAAATAGCTCCTTTTGTATCTACCCTATAAAATCCCTCTTTAGTTTTAAATACCTTGATTGGATCACACCTCAACTGTGTAAACTCAAGGGAATGCAAACCAAGTTTATGCAACCTGTCCTCATAATTTAATCGTTTAAGCCCTGGTATCATTCTGGTGACTGTGCGCTCTATCCCCTGTAGGCCAATGTAACTTTCCTGAGGTTCAGTGCCCAAAACCGAACGCAGTACTCCAGATAGCCTCCCTGGTGCCAGGGTCAAGGATGTCACTGAGCGGCTGCAGGATATTCTGAGGTGGGGGTGGGGAGGGTGAACATCCAGAGGTCGTGGTCCATATCGGTACCAATGACGTAGGTAGAAAGAGGGATGAGGTCCTGCAGGCAGATTTTAGGGAGTTAGGAAAGAGATTAATAAGCAGGATCCTCAAAGGTAGTAATCTCCGGATTACTCCCAGTGCCACGCGCCAGTGAGTACAGAAATAGGAGGATAGAGCAGATGAATGCGTGGCTGGAGAGATGGCGCAGGATTTAGATTCCTGAGACATTGGGACTGATTCTGGGGGAGGTGGGACCTATACAAGCCGGACGAGTTGCACCTCAACAGGGCTGGGACCAATATTCTCGCCGGGGGCGGGGGGTTTGCTAATGCTGTTGGAGAGGGTTTAAACTAGCTTGGCAGGGGGATGGGAACCTGTGCATAGATTCAGAAGGGAGAGAAGCAAAGCTGGAAATGGAAGGCAGTAAATTAGTAAATGAGTTTGGAAGGCAGAGGAAACAAATGCTAGAAAATAGACAACAAAGGGGTTTGGCAGTGCTAAATGGTATATGCTTGAATGTAAGGAATCTAGGGGTAAAAATTCACCGGGACGCTAACTTTAGCGCCCTGAAATAGTTAGCGCCCCCCACGGCCGATTTTCCCAGGTAGCGCCCCGAGAGGGAGATGGGGCACTACTGGAAGCGCCCCGCGTCCCTCTTGGGGCGCTGCGAGCCAATATCGCGGCGCGACGTGCTGCAGCGCCACGTCGCGCCGCGGTACTGCAGGCTTTCCTCCCCTTATTAAAGGGGAGGGGCCTGGCGCAGCGCATCCCAGCGCCCAGCTGGGCCACCAGGGATCGGGAGTGCCGGCAAACGAGCCCGGCACTCTTTGAGTGAGTGCCGGGCTCACGGAGAGCAGCTGGCACCCTGCGGGGGGGCTTCACGGGGGCCGGGGACAGCAACGGGGGGCAGGTGCTGGCAGGTGGCCAGCAACAAAAATGGCTGCCCGCCACCTCCCCTTTAACTAGCGCCGCCCCGGCCGCAGGTAGGCCCCCCTGACCCCGGCGGACATAGTCGGGGGGCGCCACCCAATATTACAGCCGGGGCGTGAGCGGGGCGCTGTGCACGGCGATGCCGTCATCGCCGGCGGCGTGGCGCAGCGCTGCGTGGCGCTAACAGTTAGCGCCGCCGCTAACCTCCTGCTGAATTTCGTGGGAGGTGTTAGTGGCGCCGCGCCCAGGCACTAGTTGATTTGCGCCACATTAGCGCCCTCTGGGCGCTAACGGGAGGCGCAAATCAACCGAATTTAGCTCCCCTAGTGAATAAGGCAGATGAGCTGAGGGCACAGATAGACACGTGGGAGTATGATATTATAGCTATTACTGAAACATGGCTGAAAGAAGGGCAGGAATGGCAGCTCAACATTCCTGGTTACAGGGTTTTCAGACGAGATAGAGAGGGGGATAAAAAAGGAGGAGGGGGTCGCAATATTGGTTAAAGAAACAATTACAGCTGTGAGGAGGGATGATATGTTAGAAGGATCATCAAATGAGGCCATATGGGTTGAACTGAAGAACAAAAAAGGGGCGATTACACTGCTGGGAGTGTACTCTAGACCCCCAAACAGTCAGAGGGAGATAGAAGAGCAAATTTGTAGGCACATTTCTGAGAAGTGCAAAAACAATAGGGCAGTAATAGTAGGGGATTTCAACTACCCTAATATTAACTGGGTTAGAATCTGTGTAAAAGATATAGCGGGCGCAAAATTCTTAAAATGCATTCAGGAGAACTTTTTTAGCCAGTATGTAGCAAGCCCAACAAAAGAGGGGGCTTCTGGACTTAGTTTTAGGGAATGAAGCTGGGCAGGTGGAAGGGGTATCAGTGGGAGAGCATTTTGGTGGTAGTGATCATAATTCAGTTAGATTTAGTGTAGTTATGGAAAAGGACAAAGATAGATCAGGAGTAAAAGTTCTCGATTGGGGAAAGGCCAATTTTACTAAGCTGAGATATGATTTAGCAAAAGTAGACTGGAAACAGCTACTTGAAGGTAAATCAGTGTCAGAGCAATGGGAGGCATTCAAAGATGAGATAGTGAGGGTTCAGAGCAAATATGTTCCCACAAAGAAAAAGGGTGGGACTCCCAAATCTAAAGCCCCCAGATGTCAAGCGGCATATAGGGTAGGATAAGGCAAAAAGGGGAAGCTTATGTCAGATACCGAGAGCTAAATACGGCAGAAAGCCTAGAGGAGTATAGAAAGTGCAGGGGTGAAATTAAAAGGAAGTTAGGAAAGCAAACAGAGGGCATTAAAAAATATTGGCAAGTAAAATCAAGGAAAACCCAAAGATGTTTTATAAAACATCTACAGCTGTCTAGGCCCTAAGCTCTGGAATTCCCTCTGTAAACCTCTCTGTCTCTCTGTCGCGAACAGTGTGGTTCAGCTTCAGACAGATGTTAGGGAGAGAGATGGAGTTAGTGGCTAGGGAATGGAGTTTGTGGCTGGGACCGAAAACAATGGCTTCGGTCTTCCCAATATTTAATTGGAGAAAATTTCTGCTCATCCAGAACTGGATGTCGGACAAGCAGTCTGACAATTTAGAGACCGTGGAGGGGTCGAGAGAAGTGGTGGTGAGGTAGAGCTGGGTGTCGTCAGCGTACTTGTGGAAAATGACGCTGTGTTTTCGGATGATGTCGCCAATGGGCAGCATGTAGATGAGAAATAGGAGGGGGCCAAGGATAGATCATTGGGGGACACCAGAGGTAACGATGCGGGAGTGGGAAGAGAAGCCGTTGCAGGTGAATCTCTGGCTACGATTAGATAGCTAAGAATGAAACCAGGCGAGTGCAGTCCCACCCAGCTGGACGACGGTGGAGAGGCGTTGGAGAAGGATGGAGTGGTCAACCGTGTCAAAGGCTGCAGACAAGTCAAGAAGGACGAGGAGGGATAGTTTATCTTTGTCACGGTCACAAAGGATGTCATTTGTGACTTTGATGAGAGCCGTTTCGGTACTGTGGCAGGGGCAGAAACCTGATTGGAGGGATTCAAACATGGAGTTGCGGGAAAGATGGCACTGGATTTGGGAGGCGACAACACGTTCAAGGACTTTGTAGAGGAAAGTGAGGTTGGAGATGGGGCGGTAGTTTGCAAGGACAGAGGGGTCAGGGTTGTTTTTTTTGAGGAGAGGGGTGATGACGGCAGATTTGAGGGAGAGGGGGACAGTACTGAGGAGAGAGAACTGTTAACAATGTCAGCTAACATGGGAGCCGGAAAAGGAAGTTGGGTGGTCAGCAGTTTGGTGGAAATAGGGTCGAGGGAGCAGGAAGTGGGTCTCATGGACAAGATGAGCGTGGAGAGGTCATGAGGAGAGATCGGAGAAAAACTGGAGAAAGATGTGAGTTCAGGGCTAGGGCAGGGGGGAACCTGAGAGGAAGTTTGGCCTGGTGGGCTAGGGGAAGGAAGGGAAGTGGCAGAGGCAGCTGAACGGATGGTCTCAATCTTAGAGACAAAGAAGTCCATGAGCTCCTCACACTTGTTGTTGGAGGTGAGGGTGGAGGAGACAGGGAAGAGTGGTTTAATAAGACGGTTAGCAGTGGAGAATAGAAGCCGGGGCTTATCTTTGCATTCCAGAATGATTCTGGAATAATGAACAATTTTGGCAGACGAGAGCTTTATGTGGTCCAGCCAGATCTGGCGGTGAATGGCTAAACCAGTTGTCCGCCATATCCGTTTGAGTCTGCGTCCCTTGGACTTATTTCAAAAGTTTTTGTATGCAAATCATACAAAACCACCGTGGCTCAGTGGGTAGCACCCTTGTCTCTGAGTCAGAAGGTTGTGAGTTCATGTCGCACTCCAGAGACTTGAGTACAAAAATCTAGGCTGACACTCCAGTGCAGTAGTGAGGGAGTGCTGCACTGTCGGAGGTGCTGTCTTTCGGATGAGACATTAAACAGAGACCCTCTGCCCTCTGAGGTGGATGTAAAAGATCCTATGGCCACTATTTCGAAGAAGAGCAGGGGAAGTGTCCTGGCCAATATTTATCCCTCAATCAACATCACTAAAACAATCTGGTCATTGCCACATTGCTGTTTGTGGGAGCTTGCTGTTTTCAAATTGGCTGCTGCGTTTCCCACATTACAACAGTGACTACACTTCAAAAAGTACTTCATTGGCTGTAAAGCGCTTTGGGATGTCCGGTGGTCATGAAAGGCGCTATATAAATGCAAGTTTTTCTTCTTTATATTTTTTTAACATGTTTTTTCAATTTTTTTTGCCACAAATTGGACTGTTATCCCAGTGAGGCCGACCAGTTTGCAGCATTTCTGATCTAAGGGGTAATGGAACTTTACTTGGACTCGATTCCCAAGCGCTCAGCACCCCCTGCTGCTCATTGCTTTTAGTGCAAGAGTAGAGATCGTTGGGCCTATTTTGATTGATCAATAAGAGTGACATTGAGGCACCAGTGTCACCTAACAAGAATCAGCACAATTGCCCCTTTAAGGGCACCACTAATATAACATACATATGGTCTAATCAAACTAACATGCTTTAATAAAGCAGCAAAAGAAGAAACTGAAACGTATCCAATTAAATGGCAATATTATTATCGGTGTCACGCCATACCCTGTGCTGCCAATGATCGCGGAAGGCTTCAAGCGTACCGGTAGAGACTGTGTGCTCCACCTCCGAGGCCACCTGGGCAAGGACAGTACCGCAGAAGAGAAGAGGAAGCCAGAGTAACCCCTCCCATGGGCCGCACCCACCCTGGACCTGCAAGTCGCCATCTTGGCTAGGGCCCAGCAGCAGAACCACAAGAAGGTCCTCCGACTTACGGTCCACACCAGGCCAAAGATCAGGAGCGTATGGCTGAAGTGCAGCCAGAAGTTGAGGAGCAGCCCCTTCAGACAGCTGTACAGGGACCTGCAACCTCTCGCACACATGTACACGTGAAATGTGGATTCTTCCTGGCCACAAAAATCAGGTACTTAAAAATTCAGAGAGTGCTGGGCGCTGAGGCTAATCCCAACTATTTGCTCAAATCTGCAGAAATGTGTGATATATGGAGGCCCCAATTGAAGGTGGAGTAAGCTTTCTTTTAAGTTATACAGGGCTGCCTTTTAAAAAAAATAAATGACTACTTGCGGCTAATGCCAATATTGAGTCTCATTCTGCAGTATTCCTTCAAACACCTGATACGGTCTACTCTTAATTCAAAGCCACATTATTCAAAATATCCGATTACTTAATTAATTTGTACTGAGGGAGTGCTGCACTGTCAGAGGTGCCGACTTTCGGATGTGACGTTAAACCGAGGCCGTAAAAGATCCCATGGCAGTCTTTCGAAGAAGAACAGGAGAGTTATCCCCGGTGTCCTGGCCAATATTTATCCTTCAACCAACATCACTAAAACAGATTATCTTGCCATTGTCACAATGCTGTTTGTGGGAGCTTGCTGTGTGCAAATTGGCTGCCATGTTTCCCACATTTCAACAGTGACTACACTTCAAACAGTACTTCATTTGGCTGTAAAGCACTTTGCGACGTCCGGTGGTCGCGAAAGGCGCTATATAACTGCAAGTCTTTTAAAAAATCTTTTTAACATTATGTTTCTAGTTTGAGGTTACTTATAGTGGACGTTTGTCGATAGCCTATCCCCAGAAATGGAGACAGGGAAGAGTTGGAGATGGACCTTCCCTCACCTTCACATGGCCCATCTCCGACTCTTTCCTTCCCTTCCTCGACTTCTCTTCTCCATTTCTGGGGTTAGGCTATCGACGAACATCCATTATAAGCCCACTGACTCCCACAGCTACCTGGACTACACTTCCTCCCACCCCGCTTCCTGTAAGGACTCTATTCCATTCTCCCAGTTTTTCCATCTCCGTCGCATCTGCTCTGACGATGCCACCTTCCATACCAGTGCTTCTGATCTGTCTTCCTTTTTCCTCAACCGAGGATTCCCCTCTACTGTGGTTGACATGGCCCTCGACCGTGTCCGTTCCATTTCCCGCACTTCTGCTGTCACCCCTTCCCCTCCCTCCCAGAACCACGATAGGGTTCCCCTTGTCCTCACCTTTCACCCCACCAACCTCCACATTCAACGGATCATTTTCCGCCACCTCCAAACACATCTTTCCTTCCCCTCCCCTTTCAGTATTCCCTCCGCGACACCCTGGTTCACTCCTCAATGACCCCCAACACCCCCTCCTCTTCCTGTGCAAACACAGGAGATGCAACACCTGTCCTTTTACCTCCTCCCTTCCCACTGTCCAGGGCCGCAAACACTCCTTGCAGGTGAAACAGCGATTTACTTGTACTTCTTGCAATTTAGTATACTGTATTCGCTGCTCACGATGCGGTCTCCTCTATATTGGGGAGACTAAACGCAGATTGGGTGACCGCTTTGCGAAACACCTCCATTCAGTCCGTAAGCGTGACCCCGAACTTCCGGTCGCCTGTCACTTTAATTCTCTGCTCCACTCCCACTCTGACCTCTCCGCCCTCGGCCTCTTACGCTGTTCCAACGAACCTCAACGTAAGCTCGAGGAACAGCACCTCATCTTTCGATTAGGCACTTTACAGCCCTCTGGACTCAACATCGAGTTCAACAATTTCAGACCATAACCTCTGCCCCTATTTTTTCACATGGCAGCTGTTGATGATTCTGCCATTTCTAGTTACACCTCATCTAGACTCACCTTTTGTTTCTTTACTTATATAAATGCAAGTCTTTCTTTCTTTTACTTGTCCCATTACCATCTCCTTTTGCCTTGCACCATCATCCCTTTTGTCTTTTAATCTCTCCTGCCTTCCAACCTATCACAGACCTTCCCTTTTGTTCTTCCCTGCCCTCCCCCATTTCCCTGCCCCGACACTTGCTTAAAAATCTGTTACATCTCTAACTTTTTCCAGTTCTGATGAAAGGTCATCGACCTGAAACGTTAACTCTGTTTCTCTCTCCACAGATGCTGCCTGATCCTGCTGAATATTTCCAGCATTTTCTGTTTTTATTATCAGATAACTCAATTTGTTTCAGTGTGACAAAAAGCTTCAAATGATCAGGAGCAGCCTATAATGGGGTTGCAATAGGACACCAATTCTGATGGACTACATCTCCCAGAGTGCTTTACAAACCCAGCAGCTATTCAGTACTAGCACTTTCCATTGGTTAAGGAGGATGATGGTTCCCCTCCAGTAAGAGAGCACATTATTAAGGAGATGGCCCTTCGTAAGATGGCAGTATTGTATGCAATGAGTTCCTGAGTTTAAACATTGCACAGTGCCAGAGCAGATGGGGGAAAAGATTGTGAGTTGTTTTTAAAAAGTGCACTGAATGAATTAAAAATAAGAAAGTTTTGTGTAGCTTAAGAACAAAAGAGGTGAGCTGCCAGTTAGCTGAATGATGGTTACGAATCTTGTCCCTCACAATGAATGACTATTTAAAGTTGATGTTCCCTCACCCACAGATTGTGTTTGCAATGCTTTCACTGCTTGTTTTTAAGTTAGTTTGTTTGGTTGTTTCTAGCTTAGTACTTTGGAAGTAAACAGCGAGACATTGTTGCCAAGACAATATACGGTCAGAGTGAGAGATAGTGGGTCTCGAGGGTGTTATCATTGTTGCTAAATGTTTGTGTCAGATGTCCTACATTGTGAGTAGTGTAGTTATGGTTGAATTCTAATGTCCTAGACAAGGCAGTCATCTCGCAACAATGTTATCAGATGCTGCACCATTTAGTAATCTATTCTGCAGTCCTCTTATTTGCTCTGTTCAATGGTTAACAGGTAAAGCAAGTGATTGCTGCAACAAATGTCTTATTTGCTCAGACCCCCCCCCCCCCCCTCAATAATTTTCACTGTTTCCAGGACTTTTTATGCAAAATTGCGATACTTGGCCAGAAACTCATGTTACACACTGTAGAAAATCATAGAATTTGTTGTGGAATCATCTGCTGTTAATTGATAATTATAACTGGAATACTTTCTCAATAGCAAATTAATTTAGAATCATAGAATGGTTACAGCACAGAAAGAGGCCATTCGGCCCGTCGAGCCCGTGCCGGATAATGTCTGGTAATTCTGGGCCTATACTCATTGGAATTTAGAAGAATGAGAGGTGATCTTATTGAAACATATAAGATACTGAGGGGGCTCGACAAGGTAGATGCAGAGAGGATGTTTCCCCTCGTGGGGAAATCTAGAACTCGGGGGGGCATCGTTTCAGAACAAAGGGTCGCCCTTTTAGAACTGAGATGAGGAGGAATTTCTTCTCTGAGGGTCGTAAATCTGTGGAATTCTCTGCCCCAGAGAGCTGTGGAGGCTGGGTCATTAAATACGTTTAAGGTGGAGATAGACAGATTTTTGCAAGATAAGGGAGTGAAGGGTTATGGGGAGCGGGCAGGGAAGTGGCTTTGAGCCCAAGATCAGCCATGATCTTATTGAATGGTGGAGCAGGCTCGAGGGGCCAAGTGGCCTATTCCTACTCCTATTTCTTATGTTGTATAACATGATTATTTGGAAAAAAAAAAGGATTGTAACTTTTGAAATGAGTGGAGCTGTGTTTCACTTGGAAAAATTGGAATAAAGTTGATGAGTTTGACTCTGGCAAAAGTGAGGCTTTTGTTTTAACCGCAGTCCTCTGGCAGTTTGAGCCTAAACAGTGAGCGTTGACAGACTAGCTGCACAGCAGTTGAGGCTGAACCTGTGCTCGCCCCAATCTCTACACACAGCAACTCGCAGTCTCCATCAGTTGGGGGAGGGTCGGTCTCAGCTGTGCTGTCGGAGGCCACGTGGAGAGTGGGTAAAACCAGAGGAGACAGTCAACAGCAGGTTCCATTTATACAGCGTCTTTAATGTTTAAAAAAAGAACTGCCCCAAGTGGCTTCACAGATTAAGCATATGGAAGATGGAGGCCAAGCCTGGAAAGGAGATATTAAAAGGGTTGACCAAACATTTGGTACATTTACACCTCTCCTAGACCCATCTTTTGTTTCTTTACTTGTCCTATTACCATCTCATTTTGCTTTGTGCAATCATACCTTTTGTCATTTAATCTCTCCTGCCTTCCACCCTATCACAGACCTTCCCTTTTGTTCTTTTCCTTTCCCCCCCTCCCCCCTCCCCTGTCTCTACACTTGTGTAAAACCTGCTACATCTCTAACTTCTTCCAGTGCTGCTGAAAGGTCATCGACCTGAAACGTTAACTCTGTGTCTCTCTCCACAGATGCTGCCTGACCTGAGTATTTCCAGCATTTTCTGTTCACATTTCAGATTTCCAGTATCCGCAGTATTTTGCCTTTTGTATTTGGTAGAAGAGACTGGTTTGGAGGAAATTTTTAAAGGAGAGAAGAGGAGTTCCTCCCTCCTCACCCCATTTCCATGCAGGAAGACATGGTCTCTGTCCACCTACACTATGAATCAAAGCAATACAAAACAGCAACAATAAGCAGTCGGGGAAAGGTTAAGCAATATTTACTGTTTGAGGGTAATTTTATCCTAACCCGCCCGGGCTGACAGGATTGGGTGGGACGCCGGTTTTACACCCCGCCCAATATTGCTGTCCGCTGACTTCACTGGAGAGTAAAGTAACGACGGGTGTAAAACCAGTGTTGCGCTCAATCCCGTTAGTTTCCCAATGGGCGGGTTAGGATAAAGTTACCCTCTTTATCTCTGATTCTTTCTAAATGTCCTCTCTCAAAAAAGAAAGACTTGCATTTACATAATGCCATTCATGACCTCGGGACGTCCCAAAGCACTTTACAGCCAATGAAGTGCTTTTTGAAGTGTAGTCACTGTTGTAATGTAGGAAACGTGAGCCAATTTGTGCACAGCAAGCTCCCACAAACAGCAATGTAATAATGACCAGATCATCTGTTTTAGTGATGTTGATTGAGGGATAAATATTGGCCCAGGTCACCGGGGAGAACTTCCCTGCTCTTCAAAATAGTGCCATGGGATCTTTTACATCCACCTGAAGGAGCAGACGGGGCCTCGGTTTAACGTCTCATCCAAAAGACGGCACCTCCGACAGTGCAGCACTCCCTCAGTACCGCATTGGAGTGTCAGCCTAGATTTTTGTGCTCCAGTCTCTGTAGTGAGAGATAACCTTCTGACTCAGAGGTGGGACTGCTACCAACTGAACCGTGGCTGACGGTGTTTCCTCCCTCTTGCAATGCTTCTCATTTAAATGATCAGCATTTACCTTGTGATGGAACCATGTTTCAAATTGTATTCAAAGTTCCCAGGCATGGGCTGGTGGACTCCCAACTGATAGAAACATAGAAGATAGGAGCAGGAGTAGGCCATTCGGCCCCTCGAGCCTGCTCCGCCATTCGATGAGATCATGGCTGATCATCCAAACTCAGTACCCTGTCCCTGCCTTCTCCCCATATCCCTTGATACCTTTAGCTTTAAGAAATATATCTAACTCATTCTTCAATATATTTAATGAATTGGCCTCAACTACCTTCTGTGGTAGAGAATTCCACAGGTTCACCACTCTCTGGGTGAAGAAATTCTTCCTCATTTCTGTCCTAAATGGCTTACCCCTTATCCTTAGATTATGACCCCTGGTTCTGGACTCTCCGACCATCGGGAACATTCTTCCTGCATCTAGTTTGTCCAGACCTGTCAGAATTTTATATGTTTCGATGAGCTCCCCTCTCATTCTTCTATACTCCAGCAAGTATAAGCCCAATCGACCCAATCTCTCCTCATATGTCATTCCTGCCATCCCAGGTATCAGCCTTGTGAATCTTTGCTGAACTCCTTCCATGGCAAGAACATCCTTCCTCAGATAAGGCGACCAAAACTGCACACAGTACTCAAGGTGTGGTCTCACCAAGGCCCTGTACAACTGCAGCAGGACATCCCTGTTCCTATACTCAAACCCTTTCGCTATGAAGGCCAACATACCATTTGCCTTCTTCACCACCTGCTGCACCTGCATGCTTACCTTCAGCGACTGGTGCACAAGGACACCCAGGTCTCGTTGCACTTCCCCTTCTCCCAATCTATTGCCATTCAGATAATAGTCTGCCTTTCTGTTTTTGACACCAAAGTGGATAACCTCGCATTTATCCACGTTATATTGCATCTGCCATGCTTCTGCCCACTCACCCAACCTGTCCAAATCATCCTGGAGTTTCTCGGTATCCTCCTCGCAGCACACACGCCCACCCAGCTTTGTGTCATCTGCAAACTTGGAGATATTACATTTAGTTCCCTTATCTAGATCATTAATGTATATTGTGAATAGCTGGGGTCCAAGGACCGATCCCTGCGGTACCCCACTAGTCACTGCCTGCCACTCGGAAAAAGACCCATTAATTCCTACTCTCTGCTTTCTGTCCGCCAACCAGTTCTCTATCCAAGTCAATACCTTGCCCCCAATCCCATGTGCCTTAACTTTACACGCTAATCTCTTATGCGGGACCTTGTCAAAAGCCTTTTGAAAGTCCAAATACACCACATCTACTGGTTCTCCCTTTATCTATTTTCCCAGTTACATCCTCAAAAAATTCCAGTAGATTAGTCAAGCACGATTTACCTTTTGTAAATCCATGTTGACTTTGTCCGATCCTGTCACTTTTTTAAGTGCACAGCTATTACATCCTTTTATAATGGACTCTAGCATTTTCCCCACTACCGATGTCAGGCTTACCGGTCTGTAATTCCCTGCTTTCTCTCTACCACCCTTTTTGAATAGTGGGGTAACATTAGCTACCCTTCAATCCATGGGTACAGTTCCAGATTCCATCGAATGTTGGAAGATGATCAGCAATGCATCTACTATTTCTAGGGCCACTTCCTTAAGTACCCTAGGATATAGATTATCAGGCCCTGGGGATTTATCGGCCTTCAATCCCTTCAATTTCCCTAACACCATTTCCCTGCAAATACTGATTTCTTTCAGTTCCTCCCTTTCATCAGACCCTATGTTCCCCAACATCTCTGGGAGGTTATTTGTGTCCTCCTTTGTGAAGACAGAACCAAAATATGCATTTAATTGGTCTGCCATTTCTTTGTTTCCCATTATAACTTCCCCCGCTTCTGACTGCAAGGGACCTACACTTGATTTCACTAATCTTTTTCTCTTCACATATCTATAAAAGCTCTTGCAGTCAGTTTTTATGTTCCCTGCAAGCTTACTTTCATATTCTATTTTCCCCTTCTTAATTAATCCCTTTGTTGAATCCTAAACTGCTCCCAATCCTCAGGGTTACCGCTTTTTCTGGCCAATTTATATGCCCTCTCCTTGGATCTTATGCTATCCCTAATTTCCCTTGTTAGCCACAGTTGAGTCACCCTTTTTGTTTTATTCTTATGCCACACTGGGATGAACAAATTCTGTAGTTCATCCATGCAGTCTTTGAATGTTTGCCATTGCCTATCCACCGTCAACCCTTTGAGTGACATTCCGCAATCAATCCTACCCAATTCGCGCCTCATACCATCGTAGTTTCCTTTATTTAAATTCAGGATCCTAGTCTCTGATTCAACTACTTCACTCTCCATCCTAATGAAGAATTCTATCATATTATGATCCCTCTGACCCAAGGGGCCTCATACAACAAGATTGCTAATTAATCCTTTCTCGTTACATAATACCCAGTCTAAGATGGCCTGATCTCTGGTTAGTTCCTCGACATATTGTTCCAGAAAACCATCCCATGAACATTCTAGGAATTCCTCCTCCACAGTATTTTTACTAATTTGGTTAGCCCAATCTATATGTAAATTAAAGTCACCCATGATGACTGCTGTGCCCTTACTGCATGCTTCTCTAATTTCCCTTTTAATGCCGTCCCCAACCTCCGTATTACTGTTTGGAGGTCTATATACCACTCCCACTAATGTTTTCTGCCCCTTGTTATTTCTCAGTTCTACCCATACAGATTCCACATCATCAGAGTTACTATCCTTCCTTTCAATTGTGTTAATCCCCTCTTTAACCAGCAATGCTACCCACCTCCCTTTCTTTTTTGCCTATCTTTTCTAAATATTGAATACCCCTGGATGTTGAGTTCCCAGCCTTGGCCACCCTGGAGCCATGGTTCTGTAATCCCAATCAAATCATATTCATTTACCTCTATTTGCGCAGCTAATTCATCCACCTTGTTCCGAATGCTCCTTGCATTAAGACACAAAGCCTTCAGGCTTGTTTTTTTAACGCTCTCAGATCTATATGAATTATTATTTACTGTGACCATGTTTGATTTAAACCGTTGAGTTACTTTGCCTTCTACTTTTGTTTTTCTCCTTCCTGTCTTTTGCTTTTATCCTTGTTTCCCTTTCCTCTGTCTCCCTGCTCAGGTTCCCAACCCCCTGCCACTTTAGTTTAAACCCTCCCCAACAGCACTAGCAAACACTCCCCCTAGGACATTGGTCCTGGCCCTGCCCAGGTGCAGACTGTCCCGTTTGTACTGGTCCCACCTCCCCCAGAACCGGTTCCAATGCCCCAGGAATTTGAATCCCTCCCCCTTGCACCATTCCTCTAGCCATGTATTCATTTGAAATATCCTCCTATTTCTACTCTGACTAGCACGTGGCACTGGTAGCAATCCTGAGATTGCTACCTTTTGAGGTCCTATTTTTTAATTTACCTCCGAACTCCCTATATTCTGCTTTTAGGACCTCATCCCGTTTTTTACCTATATCGTTGGTGCCTATGTGCACCACGACAACTGGCTGTTCACCCTCCCCCTCCAAAATGTTCTGTAGCCGCTCCGAGACGTCCTTGACCCTTGCACCAGGGAGGCAACACACCATCCTGGAGTCTCGCTTGCAGCCGCAGAAACACCTATCCATTCCCCTTACAATTGAGTCCCCTATCACTATAGCTCTTCCACACTTTTTCCTCCCAGCCTGTGCAGCAGAGCCACCCATAGTGCCAGGAAGTTGGCTGCTGCTACCTTCCCCTGATAAGTCATTTCCCCCCCCACCCCCCCAACAGTATCCAAAGTGGTATATCTGTTTGAGAGGGGGATGGCCACAGGGGACCCTTGCACTACCTGCCTGCACCTCTTACTCTGATAGTGTATTACACAGTATAACAGACAAAATCTAGTGTTGGACACGTGAATAACGTTGAGGATCTGTTCTGTGCTGAGGTGCTGCAGGATCATGGAATGATACAGACCAGAAGGAGGCCATTCGGCCCATCATGCCTGTGCTGGCTCATTGAAAGAGCTCTCCAATTAGTCCCACTCCCCTGCTCTTTCCCCATAGCCCTGCAATCTTTTTTTCCCCTTCATTTAGCCAATTCCCTTTTGAAAGCTATTATTAAATCTGCTTCCATTGTGTGACAAATGTCAAGATATAATTTTATGCTCACTGGGGGCACTGTGGGGTTGATGCATTGTTAGTGTGATAAGTGCCAGGAAGGGATTTACTGTTCACTTGATTTGGGGGTGGGAGGGTTGTGAGTAAAGCCAATCTACAGTTTTATGCTAACTGGAGGGAGCGGTTGAGCGGGATGCTGTGTTCGAGTGCAATGGATGCCATTGCTCTGGTAGTGTAAGCGTGGCTTGTCCTATTAATGTCCTGGTGCAGGCATAAATGCTTTGTCACCATTTACCAGAATTCAATAAGTACCTTGTTCTCAGCTGCTGAAATCCTCATCATCCATGCTTTTGTTACCGCTAGACTTGACTATTCCAATGCACTCTTGGCTGGCTTCCCATGTTCCACCCTATGTAAACTTGAGGTCATCCTAAACTCTGCCGCCCGTGTCCTAACTAGCACCAAGTCCCATTCACCCATCAGCCCTGTGCTCACTGACACCTACATTGGCTCCCGGTTAAGCAACACCTTTTTTTTAAAATTCCTCATCCTTGCTTTCAAATCCCTCCATGGCCTCGCCCCTCCCTATCTCTGTAACTTCCTCCAGCCCCACAACCCTCCGAGATCTCTGCGCTTCTCTAATTCTGGCCTCTTGAGCATCCCTCATTTTAATCGCTCCTCCATTGGTGGCTGTGCCTTCTATTGCCTGGGTCCTAAGCTCTGGAATTCCCTCCCTAAATCTCTCTGCCTCTCTCCTCTTTTAAGATGTTTCTTAAAACCTACTTCTTTGACCAAGGTTTTGGTCATCTGCCCTAATATCTCCTTATGTGGCTCGGAGTCAAATTTTGTTTTATAACCCTCCTGTGAAGTGCCTTGGGACATTTTACTATGTTTAAGGTGCT
Organism: Squalus acanthias; assembly: GCA_030390025.1. Taxonomy (NCBI): domain Eukaryota; kingdom Metazoa; phylum Chordata; class Chondrichthyes; order Squaliformes; family Squalidae; genus Squalus; species Squalus acanthias. Next base: position 18,916,332 of record CM059450.1, read on the forward strand.
ATATAATTACATGTTGTTGTTGTTGTAAAAAGAATGAGTGTGCTAAGTTTGACTGTTAGAAATAGTGGGCCATGGGCAAGAACAAGTTGCATGCTTATAGCGTCTTCCTCGGCCTCCTACACTGTTTCAATGAAGCTCAATGTAAGCTCGAGGAACAGCACCTCCTCTTTCGATTAGGCACTTTACAGCCTTCTGGACTCAACATCGAGTTCAACAATTTCAGACCATAACCTCTGCCCCCATTTTTTTCAGACGGCAGCTGTTGCTGATGATTCTGCTATTCCCATTTACACCTCCTGAAGACCCAACTTTTGTTTCTTAACTTGTCCCGTTACCATCTCCTTTTGCCTTGCACCATCATCCCTTTTGTCATTTAATCTCTCCTGCCTTCCACCCTATCACAGACCTTCCCTTTTGTCCTTTTCCTCCCCTCCCCCCTTTCCCTGCCTCTGTACTTGCTGAGAACCTTTTCCAGTTCTGACGCAGGTCATTGACTTGAAACGTCAACTCTGTTTCTCTCTCCACAGATGCTGCCTGACCTGCTGAGTATTCCCAGCATTTTCTGTTTTTATTTTGATGGTTTAGTTTGTACTCTGACCCAAGTGCTCCTATTTTTTTTTTTTATACCTGTAGAATGATACAGAAATGGCCTTTGACGGTGTTGGAGATGATGACTATGGCCTGTTTGATGGATATGATAGTCTGGAAGACCATGGCAGTAGCAGCGATGAAAACTTCATCACAGAGGAGTCCAGTGATGACAACATAGAAGACGAGGAAGGTGGCCAGCAGCAGGACTTGGAGTCTGAGTCAATATTAGGAATGATGAATGATGATGAATCATCGATCGATGGAAAGCTTGGAATGGGTACGCTTTTTTTTGACATTTTATATCTGTTCATGTGTAACACAGTTTGAGTGTTGGGGGGTCGCAAAGATTTGAATCATTGGCCCGAAAATTAAACCTAATACGCGAGAGTATGCACTGTGTACTCTCGCGTATTAGGTCCCGAATTGCCGGTTTCCTGCATGCACTGCGCATGCGTGGGAAACCGGCACTTCGTGAATTGCGAAGGGGGCGGTTCCTAAGTGAACCGCGTGCGTGCTACAGGTTGTGCTCACGCAGTGCACTTAGTTTTTTTTCAGGTTTGAACGCGCAGGTAAGTGGTGAAGATTTTACACATAAAGAAAGCAGGCGTAGGACCCCCTTTTAACAAGGTAAGTAGTTAATTAAGTGTTATTTTAAAAAAATTTCAACAGGTTTATCTTTTTTAGAGACTTTAAAGAAAGGTAAGTTTATTTTTATAACTTTTAAAAAGATTTTAAATTTTTTCAAAAATTTAATTTTTTGTTTAAAGTGGTTAATTTATTTAACTATACTTATTTTATTAATGTGATGGCTTTTTTTTAAATTTAATTGAGGTTTAGCTGTTCTTTTAGGGGTTTGTAGTATTCATAGCTTTGACAGCCCTTGCTGTCAAAACTATGAATGGAAGATGGTGTGCTGCCATTGGCTCTAACTGAATCACGTGATCCCAGAGCTCGCACAAACTAATTGCGCCTCTGGGATACGCAAGCACTGCACGGTTGCAACAGGGAGAGGCTCTGGAACTAAAGTTCGTGTGGGCCCCAAACAAAAAGGTAGGCGCGGAGTGCGATATCGCGGGGAATCCTTACCCCTGCGGGAACCATCGATGTTTAATTTCTGGGCCATTGTTTATGCTGGAGTCCTAACGCTGTGGCTGCTGAATCAAAATGGTAGCTTGTAGCGGATAGGGGCCAATCTAAGTCTGAGCCAGAAACTAAATCAGGGGAGGTGAAGCTTGCTACCAGTAAGGATGCAGTGAATGCAATCACTAAGTTGGGAGGAACAGTAAGTTGTGTAGATGGGAGTAGGAAGTTAGAGAGAGACATAGACAGATTAAGTGAGTGGACACAACCTGGCAGATTGTAGAATCATACAGCACAGAAGGAGGCCATTCGGCCCATCGTGCCTGTGCCGGCTCTTTGAAAGAGCTCTCCAATTAGTCTCACTCCCCCCCTGCTCTTTCCCCATAGCCCTGCAAATTTCTTTTGAAAGTTACTATTGAATCTGCTTCCACCACCCTTTCAGGCAGTGCGTTCCAGATCACAACAACTCGCTGTGTTTAAAAATTAAAAAAAAAAAATTCTCCTCATTTTCACCCCCCTGGTTCTTTTGCCAATTATCTTAAATCTGTGTCCTCTAGTTACCGACCCTCCTGCCAGTGGAAAGTTCCTCTCCATCTACTCTATCAAAACCGATCAGAGTTCAATGTGTGGAAGTGTGAGGTCATTCACTTTGGATCCAAGAGAGACAAATCGGAATTTTTTAGAAATGGCGAGAGACTAGAAACTGTGGAGGAGCAAAGGGGTTTGGGTGTCGAGGTACAACAATCACGAAAAGCTATTGCACAGCTCCAAAAACTAATCAAAAAGGCTAATGGAATGTTGGCTTTTATATTATGATTAAAGTGCTAAATTATAAGGACATGTTGCATTTGAATGTCATTGAATTTAGCTGGTTGAAGGTTGATCTAATTGAGGTGTTTAAAATGATCAAAGGCTATGATATACAGAGAAGCTGTTTCCTCTGGCTGGGGGAAAGCCAGAATAAAGAGGCATAATCTTAAAATTAGAGCTAGGCCATTCGGGAGTGATGTCACAGAATCACAGAATCCCCACAGTGCAGATAGAGGCCATTTTGGCCCATCGAGCCTGCACCGACACATATCCCACCCTATTCCCGTAACCCCACGTATTTAATCCCCCCCTAACACTAAGGGTCAATTTATCATAGCCAAATCAACCTAACCTGCACATTTTGGACTGTGGGAGGAAACCGGAGCACCCGGAGGAAACCCACGCAGACACGGGGAGAATGTGCAAACTCCACACAGGTTATTCGAATTTCACTCAATGCAGTGGATACCATTTCAATTGGAGAGTTTCTGTTTCCTCCAAAGTCTCTGAATAAGAGAGAGGGACATGGGATTCGCGTTCAGTGGGACAAGCGGGATACACCGTCCTTTGTTAACCGCTGGAATCCATGGTCCACCGACATGCCGTATGCCACCTTCACTGAACACCCCATGGCAAACGCAGATGAGAAGATCGCAACCCTCTGCCAGCTGGAGAATTTTAAGACCCAATTAATCCAAGCCGTGAAGAAGGCTCACAAAGAGGCACCACTGCCCGGCCGGGCCAATGGAGTGCTGATCCTGGAGCGGCCCCTTCTCATCCAGACCTATCTTGGTCTAATGTCCTTCATTAACAATGAAGCCAAACTGGGCTATTCAATGTCGAGGGGGACAATCGGATTTTAAACCAAAGGTTTTAAGCTTTGCTGTGCACAGTCGGTGGGATCTTCCTCCACCTGTATGGTATTTTACATTGCCTCTTCTGAACCTTTTCAATTCCTATTAATCCAACAATAACTGGACAGTTTTGGGTGCATGTTGTTGTGGAGTTGGATATACCAGGCAAGGTTGCATTCTATCCTGAGAGCACATTATATAGACTGTAGCATGTAAATGTCAGGAAGCACTTTTTCACTCAAAGGGTAGAGGAAATGTGGAATTCTCTTCCACAAAAGGACGTGGATGCTATATCAATTGAAATTTTCAAGATTGAGATCAACAAATTTTTAGTAGGTAAGGGTATCGAGCAATGTTCCCCCTAATTTTTTTGGGTGCGCAGCTCCTTTAAGGGGCTGTGTGCGGCGCGTGCGCGAAACTTCGCATTGGAAAAGCTGGTCCCGGGCTGCGCAGGACCGGCAGAGAGCCATGCGGCCGCGCAGCTTAGAGGGAACGTTGATTTGATCAAAGGCTGGTAAATGGAGTTAAGATTCAGATCAGCCATGAGCAAATTAAATGGTAGAACGGGCTCGACGGGCTGAGTGACCTACTCCTGTTCCTATGTTATGACGTTGGAATGAGCATTTTTCTTTGCTCAGCAAGGTGTCTGATATGTGCAAAGCCCATCACCATGTTTAAGTTTCCACATCGAGCTACTGCAAAGTCTACGTTTGATTGTAGAGTTTCTGTTTGCCCCATGTGGAGTGTACACGTCTCCTCGTAGGGACACAGGCCACTTACCCAAGTCCAGAGAGCTTAGACACAGGTTGGCAAGAGCTAAGACTTAGAAACCCCCAACGGCTGGAGTTTAACCAGCTAAAATCAGAAGAAGACAAGATAGAAGAAACTTATTATTTATTTATTTAATAATGTATAACCTTTAAAAGTATCCCATGATGCTTAAAAAGGTGTCAAGAAAACAGATGTTGAGCCAAAGGAGAGATTAGAAGGGGTGAAAGAGGTGGGTTTTAAGGAGGGTCTTGAAGGAGGTAGAAAGATTGGTTTGGGGGGGGGGTGGGGTTAATTCGAGAGGCTGGAACTTGGGCGACTGAAGCCCTGGGTGCCAAATGGTGGGGCAAAAGGAGTGGGCGATGCAAAAGAGGTCAGAGTCAGAAATGGACAGTATGGCGGTTGGAGGAATTGTAGGGCTGGCTCTGAAGGAGGTTATGGAGAGGGGCGAGGCCATGGAAGCATTTAGAACATAACAAGAATTAGGAGCAGGAGTCGGCCATACGGCCCCCCGAGCCTGCTCCGCCATTCAATAAGATCATGGCTGATCTTCAACCTCCACTCCACTTTCCTGCCTGAACTCCATATCCCTTGATTCGCCAAGAGTCCAAAAATCTATCTATCTCAGCCTTGAATATACTCAACTATTCAGCATCCACAGCCCTTTGGGGCAGAGAATTCCAAAGATTCACAACCCTCTGAGTGAAGAAATTCCTCCGCATCTCAGTCTTAAATGGCCGATCCCTTATCCTGAGACAATGCCCCCTAGTTCTAGACTCTCCAACCAGGGGAAACAACCTCTCAGCATCTACCCTGTCAATCCCCCTCGGAATCTTATATGATGCAATGAGATCACCTCTTATTCTTCTAAATTCCAGAAAGTATAGGCCCAATCTACTCAATCTTTCCTCATAGGACAACCATCTTATCCCAGGGATCAATCTAGTAAACCTTTGTTGCACCGCCTCTAAGGCAAGTATGTCCTTCCTTGGATAAGGAGACCAAAACTGTGCGCTATGTACTCCAGGTGTGGTCTCGCCAAAGCCCTGTACAATTGTAGTAAGACTTCCTTACTTTTGTACGCCAACCCCCTTGCAATAAAGGCCGACCTGCCATTTGCCTTCCTAACTGCTTGCTGGACCTGCATGCTAACTTTGTGTTTCCTGTGAGAGGACACCTTAATTTCTCTGAAACAAAAGAATGAACATTTTAAATGTGAGATTTTGCGGAACCTGGAGCCTATGTAGATTAGTAAGAATGGGGTTGATGGGGGATGACTTGATCTGGGGAAGAAAGGGTTTTGAATAGCTGAACTTTATGGAGGGTGGGAGGCTGGGCAGGAGAGCGTTGGAGTAATTGAATCTGGAAGTGACAAAAGTATCAGTGAGGGCTTCAGAAGGTTAGCTAAGTTAGGGATGGAGGTGGGTGAAGTTACAGGGATGGTCTGTGTGATGGAGAGCATATTGGAATAGCACACTGAGGTTGCGAGCAGTCTGGCTCAGCCTGAGACACCGGCCAGGGAAGGAGATAGAGTCGGTGGTGGGGACATGTTTGTGGCGGGGCCAAATAAAATGGCTTTGGTCTTCCTGGTGTTTGGAGGAAGTTGTGGCTCATCCAAGACTGAATGTTAGACAAACCATTTGACAGCATAGAGGCCGTGGAAGGGTCAAAGAGGTCATTGTTAAGTAGAGGTGGGTGTCATCAGCGTGCGTGTGGAAATTGACCTCCTATCTGCAGATGCTGTTGCCAAGGAGTAGCATGTAGATGAGGAAAAAGATGGGGTCAAGGATTGATCCTTGGGGGACTCTGGAGGTGGCCATGCAAGGGTGGGCAGAAAACCTATTGCGAGGAATGCTCTGGTTACAGCACAGAGCACGAATGAGCTTTCCACTGTCTGTTCAGCTGGGGCATTGGAAGCTGGGTGATATGGAGCTGAGTGGGAAGAATCCTGGCCCCCAGTGACCGGTCTATCTCTCCAGGTTCCATCAGTGGGGCAGGCTGGATGGCCAGTCACTAACAGTGAGTGCCCTGAAGTACAGAGTACCTGCCTGTCTAAGGTATCCGATTACTGGATCTACCTCAGATGGTTAACTGGGTTCCATGCTTCCATTTTCAGGTGTGTTATCTAGGAGCCATCTTGATGTGAAATGGGTTAATTCCTGTTGACCTCTAGCAAAGAGGCTCCTGACTAGTCAGACAACCGACGGGGATGGGTTTGAGCTCTTATTAGGTGGACAGCACATCCTGGGAGCACTTCATGAGTGGCATGGAGAGTACAGCTCACTTGAGATACATGAGTGCATTGGCACTGTTCTCCTGACCACAGCATGGACACTTCTTCTTCTTCTTCTTCGGCAGTCCCTCGGAACCGAGGATGACTTTAGCATGGACACACTCAATATCCAACTGAATGTAGGTTCCACCAGTTGGAGATGCAAAGCTTCAGCAGCAGCTCCTAGCTTCTCTGCCACCTATTCACGCCAGGCACCAAACCTTGGATATATGAGTGCATGGCTTCCGACCCTACTTCCACTGAGCCCCTTCCAGCAACTGTGTTGCTAAGCCTCGGGTTTCCAATCTGCGATACATCTACATTCAGTGTGTTGGAACGGCCCTATGCAGGACAGCTTGGAATATGCCAGCTGCCTTGATGTTCTCAATATCAAAAGTGATTCTGCCAACAACACAATATCACCTGCAATATTTTCAGAATGGAGGGACTATTGACAACATGGGCGACCCACATCATCGATGACGGCACAGTGACTGTTGACACTGCAGTTGACCCTGCAGCCTATTGCTATGGCATGATTTAGGGTTAGGGGGTTGGGTTTAAGATTAGGGGTTAGTGGTTCGGGTTTGAAACCACTATTGGCAATGCTTTTTGCTAACGCTGTTGTCATTAAACGCATCCCTTCAGGAATGCTTGGAACAGACATTCCAATCCCACGTGCTTTATGCCGTCCACTGTTGGCCATCAAATTGAATGTGTGGCGGTGAAAAACCTTGCTTTACTCCCCTTTCAAGAGCAACAGAGTTAGTGAATCTCCCATCCTCCCTAATGTGCATAGAATCATAGAAATTTATGGCACAAAGGAAGGCCATTCGGCCCATCGTGTCCGCTCCAGCCGCAAAAAGAGCTATCCAGTCTAATCCCAATTTCCAGCTCTTGGGCCGTAGCCCTGTAGTTTACAGCACTTCAGGTGCACATCCAAGTACTTTTTAAATGTGATGAGGGTTTCTGCCTCTACCACCCTTTTCAGGCAGTGAGTTCCAGACCCCCACCACCCTCTGGGTGAAAAAAGTTCTCAACTCCCCTCTAATCCTTCGACCAATTACTTGAAATCTGTGCCCCCTGGTTATTGACCTCTCTGCTAAGGGAAATAGGTCCTTCCTATCCGCTCTATCGAGGCCCCTCATAATTTTATACACCTCAATCAAGTCTCCCCTCAGCCTCCTCTGTTCCAAGGAAAGCAACTCCAGCCTATCCAATCTTTCCTCATAGCTAAAATTCCCCAGCCCAGGCAACATCCTCGTAAATCTCCTCTTTACCCCCTCTAGTGTGATCACATCTTTCCTGTAATGTGGTGACCAGAACTGCATCTTGAAGCTGGAGTACATACCTTGATTAAAATCCAAGAGCTGGCCTTGTACTTCCATAGCTTCCAGTTATTTCATGAGGCCTTATGAAAATTGTTGTAAGCAGGGCTCCCCTCAGCCTTCTGATGTTCTCCAATCTCGTATAAAGCTACACTTGCTGCACATTCCTCACAAGAGCAAAATCCTGCCTGTTCCCCCCCACATCGCCGTGCTATCCTCCAAAACATAGAAACATAGAAGATAGGAGCAGGTGTAGGCCATTCGGCCCCTCGAGCCTGCTCCGCCATTTGATGAGATCATGGCTGATCATCCAAACTCAGTACCCTGTCCCTGCCTTCTCCCCATATCCCTTGATCCCTTTAGCCTTAAGAAATATATCTAACTCCTTCTTGAATATATTTACTGACTTGGCCTCAACTGCCTTCTGTGGTAGAGAATTCCACAGGTTCACCACTCTCTGGGTGAAGAAATTCCTCGTCATCTCTGTCCTAAATGGCTTACCCCTTATCTTTAGACTGTGACCCCTGGTTCTGGACTCGCCCGCCATCGGGAACATCCTTCCTGCATCCAGTCTGTCTAGTCCTGTTAGAATTTTATAAGTTTCAATGAGATCTCCTCTCATTCTTCTAAACTCCAGCGAGTATAAGCCCAATCGACCCAATCTCTCCTCGTACGTCATTCCTGCCATCCCAGGTATCAGTCTGGTGAATCTTCGTTGCACACCCTCCATGGCAAGAACATCCTTCCTCAGATAAGGCGACCAAAACTGCACACAATACTCAAGGTGTGGTCTCACCAAGGCCCTGTACAGCTGCAGCAAGACATCCTTGTTCCTGTACTCAAACCCTCTTGCTACGAAGGCCAACATACCATTTGCCTTCTTAACCGCCTGCTGTACCTGCATGCTTACCTTCAGCGACTGGTGCACAAGGACACCCAGGTCTCGTTGCACTTCCCCTTTTCCCAATCTATTGCTGTTCAGATCATCTGCCTTTCTGTTTTTGCCACCAAAGTGGTTCACCTCGCATTTATCCACATTATACTGCATCTGCCACGCTTCTGCCCAATCACCCAACCTGTCCAAATCATACTGGAGTTTCTCTGCATCCTCCTCGCAGCACACACGCCCACCCAGCTTTGTGTCATCTGCAAACTTGGAAATATTACATCTAGTTCCCTCGTCTAGATCATTAATATATATAGTGAATAGCTGGGGTCCTAGCACCGGTCCCTGCGGAACCCCACTAGTCACTGCCTGCCACTCGGAAAAAGACCCGTTTATTCCAACTCTTTGCTTCCTGTCTGCCAACCAGTTCTCTATCCAAGTCAATACCTTGCCCCCAATCCCATGTGCCTAAACTTTACACGCTAATCTCTTATGCGGGACCTTATCGAAAGCCTTCTGAAAGTCCAAATACACCACATCCACTGGTTCTCCCTTATCTATTCTATCAGTTACATCCTCAAAAAATTCCAGTAGATTAGTCAAACGTCTGATTTGCGTGCCATGACAACCCGCAGAGCCGCTGATGTTAATGGCATTCTGTGATAATTTTCAGGATCGATACGATCCCCCTTCTTGTGCATAATCACAACTGCACTCGAACACTGAAGGTATGCTCACCTCAAACAAAAATCTTTTCCACCATCAGGAGGGCAGCTCCAAGGCAGGTTGGTGGTCCTCTGCATTATTGCTCAAGACAGTTGCGGTCCCCCTCACCCCCAACTTGCCTACAACACCTTTAGGAATTTAGCATGGAAACTGGCGGCCCTCCTTCTGAGCTAGGTGGGACAGTGCAGAGTCATACGAATACAAAATGAGCATCAAAGCCTTTCTCAGGAAAAATGCTTGGAACTAGGAACCAACAAAGTCTTGGTCCTTGTCAACACTTAACTAGAAAGGGTTGTTCAAAAAGAAAGACTTGCATTTATAAAACGCCTTTCACGACCTCCGGACGTCCCGAAGCGATTTACAGCCAATGAAGTACTTTTGAAGTGTTGTAATGTAGGAAACGCGGCAGCCAAATTGCGCACAGCAAGCTCCCACAAACAGCAAAGTGATAATAACCAGATAATCTGTTTTAGTGATGTTGATTGATGAATAAATATTGGCCCGGACACCCGGGAGAACTCCCCTGCTCTTCTTCGAAATGCTATAGAAATGCAATTCTTTCTTTTCTTTCGAAGCACTTCCAGCATTTTCTGTTTTCATTTAAGATTTCCAACATTTCTTTTGACCGTTTCACCCTTTTTAGTTCTGTTGTTAAAAGTTGCATTGATCCTAACTTTCATTTCTCCTTGTGCCTTTTTAATTAAAAAAAAGTATATCTTTTTTTTTGATCTTCTAAGCTACCTGTGAAATGTGCGGGATTGTGGGAGCACGAGAAACCTTCTTTTCCAAGACTAAAAGATTCTGCAGTGTCTCGTGTTCGAGAAGCTACTCTTCCAACTCAAAGAAAGCCAGCATCTTGGCTAGGTTACAGGTTAGTTACAGGTTATGTTACTGAACTGGTAATCGAGAGGCCTGGACTAATGATCTGGAGATGTGAGTTCAAATCCCACCACGGCAGCTGGGGAATTTAAATTCAGTTAATTAAATAAATCTGGAATAAAAAGCTAGTAACGGTGACCACAAAACTACCGGATTGTTGTAAAACCCATCTGGTTCACTAATGTACATTAGGGAAGGAAACCAGCCATCCTTGCCTGGTCTGGGCCTACATGTGACTCCAGTTCCACAGCAATGTGGTTGACTCTTAACTGTCCTTCAGAAACATAGAAGATAGGAGCAGGAGTAGGCCATTCGGCCCCTTGAGCCTGCTCCGCCATTCGATGAGATCATGGCTGATCATCCAAACTCAGTACCCTGTACCTGCCTTCTCCCCATATCCCTTGATACCTTTATCTTTAAGAAATATATCTAACTCCTTCTTCAATATATTTAATGACTTGGCCTCAACTACTTTCTGTGGTAGAGAATTCCACAGGTTCACCACTCTCTGGGTGAAGAAATTCTTCCTCATTTCTGTCCTAAATGGCTTACCCCTTATCCTTAGATTATGACCCCTGGTTCTGGACTCTCCGACCATCGGGAACATTCTTCCTGCATCTAGTTTGTCCAGACCTGTCAGAATTTTATACGTTTCGATGAGATCCCCTCTCATTCTTCTAAACTCCAGCGAGTACAAGCCCAATCGTCCCAATCTCTCCTCATATGTCATTCCTGCCATCCCAGGTATCAGCCTTGTGAATCTTCGCTGAACTCCTTCCATGGCAAGAACATCCTAGCAAGCCACTCCGTTGTCAGGAAGGCGGCTCACCACCACCTTCTCGAGGGCAATTAGGGACGGGCAATAAATGCTGGGCCTTGCTAGCGACACCCACATCCCCTGAATGAATAAAAAAATATATAAGTGGCCAGTCGCACTGTGATATCCTGAAAACTTCTCCATTTGCCGCGCACAGTGTGACTTGCTGCCTTAGTGGTGCAGTTTTGCTTTAAAAAAAAAAAAAAAAAAATCGTAGCGATGGGACAGTTAGTTCGGGCAAGCCAGCAGATTCAAGATGCAGCTTCGGCCAATTGGATGGAGAACGGCCAGCGTGGAGAGTGGCAGGGTTGGGGGAGGAGAAGAGAGACACCAATTCAGTAAAGCCCTGCCTGAGATTTTTCAGCCTTTTTGCTGGAACAGATCACTTCCCCAGTTATCATTTAGTCAACAAGAGGATCTCCTTTTAGAATCTAGAGTACTGTGCACATTTCTGGTCTCCATATTACAAAACGGGAACTGGGGCACTGGAAAAGGTGGGGGGTGGGGGGGAGAAGATTCACAAGGATGTTCATAGAATCATAGAAGATAGGAGCAGGAGTAGGCCATTCAGCCCCTCGAGCCTGCTCCGCCATTCAATGCGATCATGGCTGATCATCCAAATTCAGTACCCTGTCCCTGCTTTCTCCCCATATCCCTTGATCCCTTTAGCCTTAAGAAATATATCCAACTCCTTCTTGAATCTATTGAATGAATTGGCCTCTACTGCCTTCTGTGGCAGAGAATTCCACAGGTTCACCACTCTCTGGGTGAAGAAATTCCTCCTAATTTTTGTCCTAAATGGCTTACCCCTTATCCTTAGACTGTGACCCCTGGTTCTGGACTCCATGACCATCGGGAACATCCTTCCTACATCTAGTTTGTCCTGTCCTGTCAGAATTTTATAAGTTTCAATGAGATCCCCTCTCATTCTTCTAAACTCCAGCGAGTATAAGCCCAATCGACCCAATCTCTCTTCATACGTCATTCCTGCCATCACAGGTATCAGCCTTGTGAATCTTCGCTGAAATCCTTCCATGGCAAGAACATCCTTCCTCAGATAAGGCGACCAAAACTGCACACAGTACTCAAGGTGTGGTCTCGCCAAGGCCCTGTACAACTGCAGCAAGACATCCTTGTTCCTGTACTCAAACCCACTGGCTATGAAGGCCAACATACCATTTGCCTTCTTAACCGCCTGCTGCACCTGCATGCTTACCTTCAGCGACTGGTGCACAAGGACACCCAGGTCTCGTTGCACTTCCCCTTCTCCCAATCTATTGCCATTCAGATAATCTGCCTCTCTGTTTTTGACACCAAAGTGGATAACCTCGCATTTATCCATGTTATATTGCATCTGCCACGCTTCTGCCCAATCACCCAACCTGTCCAAATCATCCTGGAGTTTCTCTGCATCCTCCTCGCAGCACACACGCCCACCCAGTTTTGTGTCGTCTGCAAACTTGGAGATATTACATCTAGTTCCCTTGTCTAGATCATTAATATATATTGTGAATAGCTGGGGTCCAAGGACCGATCCCTGCGGTACCCCACTAGTCACTGCCTGCCACTCGGAAAAAGACCCGTTTATTGCAACTCTTTGCTTTCTGTCTGCCAACCAGTTCCCTATCCAAGTCAATACCTTGCCCCCAATCCCATGTGCCTTAACTTTACACGCTAATCTCTTATGCGGGACCTTATCAAAAGCCTTTTGGAAGTCCAAATACACCACATCCACTGGTTCTCCCTTATCTATTTTCCCAGTTACATCCTCAAAAAATTCCAGTAGATTAGTCAAGCATGATTTACCTTTTGTAAATCCATGTTGACTTTGTCCGATCCTGTCACTGTTTTCCAAGTGCTCAGCTATTACATCTTTTATAATGGACTCTAGCATTTTCCCCACTACCGATGTCAGGCTTACCGGTCTGTAATTCCCCGTTTTCTCTCTACCACCCTTTTTGAATAGTGGGGTAACATTAGCTACCCTCCAATCCATGGGTACAGTTCCAGATTCCATCGAATGTTGGAAGATGACCAGCAATGCATCTACTATTTCTAGGGCCACTTCCTTAAGTACCCTAGGATGTAGATTATCAGGCCCTGGGGATTTATCGGCCTTCAATTTCCCTAACACCATTTCCCTACAAATACTGATTTCTTTCAGTTCCTCCCTTTCATCAGACCCTATGTTCCCCAACATCTCTGGGAGGTTATTTGTGTCCTCCTTTGTGAAGACAGAACCAAAATATGTATTTAATTGGTCTGACATTTCTTTGTTCCCCATTATAGGTTCCTCTGATTCTGACTGCAAGGGACCTATGCTTGATTTCACTAATCTTTTTCTCTTCACATATCTATAAAAGCTTTTACAGTCAGTTTTTATGTTCCCTGCAAGCTTACTCTCGTATTCTATTTTCCCCTTCTTAATTAATCCCTTTGTCTTCCTTTGTTGAATCTTAAACTGCTCCCAATCCTCAGGGTTACTGCTTTTTCTGGCCAATTTATATGACCTCTCCTTGGATCTTATGCTATCCCTAATTTCCCTTGTTAGCCACGGTTGAGTCACCCTTTTTGTTTTATTCTTATGCCAAACTGGGATGAACAAATTCTGTAGTTCGTCCATGCGGTCTTTGAATGTTTGCCATTGCCTATCCACCGTCAACCCTTTGAGTGACATTCCCCAATCAATCCTACCCAACTCACACCTCATACCATCGTAGTTTCCTTTATTTAAATTCAGGATCCTAGTCTCTGAGTCAACTACTTCACTCTCCATCCTAATGAAGAATTCTATCATATTATGATCGCTCCGACCCAAGGGGCCTCGCACAACAAGATTGCTAATTAATCCTTTCTCATTGCATAATACCCAGTCTAAGATGGCCTGATCTCTGGTTGGTTCCTCGACATATTGGTCCAGGAAACCATCCCGTAAACACTCCAGGAATTCCTCCTCCATAGTATTGATACTAATTTGGTTAGCCCAATCTATATGTGCAATATGGGCACCCATGATGACTGCTGTGCCCATATTGCACGCTTCTCTAATTTCCCTTTTAATGCCATCCCCAACCTCCGCATTACTGTTTGGAGGTCTATATATCACTCCTGCTAACGTTTTCTGCCCCTTGTTATTTCTCAGTTCAACCCATACAGATTCCACATCATCAGAGCTAATATCCTTCCTTTCAATTGTGTTAATCCCCTCTTTAACCAGCAATGCTACCCCACCTCCCTTTCCTTTTTGCCTATCTTTCCTGAATATTGAGTACCCCTGGATGTTGTATTCCCAGCCATGGCCACCCTGGAGCCATGTTTCTGTAATCCCAATCAAATCATATTTGTTTACCTCTATTTGCGCAGCTAATTCATCCACCTTGTTCCGAATGCTCCTTGCATTAAGACACAAAGCCTTCAGGCTTGTTTTTTTAACGCACTTAGACTTATTAGAATTAGTATTTACTGTGGCCATGTTTGATTTAAACCGTTGTTTTCTCTGACTGCCACTTTTGTTTTTCTCCTTCCTATCTTTTGCTTTTATCCTTGCTTCCCTTTCCTCTGTCTCCCTGCTCAGGTTCCCAACCCCCTGCCATTTTAGTTTAAACCCTCCCCCAGAGCACTAGCAAACACTCCCCCTAGGACATCGGTCCCGGCCCTGCCCAGGTGTGGACCGTCCGGTTTGTACTGGTCCCACCTCCCCCAGAACCGGTTCCAATGCCCCAGGAATTTGAATCCCTCCCCCTTGCATCATTCCTCTAGCCATGTATTCATTTGAAATATCCTTCTATTTCTACTCTGACTAGCACGTGGCACTGGTAGCAATCCTGAGATTACTACCTTTGCGGTCCTATTTTTTAATTTACCTCCTAACTCCCTATATTCTGCTTTTCGGACCTCATCCCGTTTTTTACCTATATCGTTGGTACCTATATGCACCACGACAACTGGCTGTTCACCCTCCCCTTCCAAAATGCTCTGTAGCCGCTCTGAGACATCCTTGACCCTTGCGCCAGGGAGGTAACATACCATCCTGGAGTCTCGTTTGCGGCCGCAACTGAGCGGTTATAACTATCATGAAAGACTGAACAGGCTGGGTCTATTTTTCTCTAGAAAAGAGAAGGCTGAGGGGTGACCTGATAGAGGTTTTTAAACATATGAAGGCATTTGATAAGGTAAACATAGAGAAGATGTTTCCACTTGCGGGGAATCCAAAACTAGAGGCCATAAATATAAGGAAGTCACTTATAAATCCAATCAAGAATTCAGGAGAAACTTCTTTACTCAGAGAGTGGTGAGAATGTGGAACTCGCTACCACAAGGAGTAGTTGAGGCAAATAGTATAGATGCATTTAAGGGAAAGTTAGAGAAACGCATGAGGGAGAAAGGAATAGCAGGATATGTTGATGGGGTTAGATGAAGAGGGGTGGGAGGAGGCTCGTGTGGAGCATAAACACCGGCACAGACCAGTTGGGCCGAATGACCTGTTTCTGTGCTGTAAACTCTATGTAATACTGTTTTATAATGATAGGAACATTCTGTCATGTAACATACAATGCATTGTACTGGTGCAAAGGTTGAGCTCTGTTGAAATTGGCCTGTCTGTCTAAGGTCACAAAGTCTGATTGTGTATAGGCACACCCTTGGGTTACATGCGAACAATGACGGACAGGTAAAGACCCTCTGGTCCATCCAGCCCGTCCCACACAATTGCGATACCTTGTGTATCACAATATACACACACCCCACCCCACCCAAAAACCATGTGATCTCCTGGGAGAGGCGAAAAATCAGATTTAAAAACCCCAGGCCAATTTGGGTGGGAAAAAATCTGGGAAATTTGTCTCCGACCCATCTTGGAGATCGAAACTAGTCCAGGAAGATCACTCTGGCCCTGAAGTCCCTACCTTCTGTAAGAGGTGATCTCCGCCCCAGCCAGAAACAGGCCCAGCTCTCACTTGAAGGAATTCAGCGAATCCGCATCCACCGCACGAGCCGACAGCCTGTTCCAGAGGTGATGTTGGTGAAGGAGATTTTCAGGTTTCCAGGTGCCTGTAAATTACCCAATTTCTTTCTCTCTTTTTAATACTTTAAAGTATGAAAGACTTGTGTTAGATGCCAGACAAGTCTGCACTTATCCTCACTTAATGTCCAGAGATAGACTATCAAGCAGGAATTACTGCATAGCGATCAGAAGTGTGTGTGTTTATTTCTTACCCCAGATTTCTGAAACAATTGTCCCTAAAACTTGACTTCCTTCTCCATCCCGCAGAAAATTTTTTTTTTTTTTAATTGCAAGTTCCATTTTCAAATGAAGATTAAAGTCTGTTTGTTAATCCACAGGGAAAACCACCTACAAAGAAAGCAAAGGTGTTAAACAAGGCTTCGTGGGCCGCTAAACTGGGGGCATTTCTGCAGCATCAGTCCAGCGGGCCGGGAGCAGAAGGCACTCAGAAGAGCAATTCTGGTAAGACTCGCGGTATCTTGTTACAGATTAGCAAACTGTGGATCAGTTGTTCTCTGAGTCTTGGATTGTTACTGCCCCTTTTTATTCTTGCTGCCCTCGCCTACCCACACCCGGGCATGCTTCCAAGATTACTGGTGGCTCTTCGATTACCCCACCAATTGGCCATTCTTCAGCAATGAGCCTCGGCTGGGAGTGTCAGGAGGTGGTTCAAACGTGGGAGGGATCACAGCTGAGGGTGGCCCTATCCTCGCTGAACATGCACAAACGCGCTTTCTAGTTGTGTCATTGAATATCAATTAGAAATGAGAACATTGGATGACTTTCCCCCCCCCCCCCCCCCCCCCCCTTGCCCAGGGACCTTGTGGCCGGTTGTAAAGCCCCTATTGTTAGCTAGCTCGGCCAGGGTTGCAATAAAGGCATCGCATTGGGAACCAGAGAACTGGGCTAGCAGTCGACCCTGAGACCTTCTGGTTTTCATGGCTCAGTTGAGTTATCAGGGAGCCCTGACTTCATCTCTCTTTACTAGGCTGAGAGAGCAGGGGAATAAGAGGTCTTGTGGATGCTCAGTCGATGAGTATATTCAAGACTGAGATCTATAGATTTTTGGGTGCTAAGGGATAGGGCGGGAAAGTGGAGTTGATGTGGAAGATCAGCCATGATCTTATTGAATGGCGGAGCAGGCTTGAGGGGCCGAATGACCGACTCCTGCTCCTATTTCTTGTGTTCTTCTAACCTGCTCTGCTGCTGTTGAAGTGGCCACCAGGGGTTGCACAAGAGCACCTTGGAGACATGTTGCCTCTGAATTTGCCCAACCTCTGCTGTCTTCACAAAGCAGAATTGCTGGTACGAACAAGCCAATAGAATAGCAGCCTTTGCACACATCCGCCCATTGCACGCTGCCATATGTTGGAGCCTGAATTTGCTTTGAACCGGGCACAAAATTGTACCTTTTCTTTTAAATCGAGCTTTCCCAGATGACTATCTGTTTGTTTATCTCCTTCAAGCTTTTAGCCAAGGGTTTGAATGGGGAAAGTACATTGAGGAGCAAAACTGCAAAGCTGCCCCCGTCAGCTGCTTCAAACATGTGAGTAATATAAGACACGTTTTGTGTTATTGTTGTGTTTCTCCCTCCTTCCCCCCCCCACCCCCATCTCTCTCTCTCTCTCTCTCTGTCTCTCTCTCACCCTGTTCACCATTCCTGGCCAAGAGGTTAGTCATTGTTCAGTTCCCAGGCTTGTGTTCATTGCTTTGCAACGGTACTCTGGGCTGAAGATGAGAAGAGGAGCCCAGGGGGATCCCCTCTCTACTGGAGGGGAAGTACTTGTTCTCTGCTGGGCATCTCCCCACTGCAGCGTGGCTGAGATCAATAGCTCTCCAAACTCTGGGTTTGGACCTGCGCCTCTGAAATTCATGGCACTGTCTGTTGGTACCTGGACATACTGTGTCTCTGTGCTACCCTATAGGCTTTAGGTTTAATGAAATTCTTGGGCTGAATCCTGAGGTGCAATAGCCTGACTGAGTCATATGGTAGAAAATAGTTTTCATTATTGTGCTAAGCATCTTCTGCCAGTGAGTGCATAATTTAAAAAGATTTGTCAATACACACTGTGCGCCAGTGGGTTTATGCAGTTTGACTTCACGGGTGATGATCTGTTACGGGAGTAGATGATCTGCTTTGCCTGTAATGTATTTTCAACAAAATTTGAGACCTAAAAAAAAAATATATAGTTTTCATGGGCTGAAGTGGAGGAACAAAATCATAGCCAAACAATGCCACACTCTGCATCCTCTAATCCCCGACACAAAGAAAGTTTGAACATCAGTAAGGGGCCAGAGGGAAGCGTCCAGCATTTAGTATGCTGTATTCGCCGCTCACGATGCGGTCTCCTCTACATTGGGGAGACAAAGCGCAGATTGGGTGATCGTTTTGCCGAACACCTCCATTCGGTCCGCAAACGTGACCCTGAGCTTCAGGTTGCTTGCCATTTAAATTCTCCGGCTGCTCTGTCCTCGGCCTCCTACACTCTTCCAATGAAGCTCAACGTAAACTCGTGGAACAGCACCTCATCGTTCAGTTCGGCACTTTACAGCCTTCTGGACTCAACACCAAGTTCAACAATTTCAGATCAAAACCTCTGCTTCCATTTTTTTTCGGACAGCAGGCACCTGGTAATGGTTCTGCTGTTGCCATTTCCAGCTCCTCCAGACCTATCTTTTGTTTCTTTACTTGTCCCATTACCATCTCCTTTTGCCTTGCACCATCATCCCTTTTGTCTTTTAATCTCTCCTGCCTTCCACCCTATCACAGACCTTCCCTTTTGTTCTTTCCTCCCCTCCCTCTTTCCCTGCCCCTGCACTTGCTTAAAATCTGTTGCATCTCTAACTTCTTCCAGTTCTGAGGCAAGGTCATCGGCCTGAAACGTTAACTCTGTTTCTCTCTCCACAGATGCTGAGTATTTCCAGCATTTTCTGTTTTTACTTCTGAAGTACTTCATTGGCTGTAAAGCACTTTGGGATATCCTGAGGTCATGAAAGGCGCTATAGAAATGCAAGATCTTTTTCTTATTTATATAGTACCTTTTGGTGTCCTAAGGAAGTCCCAAAATATTTCCTAGCCAATTAATTTCTTTTGAAGTGCAGTCACTGTTTTGATGGAAAGCGTGGCGGCCAATTAGCTCAGCAAGGTTCCACAAATGGCAATTTTAAGAGCAGAAATCAGAGAATCAGAATGATACAGCACAGAAGGAGGTTATTTGGCCCATCGTGCCTATGTCGGCTCTCTGAAAGAGCTATCCAATTAGTCCCACTCCATGCTCTTTCCCCATAGCCCTGCAGTATTTTTTTCTTTTCAGGTATTTATCCAATTCCCTTTTCTAAGTCATCATTGAATCTGCTTCCACCACCCTTTCAGGTAGTGCAATCCAGATCATTTTGTCGCTGTCTTTCTCCCCTATCTGTCTGTCTCTACCCCTGACTCTTGGTCACCCTGTCTGCTTTTGTTTCTCTTCATCGCTCCCTTTTTCTGTCTCTTTCAATCTCTCATCCAGTGTCACGTGACAATGCGCATCTTTCTCTCTGCTACACTATCTCTCTCGCTCCTTTTCTCCATCTCTCTTTCTCCGTTTCTCTCTCTCCTTTTCGCTGTTGCACCCTCTCCCTTTTTCTGTTACTCCCTCTCCATCTCCCTGTCTCTCTGCCTCGCTCTCGCTTTCTCTCATCTTAAAAATGGTTAGCGATGAAGACTAATGCAAAGCCTGGTATTTCCCGTATAGGCTCCACTTTTTGACCAGTGGGAAGACGTTACGGAAGGGATGAAGGTGGAAGTTTTGAACCGCAACTGTAATCTTCCTAACAAAGTCTACTGGATTGCATATGTCATCAAATTAGCAGGTAGGTCCCATTGGCTTCATCCCATAACCGCCAACGGCAGCGTCACAGTGTACTGGATTCTGCATCCGAGAGCAATGGCATTTAGATCCCAAGAGGGAAAATTTAGGAGGGCACGTCACCGTGGCATGAGAAGAGGAAGAAAGTAAATTGTATCTTTTTCTAAAAAGGTTATGCAACGCATTTAAAGGAGAAGCAGGGTAAGTCAAAGGCAGTGCCATAATGGGCTGCCCTCCCACACTACCCAAAGAGCGTCATTTGTGGAGACCAAGTTCATACTCTTGCAGGGCTGCCACTGGTGGGAGGTTGTAATTACAGCATGATAAGTTTACATAGGTAATTTCCATTATCAACGTGGACATAAGAACATAAGAATTAGGAGCAGGAGTAGGCCATACGGCCCCTCGAGCCTGTTCCGCCATTCAGTAAGATCATGGCTGATCTTCGACCTTAATTCCACTTTTCTGCCTGATCTCCATATCCCTTGATTCCCTTGGAGTCCAAAAATTATCGATTTCATCCTTGAATATACTCAATGAATCAGCATCCACAGCCCTTTGGGGTAGAGAATTCCAAAGATTCACAACCCTCTGAGTAAAGAAATTTCTCCTCATCTCAGTCTTAAATGGCCGACTCCTTATCCTGAGACTGTGACCCCTAGTTCTAGACTCTCCAGCCAGGGGAAACAACCTCTCGGCATCTACCCTGTCAATCCCCCTCAAAATCTTGTATGTTTCAATGAGATCACCCCTCATTCTTCTAAACTCCAGAGCGTATAGGCCCAATCTACTCAATCTTTCCTCATAGGACAGCCCTCTCATCCCAGGGATCCATCTAGTGAACCTTTGTTGCACTGCCTCTAAGCCAAGTATGTCCTTCCTCAGATAAGGAGACATAGAAACATAATGGGAATACATAAAAATATGGACAGACTGCATGATTTTAAAATGAGGACAGAATTGCATCTGCATGCCCTGGTCAGATTTATCACCCGGTGTCTAGGCCTGTTTCACCTGAAGACTATATCCCCCTGTATGCAACGCACAGGATATCGACTAATAAAAATGGCATTTTTAATGGCTTTTTTTTAAAAAGAGTCTCACGATCTGATTACAGGTGCTTCAGTTATAACTTGGTTAAGTATTTCTTTTCACCTTTTTGTTTTCTCCTCTAGGTTACAAGTCATTGCTGAGGTATGAAGGATTTGAAAATAACTCGCGACAGGATTTTTGGTATAATTTCGGAACTGTAGATGTCCATCCAATCGGCTGGTGCGCAACAATTGGTAAACCTCTGGTGCCGCCTCAGAGTAAGTTCTTGGAGCACTATCCACAATTTTTTCTTTTTAATGTAGTATGCTATAACGACTCCTCCCCGACCCTGTGCTGTTGGAGTGAGGTGCGGAGAAGACGTGAGGCGCTTCCCTAGGAAGTGAGGGGAAAAGATGTGTCCATTGGCCTTGCTGCTTTTGTGCATCTCTAAACGGGCAGCTGAAGGCAAGAATTGGAGGCGACTTCGAGGGAGGTCACCTTGCTGACCCTTCACTGGGTGGGGGGGGGGGAATGGCTCGTGGTTTGTGGCGGGGGGGAATGGCTAGCAAGTCAGGGGGGTGGGGGATTGGCTGGTGGTGGGAGGGGGCGAGGAATGGCTAGTGGTGGGGGGGGGAATGGCTAGTGGTGGGGGGGGGAATGGCGAGCGGAGGGGGGGGAATGGCGAGCGGAGGGGGGGGAATGGCGAGCGGAGGGGGGGGAATGGCGAGCGGAGGGGGGGGAATGGCGAGCGGAGGGGGGGGAATGGCGAGCGAGGGGGGGGAATGGCGAGCGGAGGGGGGGGAATGGCGAGCGGAGGGGGGGGAATGGCGAGCGGAAGGGGGGGAATGGCGAGCGGAGGGGGGGAATGGCGAGCGGAGGGGGGGAATGGCGAGCGGAGCGGAGGGGGGGAATGGCGAGCGGAGGGGGGGGAAATGGCGAGCGGAGGGGGGGGAATGGCGAGCGGAGGGGGGGGGAATGGCGAGCGGTGGGGGGGAATGGCGAGCGGTGGGGGGGGAATGGCGAGCGAGTGGGGGGGGGAATGGCGAGCGAGTGGGGGGGGAATGGCGAGCGAGTGGGGGGGGAATGGCGAGCGAGTGGGGGGGGAATGGCGAGCGAGTGGGGGGGGAATGGCGAGCGAGTGGGGGGGGAATGGCGAGCGAGTGGGGGGGGGAATGGCGAGCGAGTGGGGGGGGGGAATGGCGAGCGATGCGGGGGGTGGAATGGCGAGCGATGCGGGGGGTGGAATGGCGAGCGATGCGGGGGGGTGGAATGGCGAGCGATGCGGGGGGGTGGAATGGCGAGCGATGCGGGGGGGGGGAATGGCGAGCGATGCGGGGGGGGGGAATGGCGAGCGATGCGGGGGGGGGGAATGGCGAGCGATGCGGGGGGGGATTGACTCGTGGGAGGAGGCGGGGAATGGCGAGCGTGTCGGAGGGGGGATTGGCTAGTGGTGGGAGGGGCGGGGAATGGCTAGTGGTGGGGGGGCGGGGAATGGCAAGCGAGTGGGGGAGGGAATGGCGAGTGGGGGAGGGAATGGCGAGCGATGCGGGGGGGAATTGACTCGTGGGAGGGGGCGGGGAATGGCGAGCGAGTGGGGGGGGAATTGACTAGTGGTTGGAGGGGGGGAATGGCGAGCGAGTCGGGGGGCAATTGGCTAGCGGTATGGAGGGAATGGCTAGTGGTGGGAGGGGGGAATGGCTGGTTTGGGGGGGAATATGGCTGGCGACGGGGGTGGGGTGGGGAGGGGTGTCTTGAATATACTCAACGACTGAGCCTCCACAGCCCTCTGGGGTAGAGAATTCCAAAGATTCACCACCCTCTGAGTGAAGAAATTTCTCCTCATCTCAGTCCTAAATGGCCGACCCCTTATTCTGAGACTGTGACCTCTGGTTCTAGACTCCCCAGCCAGGGGAAACATCGTCCCTGCATCTACCCTGTCAAGCCCTGTAAGAATTTTGTATGTTTCAATGAGATCACCTCTCATTCTTCGAAACTCCAGAGAATATAGGCCCAGTCTACTCAATCTCTCCTCATAGGACAATCCCTCCCATCCAGTCTGGTGAACCTTCGTTGCACTCCCTCTATGACAAGTATATCCTTCCTTAGGTAAGGAGACCAAAACTGTACACAATACGCCAGGTGTGGTCTCACCAGGGCCCTACATAATTGCAGTAAGACATCTTTACTCTTGTACTCAAATCCTCTTGTAATAAAGGCCAACATACCATTTGCTTTCCTAATTGCTTGCTGTACCTGCATGTTAACTTTCAGTGATTCGTATACAAGGACACCCAGGTCACTCTGAACACCAACATTTCCCAATCTCTCACCATTTGAAAAATACTCTGCTTTTCTATTTGTGAAGTTATCCTACCAAAGTGGATGACTTCACATTTCTCCACATTATATTCCATTTGCCATGTTCTTGCCCACTCACTTAGCCTGTCTATATCCCCTTGAAGCCTCCTTGCATCCTCCTCACAACTTACATTCCTACCCAGCTTTGTATCATCAGCAAACTTGGATATATTACATTTGGTTCCCTCATCCAAATCATTGATGTAGATTGTGAATAGCTGAGGCCCAAGCACTGATCCTTGCGGTACCCCACTAGTTACAGCCTGCCAACCCGAAAATGACCCACTTATTCCTACTCTGTTTTCTGTCCGTTTACCATTCTTCAATCCCATGAGCCCTAATCTTGTTTAATAACCTCTTGTGTGGCATCTTATTGAATGTCTTCTGAAAATCCAAATACACCACATCCACTGGTTCCCCCTTATCTATTCTGCTCGTTACAACCTCAAAAAACTCTTAATAGATTTGTCAAACACGATTTCCCTTTCATAAATCCGTGTTGACTCTGCCCAATCCTATTATTATTTTCTAAGTGCTCTGTTAGCACGCCCTTAATAATAGATTCTAGCATTTCCCCTGCTACTGATGTCGGGCTAACTGGTCTGAATCAAGGGATATGGGGATGGGGTGGGAAAGTGGAGTTGATGTAGAAGTTCAGCCATGATCTTCTTGAACAGCGGAGCTGGCTCGAGGGGCCATATGGACCACTCCTGCTCCTATTTCTTATATTCTTAAATAGCCCTGTAACAGTCCACAAAGTTGCAGTCCCTAAGTTTAACTCTGTCCCCGGCTCTTTGCTAAAAAACCTGCAATAAAACAATACAATGAAAAATTTTAACATCATTATTTCTTTTGCTGTATTTCTAAGCGGAGGATTTCGTTGTGATTAGTAAATAGTTCCATAATCTCCGAACAACGTTAAAGGCGCAAGTTGTTGTTGTTCTCCTTGCAGTCACTGCTACAACATCTGATCTTGCAGCGGCAAATTTACTAGTTTGATGTTCCATCGACCAGTCTCCATCGCAGACAGAATAACATTGAGTGTAGACAGACTGCATAATGTTGTGTTGAGGATTTGCTGGAAACGTATTCAGTTGTGAAGTGATTTTGTGCTAATTCATGATCTCTGTGCAGCTGTGCAAACTAAGACCACTGACTGGAGAGCCTATCTATTAAGGAAACTAATTGGATCGAAGACCCTACCGGTCGACTTCCATTATAAGGTATGGGAACCAATCTACAGCCTAGCCCAGGGTACATGGTTGCATCTTGGCAGAGCTAATCAGATGATGAAGTCCAAATGAAAGCGCTTGAGGTCTACAACCATTACACGTTGCAACACGTGTCAGCCGTGGCTCAATGGGTAGCACTCTCACCTCTGACCTTCTGACTCAGACTTGAGCACAAAAATCCAGGCTGACACTCCAGTGCAGTGCTGAGGGAGTGCTGCACTGTCGGAGATGCCGTCTTTCGGATCAGACGTTAAACCGAGGCCCCGTCTGCCCTCTCAGGTGGACGTAAAAGATCCTATGGCGCTACTTCAAAGAAGAGCAGGGGAGTTATTCCCGGTGTCCCTCAACCAACATCACTAAAACAGATTATCTGGTCATTATCACATTGCGTTTCTTCCATTATAACAGTGACTACACTTCAAAAAGTACTTAATTGGCTGTAAAGCGCTTTGGGGCGTTTGGTGGTCATGAAAGGTGCTGTATAAGTGCAAGTCTTTCTTCTTTACGGCACAGAGTCGTACCAACCAGGAATGTCCCAGCTTTGATCCCCTCGTCTATGCTGAATTAGTTGATCTTGGCAATGCAGTGAACCTGGGCCAGAGAGAGGAAACCTGCTTCTCATCGCTGTCTGAGGACAGCTTCTAGAGTCTGATTCCATGAGTGTCTGGTACCTCACCAAGTGACCATTCTTCACGTGTGAGCCTGAGCATTGAGCGATTTGACTAAAGGGGGGGTGGGCTCATCATAGCCCAGCCCAACCCTGTCCTCACTTGACCTGTCCAGCAGGGGCCACCCGACAGTATTCAATAGCAGGAACCCTGTCTGATACTTTTCCCTCCCTAGCTCGAGGACTCTGAGGTCTGTTGAACCACCCCAGTGGCTGTCCTGGCTACGATCAGGTAACTCCGACTAGCAACAGAACCTAGAACCCTCCTGATCTGTGTAGCTCGGTATATTGTGTAAGCGAGGGCAGAGGGCACAAGTAGCTTCTTATGTACTCGCAAGTCCATGACCCATGTGTGCAAGACACCGAGCCCTCCTACCTCTGAAGAGTGTTTTCTTTTCTCGAGAGTCAGTAAATTCTAAATCTGTGTTTGTCCTTCATTTTAATCTAAGGATAAGGGTTAAGCCATTTAGGACTGAGATGAGGAGGAATTTCTTCACCCAGAGAGTGGTGAACCTGTGGAATTCTCTACCACAGAAGGTAGTTGAGGCCAAGTCATTAAATATATTGAAGAATGAGTTAGATATATTTCTTAAAGCTAAAGGTATCAAGGGATATGGGGAGAAGGCAGGTACAGGGTACTGAGTTTGGATGATCAGCCATGATCTCATCGAATGGCGGAGCAGGCTCGAGGGGCCGAATGGCCTACTCCTGCTCCTATCTTCTATTTTTGTTGACGCCATTACCACTTCCCCCCCAATAGCGGCACTTTCCTCACTTTCAGGCTCCCAAGATGACTCCAACTCCAATGAGAAACTTCATATTTAGGATAATCTCGGATCAGCATGGGTCCAGGGTGAAGTGAGTTGGAACACTAACTGGCCGTCCTACCAGGCCGCTCTTGGGATGGTTTCCTGAACTAAGCATAAGGAGGCTGGTTTACTAGGCTGGTATATTTTGCAGGGTATTATTTTACGATTTGCAAACAGCCTTGTAAGGTTGTTTCTCCCAGGTGGTGCTTGGTGGGAGAGTGCTGATCTCCGCACCACTGTTGATGCAGGGACCCAGCTTCTGCTGGTGTTTTCCATAGCGAGGGAGGGAAGTTTATCCTACATTTATTCATCCTAAACTGTTTGAAATGTATCTAGACAGCAGTTGTGGATCTTTTTTTTTATTCGTTCATGGGATGTGGGCGTTGCTGGCAAGGCCAGCATTTATTGCCCATCCCTAATTGCCCCTTGAGAAGGTGATGGTGAGCCGCCGCCTTGAACCGCTGCAGTCCGTGTGGTGAAGGTGCTCCCACAGTGCTGTTAGGGAGGGAGTTGCAGGATTTTGACCCAGCGACGATGAAGGAACGGTGATATACTTCCAAGTCAGGATGGTGTGTAACTTGGAGGGGAACTTGGAGGTGGTGGTGTTCCCATGCGCCTGCTGCCCTTGTCCTTCTAGGTGGAAGAGGTCGCGGGTTTGGGAGGTGCTGCCTAAGAAGCCTTGGCGAGTTGCTGCAGTGCATCTTGTAGATGGTACACACTGCAGCCACGGTACGCCAGTGGTGGAGGGAGTGAATGTTTAAGGTGGTGGATGGGGTGCCAATCAAGCGGGCTGTTTTGTCCTGGATGGTGTCGAGCTTCTGGAGTGTTGTTGGAGCTGCACTCATCCAGGCAAGTGGAGAGTATTCCATCACACTCCTGACTTGTGTCTTGTAGATGGTGGATAGGTTTTGGGGAGTCAGGAGGTGAGACACTCGCCGCAGAATACCCAGCCTCTGACCTGCTCTTGTAGCCACAGTTTTTAAAAGGACCAATCTTGTTGTAGATGAAGAACTAGTCAGGGGAGTAGGGTAGAGCTGCAACAGGGCAAAAGAGTATTGGAGGCAGCAAGAGGGGTAAGGAAGAAACACTGAGGTAGGATGCACAGAGATATTAGTACAGCTGGAAAATGACCCATCTTTGGTTACTTGGCAGTAGCGTTTTCCAGCCCTGAGAGTTGTATTGTTTTTAAAATGTGGATTTTCTTTAGCCTGAGGTAGACCAGAAAGATCCCAATCTTTGATTGCTGAGCTGGCTGATTTCAGCAGCAGCTTGGGTGCTCCCTGTGGTGGGAGGGGGAAAGTTGAAGGCGGGGGCGCCTGCTATCTGATGAACCTTGCTGGAAAGTGCACGTGCGTGAAGATTGAATGAGGCCAGAATCTGGCTTGGTTCTGACATCCTCGACCGTTGAATGGCCTGGAGTGCCAACATTCAATGTTTAAACTCTCACACACGAAGAAAGGCCACTGCAAGAACTACTGGATAACTGTGGAATTGCAAGTCAGCAAGCGACGTCTCCTTCAAAAGAAATGGGGGGGGGGGGTGGGGGAGGAGGAGGGGGTATTTTTCCTTTCTTGAGATGATGCTTATGTTTGAGAAGAAAGTTTTTTTTTTTGTGTTTTTCCTGCCCAGATGGTGGAGAGCATGAAATACCCTTTCCGACCAGGAATGCGAGTGGAGGTCGTTGATAAGACGCAGATCTCGCGTACGAGGACCGCTGTTGTCGATAGCGTGATTGGCGGGCGCCTGAGGCTGCTGTACGAAGATTGTGAGGAAGATGATGATTTCTGGTGCCACATGTGGAGTCCTCTCATCCATTCGGTGGGATGGTCCAAGCGGGTGGGTCACAAATTGAAACGCACAGGTGAGCCCTTGAGCATTCCCTCGAGTATAGAAGATTAAGGGGTGAT
The DNA here is from genome assembly GCA_030390025.1 of Squalus acanthias. NCBI lineage: Eukaryota > Metazoa > Chordata > Chondrichthyes > Squaliformes > Squalidae > Squalus > Squalus acanthias. Next base: position 18,944,198 of record CM059450.1, read on the forward strand.
CTAATTGAGGCGCCCCTGAAGATGATTAAAGGAGTTAATAGGGGGGGGGGAATCCAGAACAAGGGGCCGTAACCTTAAAATTAGAGCTAAGCTGTTCGGGGTGATGTCAGGAAGCACTTCTTCACACAAAGGGTAGTGGAAATCTGGAACACTCTCAGGTTTTGAAATTTTCAATTGACACCCAGTCTCAACAGATTTTTGGGGCAGGGCGTTCCAGAAAATTTCAAGAGAGAGTTCCAGATTTCCACTAACCTTTGTGTGAATAAGTGCTTCCGGACATCACCAGAGGAAATAGTTCCTCTCTGTTACGGAACTAAAGAAAGAAAGACTTGTATTTATATAGCACCTTTCACAACCACTGGACGTCCCAAAGCGCTTTACAGCCGATGAAGTACGTCTTGAAGTGTTGTCACTGTCATAATGTAGGAAACGCAGCAGCCAATTTGCGCACAGCAAGATCCCACAAACAGCAATGTGATAATGACCAGAAAATCTGTTTTTGATGTTGACTGAGGGATAAATATTGGCCAGGACACCGGGGAGAACTCCCCCTGCTCTTCTTCGAAATAGTGCCATCGGATCTATTACGTCCACCTGAGAGAGCAGACGGGGCCTCGGTTTAACGTCTCATCTGAAAGACGGCACCTCCGACAGTGCAGCACTCCCTCAGCACTGCACTGGGAGTGTCAGCCCAGATTTTTGTGCGCAGGTCTCTGGAGTGGGACTTGAACGCACGACCTTCTGACTCAGGCGAGAGTGCGACCAACTGAGCCACAGCTGACACTAAGGAGGGTAGATGGAGTTAAGATACAGATCAGCCATGATCTGATTGAATGGCGGAACAGGCTCGAGGGGCTGAATGGTCTACTCCTGTTCCTATGTTCCCACTTGTTCTATACAAGCGTGCATGATACTGCCCAGTGACAGTCACAGGTAACATGTTAGAACTCTAACATACTGATAAACCACAGGGTTTTAAGATGTGAATCCCTGCCTTCAGTTCTCCTACTCTACTGAGTTGCCACTCTTATTTGCTGTCTGACTCTTGCCCAGTTCCAATTCCAGAGGTCCTGGCAGGCCTTTAGTACCTCACTCACTCACTCATTCAGTTGTGAATGCCTGGAGATATTTGACTGTGGACAATTGAGCCAGATCCTGTCCTTATTTGATCTCTCTGCCAAGTATTTTCCAGCAAGGGCACCAGGTAGTGAGTGGGAGTGTAACCCAGCAGGTGTTGTTCATGTAAATCCCAGCGGTGCTGAAGTGAATCGTAGCATCCCATCTGCTGCCTGAATAAGATGAGTGAACACAGCATGGATAGAATTTGAGCTCCATGACACTCCCCATGTGGCAAGTTCTTTTTACATGGAGCTGCTGAAAAAGAAGCAAGGCAGTTTTGTACAAGAATAGAAGGTATGCAAAATGGAAGATCAGATCACCTGAGCTTCACCTTTTAGTGGTTGATTTATGTAGGAGCGTTAACACAATTCTGGAAGCAGGCAGCTTGCTCATCAGTCTGGGAATATTGCGTGACTCGAGGAACTGAATCCAAAATACCCCAATCTGTGAGCCAGCTTTCTGATGGGCTCCTTTAAATCTTAACTGAGGTGTCTTTCTTTACTCCTCTCTCCTCCTCTCCTGAATATGCTGACTCTCACCCAAGTGCCATTCTTCATATATGAGTGTTGGTGGGATATTTTCCATGGAAGGCATCACGACAACCAAGCCCTATTTCCCCTCCTCTTTCATTCTTCCTCCCACTCCCTATCCAGTAGAACTCGCTAGATAGCAATTGACAAGGCCACTGGTTTTCATTTATTTGGAATGTGATCCTGCTGAACTATGGATAAGAATCCCTTGTGATTAAAAATGCAAGTTGCCTTGATCAGTTAGTGTAAAGCAATGGCACTGGGAATTTGGAATTGGAAACCTGGCTGACTTCATTTTAAAAGATCCCATTCCTAGTCCAGAGGCTATTAGGCTAGTTCTAACACTGGAGAGGTACCACCAACGCTGCCTCCGCAAGATCCTGCAAATCCATTGGCAGGATAGGCGCACCAACGTCCGTGTTCTCGCTCAGGCCAACATCCCCAGCATCGAAGCTTTGACCACGCTCGATCAGCTCCGATGGACGGGTCACATCGTCCGCATGCCCGATATGAGACTCCCTAAAACAAGTGCTCTACTCTGAGCTCCGACACGGCAAGAGAGCCCCAGGTGGGCAGAGGAAACGCTTCAAGGACACCCTCAAAGCCTCCTTGGAAAAAGTGCAACATCCCCTCTGACACCTGGGAATCCCTGGCCCAAGACCGCACAAAATGGAGGAGAAGCAGCCGGGAAGGCGCCGAACACCTCGAGTCTCTTCGCCGGGAGCAAGCGGAAGTCAAGCGCAAACAGTGGAAGGAACGCACATCAATCCAAGCACCCCACCCACCCGCCCCTTCAACCACCGTCTGCCCCACCTGTGACAGAGACCATAGGTCCCGCATTGGACTCATCAGTCACCTGCGAACTCATTTTTTAATGTGGAAGCAAGTCATCTTCGGTTCCGAGGGACTGCCTAAGAGAGTTCTAACACACTAACTGCGGCTCGACTGGAGGCCAGCCTACTGGAGACCGCCACCTCCAGGCTGCCAAGTTTTGAAATTTATGACTATTTGGCCCAGGAGGAATTTCAATTTAATTGACAACAAGCTGTTGCTATCAAGTTAAATTCAATGCATAGCGGGTTACGTCCACACAACACGCAAGCTATCTGGGAAAGCATTTTCGACCCAGTAGCTGTCATTAGTTGAAGTGTCTGGTAGAATTGCGTTTCTCGCATACCATATCAGTTTGAGACAAGGGGGGAGGGTCATCAGTATATTCTAGTGATGGTCACACATAGGATGTTGGAATGACCTCATTCATTTGAGCCCAGTGGGAGGCAGCTGCCAAAGACCTCCACCCAAAAAGTGGTAGACATTGCGTTGTGATGATCTGGAATGCGCTGCCTGAAAGGGTGGTGGAAGCGGATTCAATAGTAACTTTCGAAAGGGAATTGGATAAATACTTGAAGGGGAAAAAATTTGCAGGGCTATGGGGAAAGAGCGGGGAGTGGGACTAATTGGAGAGCTCTACCAAAGAGCCGGCACAGGCACATGGCCTCCTCTGTGCGGTCTGATTTTATGATTCTAACTAACTGATCCCCGACACGGAGCTAGGGGTGGGTCAGAGGTCAAGTGTTTGGCTTCCTATCTAGATGGGATAGAGGCAGTTTAGAAACAGACACCGGGAAAGAACTCTCTGCTGGAGATTAAAACCAGTCAGTTCAGTAAATGCTGAATTGTAAAAGTGAAGGCAGGCCTGTATGAGGGGCTAAGTTTGCATAATTTATTATTGTTGGCATTGCAAGGAGCAATAAGGAATAGGTGGAATTTCACTGAAAATTTGCATTCTGTTTGTCCATGTAGCCTCAGTAAAATAGTCCAGCTTATTGGTTTACAATTCCCTCCCTCAACCAACATTACAAAAACCAGATGATTCTGGTCATTATCACATTGCTGTTTGTGGGAGCTTGCTGTGCGCAAATTGGCTGCCGTGTTTCCTACATTACAACAGTGACTCCACTTCAAAAGTACTTCATTGGCTGTAAAGCGCTTTGAGACGTCCGGTGGTCGTGAAAGGCGCTATATAAGAGCGAGTCTTTTTCTTTACCAAACAGCACTATAGGGGTACCTTCACCACACGGACTGCAGCAGTTCAAGAAGGCGGCTCACCGCCACCTTCTTAGGGCACCTAGAGCTGGGCAATAAATGCTGGCCTTGCCCACATCCCGTGGTTCAATTTAAAAAAAAAAAAAAAAAAATTGTACTAGTCTCGCTAGTAATTTAATCAGTTCGCCTTCTAGAAGATAGCTAGGAACCCATAGGGAAGATTACAGTATCTAGTCTGCACGACGAGGAGTCTCATTGTGAAAACTTGCTGGGTCAAGCTATTGTATGACTAGATATTGAGCAGTAAAGGTAAACGCCTGAGGGTTTGTAGTCTGTTTGCAGCAGATGCCACTCGTGTTGGAACCTGAGAGAATATCTAGTGCCGGCCAAAAAAACTTCTTAACAATTGGTGGCAGCTACCTGGGATACTGGTTGGCGCTGGTGCCATGAAGGAGAGTTAAACCATTGGACTGAACAGAAACGGTGACTCAAAAAAAAAAAAAATTCAACAAGATCAAAAGAGGCAGACAAAAAAGTTTGAGTTAGCTTGATTAGCTGCGGACGAAAGACAAAGGAAGGACGTTGGGTTAGAAATGTTGAAATTAGAAGCCGAGAAGCGGCGAGGGTAAGCGGGAAGAATCACAGTGTAGATGGGAAGAAAAGAGGGGAACAACACCCAAGAACGAGAGAACGTCATCACGCTCTTGAACTGACAGAAGGGTGCACCCACAGTCAGTCGGGTGAGTGAAGCTGTGGAACGCTTAGCCCATAATTTTGAATAGTCAAATCTGATTCCAAGTTTTAAAGAGGAAGATGAGTATAGGAACAGGGATGTCCTGCTGCAGTTGTACAGGGCCTTGGTGAGACCACACCTTGAGTACTGTGTGCAGTTTTGGTCGCCTTATCTGAGGAAGGATGTTCTTGCCATGGAGGGAGTGCAGCGAAGATTCACCAGGCTGATACCTGGGATGGCAGGAATGACATATGAGGAGAGATTGGGTCGATTGGGCTTATACTCGCTGGAGTATAGAAGAATGAGAGGGGATCTCATCGAAACATATAAAATTCTGACAGGTCTGGACAAACTAGATGCAGGAAGAATGTTCCCGATGGTCGGGGGAGTCCAGAACCAGGGGTCATAATCTAAGGATAAGGAGTAAAGCCATTTAGGACAGAAATGAGGAAGAATTTCTTCACCCAGAGAGTGGTGAACCTGTGGAATTCTCTACCACAGAAGGTAGTTGAGGCCAAGTCATTAAATATATTCAAGAATGAGTTAAATATATTTCTTAAAGCTAAAGGTATCAAGGGATATGGGGAGAAGGCAGGTACAGGGTACTGAGTTTGGATGATCAGCCATGATCTCATCGAATGGCGGAGCAGGCTCGAGGGGCCGAATGGCCTACTCCTGCTCCTATCTTCTATGTTTCTATGATAATCGATAGTTTCATTTAGGCATGTGAATTGTTAACTTGCCACAGTGAGTAGCAGTAAAATGAATGGTGCAGACCTGACGTTTGTAACATAGAGATCTAAGCCTGCAACCTTCTGGTCTGTGTGACTTCAAACTCAAATTTTATCCCTCTTTTCCCAAGAAGGAATGAGTAGGGCAGACTTGAGCTCGCACCCAACATTCAGGAAAATCTACTGTGATGCTGTACCCCATCTCTTCAAAAAGGTAAGGGACAATATTTTACATTTTTTTTTCTTCATTCTCAGGGTGTGGGCATCGCGAGTAAGGCTGGCATTCAATGACCATCCCTAGTTGCTCAAATAGCGGTTTGATACAACTGAGTGACTTGCTAGGCCTCTTCAGAGGGCAGTTAACAACAACAACAACATCTTGCATTTATATAGCACCTTTAACGTAGAAAAATCGTCCCAAGACACTTCAAGAGCGTTATCAAACAAAATTTGACACCGAGCCACATGTGATATTAGGGCAGATGACCAAAAGCTTGGTCAAAGAGGTAAGTTTTAAGGAGCGTCTTAATGGAGGTAGAGAGGCGGAGAGGTTTAGGGAGGGAATTCCAGAGCTTTAGGGCCTTGGCAGCTGAAGGCGCGGCTGCCAATGGTGGAGCGATTAAAATCAGGGATGCTCAAAAGGCCAGAATTGGCGGAACGCAGTGATGTGGGGGTGGGGGATGTATGGCTGGAGGAGATTAGAGCTAGGGAGGGGCGAGACCATGGAGTGATTTGAAAACAAGATGAGAATTTTTAAATCGAGGCATTGCTTAACCGGGAGCCAATGTAGGTCAGCGAGCACAGGGGAGACGGCTGAGCAGGACTTGGTGCGAGTTAGAACATAAGACATAAGACGTAGGAGCAGGAGTAGGTCATTTGGCCCCTCGAGCCTGCTCCGCCATTCAATAAGATCATGGCTGATCTGATCTTGGCCTCAACTCCACTTCCCTGCCCGCTCCCCATAACCTTTGACTCCCTTACCATTCAAAAATCTGTCTATCTCCACCTTCAATATATTCAATGACCCAGCCTCCACAGCTCTCTGGGGAAGAGAATTCCAAAGATTCACGACCCTCGAGCGAAGAAATTCCTCCTCATTTCCGTTTTAAATGGGTGCCCCCTTATTCTGAAATTGGGACCCGGGCAGCAGAGTTTTGGATGGCCTCAAGTTAACGGAGGGTAGAACTAGGGAGGCCGGCCAGGAGTTAAGAGTATTACTGCACTATCATGCCCTATATTAGTTATAACTTCCTTACTGGAAGGAACCAAAAATAAATATAAGGCAGTTTACCACTGATGGTGACGATTACTAATACTGTTCTGTACTAGTGTGGTGCAGCTACAAATGGGCAGTTTCTTTAGTAGTGCAGGTACAGACATCCTTGTTGGGAGTAAGGGCAGCTAGGTCAGGAGTGCACTGGCTGCAAGTAAGAAAGAAAGAGGGAAAAATCTTGGCATTTATATCACACCTCTCACTTCCTCGGGACATCCCAAAACCTTCACAGCCAATTTGTGCATAGCAAGGTCCCACAAACAGCAGTGAGATAAATGGCCAGTTGATCTGTACTGCAGGTGTTGGTCGAGGGATAAATATTGGCTAGGGCACCGGGAGAACTCGCCTGTCGTAGGAACACTTCAGCAGTCAGGGGCATTCAGCCTCGGATCTGCGGGTAAGCGTTCTCCAAGGCGGCCTTCGGGATACACGACAGCGCAAAATCATAGAGCAGAAACTGATAGCCAAGTTCCGCACTCATGAGGGTGGCCTCAATCGCGATATCGGGTTCATGTCACGATACAGAACGTGACTTGACATCATGGCCGGTCTTTCCAGGCCTTTTTTAAAAAAAAACTAACACAAGAACCACCAACACAAATGGAGAGGATATGCAGCCAGCAGGTGTTTTGACACGTTGGACCCCCTGGGACACATCTCATTGTCTTGGCTGTGCTCTTAGTGTGTCTTTGATGTAGGGAAAGATTTGAATAAATTTTTTCTGTGTTTATATTGTGAATTCTGGGAGATTCTCTCACAGCTACCCTACCTGAAGAAGGAGCGAACAGCTCCGAAAGCTTGTAAAATTAAATAAATCTGTTGGACTATAACCTGGTGTTGTGCGACTTCTCACTTATAAGAACACAAGAAGGTGAGAAATAGGAGCAGGAGTCGGCCATACGGCCCCTCGAGCCTGCTCCACCATTCAATAAGATCATGGCTGATTTTCGACCTCAATTCCACTTTCCTGCCCGATCCCCATATCCCTCGATTTCCTTGGTGTCCAAAAATCTGTCGCTCTCCACCTTGAAGATACTCAACGACTGAGCATCCACAGCCCTCTGGTGTAGAGAATTCCAAAGACTTGGAACAGGCAATCCAGGACTTGATGTTTTGTCTTATCTGAAAAGTGGCACCTCCAACATACCTGGAATTGGTGAATGTCTTGCGGTGATACTGCAAACTGGTTTCGTCCTCGGTTTAAAATATTTTTCTCTTATGGGGCAATACACTGGCACAGTGTTAAAACTCCCAACAAACTATCCCTTGGATTGGCAGCAAGCAAATTCATGGCCATAATTTCCCCGAAATGGTGGGGTTTCCAACCTCTGCTAGAACACTGAGGAGAGATCAATTAAATACCAATAATTTCTCCATAGACAGAAACACCTCAGGCTCTTGCACCTACTACTATCTGGTTACCGTGATGTCTACTGCAGCCCTAATCGAGATCAACTAACTCGGAACAAATCAGGAACCAAATTTGTGACCTTCCTGGTCTAGAGGATTTAAATAATTTACGCCCTAAATCATTGGGGCAGGATTGTAAGGGTAATACAAATAATCTTATTCACTCTCTCTTTAAATTTTCTCTCTCTGTTCTTCCAAATCTCCTTACAGGGTTCCTTGGTGGAGCCTCCATGGGCGAATGTGTTGGAGTATTAGACAAATCAACCTGCGTGGAGCATGTTGACTCCATATCACTGTCGATCTGGGATGAGAGGGTTCTCCTATTAGGAGAAATTGAGTAGATTGGGCCTATACTCTCTGGAGTTTAGAAGAATGAGAGGGGATCTCATTGAAACATACCAGATTTTGAGGGGGATTGACAGGGTAGATGCTGAGAGGTTGTTTCCCCTGGCTGGAGAGTCTAGAACTAGGGGGACATAGTCTCAGGGGTCGGCCATTTAAGACTGAGATGAGGAATTTCTTCACTCAGGGTTGTGAATCTTTGAAATTCTCTGCCCCAGAGGGCTGTGGATGCTGAGTCATTGAGTATATTCAAGGCTGAGATAGATAGATTTTTGGACTCTAGGGGAATCAGGGAAGATCAGGTGGGAAAGTGGAGTTGAGGTTGAATGGCGGAGCAGGCTCGAAGGGCCGTATGCCCTACTCTTGCTCCTAATTATGTTCTTATGATCTGAGTTAGAGGCCAACCGCGATGTCTTTGAGTCTCCATTTGAATACATTCACAAACACAGCAAGCAATCTACAGCGATTAATGTGCAATGGCTTGTAGAGTGCTATCACTGAGCCAAGCTGACGCACAAGTTGAGAATATTTGGATGTAGTGCAGAAGTCGGCTTAGTGTAAGAATTTGGTAACAGAAACAGAAAGTGTCGGAAACACTTGGTAGGCCAGTCAGCATCTGTAGTTATGTTAACATTACAGAGACTGGCCTTTTGTCAGAACAGTGTTTCTATCTGAAACGTTGACGCATCTGTTTTCTCCACTGGTATTGACGGACTTGCTGAGTGGTTCAAATATTTTCTGTACTTGCAGATTTCCAGCATCTGCCGGTTTTTTTTTGTTGTAAGAAATTAGTGTTTACCAAACTTCATTTCTTTTGAAAACCCTTCTGATTCCTAGGTACGAGCAGTTTACACTAATGATGATTGGTTTGAAGAGGGGATGAAACTGGAGGCCATCGATCCACTGAATTTATCCACCATTTGTGTTGCTAGTGTCCGAAAGGTAAGGTGATATTTTTTTTGTTGGTAAATTGGGACTTGAGGTACTGTTGCAATCATAGTCTTATCTGTATATCACGTGCACACAGGGTGCCACCAGGCACTGCTAAGATGGGTTGGCTGTCGGAAGGAAAATTATCACTATGCCATTGTTCTGTTAATTACAGAAAGACCTTGCTGGGAGTTGACAGTAAATCCAGACTGGACCACCTTTCCTCCGAGTTTAAGGCGGATGCTTAGTGGGAAGCAATCTGCAACTGGAGAAAAGGAGGCATAGAGGAAAGAAATCTTCAAAGTTTTCAAGATATTAAGGGGAACAGATAGGGTAGATAGAGAGAAACTATTTCCGCTGGATGGGGAGTCTAGGACTAGGGGGCATAGTCTGAAAAGGTCTGGCTCTAATTTTTAGGAGTGAAGTTAGGAAACACTTCTACACACAAAGGATGGTAGAAGTTTGGAACTCTCTTCTGCAAATGGCAATTGATGCTAGATCAATTAATTTTAAATCGGAGATTGATAGATTTCTGTTAACCACAGGTATTAAGGGATATGGGGCAGAGGCGGGTATATGGAGTTAGGTCGCAGATCAGCCATGATCTCATTGAGTGGCGGAACAGGCTCGAGGGGCTGAATGGCCTCCTCCTGTTCCTAAATCATGTGCAGCTCTCCCAATGGCTTAGTGGTTAACTGTACTGCCCAGTGTGGTGCTGAGGTGTACAGAACACTGGCAGATTGTCCCTGCTTTAATTCTCAATCTACACTTGAGTTACCAAATCTCAGCGCGGGCAGATGAACAAGCTCTTCTGTTGGTCTTGGTGCTCCTGGGCTTGGGAGGGGACGAACCAACCAAACCCACCTCCTTTATTGCTGTCAAATCCTGTCTGTGAGAAGCGCTCCCGTGAAGCGCCTTGGGACATTTTCACTACACTAAAGGTGCTATATAAATGTAAGTTATTGTTATACTCAATGACTCCTGCTAGAGACTACATGAGCCAGGTCAGAGCAGGATTCATTTTACATAGAAAACATAGAAGATAGGAGCAGGAGTAGGCCATTCGGCCCCTCGAGCCTGCTCCGCCATTCGATGAGATCATGGCTGATCATCCACACTCAGTACCCTGTCCCTGCTTTCTCCCCATATCCCTTGATACCTTTATCTTTAAGAAATATATCTAACTCATTCTTCAATATATTTAATGACTTGTCCTCAACTACCTTCTGTAGTAGAGAATTCCACAGGTTCACCACTCTCTGGGTGAAGAAATTCTTCCTCATTTCTGTCCTAAATGGCTTACCCCTTATCCTTAGATTATGACCCCTGGTTCTGGACTCCTCCGACCATCGGGAACATTCTTCCTGCATCTAGTTTGTCCAGACCTGTCAGAATTTTATATGTTTCGATGAGATCCCCTCTCATTCTTCTATACTCCAGCGATGGCCGTGATGGTCTCATAGCTCATGTGAAGTATGGCCACGTGGGTGAGGTACTGGAGGGCAGCAGCACCAGTGAACTGCCCAGTACAATTTGGTATTTTCATGCAAGGAACAGAGAAAAGATGAGAGCGAGGGCAGATAAATATTACTTCACTGTTTCACTTTGATCGATGTGGTTAAGCAATCCTCAGAGATTTAGCCATTAAAAGAGGGAGTTTAGTTTCCCCATCATCCTTTAAATAAGATTAACTATAACTGTGCTTTTTATCCCCATAGCGGATAGACTGGAGAAGCTGGGGTTGTTCTCCTTAGAGCAGAGAAGGTTGAGGGGAGATCTGATAGAGGTGTTCAAAATCATAAGGGGTCTGGACAGAGTAGATAGAGAGAAACTGTTCCCATTGGCGGAAGGGTCGAGAACCAGAGGACACAGATTTAAGGTGATTGGCAGAAGAACCAAAGGCGACATGAGGAAAAACTTTTTTACGCAGCGAGTGGTTAGGATCTGGAATGCACTGCCTGAAAGGGCGGTGGAGATAGATTCAATCGCGGCTTTCAAAAGGGAATTGGATAAGAACCTGAAGGAAAACAATTTGCAGGGCTATGGGGAAAGGGCGGAGGAGGGGGACTAGCTGAAGTGCTGTTGCAGAGAGCCGGCATGGGCTCGACGGGCCGAATGGCCTCCTGTGCTGTAACCATTCTATGATTCTTATAATGTAATTTTTAAATAGGGTTGACAACATCATTGGATATATTGGCTTAATTAATTTAAGATGTACAGCTGAAAACACAGCATCTTTCATTTTGCAATCTTTCCCTCTATTTATCCCTGTCTCATTCCTTTTTTTTTAAATGGACGAATTTTTCTCCTCTTTGTACCAATAGTCTTCCCTCCTTTTGGGGTCTGGTACCATAAGTGCTGCGCACCTTCTAGTACATTGCCCATATTAGCCATTGTTCACACACAGGTAATTTGAGCACAGATCCACCCAGTGCTGTCCTTGACCAGCTCCTACACGTGCATCTGCATAGCGGTCAGAAGCTAGAATCCTGTCCGATTTTTCTCCTCTGTAAAGTAGGGACATTGAGGCCAATGTATTGTCCCTAATGCTTCCCCTGCTGAGATCAACCAATTTGGCACTTTCCTAGCCTCTGATTCCTGTCCCATCATAATCAGTGTCTCGAACTTTTGTCACTTAATCACTACCTCCTGATTTATCATCTACACTTTTTAAAAAATTCTTTTCAACCTTGTTGGGGTCCTGCACACTAGGCTCGGCTCTTCATCCGGGTTTCTCAGTAATAAAGAAAACTAAAACATCCAGAACTAACCCACGCGGATGATAGGATTGCTCCCTTATTCAGTGGGGGGGTTCAGTAATCTTTCCTAACATCATTTAAAATGGAAATTAAATCCTTAACTGTGAAGTGATGGGAGTCCTACTATGGTGGTCAGGTCAGGACGGTATTGAGAAAGGAACAATAATCTTGAACAGGAATAGTAAGGAGTTTCTTGCCTTCCCGTGTCTCCTGTACCATTCCCAGTTAAAAAGTATCCTGCTCTCCGACAACATTGCTCCTAAATTGCTGCAAGGAATTGCACAAGAGTGACTGTTGTTAACTTTCCTTCTGATTTTTCTCTGCCGCCTTGCAGAGAAATGTCTCGCCTCTGCTTGCTACTTCCTCGGGCAAAATGACTGAGATTGGGATTGGTCAGTGTCGGGATTGGTCTATAGCGAGTTGCTGATGCAAACCACTTTACTCCCAAAATAAACTTAAATCAAATTGGAACCAACTTTCAAGATGGATACTGATTTAAAAAAAAAATATCTGTATAAGGATTTTGATTTATCAAAATTTCGGGGTGCTCTGTTTACCTCTGAATCGGAAGGTTGTGAGCTCAACTCCCATCTGAGGAATTGAGTTCAGACCCAGTTCGGAACTTTCTTTATCCAGCTCCATATAGAAGCTTTGGGTCAACTCTTGTTGTTGAATAGGCACCATATTACTGCATGTTGTATAGGTGACGGGAGTGGCAGTGGTTGTTTGTACTATTCTTTGTGTTAAGATGAAATTATAAAGAGCAAGGGGTTTTAGTTTTTATTATTTTGTTATTTGTTCTCAGAGGGTTGTGATTCTTTGGCATTTTCTACCCCAAAGGGCTGTGGATGCTGAGTCGTTGAGTATATTCAAGGCTGTGATAGGTAGATTTTTGCACTCTCGGGGAATGAAGGGATATGGAGATCGGGCGGGAACGTGAAGTTGAGGTCGAAGATCAGCCATGATCTCATTGAATGGCGGAGCAGGCTCGAGGGGCCGTATGGCCAACTCCTGCTCCTAATTCTTATGTTCTTGGGATGTGGGTGATGATAAGGCTGTATTTCTTTGCCCATCTCTAGTTGCCCTGCAAAGGTGGTGCTGGGCCTTGAACCTGCTGCAGACCTTGTAGCAATGGTGCTCCAAAATGTTGTTTGGTAGTGATTGCCAGGATATCGACCCAGTGACGATGAAGGAACAGCGATATGTGTCCAAGTCAGGATGGTGTGTTTCCACAACATTGCTGCTCTTGTCCATTTTCTTAGAAGTTGCAGGGAGGGAGTAACCGAGTTACTGCAGTGCATCCTGTAGATCGCATATGTGGCAGGCATGGTGTGCCACTGGTGGAGGGGGTAGATGTTGATCCAGTGGCAGGGGTGCAGATCAAGTGAACTGCTCGGTCCTGGATGGTGTTGACTGTGTTGAGTTTTGTCGAGGCTTCCCCCATTCCAGGAGTTATTCCATTGCACGCCTTCCCTGCATGCCTGCCCAAGAAATCTTTCTAGATTTCCACAGAGCTTCGTAAGAAGTGACGGATAAATTTAATCAGACTGCCATGACCAAAATACTTCCCACTTGACAGCTGGTGCTGTAGCGGTCAGTGGAATGGTGCCCTTTGCAGGTTCAAGTTCCCCCCCTCAGCTCCATTGTAAATCTGAGCTCCAATGTTGAAGGGAAGCTGCGTTCTCTCATTGCTGGGGGAAAATTGGACAGAAGCATATTGCCCGGGTGTTTCTTGATGCTTGGGTGGTACTTCATGTCTGCTGCCGACTGTCTAAAGGAGTATATTGGTACAAGTCCGAGAGGTCTCCACCTCTTTTTTCAGCAGTAAAATAACAACAACTTGCATTTATATACAGCGCCTTTAACATAGTAAAACATCCCAAGGCGCTTCATAGCAGCGTTATCAAACTAAACTTGACGCCAAGCCACGTAGGGAGAAATGAGGACAGGTGACCAAAAGCTTGGTTTTAAGGAACATCTTAAAGGAGGACAGAGAGGCAGATAAGTTGGGAGGGAATTCCAGAGCTTAGAGCCTAGGCAACTGAAGGCGTGGCTGCCAATGGTGGGGTGATGGAAATCGGTGATGCGCTAGAGGCTAGAATTGGAGGCAAGAGTTCCTGGAGGGTTGTAGGGCTGGAGGAGGTTACAGAGATAGGGAGGGGCGAGGCCATAGAGGGATTTGAACACACAGATGAGAATTTTAAAATTGAGACATTGCTGGACCGGGAGCCAGTGTAGGACAGTGAACACGGGTGAATAGTGAATGGGATTTGGTGCGAGTGAGGATACGGGCAGCAGAGTTTCAGATGAGCTGAAGTTTACGGAGGGTGGGAGGTGGGAGGCCAGCCAGGAGAGCGTTGGAATAGTTGAGCCCGGAGGTAACACAAACATGGATGAGGGTTTCAGCAGCAGATGAACTGAGGCAGGGTGGAGACAGGGCGATAAGCGGAGGTCGAAGTAGGTGGTCTTGGTGATTGGAAAGGATGGAAACTGAGCTCAGCATCAAATATGACACTGAGGTTGCGAGCATCTGGTTCAGCCTCAGACTGTGGCCAGGGAGGGGGACGAAGTCAGTGGCTAGGGAACGGAGTTCGTGGCAGGGTCCGAAGATAATGGCTTCGGTCTTCATAGAATGATACAGCACAGATGGCGGTCATTCAGCCCATTGTGCCTGTGCCAGCTCTTTGAAAGAACATCCAATTTGTCTCACTCCCCTGTTCTTTCCCCATATCCCAGCAAATTTTTAATTTTCAAGTATTTATCCAATTCCGGTTTTAAGTTACTATTGAATCTGTTTCCACCACCATTTCAGGCAGTACATTCCAGATCACACTGACTCGCTGCGTAAACATTTACCATTCTATGATTATATTTTTTTTCTTCTTGTCACCTTTGGTTCTTTTGCCAATTAACTTTAAATCGATGTCCCCTGGATACCAATCCTTCTGCCTCTGGAAACAGTTTCTCCTTATTTACTTTATAAAAACCCTTCCAAGATTTTGGACTCTATTTTAAAAACTCCCCATAATCTTAGAATAAGGGGCTGCTCTTTCAAAACTGAGATGAGGAGAAACTTCTTCACTCAGAGGGTAGTAGGTCTGTGGAGTTTGCTGCCTCAGGAAGCTGTGGAAGTTACATCATTAAATAAATTTAAAACAGAAATAGATAGTTTCCTAGAGGTAAAGGGAATTAGGGGTTACGGTGAGCGGGCAGGAAATTGGACATGAGGCTGAGTTCGGATCGGTCAGGGCCCTGTGGGTGGCGGAGCGGGCCCAGGGGCTGAGTGGCCGGGTCCTGCTCCTACTTCTTGTGTTCTTTAGATTTGAGGTTAGGATCAGATCAGCCATGATCTTATTGAATGGCGGAGCGGGCTCGAGGGGCCGATTGGCCTACTCCTGCTCCTATTTCTTATGTTAACCTTCTCTGCTCCAAGGGAACAATTCTAGTCTCTCCACGTAACTGAAGTCTTTCATCCCTGGTACCATTCTAGTAAATAATCGCTGCACCCTGTCCAAGACCTTGACATCCTCCGAAAATGTGTTGCCCAGAATTGACCAGAATACGCCAGCTGGGGCCAAACCAGTGTTTTGTGAAGATTTAGCATAACTTCCTTGCTTTTGTACTCTCTGCATCAATTTATAAAAGCCAAGGATCCCATATGCCTTTTTAACAGCTTTCTCAACTTGTCCTGGCACCTTCAGAATGTATGTACACCTCTGTTCCTGCACCCCCCTTTAAAATTGTACCATTAAGTTTATATTGCCTCTCCTCATTCTTCCTACCAAAATGAATCACTTCACACTTCTCTGCGTTAAATTCCATCTGCCCATTTCACCAGTCTGTGGCTTCCTAAAGTCTGTTACTATCCTCCACATTGTTTACTACATTTCCGAGTTTCGTGTCTTCTGCAAACTTTGAAATTATGCCCTGTATACCCAAGTCTAGGTCATTAATATATAGCAAGAAGAGCAGTAGTCCAAACACTGAACCCTGGGGGACACCACTGCACACTTCCCTCCAGTCTGAAAAACAACCGTTCACTACTACTCTCTCTGCTTTCTGTCCCTCGGCTAATTTCGTATCCACACAGCCGCTGCCCCTTTATCCCAAGGGCTTCAATTTTGCAAACCAGTCCAATATTTAATTGGAGGAAATGTTTGCTTATCCAATACGGGATGTCGGACGAGCAGCGTAAGTTGAGGCAGACGTCAACCGTTGCACAAGAGCAGCAGATGTGATGCATTGTTTTTGTATCCTGTGGAATGACAGGTGTTGTTGGATGGATATCTGATGATTGGAATTGATGGATCTGAGGCGGCCGATGGCACAGACTGGTTCTGTTACCATGCTTCCTCCTATTGTATCTTTCCTGTGGGATTTTGCAAGAAGAATGACATTGAATTAACGCCTCCTCGAGGTAAGTTACCTGTTGGAACTTAATTGCTTTGATTGTAAATAAGTTTTCAAATCTAACAAAGGAAGTGCCCACAATGAAACCATGGGTACCAACGTTGATTCAACCTCCTGAGTGGGAGTGCCATGCACTTGTCTTTAATTGAGAAACGTGTGTGTTAACTGGGTTCAGAACTTAGGATAAAAAGTGAGTTGTTTGTTCCCCCCCCCCCCCCCCCCCCCCAAGGATGTTGGCCGAGGCATAGTTCCATTAGTGTCAGCAGCCTTCCGCTATCTCGCCCGAGTTGTCATTCTGAATGTGCGAACCTAGATGGTGAGCGTCAGCGGACTATTTGACCCCAGAGGTCTGACACGTCATCTGACGATTCCATGCATGTGCACACTCGCCCCTCGTGCTCCTGACTCTCCCCAAGAGGAGACCCTGGATAGTGATCAGGAGTGGAAACCCACAAAACATCCCCTCACTGGTTCAGGGGTTGCTGAGGTCAGTCATAGCACCCCAACCCTCAGCTGAAATCAGCATAGATTGGGGGCCAAATCCAGGACTACTTGTTGGATCGTTCTCATACGCGTTGTGAAGCTGAATTATTTGGCCTTTCCTTTTTATTTTGACTGAATATTGTCCCGTGTTGACAGCAGCCTGTTGTTTACTGGGGATAGGGAGGTTAAACTCATCTGTCTGCTGTCTTCCATTAACTGGTATACAACAGGCTAATTATTACCATTCACTGACTTTATTTCTTTTGCTGCTGCCTACTAAAGCTAGATACGTTAGTCATAATCTTCCAAAGCGCTCTCGATTCAGGAATTGTCCCTTTTTAGATTGGAAAATTGCAAATGTAATTCCAATATTTGAGAGAGGTGAGGGAGCGAAACCAGGAAATTATAGACCTGTTAGTCTGTTGTGGGGAAGTTATTGGAATCTATAATTAAGGACAGAGTGCCTGAGCACTTAAGAGAAATTTGAGCTGATTAGAGAGAGCCAACATGGATTTGTAAAGGGTAGGTCATATCTAACGAACCTAATTGAATTTTTTGAGGAAGTAACTAAAGTAGACAGGGGACTGTCCATGGATGTAATTTATATGGACTTCCAGAAGGCATTAGATAAGGTTCCACATAAGAGACTGTTAGCTAAAATTAAAGCTGATGGAATTGAAGGCAAATTATTGCCCTGCTAAAGAGATTGGTGAGGTGGTAGAAGATAGAGGCCGGAATTTTGCCGGCGCTCAGAGGGTGGGTTTGGAGGCGGGTCCGCTGTCAAAATAGCAAAGATTGACAGCGGGTAGGAAACCCGCTGTCAACCTGCCACCACGCGAGTCTCCCAAGTGTCGAGTCTGTCAGTGGAGAACTGACCCGACACCGAGCAGCGGGGGAGACAATTGAGCTAATTAAGCCATTTTAATACTATTTTGAGGCTTCCTTCCAATTTTACGTTCTCCCCCACGGGTTACCCGCTGTTCGGGGAGCATGCCAGCTCAACCTTGCGTGATTCGAGTCTGCTCTGATGTTTCTGATAAGCTAACAGCTGCAGAAGTGGTGTCGAGGATGCCATGTTGCAGATGGTCAGTTTCAGAGCGCAGAAACTGTTGGTTACTTCATTTGCTATACATCTAGAGATTTCTTTGGCTTGCAAGTGTTTAGAGGCAACTGTGTCCAGTGCCACCTCATTGGAACAACCCCTCTCACCATTGACAGATCGCTTCTGTCATCTCACCTGCAGCTGCCATCTATTGCAAAAATCAGACCTTGCTCCTCTGAATCCTTCCACGATCAGCCCCAACTAGGCACACCAACATCACCAACCTTCTCCGCCATCATCTGATGCTGCACAGAGCATCATCCCCTGACAACATTGCTGCCCGGGAGGCCAGCGATGGCATTACCATGGCCAGATTTACTTCACTTGCTGCTGTAAACCCTGGCTGCCACATGATGCGCCAGGTTGACACCATCCCACACCAGCACTGTGAAGCATCCCTTTAATGTCCAAGCCATTCCATGCACACTCATCACTATAGCTTGGAGGGGGGGGGGGGCGGGGGCGGGTAGGGAGGGGAGAAGTTCTGTCTGAACATTCACTGGAGCTCAGTAAGACATTTCTCCAGGTGCGCTCAGATCTGTCCAATAAGGGGCAGTGTTGGAAAAAAAGCGGGTGGCTAGTGAGATGGGGAAGTGATAAAGTAGATAGAGGGTTGGGTGGAGGTGCAAGGTAAGTTGGTGTGAGTAAGGATGTGCAGGAGAAGGGTATGGAAGGCAGAGTGATGGGGATGTGTTGAGTGGCACAGCAGGGTGAGTTTGAGTGTGGCTTTGCAGTAATGTTTCGTGATCTACTGAGATCATTGAAAGGTTGGAGCCACTGCAGCCAGGGACCCCTGACGACATCCCTGCTTTTGCCCTCCTGTGCAATGTGCAACCAGGCTGCGTTGGTGTCCTGGGGAGGTCTCTTCCGCCCTTGGAAGGGAAGAGAACCTCCCTACGTGCTGTGACGAGAGCCTGGGTGCAAGCGTCCACCTTTGTGCAGTGTTTCAGTGTTTGCAGCACCTCAATGCTGTCAAACACTGACAGAACAACTATCAAAATCAATGTGGACGTGGTCCCTTTAAGGAAACCGGCTGATGACGCGTCATCAAATGACATCATCAGACCGGCTTTCTGTTAATTGGCTGGGAAGCCCACAGAGCGGGCTTAACAAGGCCAATCAAGGGAAAATCCCTTTGACAGAGCGGCTGCTGCCAGGATCGTGACTGGAACCCGGAAACCAGCTCTCCCGCCACCATCCCGACACCGCTGATAAAATCGCGGCCAGAGAGTAGGGAAGCATGGGTTTGCATTATAATTGGAAGGAAGTGACTAGTGGTGTCCCACAAGGATCTGTGCTGGGACCTCAACTATTCACTATATTTATTAATGATTTAGATAACATAATAGTGGGCCGTATCCAAGTTTGCCGATGACACAAAGATTGGTGGCATAGAAGTGTAGACGGGAGCATAAAATTATAAAGAGACATTGAAACATTAAATGAGTGGACAAAAGTGTGGTAGATGGATTTCATTGCAGGTCTGTGTGAGGTCATCCATTTTGGACCAAAAAAAGGATAGATCTGAGTATTTTTTAGATGGTGAAAAGCTAGGAACAGTGGAAGTCCAGAGAGATTCAGGGGTCCAAGTACACTGATCACTAAAATGTAGTAGTCAGGTACAAAGAATAATCAAAAAAATTAATGGATTGTTAGCCTTAATAACTAGAGGACTGGAATATAAAGGGAAGGAAGTTTTGCTACAGCTATACAAAGCCCTGGTTAACCACATTTCAAGTACTTTGTGCACCGCACCTTAGAAAGTATATATTGGCCTTGGAAGGAGTGCAGTGCAGATTCACCAGAAAGTTATCGGGACTCCAAAGGTTAGATTATAAGTAGAAATTACATAAACTAGGCTTGTATTTCCTGGAATGTAGAAGGTTAAGAGGTTATTTGATTGAGCTTTTTAGAATTTTGAAAGGAATTGATCGGGTAGATAGAGAGAAACTTTTTCTGCTGGTGGCGGTCTAGGACAAGGGAACAAAATCTTAAAATCAGAGCCAGGCCTTTCAGGAGAGAAGTTAGGAAACACTTCTTCACCAAATGGTGGTAGAAGTCTGGAGCGTTCTCTTTCAAAAGGCAGTATATGCTAGCTCAATTAATAATTTTAAATCTGAGAATGATAGATTTTTGCTAACCAAGGATATTCTAGGATATGGAGCCAAGGTGGGCAGATGGAGTTAGGATGCAGATCAGCCATGATCTCATTGACTGGCGGAACCGGCTCGAGCAGCTGAATGGCCTCCTCATGTTCCCATGTTCCTACTTGATCTTCAACCGCCTCTTCCATTGGAGCTTTGAAAACTTGCTGCTCTAAGGCTAGGAGTGCATCCATGAAGGGGCATCATTTAATGGGCACCTTGTTGTAAAGGCATCGATAAATGAGCACCTTGTTCAAGTGGCTCAATCGTACCGTATTATCCTCGCGTCAAGTTTTCCGCAAGAGTTGGTTCCTGCTCGTGAGCTTTTGTATTTTCTGCTTCCAGGTTCTGAGAAGTCCTTTGACTGGGAGATGTATTTAACAGAGACTGGTTCCATGGCGGCCCCTGCAAGTCTATTCATTAGGGTGAGTAACAAGGATTTTTTTCCTCCATGATTTTATAGCAGTGGCCACTGGCTATGGATACCATTTGAGGACCCTAGTTGATATTTTGTTCTCTCTGTCTCCCGAGCCCAGGGATAATGGGGCTAATTGTCGTAGCTGCATCACCACTGCACTGGCTGAAATCAGTTCGCTCCACATGAACCAGGCATGAAAACTGAGATCCTCCTGATTAGGATGGTTCAGTACCACATTTCCCCACTAATATAGATTTTTAGTGCTGTATATTCCGATCCCTACGGGTGTGTACGTGCTGTGTACACACCCGTAGGGACATCGAAAATGCCAGTTTCAGGCATGCCAAACTCATGCGCTGAAAACCGGCATTTCCGATCTGTCAAGAATGCTCTTGACAGATCGGACGCCTGCCCTGGAGAAGGGCCTCCGCGGGCAGAGAGTTCCGCTTTCTGGAGAACCTCCGCCCGCAGAAAACCCTTAGAAATCTTACGCATAAGAGTTGAAAAAAGTGTAAAAATAAAACATTTTTTCACTCCTTTATCTTTTTAAAAAAAAAGGTAAGTTTATTTTTAGCCATGTAAAAAACTTAATTATTTTTTTCAAAAAATTAAATTTTTGTTTAAAATATTTAATTTATTGTAATTTCAACTCATTTTTAAAATGTGATGGTTTTTTATAAATTTATTTAGTGATTTACGTGTTTTTGGGGTGATCTCCATTCATATATTTGACAGGTCTATCTGTCAAGTGTATGAAGGGAGATTCCCTTCTATTGGCTCCCCATGGCCCACGTGATCCCAGGGACGCTTGCGAACCGCCTGCGCCTCTGGGATACGTGGGCCCTGCGCACTTGGGAGTTTGGAGAGGCCCAGGATCGGAAGTGTCCGGACCTCGGGAGCCCTCAGGTAAGTCCGTCGATTTTTTTCCAGATCGGAGGCCTCCGCACGCAGGAAGCCTCCGATCGGAAAATACGGCCCTTAATTTCTATCTTTTCTCATAGTTGGGAAATGGCGATACAGAATTATCAACGGCAATTTAGAGGAGTGACCCTAGAAAGTTGTATTCCTTTCGCTTAGAAGGTTGAGCGGTGATCTAATTGAGGTGTTTAGTAGGGTATATCCAAAACTCTGCTACCCGTGTCCTAACTCGCACCAAGTCTCGTTCACCCATCACCCCTGTGCTTGCTGACCATCATTGGATACCGGTCCGGCAGTGCATTGATTTTAAAAATGTTCTCCCTTGTTTTCAAATCCCTTCATGGTCTCGCCCCTCACTATCTCTGTAACCTCCGACAACCCTCTTGGATCTCTGCGTTCCTCCAATTCTGGCCTCTTGCGCCTTCCCGATTTTAATCGCTCCACCATTGGTGGCCGTGCCTTCAGCTGCCTCGGCCCTAAGCTCTGGAGTTCCCTCCCTAAACCTCTCCGCCTCTCCTCCTTTCAGATGCTCCTCAAAACCTTTCTCTTCGCCTGTCCCAATATCTCCTTATGCGGCTCGGTGTCACATTTTTTTGACAAAGCCCCTGTGGAGCGCCTTGGGACGTTTTACTATATAGGCGCTATATAAATGCAAGATGTTGTTGGTAGATACAGAGAACTATTTCATAGAAACATAGAATCTAGGAGCAGGAGTAGGCCATTCGGCCCGTCGAGCCTGCTCCACCATTCAATACGATCATGGCTGATCATCCAAATCCAGTACCCTGTCCCTGCTTTAATCCCCACAGTACACATACCCCACCCTACCCCCGTAACCCCACGTATTTAATTCCCCCTAACATATCCCATCCTATCCCCATAACCCCACATATTTAATCCCCCCCTAACACTAAGGGTCAATTTATCATAGCCAAATCAACCTAACCCGCACATTTTTGGACTGTGGGAGGAAACCGGAGCACCCGGAGGAAACCCACGCAGACACGGGGAGAATGTGCAAACTCCACACAGACAGTCACCCGAGGTTAGGGGGAATTAAATACGTGGGGTTACGGGGATAGGGTGGGATATGTGTCGGTGCAGGCTCGATGGGGATTCTGTGTGAGGGGGCAGGGACAGGGTACTGGATTTGGATGATCAGCCATGATCGTATTGAATGGTGGAGCAGGCTCGACGGGCCGAATGGCCTACTCCTGCTCCTAGTTTCTATGTTTCTATGTCAGATTCGAACCCGGGTCTCTGGCGCTGTGAGGCACCAGTGCTAACCACTATGCCACCGTGTTGCCCTTGCGGGAATGGAGAATAAGAGGGATAATCTTAAAATTTGAGCAAGGCTAGTTAGGAGTGAAATCGGGAAGCACTTTTTCATACCAAGCATAGTAGGAATCTGGAACTCTCACCCCCAAAAAGCTGTGGATGCTGGGACAATTGACATTTTCAAGACTGCGATCAATAGATTTTTGTTAGGGAAGGTTTGTAAGAGAGGTGGAGAAAAGACAGGTAAAAGGAGTTGAGCTGCAGCTCAGCCATGAGCTCATTGAATAGTGGAAGAGGCTTGAGTGGTGAATTGCCTACTCCTGTTCCTATGTCCTGATCTCAGATAGGGCAGTGGTGGGGATACTACAGTTGACCTCAGTCATGGTTTTGTGGGGTGGGGGGGGGAAATCTTTCAGGCTTCCCACTCCGGTTGCTATACTGTGACTCCTTCTGGCAAGTGCATATGTGTGAATGTTGGATGCGGGCAAGATCAGGCATGTGATTCTCTCTATGGTTGAATAGCCGACTTGCACCTGAAGATTGGCCACTTGGAGAAGTGTCAGAGGATGGTTAGCACGTGTGCAAACCAGCATTAGTTAGTGCCTTCAGGAGAAGAAAGAATGACATTGGAAAAGGGAATGTTGTCAATGACCTATTGTACTTTTTACTATATATTGTGATTGTATCATTATTTATTGAATGACTTTGTCTCCCTTTGAGATTTTCTTGTGCCATATACGGTTATCTGCCCAATTAAAGTGGGTAGGCAAATTAATCCCTGCTTTTTGTTAATTGTGCTATGAAAGAGGCCGCTAGGAGACGACTAAAGGTAGGGTTGACATTCCCTTCACCTGTGTTCCCCGCCCCATCCCCATGCTGAGCATGCACCTATCCTTCCCAGCCATGGTTCAGTTGGTAGCACTCTCACCTCCTGAGTGAGAAGGTCGTGGGTTCAAGTCCCACTCTAGGCTGACACTCCTTTGCAGTACTGAGGGAGCCCCCACACTGCCGGAGGTGCCGGCTTTCGGTTGATACGTTAATCCGAGGCCCCGTCTGTAGTCTCAGGAGGATGTAAAAGATCCAATGCCACTATTTTGTGGGAGAGCAGGGGAGTTATCCCCGGTGTCCTGGCCAATAATTATTGCTCAACCGACATCACTAAATCAGATTATTTGGTAATGATCACATTGCTGTTTGTGGGAGCTTGCTGTGTGCAAATTGGCTGCTGCGTTTCCTACATTACAACAGAGACTGCACTTTAAAAGTACTTCATTGGCTGTAAAGCGCTTTGAGACATCCTGAAGACGTGAAAGGCGCTATAGAAATGCAAGTCTTTCTTCCTATCTCTCCACATTGCCATTTTGACCAAAGCATTGGAGGAAGCAAACTTCTCTTGTGGGGAAACAGAGTGAATAGTAACCCTGTTACTGCTCCTGCTGCCAGTGACATGGTGCAACAGTCTGCAGACTCTCCTCTCGCCATGTCACCGTTGTATTTTCCATGAATTTTGTTTCAAATTTGTTACGGATTATGCAGAATGCAGACTGCAGTGGTAATGGCACGGAACGTCGACACTGATGCTGAGTGCCCCCTGGTGACTTCTGGAAGCTTGGCCGTGCCACCAGAAGGGGTGTGATGGTGCTCTGGCAATTTTAATTGCGCACCAAAAATGAGCATTTGCGAAATTTTAATGGCTACCAATTTTATCTTTACACAAGGCCTTGGAGAGGGTACAGAGTAGGTTTACCAGAATGGTACCAGGGATGAGGGATTTTACTTATCTGGAGAAGCTGGGGTGGTTCTCTTTGGAGCAGAGAAGGTTAAGGGGAGATTTAATAGAGGTGTTCAAAATTATGAGGAGTTTTGACCAGAGTAGCTGGGGAGAAACTGTTTCCACTGGCGGGAGGGTCGGTAACCAGAGGACACGGATTTAAAATAATTGGCAACAAAAACGGGAGAGATGAGAATTTTTTTTAACCATCTGTTATGATCTGGAAAGCACTGGCTGAAAGGGCGGTGGAAGCAGATTCACTAGTAACTTTCAAAAGGGAATTGGATTTATACATAAAAAGGAACAATTTGCAAGGCTGTGGGGAAAGAGCAGGGGGAGTGGGACTAATTGGATAGCTCTTTCAAAGAGCCGGTACAAGCACGATGGGCCGAATGGCCTCCTTCTGTGCTGTATCATTCTAAGTGGAAAATTTTGAGAATGTGGCGGTTGTATGTTCATGCTAATTATCTTAAGGTCCCTATCTCAGCCGGACAGTTTCTTTCTGCTAGGGAGGGAAGGAGGTAAAATGGAGGATGAGATCCCCGGGGCCTGTTACCTACCTCCTTTTGTGGCTGGTTACAGAGCAACATTGTCAGAGTTTTGGGAGCAGGTTGCCTGTCTGTTTTCCCCCCTCATTTCTGGTGCCAAAGAGATGCTAAGCAAACTTGGGTTGTATTCTCTAGAGATCAGGGGGGAAAAATTTGCCCCCTTAGCACCTCCCTTTAGCGCCAGTAGATGGCGCTAATGGGGTGCTAGACAAGTATCACCAGGGCAAGGCAAATCCAGCGCCGCACGCCAAATCCTGCCCCCCGCCGTAGCGCCGCCGGTAAAAGGTATCGCCGGGAACGTCAACACCAGGTAGATCGTGACATCAGTGAGTGTGCAACGCTCACTGACCGCCCGATTTACAAAATTGATTCTTGCCACTTACCTTACCACCTGGAGTAAACACCGACAGGGAGAGCTGGCGTGCAGCACCAAGAAGCTGGCTCCAGGGATGTTATTTAAAGGGATCATTGGTAATCACTCGCAGCTGTCGGTTTCGTGCAGTTTTAGTGTTTTTTTGTTAGTTTCACCCACTGCAACAGTTTCATTCAATAATTTCAAGGTTCTTTTGTATCGGGAGTCTTGTGGCAACTAAAAAGTAGCTACATTTATTCTTCAAAGATTCAAACTGCTACACTTGGTAACATTAATGGGGGCTGTATTGGCATGCTACCTTGCCCTCCAGGATCTACGGTGGAGGGAGCGTAGGCAGCGAGAAATATGGGACCATGTGTGCAGAGGGAGGAGGAGGGCCATCAGGGCTCAACAGGAGGCCTTACCCTCCGAGGGTATTCAGAGAGCACTTCTCCTACCTTCAATTAAGTGAGGAGCAGTGTATTAGAAGGCTCTGCTTCACCAAGGAGGTGGTCATACAACTCTGCCACCTCCTGCAACCTGACCTCCAGCCTCAGGCCAGGGCAACCACGGCTCTCCCAGTGGCAGCCAAGGTCACTGTGGCCCTCAATTTCTTCGCCAGCAGATCCTTCCAGTCTGCAACAGGGGACATAGCTAACATTTCACAGTTTGCCATCCATCGTTGTATCCGGGAGGTCACTGAGGCGCTCTACAGCAGGAGAAGGGACTACATTGGCTTCCCAATCACCAGAGAGAAGCAGGATGAGCGTGCATGTGGCTTTGCCAGGATAGCGGGCTTCTCCATGGTGCAGGGCGCCATCGACTGCACCCACGTGGCTTTGCGGGCACCGCATAACAATCCTGTGATCTTCCGTAACCGCAAAGGCCACCACTCACTTACTGTGCAGTTGGTGTGAGACCACAGACAGCGAATCCTTAATGTCAATGCCCACTATCCTGGCAGCAGCCATGATCAGCACTCATATAATGAGAGCCATGCCGCCACCAGGAACATCATCAAGCAGACCATCGACTTATTGAAGCAACTGTTCTGCTGCCTTGACTGCTCTGGAGGAGCCCTCCAGTACTCGGCTGAGCGGGTGTCCCATTTCGTGGTGGTCTGCTGCATGCTCCACAACTTGGCCATCATGAGGGCGCAGCCCTTGCCAGCAGGGATTGCGGGACCACCTCAGGAGAGGACGAGGCAGAGGGCGAAGAGGAGGAGGAACAGGACGGAGGGAGGAGGCAGCGAGACAATCGGCCTTCTGAAGGGCTGTCCGTGACCGGCTCATCAGACTCCGATTCACATGAATGAAACCCCAGATCCCCAATGCTCACCACATTCCCATCATACAATCCCTGTCTCATGGCGTATCACAGCCTCCACCTGGGTGCAAAGGTGAAATGAGAGAGATCACAAAATATTCCAAAGACCATTAATAAATTTATCTATAAACCTATCACATGAATTCTAATAACTAATGACCCTAGTGCCTGCCATAGTTGA
Organism: Squalus acanthias; assembly: GCA_030390025.1. Lineage (NCBI taxonomy): Eukaryota > Metazoa > Chordata > Chondrichthyes > Squaliformes > Squalidae > Squalus > Squalus acanthias. The sequence continues at coordinate 18,971,002 of CM059450.1, forward strand.
ATAACTGTCATTGTGTGCAATGTGTGAGATGTAGGTGTGTATGTTGGTAGGTAGAGATTGTTGGTGGGTGAGTGCTGGGGGTGTGGTGCTTTGGGCAGTGTGTGCAGATTGTGGTACAGATGGTGGTATGTAGCATTTGTTGAAGCATTCACTCACCCTGACCACCTGAGTGAGGTCGTTAAATTTCTTCCTGCACTGTGTGGGGTGTCCTGGGCACCACAGTGCTGCCCGAGACGTGCTGCGATACCTCCCTCCCTCCACATGGTGTGGAAGACTTGTGGCAAGGGCCTCCTGCCCCTTGCAGGGTAGAGCACCGCCCTCCATCTCTCCACAGTGAAAACCAATGCCTCCAATGCTTCATCGGAGTATCTGCGGGCTCTCTCCCTGGGGCGTGGACCTGCCATGAGCACACCTGGTTTCGTCCTCCAGCTCCTTCTCCTTGTTCTGCTTCTGCTTGCTGAAGCAGCTGCATAGCCAGCAATGAGTTGCTGCAGCATCAATGAACCGCCCCTTTTAAGTAGTGAAAAAAGCCTGTGACAATGATGAGTTGCGATTGGACTGCACCCCATATTGGTCCACCCTTTAAGTCTAACGCCAATGAGCTTGGGTTTTAAGACTTGATTTAGGGCTCCAATCATTTTATTGAGCAGTGAGCACAAATTTTTCGTGCAGTCTAAAGCATTTGCGCCTGGCGCTAATTCTCCAACTTTTCTACTGACACCGCCCATTCCTTGGCTATAATGGATTTCTAGCCCCAGGAGGTTAAAGGATGATCTGATTGAGGTGTTTAAAATAATGAAGGGAATTGATGAGGCTGATGGGGAATAACCTTCCACTAATGGGTTATCCAGAACAAGGGATGTAATCTTAAAGTGAAAAGAAAGAAAGACTTACATTTCTATAGCGCCTTTCACGACCACCGGACGTCTCAAAGTACTTTACAGCCAATGAAGTATTTTTTTGAAAGTGTAGTCACTGTTGTAATGTGGGAAACGTGGCAGCCAATTTGCGCACAGCAAGCTCCCACAAACAGCAATGTGATAATGACCAGATAATTTTTTTTGTTATGTTGATTGAGGGATAAATATTGGCCCCAGGACACTGGGGGATAACTCCCCTGCTCTTCTCGAAATAGTGCCATGGGATCTTTTACGTCCACCTGAGAGAGCAGACGGGGCCTTGGTTTAACGTCTCATCTGAAAGACGGCACCTCCGACAGTGCAGCACTCCCTCAGCACTGCACTGGAGTGTCGGCCTAGATTTATGTGCTCAAGTCCCTGGAGTGGGACTTGAACCCACAACCTTCTGACTCGGAGGCAAGTGTGCTGCCCACTGAGCCACAGCTGACATTAAGGGAGATCGAAGACGGTTAAAAGTGAATCGAGGGAAATATTCTTCAAACGAATGGTTGGTGATATGTGGAATGCACTACCTCAAAAGGCAGAATAAATTGAACAAAAGGGAGCTGGGTACTTGCTTTGAGAAGTAGAAGTATTAAAGGATATGGAAAAATGGTGAGAAATTAGGATTTTAAACGGTAGAATTGCCATGGCTATCAAAATGGCGGAGCAGGCTTGATGTGTCAAATTTGCCCCCCTTGGTTCTTGGGTCTACAGTTCGCGTGATAGGCTAAAGAGCAAAAGGGGCATAAATGTGACCTGATTTACAAAAGGCAAGGAAGTGTTAAGAGGCCCGCAGTATATGGATATAAAGAGCTCTGATTGATTCTCAGGACATTCCATATCATGGTTTTGAACCTGGGATGAAACTGGAGGCTGTCGATTTGATGGAGCCTCGTCTAATCTGCGCTGCCACAGTGACGCGTGTGGTGAACCGTCTGTTGCGGATCCATTTCGATGGGTGGGACGACGAGTATGATCAGTGGGTAGACTGCGAGTCACCCGATATCTATCCAGTGGGCTGGTGTGAACTGACTGGCTATCAGCTCCAAGCACCTGTAGCTCCAGGTAAGATTTTAAAAATTGCCACTGTGCTGTTCAGAGAAGGGAAGAATATATTTTATTTTAAGAATTGTTTTTGGTACTCCCATGATGGCTTAATAAGTTAATAGTGGTGTCTAGCTTCACGGGACTCCTCTTGCATGGTTCCATTGCTACCTAGCTAAATGCAGCCAATGCATCTTCAGCATTGGTTTCCCATCTTTTCCAGCCGTGGCTCAGTGGGCAGCCTCTGAGTCAGAAGGTCGTGGGTTCAAGTCCCGCTCCAGAGACTTGACCACAAAAATCTAGGCCGACACTCCAGTGCAGTGCTGAGGGAGTGCCGCACTGTCGGAGGTGCCGTCTTTCAGATGAGTCGTTAAACCAAGGCCCCGGTCTGCGCTCTCAGGTGGGCGTAAACGATCCCATGGGACCATTTCGAAGAAGAGCAGGGGAGTTCTCCCTGGTGTCCTGGCCCAATATTTATCCCTCAATCAACATCACTAAAAAAAAAGATTATCTGGCCATTGTCACATTGCTGTTTGTGGGATCTTGCTGTGCGCAAATTGGCAGCCGTGTTTTCTAGATTACAACAGTGACTACACTTCAAAAGTAGTCCGTTGGCTGTAAAGCGCTTTAGGACATCCTGTATTCGTGAAAGGCGCTATAGAAATGCAAAGCAGTCGTCTTTTCCCCACGCTGTCACCTCTGGGATCTCCCAAGGAGAGCACCTTATCTATCTGCTGATCCTGAGCAATGTCATCCACAGACATGGGGTCAGCTTTCATGTGCGCTGATGATACCCAGCTCTGTCTCTCCACCACGTTTCGTGACTCCTCACTACCATCACAATCCTCTTCAACCCCTCCAATACAAATTCTGCTCCTTTGCCAGTGTTTCCATACCCATCCCTAGCTACTCCTTCAGATTAAACCAGACAGTTTGTAATCTTGGCTTGACACTGAACTGAGCTTTAAACCCACATCCTATCCTCCACCAAGATCTCCTTCCTACCTCTGAAACATTGCCTTCTTCTGCCCCTACCTCCACCCTTCTGCTACTGAAACCACTATACATTGCTTTCATTATCTCCAGACTGAATTACTCTAATGTGTTCCTTGCTGGCCTGCTGACTTCCACCCTCCATAAAGTACAACCTGTTCAGACCTCTTCCACATTTAGTCCTGCTTGTCCATTCCTCTTGGTCCTTTCCAACCTACAACTGGCTCCCAGTCTGTCCCATGCATTAAAATCAAAATCCTTCTCCTCATCTCTAAATATCTCCATAGCCTTGACCCACCATTCTCTGCAGTCTCCTCCAGCCCTATGTGCTCTCCGCAAAGCTCCGTTCCTTTGATTCCGGCTATCTGTGTAGCCCGCCTCCCTTCGGCCCACGATTGGTAATCGAGCTTTCCGCTGCCTTCGTCCTGCTCTTTGGAACTATCTACCTGCGAATTTCGGGCTCTCCACCTATATCTCCTTTTTCAAAAAAGAAAACTCCTCAAAACCCATCTCTGACCAACCTTTATGCCCCCTTCCCCCCTCCTAATCTCTACCAGCCTGGCTCATTGCTTGTTTTCATACGAACATATGAAAAATAACGGATAAGAAAAGACCTACTGGTCCATCTATTTGGCCTGTCCTACACAGCTGCGATGCCTTGTACATCACAATATATACACACACTACCCCATCCAGAAGCGAGGTGAAAAACCAGATTTTATAAAAACAGGCCAATTAGGGGAAAAGATCTGTAACCGTCTTAGGCAATCAAAACTGGTCCAAGAGACCACTCTGGCCCTGATTAATGTCATGTGGCGCCTACTTCTTGTATGAGGTGAGCTCGGCCCCTGCATGGAAACAGGTTCAGCTTTCGCTGAAAGGAATTTAGCGAATTAGTGTCCACCGCACGAGCCGGCAGCTTGTCCCACAGGTCCACTATTCTCTGGGAAAAGAACCACCTCCTGACATCTTGACTAGACCTGATCTTATAAAACATGAGCTTGTGACCCCTGGTCCACCCTAACCTGTTAACCTAATTAAACTGTGTACACAAACACAATCTAGTCCCTTTATCGTCTTATAAACCTCGATTAAAAATCACCTCTTAAGTCGTTCTTTCCTTTTTATTTGTGAAGAGTCTTGCATTGTTCTTTAAGTTAAAGGCACTGTGTAAAGTGGTTTGAGTTGGGCAAACCAGAAGGTCCCATGTTTGACCCCCGGATTCTGCTGACCCTAGCTGAGCGAGCAGTTAGCGCACTAAACTGTCTTCAGTGCCACGTGACTAGGGCTGAGCGAAATCATCCAGGGTTGTCGCTCCTAATCACTGCACAATGCACGTCCGGTCAGGTCAGGTTCAGCAGGAGTGATCTGCTAGGGAGAGGGATGGAATTGGGAGTCAATGTGCAGTTTTTAATGGGAGCCAAACAGAATAGGTTCAGTCTAGCTGGTTATTATGCTGAAGAAGTTCTTGGTCATGCAGGACTTGATGTCACCAAAGCAGTTGGTCAACGCACTGGTGATTGAGGGAGTCAAGGGGGCAGAGAGGTAGAGCTGGATGTGACCAGCATGTGTGTGAAAGCTGACCCCATGCCTACGGATGATGTCTACATGCTGTCCCTTGGCGGCCAGAAAAGAAGACGAGGAGGCCAAGGATGGAACCGAAGATAGTTATGCAGGGGCGGGAAGAGAAGCCGTTACAGGAAATATTTAAACCAAGGGCCAACAGTAAATATATAAATGTTCAGAGTAAATAATTGGATCTAAAGGGATTTTTTTTTTAAAGAAAAATGATGGGACAGCTGAGACCCGTTGCCTGTAATTCCTGCGCCATGTGGGAACTTCAGGACACTTGTATGCAATGTTCCTTTTTTTTGGGTGCGCGGCCCATTCACAGTTTCGCACATGCACGAAACTTAACATTGAAAAAGCCGGTCCCGGGCTGCGCGGGACCAGCAGAGGGCCGCGCAGCTTATAGGAAACGTTGCTTAGGTGTCCTGGATAACCACATGTGCAGGAAGTGCCTCCAGTTGGGGAACTGTGATCATAATATCATCAGGTTTAGAATGGTTATGGACAAGGTACAATCAAGTGTAAAAATACTGAACTGGAGGAGGGCTAACTTCAGTGAGTTGAAAAGGGATCTGGCTTGGGTAGATTGCACTCATATGTTTGTAGGAATTGCACAATGGGAGGCCTTCAAAGAGGAGATGGTTTGGGTACAGAGTAGACGCATTCCTATGAGCGGGAAAGGAAGGGCTTCCAAAGCCATAGCTCCCTGGATGACTAAAGATATAGAGGTTAAAATGAGACAGTAAGAGGAGGCTTATGACAATTGTAAGGTTCATAATGTAGTAGAGAACCAAGCTGGATATAGGAGCTACAGAGGCGATCTAAACAGGGGGGCAAAGAGTGAGTATGAGAATAGATTAATGGCTAATATAAAAGAGAACCCAAAAGTCTTTTGTGAACATATAAATAGTCAAAGGAAGCCTGGGGCTGGTTAGAGACCAAAAAGGAGATGATCTTGTGGAGACTGAGATACTAAATGAGCACTTTGCATCTGTCTTCACCAGAGAAGAGGATGCTGCCAATGTAGCAGTAAAGCAGGCGGCAGTAGCGATATTACATAGGATAAAAATAAAGAGGATATACTTAAAAGGTTGGCAGTCCTCAAAATAGAAAAGTCACCTGGTCCAGATGGGATGCATCCTAGGTTACTGAGGGAAGTAAGGGTGGAAATTGCGGAGCCTCTGGCCACAATCTTCCAATCCTCCATGGATATGGGAGTGATGCCAGAGGACTGGAGGATTGTAAATGTTACACCCCTGTTCAAAAAAGGGGAGAGGGATAAACCCGGCAACTACAGGCCAGTCAGCCTAACGTCAGTGGTGGGGAAATTTTTAGAGGCAATAATCCGGGACAAAATGAATTGGCATTTGGAAAAGTATAGGCTGATAAATGAAAGTCAGCATGGATTTGTTAAAGGCAAATAGTGTTTGACTAACTTGATCGAGTTCTTGGATGAAGTAACGGAGAGGGTTGATGAGGGTAGTGTGGTTGATGTCAGTACAGGTTGAGCGTCCCGAATCCGGCAACCTCGTGACCGAGGCCGAGCCGGTTTTCGTGTTTTTCCGGACTTCGGAACGTGTTTCTGATGTCCAAAGTCTGGAAATATCGCAACCTGGGCTCGGGCGTTTCTGGACTTCGGACATCAGAAACACGTTCCGAGTCCGGAAATGCCTGGGCCCAGGTTGTGGTTTGACGGATTCCGGATTCCGGAACATTTTACGGATTCCGGCCAACCTTGCCACCAATCGTCCCGGATTCCGGAACTCCGATTTTGGACGCTCAACCTGTATATGGACTTTCACAAGGCGTTTGACAAAGTACCACATTATAGATTTGTTAGCAAATTTAAAGCCCGTGGGATTAAAGGGACACTGGCACCGTGAATGCAAAATTGGCTAAGGGATAGAAAGCAGAGAGTAGTGGTGAGTGGTTGCTTTTCAAACTGGAGGGAGGTACGCAGTGGTGTTCCCCACAGGTCGATATTAGGACCACTGCTCTTTTTGATGTATATTAATGACCTGTACTTTGGTATACAGGGCATAATTTCAAATTATTAACTTCAAAAGACTGGTAAAATGGGCAGACACTTGGCAGATGAAATTTAACGCAGAGAAGTGTGAGGTGAGGCATTCTGATAGGAAGAATGGGGAGAGACAATACGAACTTAAACGGTACAATTTTAAAGGGGGTGCAGGAACAGAGACACCTGGGGGGTGCATGTATGGCAGGACAAGTTGAGAATTTTGGTAAAGCAAATGTGATCCTTGGCTTTATAAATAGAGGCATAGAGCACAAAAGCAAGGAAGTTATGCTAAACCTTTAGAAAACACTGGTTAGGCCTCAGCTGGAGTACTGTGTTCAATTCTGGGCCCCACACTTTAGGAAGGATATCAAGACCTTGGAGAGGGTGCAGAAGAGATTTACTCGAGGGTCGGTAACCAGAGAACGTAGATTTAAGATGATTGGCAAAAGGAACAGGTGACATGAGGAAACATTCTTTTACGCAGCGAGTTGTGATCTGGAATGCGCTGCCTGAAAGGGCGGTGGAAGCAGATTCAAAGGGAATTGGATAAATACTTGAAGGGAAAATAAATTGCAAGGTGAAGGGGAAAGAGCAGGGGGAGCGTGGGATTAATTGGATAGCTCTACCAAACAGCTGGCACAGGCATGATGGGCCGAATAACCTCCTCCTGTGCTGTATCATACTATGATTCTCTGCTGGTTCTGTCGGGGCACGAGGAATGGAGCCAAGCTAGGGAAGTGCCACAGAGGTAGAACACAGAGGAGAGGAGGACGGAGTGAGTTCCTGATGTCAGCCTTGCTCTCCTGAGGTGGCGGAAAATGGAGGTGGGGTGCCTTTGTCCAGAGGTAAAATCAATCATGAATCACTCCGAAATATCAGCAGAACACCACTTCTGGAACACAGGGCGCATGTTGCCTGCTCAATATCCTGAGTGGCGAGCAGTGCAAGGGGAAGAAGAACGGAATAAAAACAACACGTGATTGTAATCTGAATCGTGCCATTACTGACTGCAGCAGAAACCCAATGCAAGTCATCAACCACCCTCTTGGTGGGACGGAGAGGGCAGGGGGTGGGGGTGGGAAATGCCTGCAAAGAGCAAGTCAAACTTTCAAGCAAAAGAGTCTTAAGTGTGAACCGATCATGGATAAATAATGCTAACCTTGTATATGGTCCATTGGCTGCTGTACACCAATGGACATGAGTAGAGGAACGAAAGCTCTTGTCCTTTTTTTCTTTACTAGTAGTCCTAATGGGTATGTACTGTCATCCCAGATTGAAAGAAAAAAAAGACTTACATTTATATAGCGCCTTTCACGACCACCGGACGTCTCAAGGCGCTTTACAGCCAATGAAGTATTTTTGGAATGTAGTCACTGTTGTAATGTGGGAAACGCGGCAGCCAATTTGCGCACAGCAAGCTCCCACAAACAGCAATGTGACGATGACCAGAGAAACTGTTTTTGTTATGTTGCTTTGGATTAGGTGTGTGTTTATCTCATTCATAGCATATCAATATTTCTTTCTGTTTTACTTTGTCCACAGCTCCTGAAAAACCTGTCAGTAAACCGACGGAAGCCACCAAGCCAAAGAGGAAGCCCTTTGGGAAGAAAAGTAAGTCCTAACATGGTGGGGTTTTTTCGGAATGAAGGAGCAAAATTGAGTGCTCCTTTGGGGGCATAGAGTTGACCAGAAATATATGAGCCTCCATTTCCGCACCTCCTCAAATAAGGGGATCAGAAATGAACAGCTAAGTTATCAAACCGCCTTTACCCTCCGATCATTCCGTATAATAGCCTGGAGAGGAGGATATCCAGTATAACGCAGCATTTTTTTTTTTAAGCCTTCTTTCAAATTAAAGGGGTTCGTGCGTTACTGTTTTGTTTGTTAACTGAGCTTTGAGGTTATGGTGTTAATCCTGACCCATCTGAATGTGTTTTCAAAAAATATGCTTGTTTGTTGTAATTGCGGTTATTCATTTAGCAAGGCTTTTGATAAGGTTCCACATTGACAGACTGGTCACGAAGTTAAAAGCCCATGGGATCCAGGGCAAAGTGTCAAGTTGAATTCAAAACTGGCTCGGAGGCAGGAAGCAGAGGGTAATGGTTGATGGGTGTTTTTGTGACTGGAAGGCTGTTTCCAGTGGGGTTCCACAGGACTCAGTACCAGGTCCCTTGCTTTTTGTGGTATATATCAATGAACTAGACTTGAATATAGGGGGTATGATTAAGAAGTTTGCAGATGATACTAAAATCGGCTGTGTGGTTGATACTGAAGAAGGAAGCTGTAGACTGCAGGAAGATATCAATAAATTGGTCAGGTGGGCAGAACAGTGGCAAATGGAATTCAATCTGGAGAAGTGTGAGGTAATGCATTTGGGGAGGGCTAACAAGGAAAGGGAATACACATTAAATGGTAGGACACTTAGTGTAGAGGAACAAAGGAACATAGAACATAGAACATAGAACAGTACAGCACAGTACAGGCCCTTCGGCCCTCGATGTTGTGCCGAGCATTGTCCGAGACCAAGATCAAGCTATCACACTCCCTATCACTCTGGTGTGCTCCATGTGCTTATCCAATAACCGCTTGAAAGTTCCTAAAGTGTCCGACTCCACTATCACAGCAGGCAGTCCATTCCACACACCAACCACTCTCTGAGTAAAGAATCTACCTCGGACATCCCTTCTATATCTCCCCCCATGCACCTTATAGTTTTGCCCCCTTGTAACAGCTGCCTCTACCCGAGGAAATAGTCTCTGGACATCCACTCTATCTATCCCCCTCATCATCTTATAAACCTCTATTAAGTCGCCTCTCATCCTCCTCCGCTCTAAAGAGAAAAGCCCCAACTCCCTCAATCTTTCCTCATAAGACCTCCCCCCCAAACCAGGCAGCATCCTGGTAAATCTCCTTTGCACTCTTTCCAATGCTTCCACGTCCTTCCTATAGTGAGGTGACCAGAACTGCACACACTATTCCAAATGTGGTCTCACCAAGGTCCTGTACAGTTGCAGCATAACCTCACGGTTCTTAAACTCAAACCCTCTGTTAATAAACGCCAACACACCATAGGCCTTCTTTACTGCTCTATCCACTTGAGTGGCAACCTTCAGAGATCTGTGGATATGAACCCCCAGATCCCTCTGCTCCTAACCTTGGAGTGTATGTCCACAGATCCCTGAAGGTAGCAGGCCAGGGAGATAAGGTGGTTAAGAAGGCATACGGAATGCTTGCCTTTATTAGCCGTGGCATAGAATACAAGAGCAGGGAGGGTTATGCTTCAACTGTATAAAACACTAGTTAGGCCTCAGCTAGAGTACTGCGTGCAGTTCTGGTCACCACATTACAGGAAAGATGTGATTGCACTAGAGAGGGTACAGAGGAGATTTACAAGGATGTTGCTGGGAGTAGAGAATCTTAGCTATGAGGAAAGACTGGATAGGCTGGGTCTGTTTTCCTTGGAACAGAGGAGGCTGAGGGGAGACCTTATTGAGGTGTATCAAATTATGAGGGGCCCAGATAGAGTGGATAGGAAGGACCTATTTCCCTTAGCAGAGGGGTCAAAAACCAGGGGGCACAGATTTAAAGTAATTGGTGGAAGGTTTAGAGGGGATTTATGGGGAAATTTCTTCACCCAGAGGGTTGTGGGGGTCTGGAATTCACTGCCTGAAAGGATGGTAGAGGCAGGAACCCTAACCACATTTAAAAAGTACTTGGATGTGCACTTGGGATGCTCTAACCTGCAGGGCTACGGACCAAGAGCTGGGAAGTGGGATTAGGTTGGATAGCTCTTTTTTGGCTGGCGCGGACACGATGGGCCGAAATGGCCTCCTTCCGTGCTGTAACTTTCTATGATTCTGTGATTCACCACTAACGGGTGTGACGTAGAACCACGTGCAATATCTGATTATGGTGGATGGTGGCGAATTAAACAGCTCTCAATCCTCGAAGTAACACAGGTCAGATAGTCCATTTGAAGGGATTTCTGACTCTGCCATAGACGGCAAGGGAGAAACTCGAACATAAGAACATAAGAAATAGGAGCAGGAGTCGGCCATTCGGCCCCTCTAGCCTGCTCCGCCATTCAATAAGATCGTGGCTGATCTTCGACCTAATTTCCTGCGCTATCCCCATATCTCTTGATTCCCTTAATGTTGATGTTCAACGTTTGAACCCTGGGATTATCAATTGCAGGCAGTAGCGCATCCGCGATTTCCCAACTTGCATTGCCAGGGGGTTGAGGTTCCCCGCGCTAGTGAGTCCTCCGGAAAATTACTCCTGTTGTGTTGAAATTGTCGTCGGTGCATTTTTCTCGTGAAATGCATTTTTCTTACTTTTTGTGTCGAAGTATGTAACTGGACTTTGCCATATTTAAGATTACATCATTGAGGGCCTGCATGTTGCTCGGAGACCAGAAGACCCTGCCTCACCTGGGCTTCGCTAATGGCTCAGAAAATGAGCCATAAAACCCAGGTGCAATCCCCGGTCCGTGCTGATCTCGGTCAAGGTGGCTACAATGACATTGGCGTCTCTAGCTTAGCACTTCAAGGAATATTAGTTTGGTGATGAGGGTTAATTGTTTTGCAAGGTCTATTTATAGAATCATAGAATGGTTACAGCACAGAAGGAGGCCATTCTGCCCGTCGAGCCCGTGCCGGCTCTTTACAAGAGCACGTCAGCCAGTCCCACTCCCCCGCCCTGCAAATTTCTGCCTGAATTATTTCCCCCCCTTGTGTCGATAGGTCACACGCTGACACTGCTAATAATGAACCTTTACATAAGAACATAAGAACATAAGAAATAGGAGCAGGAGTAGGCCAATCGGCCCCTCGAGCCTGCTCCGCCATTCAATAAGATCATGGCTGATCTGATCCTAACCGCCAATCTACTATCTATCACAGAACCATCTCCTGCATCTAACAGAATTGCACACACGAAATAGGAGCAGAATCAGGCTACACGGTCCCTGGGCCCGCTCCACTACCCACAGGGCCATGACCGATCCGAACCTAGACTCATGTCCAAATTCCTGCCCGCTCCCCGTAACCCTTAATGCCCTTTACTTCTAGGAAACTGTCTATTTCTGTTTTAAATTTAATTAATGTTGTAGCTTCTACAGCTTTTTGTGGCAGCATATTCCATGGACCTACCACCCTCTGAGTGAAGTAGTTCCTCCTCATCTCAGTTTTGAAAGAGCAGCCCCTTATTCTAAGACTATGTCCCCTAGTTCTAGTCTCACCCGTCATCGGGAACATCCTCCCCGCATCCACCCGATCCAACCCCTTCACAATCTTATATGTTTCAATAAGATCGCCTCTCATTCTTCTGAACTCCAATGAGTAGAGTCCCAATCTACCCAACCTCTCCTCATATGACCACCCCCTCATCCCCGGGATTAACCGAGTGAACCTTTTTTGCACTGCCTCGAGAGCAAGGATGTCTTTCCTTAAGTAAGGACACCAAAACTGTATGCAGTATTCCAGGTGCGGTCTCACCAATACCTTGTACAACTGAAGCAATACCTCCCTATTTTTATATTCTATCCCCCTAGCAATGAAAGCCAACATTCCATTTGCCTTCTTAATCACTTGCTGCACCTGCATACTAACCTTTTGAGTTTCGTGCACCAGGACCCCCAGATCCCTTTGCACTTCAGTACTCTCCAGTTTCTTGCCATTAAGATAATAAATTGCTCTAGGATTTTTCCTGCCAAAGTGCATCACCTCACACTTTCCAGTGTTGTATTCCATCTGCCAAATCTCTGCCCACTTACTTAGCCTGTCCATGTCCCCTTGCAGGTTTCTTATGTCCTCCTCACTCACTACTTTCCCTCCCATCTTTGTATCATCTGCAAATTTTGATATGTTACACTTGGTCCCTTCCTCCAAATCGTTAATATAGATTGTAAAGAGTTGGGGACCCAGCACTGACCCCTGTGGAACACCACTAGTTACTGATTGCCAGTCTGAGAATGAACCATTTATCCCAACTCTTTGCTTTCTGTTAGATAGCCAATCCTCTATCCATGCCAGAATATTACCCCCAATCCCGTGATTTTTTACCTTAAGCAATAATCTTTTGTGTGGCACCTTGTCAAATGCCTTTTGGAAGTCTAAATACACTACGTCCACTGGTTCCCCTTTATCCACTCTATATGTTACTTCCTCAAAGAACTCCAGCAAATTTGTCAAACATGACTTCCCCTTCGTAAAACCATGCTGACTTTGTCCTATTAAATTATGATTATCCAAATGTCCTGTTACTGTTTCCTTAATAATGGACTCCAAAATTTTACCTACCACAGATGTTAGGCTAACCGGTCTATAGTTACCAGCCTTCTGTCTACTGCCCTTTTTAAATAAGGGTGTTACATTAGCAGTTTTCCAGTCTGCCGGGACCTTAGCGGAATCCAGGGAGTTTTGAAAAATTATTACCAATGCATCTACAATCCCTACCGCCACTTCCTTCAAGACTCTAGGATGTAAGCCATCAGGTCCAGGTGATTTATCCGCCTCGAGTCCCATTATTTTACCGAGTACCACTTCCTTAGTGATTTTGATCGTGTTTAGCTCCTCTCCCCCTATAGCCCCCTGTTTGTCCAGTGTTGGGATATTCTTAGTGTCCTCTACTGTAAAGACTGTGTCTCAGGTCACACTCTGCTAATACTGAACATAAGAATTAGGAGCAGGAGTAGGCCATACGGCCTCTCGGGCCTGCTTCAATAAGACCATGGCTGATCTTTGACCTCAACTCCACTTTCCCACCCGATCTCCATACCCCTTGATTCCCCATCAGTCCAAAAATCCATCTGTCTCAGCCTTAAATATACTCAACGATTCAGCATCCACAGCCCTTTGGGGTAGAGAATTCCAAAGATTCACAAACCCCTGTGTGAAGAAATTCCTCCTCATTTCAGTCTTAAATGGCCGACCCCTTATCCTGAGACTATGCCCCCTAGATCTAGACTCTCCAACCAGGGGAAACAACCTCTCAGCATCTACCCTGTCAATTCCCCTCAGAATCTTGTGCTTCAATGAAATCACCTCTCATTCTTCTAAACTCCAGCGAGTATCGGCCCAATCCACTCCATCTCTCCTCATAGGACATAGAAACATAGAAGATAGGAGCTGGAGCAGGCCATTCAGCCCCTCGAGCCTGCTCCGCCATTCAATGAGATCATGGCTGATCATCCAAATTCAGTACCCTGTCCCTGCCTTCTCCCCATATCCCTTGATCCCCTTAGCCTTAAGAAATATATCTAACTCCTTCTTGAATATATTTAATGAATTGGACTCAACTGCCTTCTGTGGTAGAGAATTCCACAGGTTCACCACTCTCTGGGTGAAGAAATTCCTCCTCATCTCAGTCCTAAATGGCTTACCCCTTATCCTTAGACTGTGACCCCTGGTTCTGGACTCCCCGGCCATCGGGAACATCCTTCCTGCATCTAGTCTGTCTAGTCCTGTTAGAATTTTATAAGTTTCAATGAGATCCCCTCTCATTCTTCTAAACTCCAGCGAGTATAAGCCCAATCGACCCAATCTCTCCTCGTACGTCATTCCTGCCATCCCAGGTATCAGCCTGGTGAATCTTCGCTGCACTCCCTCCATGGCAAGAACATCCTTCCTCAGATAAGGCGACCAAAACTGCACACAATACTCAAGGTGTGGTCTCACCAAGGCCCTGTACAACTGCAGCAAGACATCCTTGTTCCTGTACTCGAACCCTTTCGCTACGAAGGCCAACATACCATTTGCCTTCTTAACCGCCTGCTGCACCTGCATGCTTACCTTCAGTGACTGGTGCACAAGGACACCCAGGTCTCGTTGCACTTCCCCTTCTCCCAATCTATTGCCATTCAAATAATCTGCCTTCCTGTTTTTGACACCAAAGTGGATAACCTCGCATTTATCCACATTATATTGCATCTGCCATGCTTCTGGCCAATCACCCAACCTGTCCAAATCATACTGGAGTTTCTCGGCATCCTCCTCACGGCACACACTCCCACCCAGCTTTGCGTCGTCTGCAAACTTGGAGATATTACATCCAATTCCCTCGTCTAGATCATTAATATATATTGTGAATAGCTGGGGTCCCAGGACCGATACCTGCGGTACCCCACTAGTCACTGCCTGCCACTCGGAAAAAGACCCATTTATTCTAACTCTTTGCTTTCTCTCAACCCTCTCATCTCAACCTTTCCTGGTGTCCTAGGCCACACACTGGCGCTGTTAATAACTAACCTTTCCCTCTTTTCATACAGACATTTTCCCATAATGAAATTAGTTTGGCAACTTTGACTCTGTTGTATTTTATAATTTAAACATGGGGTAGCATAGTGTTTATGTTACTGAACTAGTAAGATTCTGCAGTGTCTCGTGTTCGCGAAGCTACTCTTCCAACTCGAAGAAAGCCAGCATCTTGGCTAGATTACAGGTTATGTTACTGGACTAGTAATCCAGAGGCCTGAACTAATGATCTGGAGATATGAGTTCAAATTTCACCACGGCTGCTGGTGAATTTAAATTCAGTTAATTAAATAAATCTGGAATAAAAAGCTAGTATCAGTAACGGTGACCACGAAACTACCGGCTTGTCGCAAAACCCGACAGGTTTACTAATGTACTTTAGGGAAGGAAATCTGCCGACCTCACCTGGTCTAGCCTGTATGTGACTCCAGACCCACAGCAATGTGGTTGACTCTTAACTGCCCTCTGAAATGGCCTAGCAAGCCACTCACCACCACCACCTCAATTAGGGATGGGCAATAAATGCTGGCCTTGCCCACGATGCCCACATCCAATGAATTAAAAAAAATGTTACAAGCATTGGACTTTTATGTACAGTGCAGATGAGCTGAGTGAACATTGGCAGGGGTGATCATTAATAAACTGGATTCTGTAACTGTGAATTAAGCTTCCCTACATGGGGTAGAGGGAAGCTGCAATCATTAAATATCAACAGAAATAGATTGAGGTAGCTCCCCACGGTGGGTAGATGAGCCATACAGGCCTGGAGGTTCTTGGAGTTTGATTGCATGTTGAGGTGCCACAACTAGCCTCTGGAGAACAGGGCTCGGGCGGAGAAATAAAATCAGGCTGGAGGTAGTCTTGCTTTATTGGAGTCTGTTTTCTTTTGTTTTCTCACCTTCCTGCAGGTGTTGCATAGAGACAGCACTGAAACAGGCCATTCGGCCCAACTGGTCCGTGCCAGTGTTTATGCTCTACACGAGCCTCCTCCCACCCTACTTCATCTAACCCCTTCAACATATCCTTCTTATCTTTCTATTACTTTCTCCCTCATGTACTTATCTAGTTTCCCTGTAAATGCATCTACGCTATTCGCCTCAACCACTCCAAAAAATCCCGAGAATTAATATTTAAAAAGTTTAAGCTTTCTGATCTTTGGTATGCACTTGTCGTGTCTGTACACTTTTTAAAAAAAAAAAGTGTTCCACTTGTCTTCTACTGAAATGTTACTAAACGTTGTCTTGTCTTGTAATCCATTTGTTTTAAATCTTCTCTCATCTTTGAATTTAGCCCTTTTTTAAGTTTATAAAGCTTGATCTTGGTCTTGGGTTTAATTGGATCCCAGATCATGTTAATCTTGATCATTCTGTGGTCACTATCCACCCAGGGGTGCAATGACTTCCATTTCCTGTACATTATCTAGGTCATTTACGAATGCCAGGTCACTGCGTCTCGTAGCTTTCCTCACGCTATGAATCATGAAGCAGTCATTTGACGCTAGACCACTCGGGTTTTTTTTCCAATTTATATTGGGTTGATTGAAACTCCCATTAAAATAACTTTCCTGTTCACGCAGACCCTTCGTATCTCTTTGTGGAGCAAGCTATGAAGGTAGTACTGAGTGCAGTGCTGAGGGAGTGCTGCACTGTCGGAGGTGCCGTCTTTCAGATGAGACGTTAAACCGAGGTCCCGTCTGCCTTCTCAGGTGGACGTAAAAGATCCCACGGCACTATTTCGAAGAAGAGTAGGGGAGTTATCCCCGGTGTCCTGGGGCCAATATTTATCCCTCAACCAACATAACAAAAACAGATCATCTGGTCATTATCACATTGCTGTTTGTGGGAGCTTGCTGAGCGCAAATTGGCTGCCGCATTTCCCACATTACAACAGTGACTACACTTCAAAAGTACTTCATTGGCTGTAAAGCGCTTTGAGACGTCTGGTGGTCGTGAAAGGCGCTATAGAAATGCAAGTCTTTCTTTTAGTAATTGTTGCTTTTGACGCCAGGTTGCCAGCTATTCACTCGCATCCTTCATTTGATTTGTGAACTCTCTTTTCCTAAATACTGGAAGCATACTGGAGAACACTACTTTGTATCCCCTATCTGAGTTTTGAGGCCATCCTTGTGTATGTCATATGTATTATAAGACTCGTTGATATTATTTTGCTTTGTGTTGTTTACCCCTATGTGGGCTACCGCCACAAGGCCTGGTCCTAACCCTTTCAGCATTCCTTCTAATCTTTTCTCAGTGTGTTACTGCTCTAGCTCCAGGTAGACAGCTCTCCAGCCTTGTGGGTCTTTCCAGCAACATGAATATCTATGTTCCAGAGCAAGGAATTCCCTACGACAACAGTCGCTCTGTAATCCACAGTTCAACATTAGGAAAACCGAAGCCATCATCTTTGGTCCCTGCCAAAAACTCTGTATCCTCGCCACCGATTTCATCCCCCCTCCCCGGCCGCTGTCTCAGGTTGGTGCCGACTGTTCGCAACCTCGGTGTCCTAGTTGACCCTAAGCTGAGCTTCTGACTCCCATATCCTCTCCATCACAAAGACCACCTACTTCCTCTTCCATAACTTTGCCCACCTCTGCCCCTGCCTCAA
This sequence comes from Squalus acanthias, assembly GCA_030390025.1. Lineage (NCBI taxonomy): Eukaryota > Metazoa > Chordata > Chondrichthyes > Squaliformes > Squalidae > Squalus > Squalus acanthias. The sequence goes on from CM059450.1 coordinate 18,988,389, forward strand.
CCCATCTGCTGCCGAAACCTTTATCCATGCCTTTGTCACCTCCAGAGCCAACTATTCCAATGCTCTCCTGGCCAGCCTAGAAACATAGAAGAAACATAGAAACATAGAAGATAGGAGCAGGAGTAGGCCATTCGGGCCCTCGAGCCTGCTCCGCCATTCAATGTGATCATGGCTGATCATCCAAATTCAGTACCCTGTCCCTGCTTTCTCCCCATATCCCTTGATCCCCTTAGCCTTTAGAAATATATCTAACTCCTTCTTGAATATATTTAATGAATTGGACTCAACTGCCTTCTGTGGTAGAGAATTCCACAGGTTCACCACTCTCTGGGTGAAGAAATTCCTCCTCATCTCAGTCCTAAATGGCTTACCCCTTATCTTTAGACTGTGACCCCTGGTTCTGGACTCCCCCGCCATCGGGAACATCCTTCCTGCATCTAGTCTGTCTAGTCCTGTTAGAATTTTATAAGTTTCAATGAGATCCCCTCTCATTCTTCTAAACTCTAGCGAATACAAGCCCAATCGACCCAATCTCTCTTCATACGTCATTCCTGCCATCCCAGGTATCAGTCTGGTGAATCTCCGCTGCACTCCCTCCATGGCAAGAACATCCTTCCTCAGATAAGGCGACCAAAACTGCACACAATACTCAAGGTGTGGTCTAACCAAGGCCCTGTACAACTGCAGCAAGACATCCTTGCTCCTGTACTCAAATCCTCTCGCTATGAAGGCCAACATACCATTTGCCGCCTTAACCGCCTGCTGCACCTGCATGCTTACCTTCAGCGACTGGTGCACAAGGACACCCAGGTCTCGTTGCACTTCCCCTTTTCCCAATCTATTGCCGTTCAGGTAATCTGCCTTCCTGTTTTTGCCACCAAAGTGGATAACCTCGCATTTATCCACATTATACTGCATCTGCCCAATCACCCAACCTGTCCAAATCATACTGGAGTTTCTCTGCATCCTCCTCACAGCACACACTCCCACCCAGCTTTGTGTCATCTGCAAACTTGGAGATATTGCATCTAGTTCCCTCATCTAGATCATTGATATATATTGTGAATAACTGGGGTCCTAGCACCGATCCCTGCATTACCCCATTAGTCACTGCCTGCCACTCGGAAAAAGACCCGTTTATTCCAACTCTTTGCTTCCTGTCTGCCAACCAGTTTTCTATCCAAGTCAGTACCTTACCCCCAATTCCATGTGCTTTAACTTTGCACGCTAATCTCTTATGCGGGACCTTATCGAAAGCCTTCTGAAAGTCCAAATACACCACATCCACTGGTTCTCCCTTATCTATTCTACCAGTTACATCCTCAAAAAATTCCAGTAGATTAGTCAGGCATGATTTACCTTTTGTAGATCCATGTTGACTTTGTCCGATCCGGTCACTGTTTTCCAAGTGCTCTGCTATTACATCTTTTATAATGGACTCTAGCATTTTTCCCACTACTGATGTCAGGCTTACTGGTCTGTAATTCCCCATTTTCTCTTTACCACTTTTTTTAAATAGAGGGGTTACATTAGCTACCCTCCAATCCATGGGAACTGTTCCAGAGTCTATAGAGTTTTGGAAGATGACCAGCAATGCAGCTACTATTTCTAGGGCCACTTCCTTAAGTACCCTAGGATGTAGATTATCAGGCCCTGGGGATTTATCGGCATTCAATCCTGTCAATTTCCCTAACACCATTTCCCTACAAATACTGCTTTCATTCAATTCCTCCCTCTCATTAGACCCTATGTTCCCTGACATCTCTGGAAGGTTATTTGTGTCCTCCTTTGTGAAGACAGAACCAAAGTATGTATTTAATTGGTCAGCCATTTCTTTGTTCCCCATTATAAATTCCCCTGATTCTGACTGCAAGGGACCTACGCTTGACTTCACCAATCTTTTTCTCTTCACATATCTATAGAAGCTTTTACAGTCAGTTTTTATGTTCCCTGCAAGCTTACTCTCATACTCTATTTTCCCCCTCTTAATTAATCCCTTTGTCCTCCTTTGCTGAATCCTAAACTGCTCCCAATCCTCAGGTTTGCTGCTTTTTCTGGCCAATTTATATGTCCTCTCCTTGGATCTTATGCTATCCCTAATTTCCCTTGTTAGCCACGGTTGAGTCACCCTTTTTTGTTTTATTTTTATGCCAAACAGGGATGAACAAATTCTGTAGTTCATCCATGCGATCTTTAAATGTTTGCCATTGCCTATCCGCTGTCAACCCTTTAAGTAACATTCCCCAATCCATCCTAGCCAACTCGCACCTCATACCTTCGTAGTTTCCTTTATTTAAATTCAGGACCTTAGTCTCTGAGTCAACTACTTCACTCTCCATCTTAATGAAGAATTTGATCATATTATGATCGCTCCGACCCAAGGGGCCTCGCACAACAAGATTGCTAATTAATCCTTTCTCATTACATAATACCCAGTCTAAGATGGCCTGATCTCTAGTTGGTTCCTCGACATATTGGTCCAGGAGACCATCCCGTATACACTCTAGGAATTCCTCCTCCACAGTATTGTTAATAATTTGGTTAGCCCAATCTATATGTAGATTAAAGTCACCGATGATAACTGCTGTGCCCTTATTGCACGCGTCTCTAATTTCCCGTTTAATGCCATCCCCAACCTCAGCATTACTGTTTGGGGGTCTTTATACAACTCCCACTAACGTTTTCTGCCCCTTGGTATTTCTCAGCTCTACCCATACAGATTCCACATCATCAGAGCTAATATCCTTCCTTACTATTGTGTTAATCTCCTCTTTAACCAGCAATGCTACCCCACCTCCTTTTCCTTTTTGCCTGTCCTTCCTGAATATTGAATACCCCTGGATGTTGAATTCCCAGCCTTGGTCACCCTGGAGCCATGTCTCCGTAATCCCAATTATATCATATCCGTTTACATCTATTTGTGCAGCTAATTCATCCACCTTATTACGAATGCTCCTCACATTAAGACACAGAGCCTTCATGCTTGTTTTTTTAACAGTCTTAGACCATTTAGAATTATTGTTTACAGTGGCCATGTTTGATTTACACTCTTGATTTCTCTGCCTTCCACTTTTGCTTTTCTCCTTCCTGTCTTTTGTTTCTATCCTTGCTTACCTTTCCTCTGTCTCCCTGCACAGGTTCCCAACCCCCTGCCATTTTAGTTTAAACCCTCCCCAACAGCACTAGCAAACACTCCCCCTAGGACATCGGTCCCGGTCCTGCCCAGGTGCAGACCGTCCGGTTTGTACTGGTCCCACCTCCCCCCCAGAACCGGTTCCAATGTCCCAGGAATTTGAATCCCTCCCCCTTGCACCATTCTTCTAGCCACGTATTCATCTGAAATATCCTTCTATTTCTACTCTGACTAGTACGTGGCACTGGTAGCAATCCTGAGATTACTACCTTTGAGGTCCTATTTTTTAATTTACCTCCTAACTCGCTATATTCAGCTTTTAGGACCTCATCCCGTTTTTTACCTATATCTTTGGTACCTATATGCACCACGACAACTGGCTGTTCACCCTCCCCCTCCAGAATGCCCTGCAGCCGCTCCGAGACATCCTTGACCCTTGCACCAGGGAGGCAACATACCATTCTGGAGTCTCATTTGCGGCCGCAGAAACGCCTACCTATTCCCCTTGCAATAGAATCCCCGATCACTGTAGCTCTCCTGCTCTTTTTCCTCCCCTCCTGTGCAGCAGAACCACCCATGGTGCCAGGAAGTTGGTTGATGCTGCCTTTCGCCGATAAGCCATCCCCCTCAACAATATCCAAAGTGGTATATCTGTTTGAGAGGGGGATGGCCACGGGACCCCTGCACTACCTGTCTGTGCCTACTACTCTGCCTGGCGGTCACCCATTCCTTTCCTGCCTGTGCAGCCTTTACCTGCGGTGTGACCAACTCATTAAACGTGATATCCACGGCGTCCTCAGCATCGCGAATGCTCCAGTATGCATCCATTCGCAGCTCCAGCGCTGCAATGCGGTCTGCCAGTAGCTGCAGCTGGAAACACTTCCTGCACACATGGTCGTCAGGGACACGGGAAGTGTCCCTGATTTCCCACATCGCGCAGGAGGAGCATACCACGGGGCCGAGCTGTGCTGCCATGACTTACCCTTTAATTAATTTAAATTAAATCAAATTAATACCACAAATTACACTACAATTAAATGTTATACTCAAGGGCCCCTGTTTACTAGCACTCCCCGCTACACAACAGAGACCTTAGAAACTATAACCACAAAATTAAGACCTTCTAAACTTTATAAACTATTAACCTTAACTGTCAAACTATAGAATAGTATAAATACTCACCTGGCTGTACTCGCCCAATCAGCTGCTTCCTCTTGCCCGTGTCACTTTTTGAATCGTGACGTGGCTCTGGAACGCCGCCGCCGGTCTGTGAGATTGGTAAGCCTCTGAAAAAAAGCCCACGAAAGTGAGTTGAAGTACTCACTGAACCGCCGCTCTCTGCTCCTCCCATCTTCCACCCTCTATAAACGTCCTCTTATCCAAAACTTTCCAGTCCTACAACCCTCAGAGAACTCTGCGTTCCTCCATCTCTGGCCTCTTGTGCATCCTAAAATCCCTTTGCGTCATAGAGTCATAACGGCACAGAAGGAAGCCATTCAGCCCATCGAGTCTGTGCCGGCTCTCTGTAGAACAATCCAATCAGTCCCATTCCCCCTGCTCTATCCCCGTAGCCCTGCAAGTTTATTTGCCTCACCATTGGTGGCCGTGCCTTCAGCCATCTGGCCCTAAGCTCTGGAATTCCCTCCCTAAACCTCTCCGCCACTCTACCTCTCTCGCCTCCTTTAAAACCCTCCTTAAAATCTACCTCTTTGAACAAACATTTAGTTGCCTCTCCTAATACCTCCTCTTTGGCTCTGTGTCAATTTGTGTCTGATTACGCTTCTGTGATGCCTCTTGGGATGTTTTTCTATGTTTAACGGCACCATATTAATGCAAGTTGTTGTCTTTATTTATCCGAGCTTTGACCTGTCGGCTGTTGCTGGAGCTTTATGGAGTGGAACTGTCTCTCAGTGAGGTATTTCACTGTTTACCACCAGCCGTACCTTCATTTCTAAGCCTCCTTTGGGGAGCTATCAGTATCATTATCCGATACTTCCAGGCGTAATGTTCTTCAGCACCTATACACCTGAGTGCTTTTAGATTCTTTGGGGGAAAAATTCAGCTGCTTGCGCTCCCGTTAGCGCCTTAAGAGGGCGCTAATGGGGCGTAAAGCAGCTAACGCCCGGGCGCAGCGCCGCCCACGCCTCCCGAAAAATTTAGTGGGAGGTTAGCGGCGGCGGCAGCCGGTAGCGCCCTGTGGCGCTGCGCCGCCGGCGATGATGTCATCGCCGTGCGCAGCACCCCGCTCGCGCCCCGGCCGTGATCTTCAGTCGCGCCCCCTGATTTACCGCCAGACGCTATGTCCGACGGGTTCAGGGAGGCGTACATGCGGCCGGGGCGGCGATATTTAAAGGGGAGGTGGCAGGCGGCCATTTTTGTTGCTGGCCGCCTGCCAGCACCTGCCCCCGTTGCTGTCCCCGGCCCCCGTGAAGCCCCCCCACCGTGAAGTGCCGGCTGCGCTCCAAGAGCCCGGCACTTCTCTTGAGTGCCGGGCTCTTTTGCCGGCACTCCCGATCCCTGGGGGCCCAGCTGGGCCCCGGTTCGCGCTGCGCAGGGTCCCTCCCCTTTAAGAAGGGGAGGAAGGCCTGCAATACCGCGGCGCGACGTGCCGCAGCGCCATATTCACTCGCAGCGCCCCAAGAGGGATGCGGGGTGCTTCCAGTGGCGCCCCGCTTCCCTCTTGGGGCGCAACCACTGAAGTTCCGGCGCGGGGCCGCTAATTTTCGAGGTTAGCGCCCCAAATGGGGCGCGACTCAATTTTTACCCCATTGCTTCTGGCCATGAAACCGCCTTTTCCACTGCTGGGCTGCAGGCTGCTCTCCGAGAAGGACTAACTTTGTGCTTCCGATTTCCGCCCCCACCCCGGCAAAAGGAGTAAAGCAAGTGTCCCTGCTGTTCACAGGGCATGGAGTAACTTCAGTGGAACTGTTGAACAGTTGGTGACTGTTGGCCTACAAGGCATTGATTGGTAAATATTATACGAATATATAAAAAATGGTTTGTCTAGGCCATCCGGATATTTCACTTCCGATGTTGCACTCTTACAAACGCAAAATAACCTTAACATGCTGGGCGCTTCTGACCTACAGCCCGAAACCGATGAGCTGATGGATTTTTGTAAGGCAAGGGTGTTGAGGGTTGCGGAGCCAAGGTGGGTAAACGGAGTTAAGATACAGATCAGCCATGATCTAACTGAATGGCGGAATGGGCTCGAGGGGCTGAATGGCCTCCTCCTGTTCCTATTGCAACCTGCAAAATTCCCTGACCAAACAACAGAAAAGTCCAAATGCCCCGAACTTGTGTTTACTTAACAACTAGAGTTTGTGAGTTTAAAGGGGCCCAGCTCCACCGAAGCAGAATAATACATTGTGTTTTACATGGTATAAAGCTCCTGTCCTTATAAAACAATGTGTCATCTGATTTACTGTGAATAACACCACAGGAAATCCGCTAGTATTTTAATTGAGCTGTGCAAGAAGTTGCCTCTTAAGATTGTGTGGTTGTAGTGTGTGGCTCGGTGGTGCAGTGTGTTGGAGTCCCAACGTGCTGAATCATGAAGTGGTAGGACATGGGTTCCTGCCTACGGTCCTCCGACCACAGTTACTGATCTTCACCATGAGAAACAGAGAGAAAATCCAGGTATCGGTTGCCCATTTGTTGTTTTGGAGGATGATGACAAGCAGCATAAGGGAAGCCACATAAAGGGATAGCTGAGAAAATGTAATCTGGGGCGTGGAGTAGGTCTCTGTCAAAGTAAAGACACTTTTATACTTTCCCCGGGATTTGGGAGGGTGACTTCAGACCCCATGCATTGCTGTCCTGTGTTTTATGTAGAAACTGGTGCCTCCAGTCTCTCTCATTTATATACTGTCCCATGCCTCAGCTCTTGTAGCCATGATGTGAAGATGCCGGTGTTGGACTGGGGTGGACAAATGTGAGAAGTCGCACAACACCAGGTTATAGTCCAACAGCTTTATTTGAAATCACAAGCTTTCGGAGCGCTGCTCCTTCGTCAGGTGACTTCACCTGACGAAGGAGCAGCGCTCCGAAAGCTTGTGATTTCAAATAAAGCTGTTGGACTATAACCTGGTGTTGTGCGACTTCTCACATCAGCTCTTGTAGACATGTGTTTATGTGCTGTCTATCCTTGCTATCATGTGGATCCGTGTTATATATTATCTGATGTCTCTGCTCTGCTATAAGCCAATTCAGAAGATGGAGCCTTTCCATACATTTGGAGGACTGGCTCTCTCTTCTGAGTAGGAGCATGGGAACAGGAGGAGGCCATTCAGCCCCTCGAGTCTGTTCCGCCATTCAGTGAGATCATGGCTGATCTGCAACCTAACCCCATATCCCTCAATACCTTTGGTTAACAAAAATCTATCAAACTCCAATTTAAAATTAACAATTGATCCAGCATCAATTGCCGTTTGCGGAAGAGAGTTCCAAACTTCTGCCACCCTTTAGAAGTGCTTCCTAATTTCACTCCTGAAAGGTCTGGCTCTAATTTTTAGACTAAGCCTCCTCCAATGGTTTTTAGGAAAGCAGAGACACTGAACAGCATATACCTCCTGGATGGGAAAAAATCCTTCAATTTAAAAAAGATTAACAGGTGCTGAGCCAGCCAAGTACTTGTCAGAAGGCTACGTTGCAGCAGGTTGTAAGCGACTCCGTGTTGTAACGAGGTCACCAAAGGGAGCTCCGAGCACCCGAGGCAGTTCAAGGAACCCAGGGAATACTGCGTGTCCAGAACAAGGCGACTGAACGCGAAGAGGTCGGTTTATATTTGATACAGGCTGTGTTAACTGTGCAAAGACCATGCATCGGGACTAGCTGGCCCTGCCATTGTGTAAAACCGCCTGTTACAAAGCGGGGCAACAAACAAAATCATGCGTTTGATTTTTAAACCTTGCAGGGAAAAAACTGCTGCTGGTAAAACGTGGAACGAAAGGCAAAGCAGAAGCGTTACTCACTTTGAAGAAAAAGGAGGACCCACCTGAAGATGAAAGTAAGAAGGATCTTGATGATGTATTCTGATATAAAAACAGCTGGAAGCACACAGCAGGTTAGTCAGCACCTGAAGCGAAAAGACAAAGCTTGGAGTATTGTGTCCAATTCTGGGCACCACACTTTAGGGAGGACGAAGGCGGCTTTGGAGAGAGTACAGAAGAGATTTACTAGAATGGTTCCAGGGATGAGGGATTACAGTTGCGTGGATAGACCGGAGAAGATTGGGGTTGTTTTCCTTCGAGCAGAGAGGGCTAAGAGGAGGTTTGATAGAGGTGTTTAAAATCATGAAGGGTTTAGAATAGAGTAAATAAAGTGAAACTGTTTCCAGTGGCTGAAGGGTCGATAACCAGAGGGCACAGATTTAAGGTGATTGGCAAACGAACCAGAGGCGACACGAGGAAGAACTTTTTTATGCAACGAGTGGTTAGGATTTGGAATGCGCTGCCTGATAGGGCAGTGGATACAGATGTAATAGTAGCCTTCAAAAGGGAATTGGATAAATACTTGAAGGAGAAAAAATTGCAGGGATTTCGGGGGAGTGGGGCTAACTGGATTGCTCTTCAAAAGGCGCAGACTCAGTAGGCCGAATGGCCTCCTTCTGTGCTGTACTATTCTATGATAACTTTTTGGCTCTGTCTCATTATACTGTGACCGCACTACAAGGCCCATAGAACAGGCAGGATGGGGAAGATTGTAAGGAGGTGAGAAGATTTGCTACAGAGATTGCACAACAATTGAAGTTCGTTTTCTTATCGTTTGGAAGGAAACCAAAACACAGCTGAGTTTGTAGACTTTATGGCATGTTTTTGGCTGTTCGCTAATATTAATGAATAAAGTAGATGCATCATGCATAGCTTTCCACCAAAATTAGCGAATAGCCAGTCGTTTAAGGGTTAATTCTCTTTTTATAAATGCTCTATATTGCAACGTAGATGCAGAATTGCACGTGGAGTGTGTTGCAAGTCAGAATAGACCGAGGGGTTCAGGTCAGGTCCAAAGTGTGTCTCTTACCCCACTACTGCCTTCACTAGGCTGCTGCCTGGTGTAAGGAAATACAAATACAAAAAAAAACGACTTGGAAAAACTTGGGTCTCTTTTCGTTGGAACAACGCAGATTATGGGGCGATAGAAGATTCTAAAATGACGAAATGATGGGACAGGGTAGATAGAAGTGGAATGTTTCCAATGAAGAGTCAAGAACGTGGGGATATAGATACAAGATTAAATGTAAGTTTTAGATCAGAGGGCAGGAGAAACGTCTGTACACAGCGTTGTGAGGATGCGGAATTCACTTCCTACCTCAACCACGAACCCTGGAACTATATCAACATTGAAGATTAGATTCGATAGCTGGATGAAGGAAAAGGGGTTGAAGGGATATAGGAACAGGGTGGGGAAATGTGATCAGGACTAGGAAGGAACATAGGAACAGGAGAGATGATATCTTAGCAGGTTCCTCTAATGAGGCCATATGGGTAGAACTTAAAAACAAAAAGGGGGCAAGCACTTTGCTGGGCGTGTACTATAGGCCCCCAAACAGTCAGGGGGAGCTAGAGGAACAGATATGTAGGCAAATCTCAGAGAAGTGTAGAAATAATAGGGTAATAATAGTAGGGGATTTCAACTTCCCCAATATTAACTGGGATAGTCAGAGTGTGAACGGCTTAGAGGGTGCGGAATTCTTAAAGTGCATCCAGGAGAGCTTTTTGAGCCAGCATGTAGAAAGTCCGACAAGAGAGGGGGCGTTACTGGACCTAATTCTAGGGAATGTAGCCGGGCAAGTGGTAGAAGTGTCAGTAGGAGAGCATTTTGGTGACAGTGACCATAATTCGTTGAGATTTAAGGTAGTCATGGAAAAGGACAAAGATGGACCGGAAATAAAGGTTCTAAATTGGGGGAAGGCCGCTTTTAATATGATAAGGCAGGATCTGGCCAAAGTGGACTGGGATCAGCTACTTGTAGGATAATCCACATCAGAGCAGTGGGAGTCTTTCAGAAAGGAAATCGAGAGAGTACAATGCCAACATGTTCCCGTAAAGGTCAAGGGTGGGACCAACAAACCCAGGGAACCTTGGTTGTCAAGGGATATAAAAGAATGGATAAGGGAAAAAAAGGGAGGCTTTTGGCAGATACAAAGGACTAAAAACAGTGGAAGCCCTAGAGGAGTATGGAAAGTGCAGGGGGGTACTTAAAAAAAGAAATTAGGAGAGCGAAGAGGGGGCATGAAAAAACACTGGCAGGTAAAATAAAGGAAAATCCCAAGGTGTTTTATAAGTATATTAAGGGCAAGAGGATAACCAGGGAAAGAGTAGGGCCCATTAGGGACCAAAGTGGCAATCTGTTTAGAGCCGGAAGATGTAGGTGAGGTTTTAAATGAATATTTTGCATCTGTGTTCACCTATGGAGATGGACGATGTAGGCATAGAAATCAGGCGGGGGGATTGTGATATACTTGAACAAATTAGTATTGAGAGGGAGGAGGTACTAGCAGTTTTAGCGGGCTTAAAAGTGAATAAATCCCCAGGCCCTGACTGGATGTATCCCAGGCTGCTGTGTGAGGCAAGGGAGGAGATTGTAGGGGCTCTGACACAAATTTTCAGAACCTCTCTGGCCACAGGGGAGGTGCCAGAGGACTAGAGAACCGCTAAAGTAGTACCATTGTTCAAGAACGGTCGTAGGGATATTACAGGTCAGTGAGCCTAACATCAGTGGTAGGGAAATTATTGGAAAAAATTCTGAGGGACAGAATTAGTCTCCACTTGGAGAGGCAGGGATTAATCAGGGATAGTCAGCATGGCTTTGTCAGGGGGAGATCATGTCTGACCAATTTGATTGAATTTTTCGAGGGGGTGACTAGGTGTGTGGATGAGGGTAGTGCAGTTGATGTGGTCTACATGGACTTCAGTAAGGCTTTTGACAAAGTCCCACATGGGAGACTGGTCAAGAAGGTAAGAGCCCAGGGGATCCAGGGCAATTTGGCACATTGGATCCAAAATTGGCTTAGTGGCAGGAGGCAGAGGGTGATGGTCGAAGGTTGTTTTTGTGACTGGAAGCCTGTGTCCAGTGGTTTACTGCAGGGATCGGTGCTGGGTCCTTTGCTGTTTGTCGTGTACATTAATGATTTAGATATGAATGTAGGAGGTATGATCAGTAAGTTCGCAGATGACACGAAAATTGGTGGAGTGGTAAATAGCGAGGAGGGAAACCTCAGGCTACAGGACGATATAGACGGAATGGTTAGATGGGCAGAACAGTGGCAAATGGAATTTAACCCTGAATAGTGTGAGGTGATGCATTTTGGGAGGACTAACAAGGCAAGGGAATACACAATGAATGGTAGGACCCTAGGAAGGACAGAGGATCAGAGGGACCTTGGTGTGCATGTACATAGATCCCTGAAGGCAGCAGGACAGGTAGATAAGGTGGCTGAAAAGGCATCTGGGATACTTGCCTTCATTAGCCGAGGCATAGAATATAAGAGCAGGGAGGTTATGATGGAGCTGTACAAAACGCTAGTTAGGCCACAGCTGGAATACTGTGTGCAGTTCTGGTCGCCACACTATGGGAGGGATGTGATTGCATTGGAGAGGGTGCAGAGAAGATTCACCAGGATGTTACCTGGGCTGCAGCACTTCAGCTATGAAGAGAGGCTGGGGTTGTTTTCCTTAGAGCAGAGAAGGCTGAGGGGGGACCTGATTGAGGTGTACAAAATTATGAGGGGCATAGATAGGGTAGATAGAAAGGAACTTTTCCCCTTAGTAGAGGGGTCAATAACCAGGGGGCATAGTTTCAAGGTAAGGGGCAGGAGGTTTAGAGGGGATTTGAGGAAAAACCTTTTCACCCAGTGGGTGGTTGGAATCTGGAACTCACTGCCTGAAAGGGTGGTAGAGGCAGGAACCCTCACAACATTCAAGAAGCATTTAGATGAGCACTTGAAACGCCATAGCATACAAGGCTACGGACCAAGTGCTGGAAAATGGGATTAGAATAGACAGGGCTTGATGGCCGGCGTGGACAGGATGGGCCGAAGGGCCTCTTTTTGTGCTGTATGACTCTAGGAGAAGACCATTCAGCCACTTGAGTCTGTTCCGCCATTCAATTAGATCATGGCTGATCTGTATCTTAACTCTAACTATCCGTCTTGGTTTTATAACCCTCAATACCCTTGCCTAACAAAAATCTATCAATCTCTGTTTTGAAATTTTCAATTGACCCCCAGCGGAATATATAAACGGAATACAAAAGCAAAATTTTGTGGATGCTGGGAATCGGAAATAAAAACAGAAAATGCTGGAAATACTCCGCAGGTCAGGCAGCGTCTGCGGAGAGAGAAACAGAGTTAACGTTTCAGGTCGATGACCTTTCGTCAGAACTGGAAAAAGTTAGAGATGTAACAGGTTTTAAGCAAGTACAGAGGCAGGGAAAGGGGGAGGAAAGAACGAAAGGGTGGAAGGCAGGAGAGATTATGGGGCAAGGTAAAAGGAGATGGTAATGGGATAAGGAAAGAAACAAAAGATGGGTCGAGAGGAGCTGGAAATGGCAATAGCAGAATCATTACCAACAGCTGCTCTCCGAAAAAATGGGGGCGGGAGGTATGATTGGAAATTGTTGAACTCCGTGTTGAAGGCTGTAAAGTGCCTAATCGAAAGATGAGGTGCTGTTCTTCGAGCTTACGTTGAGCTTCATTAGATCAGTGTAGGAGACCGAGGTCAGAGTGGGAGTGGAATCTATGTTCCTGTATTTTTTTCTTCTTCTTTTCTTGATAATTGTTTAAAATGTTGCTGTGGTGAATGCCCTGACAAACAACAGAAGTTATGATACCAGAAGGATCTTCTGAGAGTTGCTGTTTCTGAGAGTTCTTTGCAGTTGGCTACTTCTGTGTTTGTGTGTATCTGGTTTTGATCTCTGGTTATGTTTTGACTGCGTGTTGTAGTGAGACCAACAGACCTTGCCTTTCTCATGACGCAGTACAGCCTGCATCATCCGGTCTAACCCATTGTCCCAATGAGTTTCTCCAGCCATGTGGACGAGGAATGTCATGGCTTCAATCCCCAGTCTGCACTTGGGTTCGTAGATTGCAGCTGGATCGATGGTTGGGGTCCCACAATTGGCCTCAGCGATGCTGGTTATTGAGGAGGGAAAGGATTAGCCAGAGTTCCTGCTTCTGACTGTTATCCACCAATAGCTGCTGGAAGTATGTAACAACAACTTGCATTTCGACAGCGCCTTAAACGTAGCAAAACGTCCCAAGACGTTTCACGGGAGCGTTATCGAACAAAATTTGACAACGAGCCACGTGAGATTAGGTCAGGTGACCAAAAGTTGGGGTCAGAGAGGTAGGTTTTAAGGAGCATCTTAAAGGAGGCGGAGAGGTGTAGGGAGGGAATTTCAGAGTTTAGGGCCTATGCAGCTGAAGGCACGGCCGCCAATGGTGGAGCATTGAAAATGGCGGACGGCCAGAATTGGAGAATGCGCTCATTGGATGATGTGACAAGGAAGTGGGTGTCGACTGACTGACGGTGCCTCGCCTGGCCCCTCCCCAAAAACAAAATGACGCCTGTGACCACGGAGAGCTCTGCACTTGGGAGTTGAACTTGGATAACCACTTTGTAAGTGGGAAAGTCACCTGAAAGCAAGGCTGTAGCTGTGATTGAATGGATGTTAATAGTAGCCTTCCCCCTGTACCACGCCAAGGATGTTAGCTCACACACTGCCCCAACGTTTTTTAATATCTTAAAATGCAACCTGGCTGGGCTCTGTTCCCTGCTACATTGCTGCGGCTGTTTGGCTATTGCTTGGCTAAGGATATGGTAGCCTTGTGATTATGGTACTGGATTAACAGCTCAGAGGTTGAGTTCAAATCCCACCAGGGCAAGTTATGAAATTGAATTCAATAAATCTGGCAATTTATGGGCTGGTACCAGAAAAATGACTGTGAAAGTTGCCAGATTGTTGTAAAAATCCAGCTAGTTCACTAATATCCTCTACCTGGTCTGGCCTACATGGGACTCCAGTCCCACAGTACCTGATTGAATCTTATTATCCTTTGAGAAAACTAGAGCTGGATAATAAACACTGCACTGGTCAGCGTCTCCCACATCCTAACAACTAAATAAAGAGTACATTTACAAGTACTCCTAATGAGAAGTCAGAAGGTTGTGGGTTCAAATTTCACTCCAGAGACTTGAGCACAAAAATCTAGGCTGACACTCCAGTGCAGTGCTGAGGGAGTGCTGCACTGTCGGAGGTGCCGTCTTTCGGATGAGATGTTAAACCGAGGCCCCGTCTGCTCTCTCAGGTGGACGTAAAAGATCCCATGGCACTATTTCGAAGAAGAGCAGGGGAGTTATCCCCGGTTTCCTGGTCAATGTTTATCCCTCAATCAACATCACTGAAACAGATTATCTGGTCATTATCACATTGATGCTTGGTGGAGCTTGCTGTGCGCAAATTGGCTGCTGCGTTTCCAACATTACAACAGTGACTACACTTTAAAAAAAAAGTACTTCGCTGGCTGTAAAGCGCTTTGGGACGTCCGGTGGTCATGAAAGGCGCTATAGAAATGCAAGTCTTATCTTTCTGTCCGTCCTTCCTTCCGGCTGTGGAGTTGAAAGATTGACAAACAAAAAAAAAAAGAAAATATTATTAATTACCCTGTTATAAAAAAATTTTTTTTTAAAAAGCTCATTGTTGCTTAAACCACTTAAATAGGTTTGTCTGCAAATTTACTGTTTCTTTGTATTTTCTTGCGTTCTGTTTCATTTTGGGGGCTGGGGTTCTTTTTACTTGCCTCCCAGACTGCTCACAGCCCTGTGTGGTCATCCTGCAGGTACAGCAGGTGGCTCTGGGTCATGGCTTCCTGGTGACTGGTGTCTGTGCTGCTGCAGAAGATGGGCATTTTGTCCGTCCTTTCACCTTTCTTTTCCCCCACAAATGGAGTATGTTGCCATCTGCATCTTAGCAGCACAGTTGAGAACTTGGGCACAACAACAATAACTTGCATTCGTATAGCGCCTTTTAACGAGAGCAAAAACACCCCACAAGGCGCTTCACAGGAGCGTAATCGGACAAAAAAATTGACGCCAAGGCAAGGAGGCATTAGGACAGGTGATCAAATGCTTAGATTTGAAGCAGCATCTTAAAGGAGGGCGGAGAGGTTTCGGGAGAGAATTCCTGAGCTTAGGGCCTAGACGGCTGAAGGCACGGCCGCCAATGGTGGGGCGAAGGAACTGGGGGTGCGGTGCGCAAGAGGCCAGAGTTGGAGGGGCGCAGAGCTCTTGGAGGTTACAGAGATAGGGTGGGGGCGAGGCCATGGAGGGATTTGAATATCAGGATAAGATTTTTTTTAAACTGAGTCAGTTACGGCAAGGGAACTTGTCCAATGGGCAGCTCTTTCTATAATACTGAAATAGCTTGCAAGTCTCTCGGCAGCTGTTCCAGCTCCCAATATCGCAGCAACATATCCTGACTTTGCTGCTGCATTGCCTGTCTGGAACAGCGCTGTCAAAGATTTGTCTGCAACCCTGGGAGTCGAGAGCGAGCGCGGATGGGCTGGGATCCTCTTCCTTTTTTAGCCGCTTTTTAATAAAAAAGATACACGACAGTCCGACAGTTTTAACGGATGCGGCCCAATTAAAAGGATTTTTCTCTTTCAAATTCTATCTCAGTCATTGCAGTGCAAGTGAAGGAGGAGACCGTCGACTTATCGACGCCACTGGACCCCAGCAACCTGCTGATCCCCGCAGAAAACATCAAACAGGAACTGGAGGACTGAGCCAGCCCAGCACCCTCCTGGACACCGCGGTGCACCAGTGTGAACGGGCTAATTCTGGATCTCCTGTAAGTGTGTCCCTGTTTGTGGACTGGTGTTGGAGGAGGAAAACTGCAGCTGGGAGCTCCAGACCTGCAGCTCAGTCGAGTGGATCAGACTGGGTTAAACTGGCTGGGACTGAATTCTGCCGACAGAAGCATTATACAGTGGGGCTCTTTTGTTACTCATTCCAACCTGCCAAAAACAGTTATGATTTATTAATCAGTAAGAAGAGTTCTGCAGTAATGAGCCCGGTAGAAATGTAGTGACTGAAGGAGGCCTATGAATGTGTTTTAGAAGGTGCAGTCTGTATGGGAGTGTCGTATTTCTGTAAAACATTGGTATATTATCCAGTTTAAAACACTGTCTCCTTTCAGCTGATATTACAACCCTTGTATAGCATTTAAACTGAGATTTCCTCCGTTCTTGAAGGTGCTGATTCATGGGCCCTTGTTGCCCTCTATCACACCCAAGTGGCCATTCTTTGTATGTGGGTGGAGACGGGCCATTTAACCTGGGGTGGGAGGGGTGGGGGAGGAGCAATTGTAGGTGCAGCCAGCCTCATCCGCTGTCCCTGCAGTGCAGATTCCAGGTGGTGCCACTGTTGGTGGTCAGCAGCAGGAATCACTTTTCTTTCCCCCCCCGTACCATCCTTTACCCATCATTTGCATGTGTCGCCCGTGGCTCAGTGGGCAGTGCTCTCGCCTGTGAGTCAGAAGGTTGCGGGTTCAAGTCCCACTCCAGAGACTCGAGCACAAAAATCTAGGCTGACGCTCCTGTGCAGTGCTGAGGGAGTGCCGCACTGTCGGAGGTGCCGTCTTTCAGACAGGACGTTAAACTGAGGCCCCGCCTGCCCCCTCAGGTGAACATAAAAGATCCCGTGGCACAATTTGAAGAAGAGTGGGGAAGTTATCCCTGGTGTCCTGGGGCCAATATTTATCCCTCAATCAACATCACTAAAACAGATGATCTGGTCATTATCACATTGCTGTTTGTGGGAACTTGCTGTGGGGCTAATTGGCTGCCGCGTTTCCTATATTACAACAGTGACTCCACTTCAAAAGTGCTTCATTGGCTGTAAAGTGCTTTGGGACATCCGGGATGGTGGTCGTGAAAGGCGCTATAGAAATGCGCCTAGAGGTGCTAAAGGCCACTTGCAGTGGCCCATGTTGCTGCCCTCGCTGAGGTCAGTAAACCTGGTGCCTTGTGGTCTGCTTGGCTCAGTACTACAATGGGGAGGCCCCTTTACCCACTATTCAGTTTTCTTTCTCCTCAGTGTTCTCTCCCTTCCCCTCCTTTCCTAAAGACAGTGTCTCGTTGCTTGGCTATGGTTCACTGGGTACTCGTCTCCCTCCAGAAGCTCACCCAATCGGCTGCTGTTCAGGTGTGAGCGTGGTGAGCCACTGTCCAAACATACTGTTCAACCATGGGGGTATCACAGCGGTCCCATGGCACGTCCTTGTCGGAAAGGGAGGGGGGTGCTGGCGTACTTCCAGGAGAACTTTCTGGATAGGGATCCCTGGCTCATTTTCCCCGTCTCTAACTCGGGCGCTGAGGCTAAATGTAGCTTCCCTACCATTGCCCTGGCCGAGACTGGAGATTGAGCCTAGACTGGAGATTGAGCCTGGGAGTTGCCTGGCCTGTAAAGTTCCGCTACTCACTGGATAAACTTGCTGAGCCGTTGGGGGAAGCTCCGTGGCTGAATTTTAATGGCAGCGGGGAAAAATCAACATGGGCACAGAAGAGTCAATGGGCAAGCTGAACAGTAGAACAGTAAGGCATCAAGGGGTATGGGGAGAGAGCGGGAATATGGTATTGAGATAGAGGATCAGCCATGATATTGAATGGTGCAGAAGGGCCGAATGGCCTACTCCTTTTCAGAACATCTCTGGCCACAGGGGAGGTGCCAGAGGACTGGAGGACAGCTAACGTAGTACCATTATTCAAGAAGGATAGTAGGGATAAACTAGGGAATTACAGGCCAGTGAGCCTAACATCAGTTGTAGGGAAATTATTGGAAAAAATTCTAAGGGACAAAATTAGTCTCCACTTGGAGAGGCAAGGATTAATCAAGGATAGTCAGCATAGCTTTGTCAGGGGGAGATCATGTCTGACCAATTTGATTGAATTTTGAGAGGGGGTGACTAGGTGTGTGGATGAGGGTAGTGCAGTTGATGTAGTAAGGCTTTTGACAAAGTCCCGCATGGGAGACTGGTCAAGAAGGTAAGAGCCCATGGGATCTAGGCCAATTTGGCACATTGGATCCAAAATTGGCTTAGTGGCAGGAGGCAGAGGGTGATGGTCGAAGGTTGTTTTTGTGACTGGAAGCCTGTGTCCAGTGGTGTACCGCAGGGATCGGTGCTGGGTCCTTTGCTGTTTGTCGTGTACATTAATGATTTAGATATAAATGTAGGAGGTATGATCAGTAAGTTCGCAGATGACACGAAAATTGGTGGAGTGGTAAATAGCGAGGAGGGAAGCCTTCGGCTACAGGACGATATAGATGGGTTGGTCAGATGGGCAGAACAGTGGCAAATAGAATTTAACCCTGAAAAGTGTGAGGTGATGCATTTTGGGAGGACTAACAAGGCAAGGGAATACACAATGAATGGTAGGACCCTAGGAAGGACAGAGGATCAGAGGGACCTTGGTGTGCATGTACATAGATCCCTGAAGGCAGCAGGACAGGTAGATAAGGTGGCTGAAAAGGCATATGGGATACTTGCCTTCATTAGCCGAGGCATAGAATATAAGAGCAGGGAGGTTATGATGGAGCTGTACAAAACGCTAGTTAGGCCACAGCTGGAATACTGTGTGCAGTTCTGGTCGCCACACTATAGGAAGGATGTGATTGCATTGGAGAGGGTGCAGAGCAGATTCACCAGGATGTTACCTGGGCTGGAGCGTTTCAGCTATGAAGAGAGACTGGACAGGCTGGGGTTGTTTTCCTTAGAGCAGAGAAGGCTGAGGGGGGACCTGATTGAGGTGTACAAAATTATGAGGGGCATAGATAGGGTAGATAGAAAGGAACTTTTCCCCTTAGTAGAGGGGTCAATAACCAGGGGGCATAGTTTCAAGGTAAGGGGCAGGAGGTTTAGAGGGGATTTGAGGAAAAACTTTTTCACCCAGAGGGTGGTTGGAATCTGGAACTCACTGCCTGAAAGGGTGGTAGAGGCAGGAACCCTCACAACATTCAAGAAGCATTTAGATGAGCACTTGAAACGCCATAGCATACAAGGCTACGGACCAAGTGCTGGAAAATGGGATTAGAATAGACAGGGCTTGATGGCCGGCGTGGACAGGATGGGCCGAAGGGCCTCTTTCTGTGCTGTATAAATCTATGACTCTGACTCCTGCTCCTATTTTTCTATGTTTCTAATTGGGAATTAAGAACAAAATTTCTGGAAATACTCAGCAGGTCAGGCAGCATCTGTGGAGAGAGAAACAGAGTTAACGCTTCAGGTCGATGACCTTTCGTCAGAATGCTGCCTGACCTGATTATTTCCAGCATTTTCTGTTTTTATTTCAGATTTCCACCACCCACAGTATTTTGCTTTTCTATTGGTGAAACTGGGAATCTGTATAGAAAAAGGACCTGGATCCAGTTTATGCTTCGTGCTTATGGTATTATCCAAAAAGCTTTACTCTCACTGCTTTATAACCTTTTTGAGAACTGCTTACTTTGAATGTTCTACCTCATGAGTCAGAAGGTTGTGAGTTCAAGTCCCACTGCAGAGACTTGAACAAAAATCTAGGGTGATGCTCCCAGTGCAGTGCTGAGGGAGTGCTGCACCGTCGGAGGTGCAGTCTTTCGGATGAGACGTTAAACCGAGGCCCCGACTGCCCCCTCAGGTGGATGTAAAAGATCCCATGGCACTATTTTGAAGAGCAGGGAGTTCTCCCTGATGTCCTGGCCAATATTTATCATAAGAACATAAGAAATAGGAGCAGGAATAGGCCACTTGGCCCCTCGAGCCTGCTCCGCCATTGAATAAGATCATGGCTGATCTTGGGCTCAAAGCCACTTCCCAGCCCGCTCCCCATAACCCTTCACTCCCTTATCTTGGCAAAAAATCTGTCTATCTCCACCTTAAATGTATTTAATGGCCCAGCCTCCACGGCTCTCGGGGCAGAGAATTCCACAGATTTACGACCCACTGAGAGAAGAAATTCCTCCTCATCTCAGTTCTAAAAGGGCGACCCTTTATTCTGAAACTATGCTCCCGAGTTCTAGATTTCCCCACGAGAGGAAACATCCTCTCTGCATCCACCTTGTCGAGTCCCCTCAGTATCTTATATGTTTCAATAAGATCACCTCTCATTCTTCTAAATTCCAATGAGTATAGGCCCAGCCTGCTCAACCTTTCTTCATACGTCAACCCCCTCATCTCAGGAATCAACCGTGTGAATCGTCTCTGAACTGCCTCCAATGCAAGTATATCCTTCCTTAAATAAGGAGACCAAAACTGTACGCAGTACTCAAGGTGTGGTCTCACCAATACTCTGTACAGTTGTAGCAGGACTTCCCTGCTTTTATACACCAACCACCTTGCAATAAAGGCCAACATTCCATTTGCCTTTTTGATTACTTGCTGCACCTGCATGCTAACTTTTTGTGTTTCATGCACAAGGACCCCCAGGTCCCTCTGAACTGTAGCATTTTGTAATCTCTCTCCATTTAAATAATAATTTGCTTTTTTATTTTTCCTGCCAAAGTGGATAACCTTGCACTTTCCCACAAATGTTTGCCCACTCACTTAGCCTGTCTGTATCCCTTTGCAGGTTCACAGAATCACAGAATCCCCACAGTGCAGATAGAGGCCATTTCGGCCCATCGAGCCTACACCGACACATATCCCACCCTATCCCCATAACCCCACGTATTTAATCCCCCTAACACTAAGGGTCAATTTATCATAGCCAAATCAACCTAACCCGCACATCTTTGGACTGTGGGAGGAAACCGGAGCACCCGGAGGAAACCCACGCAGACACTGGGAGAATGTGCAAACTCCACACAGACAGTCACCCGAGGCCGGATTCGAACCCGGGTCCCTGGCGCTGTGAGGCAACAGTGCTAACCACTATGCCACCGTGTTGCCCGTCTTTGAGTCCTCTGCACAACTTGCTTTCCCACCCATCTTTGTATCATCCGCAAACTTGGCTACATTACACTCGGTCCCTTCATCCAAGTCATTAATGTAGATTGTAAATAGTTGAGGCCCTAGCACCGATCCCTGTGGCACCCCACTAGTTACCATTTGCCAACCGGAAAAAGACTTATTTATCCCGACTCTCTGCTTTCTGTTAGTTAGCCAATTCTCTGTCCATGCTAATATATTACCCCCAACTCCATGAGCTCCATTGTTATGCAGTAACCTTTTATGTGGCACCTTATCGAATGCCATCTGAAAATCCAAATACACCACATCCATTGGCTCACCCTTACCCACCCTGCTCGTTACATCCTCAAAGAATGCCAGCAAATTTGTTAAACTTGATTTCCCTTTCATAAAACCATGCTGACTCTGCTTGACTATATTATGATTTTCCAAATGCCCTGCTACTGCTTCCTTAATGAAGGACTCCAGCATTTTCCCAATGACAGATGTTAGGCTAACTGGTCTATAGTTTCCTGCTTTCTGTTTCCCTCCTTTCTTAAATAGGGGTGTTAGATTTGCGGTTTTCCAGAGTCCAGGGAATTTTGATATATTGCAACCAATGCATCCACTATCTCTGCAGCCACTTCTTTTAAGACCCTGTGATGCAGGCCATCTGGTCCAGGGGACTTGTCGTCTTTTAGTCCCATTATTTTACCAAGTACTTTTTCCTCAGTCATCGTGATTGTCTTTAGTTACCCCCTTCCTGTGACCCCTTGATTGTCCATTATTGGGATGTTGTTAGTGTCTTCTACCGTGAAGACCGATGCAAAATATTTGTTCAGAGTCTCTGCCATTTCCCCGTTCCCCATTATTAATTCCCCATTCTCATCCTCTAAGGGACCAACGTTTACTTTAGCTACTCTCTTCCTTTTTATATACCTGTAGAAGCTCTTACTTTCTGTTTTAATATTTCTTGCCAGTTTACGCTCATAATTCATCTCTCTTTTTTTAGTCATCCTTTGCTGGTTTTTATCCCTCAATCAACATCACTTAAACAGATTTGCTGGTCATTATCACATTGTTGTTTCTGGGAGCTTGCTGTGTGCAAATTGGCACGTTTTCTACATTACAACAGTGACTATACTTAAAAAAAAAAGTACTTCATTGGCTGTAAAGCGCTTTGGGACGTCCAGTGGTTGTGAAAGGCGTTGTATAAACAAGTCCTTTTTTTCTTATTGCTGGCCATCTGAATGATTTGTTTTGTCAGGTCTCCTGGGGACACTGACCTTTTGCTAGGATGCGGTTCCAGAGACACCAGCAGTACCTCGCCGAGACTCGAGTCTTTGCTGGCAGCACAGTCGAGGCAGATTGTTTTTATCCCCCGACAATCACTCGAGCACCCCTTGCAGCAACGCGCGGCTGGATAGCAATTGGAGCAGGGCCCCTGGCAGATTTTCTTACCCCCTCCTCGTCCCAGTGGTGCGGACAGCATTTGAGGGAACCTAGAGCTGCTGCCCTGGCTGAAATCGGCCAACTCCGCATAAAGCAGTGATCGAACCTTGGGGATCCCAGGTCTGGTGCATCAATAAATGCAACTGCGTTAACTTGTATCGCTCGATATAGTACACCAGACCCTTGCTGACTGGATCGTGGGGGGAGGGGGAGCAGAGTTGCATATATTTATTTTGCACCTTAACCGTATTTCGACAGGCAAAACTCAAGGGTGTGAGTGAGGTGGTTGGGTTACAAAAAGAAGTTTAAAAGATTACCCAAAAGATCAGAGTTTAAGGGATGAGGTGTACGAGGTGACGCTGCTCTATTTTTAGAAGCCTTGCTGTATTCCTCTTTTTTTTTGTGTGATCTGATTTGAGACCAATTCATTATTTTACTCTGTGTGAAACTGAAGCCTAAGCCAGGTGTGAAAATACTAACTCATGTGGATCTTTAAAATTCTGATAAGTTGGGACTGGTTGCCAATTTTTTTTTTTTTAAAGCAAGAAAAATGAGCAGAATAGAGAGAGAGAGAGAAAATGGTCTGAAGTGGTGAGATACAACGATGGGAACATGTGCTGTGATCTTAATAACTTGAGTGACAGATATTCATTCCAAAGCATTCATAGAATCTTACAGCACAGAAGGCCATTCGGCCTGTCGTGTCTGTGCCGACTCTTTGAAAGAGCGATCCAATTCAATCCCACACCCCAGCTTTCTCCCCATTACCCTGCAAATTAGTTCTCTTCAGATGCATGTCCAATTGCCTTTTGAAAGTTCCTGTGGAATCTGATTCCACCACCCTTTTCAGGTAGTGCGTTCCAGATCATAACAACCCTCTTGTGTGAAATAATTTCTCCTCATTTCCCCTCTGGTTCGTTTGCCAGTTAGTTTAAATCTATGATCTCTGGTTATCGACCCGCTTGCCAGAGGAAACAGATTCTCTCTATTTACTCACTGGTTCCAACATGGACCATGATCTGGCTGGTTCCCATTCCCCTCTGAGAATGGTCCTGCAGCCATTCAAAAATACCCTTTACCCTGGCACCAGGGAGGCAACACGCCATTTGGGACTCATATCTGCGGTTGCAGCAACAACTGACTATCCCCCCTGACCATCGAATCCCCTATACCAACTGCATGTCTACACTTTCTGATGCTCTCTCGTGCAGCCGAGTCGCCCACGGTGCTGTGGATTTGCTTCTGATTGCACTCCCCCGAGATGTCGCCACCCTCACTGGTAGTCAACACTGAATACCTGTTTGTGAGTTCCACACTCCCACGGGGTTCCTGCACTGCCTGCCTGTTCCTCGCTCACCTACTCCCTCTCCCCCTGAATTCTCTGTGTAGCTGCGGGGTGACCACCTCCTGAAACGCGCGATCCGTGAGCGTGAGCAGTTGGCGGCACGTCTTGCATATGTGGCTTTCTGGGACTTGCAGAATGTTCGGGAGTTCCCACATGGCACAGGATGCGCATGTTACGGGCCCCAGCTGTCCTGCCATGTTAGCTAACAGTTATTTCAAACTTTTATTCCAGCTCTAAGGCTGTTCAACTGTTTACATAGGCCTCTGGATTGCTGGTCCAGTAACATAACCAACTATGCTACCATTCCCTTTGTTATGTATAGCAAGAAACCTAATGTGAGTATAAGGTTATGGATTGTTTTGCCATATGACTTTTTTTTTATTAACCAAATCTCCAGTCCCGTTTAGGACCTGGCACAGATTGCTCAGTTTCAGCAGGGTAAGTTATGCTTCTCGGTCTGTTGAGTGGATACACTATTGAGGAAGAATCCCATTTTGCACAGCTCAAATAAAAATTGTTTATCTTGGGTAGCATGATCATGTATTGTGGATGAGGCAGGTTTTGCGCCTATGCATTACTTTCCGACTTCCACAGCCCCCATCGTAATATTACTTCATCGGCTGTAAAGCGCTCTAGGACGACCGGTGGTCGTGAAAGGCGCTATATAAATGCAAGTCTGTCTTTCTTACTGCGTAGGAGCTCTGTGCTTTCCCACAAAGCCGGAGTCTCTTCTCACACCGAGCCCATGTAATCAGATGCTGTAGAATCGAGGGGTTTGGATGGTTTATACAGGGAATGAGAGATGCCTGGGAATGATCACAGGCTATAGAATCAAGGAGATTAATTTGAAATCTGAGAGTAATTGAAAGCTGTTGAATCAAGGGGTTCAGATGGTTTGCACAGAGAATACCTGAGAGTGATTGCAGGTTGTAATGTAATTGAAGGCTTCTGGTGTCATGAGTCACAACAACAACTTGTATTTATATAGCGCCTTTAATGTAGCAAAGCGTCCCAAGGCGCCTCACAGAAGCGTTATAAAACAAAATTTGACACCGAGCCACATATTAGGGTAGATGACCAAAAGCTTCGTCAAAGAGGTAGGTTTTAAGGAGCGTCTTAAAGGAGGAGAGAGAGGTGGAGAGGTTTAGGGAGGGAGTCCCAGAGCTTAGGGCCTTGGCAGCTGAAGGCACGGCCACCAATGGTGGAGCGATTATAATCCGGGATGCTGAAGAGGCCAGAATTGGAAGAGCGCAGATATCTCGGAGGATTGTAGGGCTGGAGGAGATTAGAGATGGGGAGGGGCGAGGCCATGGAGGGATTTGAAAACAAGGATGAGAATTAACAAAACAAGAATAGATTGAGTTTAAAATCTTCACCCACACTCAAAGAATAGATTACAGGTTTGGAGGTGTTTAATGTTTTTAATAATATCAGTGCGGTTTAAATCAATCACTGGAGATGAAATCCGGAGGTGAAATACATATCTGTGTGTGAGTTCAGATCTCAGTGTTTTGCAGCCGCAGTGTGGACACCGACTGCCTGTGCACTCTGAGCTTTTAATCATGGTGGCCAGGATTGTGGCAGTTTCGCTGCAGGTTTGTCGAAAAATCAGTGCTGCCAGGAAATTCTATATCATGTTAACTAATGTTTTAAATTGTATTCTTCAAAGGTGTATAAATTATGAAGTATTTTCTGTGAAACCTCCTGCAACATAAGCGTGTGTATCTGTATATATTTTTATAATAGTTTAGTTGACGTAGATGTGCATCAGTAGAAGGGTTTTACACTTTGCGCCTAATGATAACCGAAGGGGCTCCTAAGTCAATACCCTTCCACCACACCCAAGAATGAAACTTCATATTTAATAGTATCGAGGATATGTTTGGGTAGCGACATTGCACTAACAACTGGCCTGAAAACTCCATCATACGCGAGTGAAATGGACGCACTTGTGTTTCATGCTTTTTTTTCCCCATCCCCCACTCTCCGTTTCATTTGTGACCTCCCTTTTAAGTCATATGCTGATGGTGTGGGTGCAGATTTTTCTACGACTCGTCGCTGCTTTTTCGTACTGGTTCACCTGAAGCACATGCGATGGAGTGGGAACAGCTGCTCTTAGCCAATTTGCTGCTTTATCCCTCCTGCCATTTACTGGCCCGGCTCGGGCCATTGTCCACTGGTATATGGTTCCACAGGTGTCCGCAGGCCTCGGGTACGCCAAGCGGCCGTTCTTCATGCCGTCCGAGATGGTGAGTACTAGCAGGCCATTCAACCGTGGTGGGCATCGCAGCTAATTCATTCTGGCCCCTCATGCATGAAATTTCTCGCAGGGGTCACTGGATGGTGATAGGAATGGGAATCTTGACTGTTTATTCCCCTCTTCCACCCCGCCCCAGAGATACTGAGGGCAAATATAGCACCTCTACCACTGCCAAATGGACTCCTTAAAGTGCATTTTACCATCTCATTCACCGTATCCTTAACGAGTCATTCCACAAAGTTGCAATTAACTTTTCAAAGTCATTTGTGCTTCATTTTCTAATGTAATGAGCTACACTGTGTCGGCCGTGGCTCAGTTAGTAGCACTCTCGCCTCTTGAGTCAGAAGGTTGTGGGTTCAAGTCCACTGAGGGAGTGCTGCACTGTCGGAGGTGCCTTCTTTCGCGTGAGACGTTAAACTGAGGCCCCATATGCCCCCTCAGGTGGACGTAAAAGATCGCATGGCACTATTTCGAAGAAGCGCAGGGGTGTCCTGGACAATAGTTATCCCTCTACCGACATCAGTAAAACAGATTATGTGGTCATTTACCTCTGCTTTTTGTGGGTGCTTTCTGTGCGCAAATTGACTGCTGTGTTTTCTACATTACAACAGTGACTACACTTCAAAAGTACTTTGGCTGTAAAGCGCTTCGATGGTTGTGAAAGGCGCTATATGAATGCAAGTCCTTTTTTTCTTTCTCAAAGCAAATTCAATTTTTTTTCACTGATTTTAAGTTTTTTTTCCCCCTTTCTTCCCTCTTTAGTTTTCCTCATGGGAGAACCAAAGGGCCGATGATTGACCTGTGCCCGGACCCCTGTGAATGCCAGTCTGTTGCCTCCCAGCAGCAGTTGCACAAGTGGTACAGGGGAACTTCTAGAATCATACAGCACAGAGGAGGCCATTTGGCCCGTTGTGCCTGTGCCGGCCCTTTGAGAGAACTATCTAATTAGTCCCACACCGTAGCTTTGCAAATTTTTCCCCTTCAAGTATTTATCCAATTCCCTTTTTGAAAGTTACTATTGAATCTGCTTACACCACCCTTTCAGGCAGCGCATTCCAGATCATCATAACTCGCTGCGTAAAATAAATTCTCCTCTTCTCCCCTCTGGTTCTTTTGCCAATGATCTTAAATCTGTCTCCTCTGATTACTGACCCTCCAGCCAGTGGAAACAGTTTCTCCCTATTGACTCATAATTTTGAACACCTCTATTAAATCTCCCCTTATGCTGCAAGGAGAACAATCCCAGCCTCTGTCTGGTACGGACAGAAAATGTCGGAAATGCACAATAAGTCAGTGTCTGAAAGAGAAAATGAATGTTACGTGGAACCTTTCAAGACCCTTCACCAGCTCTGCTGAAGTCAAGTGTCGTAAAGGGTCCCATCTGACATTGACCTCTTTTTCTCTCTCGCAGATGCTGTCTGACTTGCTGTTCGTTTCCAGCGTTTTGTTTATATTTCCAATTTTTTCAGCTTTGCTTTTTACCTGCTACCTCTCGCAGTCAGCCCAGCTGTGAGCAGGAAAGCGCTGAGGCGACGGTGCTCCCGACTGAGCCACGACTGACACCTTGGTTTGCAAGCCCCTAGATTCCTGCACACCCTTTAAAATTGTACCATTTCGTTTATGTTGCCTCTCCTCGTTCTTCTTTCCGAATGCGTCACTTCAGACTTCACTGCCTTAAATTTCATCTGCCCATTTCACCAGTCAGTCCATGTCCTCCCTGAAGTCTGCTACTATTCCTCATCACGTTGTGATCTGGAACGCGCTGTCCGAAAGGGCGGTGGAAGCAGCTTCAGTCGTAACTTTCAAAAAGGGAATTGGATAAATACTTGAAAAGGAAACATTTGCAGGGCTCTGGGGAAAGAGCGGGGGGGAGTGGGACTAATCGGAGAGCTCTTTCAAAGCACCAGCACAGGGACAATGGCCCAAATGGCGGCCTCCTTCTGTGTTGTATCATTTTATGAGATTCACTTAATCCCGAGCCCTGCTATGCAGCATATCTGTACACTAACGTGCGGTGCAGTATCTGTGTCAGGAATTTGGCAACAATGAAGTTAGCTATTCCAGAAATATAAACAACCTTGTTGGAAAAATCACTGGCCGGGAAGTGTACAGAATATTTTACATGGTAGAGCTGGTGTTAAAAATGAACGGAGGCTAATACTTTACATGTTTTATTTTGTTAGAGGGGATTGCTGTTCTTTCCAATTCATCAGATCGTCCTTCTGTAACATAACCTGTCAATTGTGACTAGAGCTTTGTTAATATTTACAAATCATGTACTGAACTGTAAAGAGTTAATCACTGTAATGAATTTTAATCGTGATAATAAACCCACATGTTGTATAACATCCGATTGTGTTTCCTTTTTGTTTTGCTCTGCTGAAGTTATGACAGATTCCTCCTCCTGCCCTCAACCGGCTTTTGGGATTGTATTTTGGTCCCTCCATTGGGTAGGCAATGAAAGTGACCATTAACGTTTAGATCTGTAGATACCCTGAAGGTTTGGTTCGTAAAAGCAATATGTAGCCCAGTCAGAAGACCAGAAAGTCCCAGGTTTGATTCCCAGGCTGGTGCTGTGTTATCTAATCTTTCCAAGGACACGACAATTCTCCTGTCAGCCATGGCTTAGTTGGTAGCACTCTCGCCTCGGTGTTAGAAGGATGTGAGTTCAAGTCCTGCTCCGGAGACTTGAGTACAAAAATCTAGGCTGCGGGGACTGCTGCACTGTCGGGAGGTGCCATCTTTCGGATGAGACGTTAAACTGAGGCTCTGTCTGCTCTCTCAGGTGAACGCAAAAGATCGCATGACAATATTTCAAAGAAGAGCAGGGGAGTTCTCCTTAGTGGCCTGGCCAATATTTATCCCTCGATCCACACCACTAAAACAGATAAGCTGGTCATTATCTCATTGCTGTTTGTGGGACCTTGCTGTGCGCAAATTGGCTGCCGCGTTTCCTACACGCCAACATTGACTACACTTCAAAGATGCTTCATTGGCTGTGAAGTGCTTTGGGACGTCCTGAGGTTATGAAAGGCGCTATATAAACGTATGTCTTTGAGTGCCCGTGGGCTGAGGTGAGGGTAGATAATCAGCCAGGGTTCGTGCCTCTGATCGCCGTGCAGTAATGCCAGCTGGAAATTGTGTGCGAGGAATCTGACCGGTGAGGACAACATCCATCTCGGCTGTGGTGCTCCCAGTGGTCAAAGAGCCTGCTGACCTCCACTGTCCGGGCTCACGCCAAGAACGACCACTTGGGCAAGCTGACCACACATGGATCGGTGAGAGAGAGGTGACATTAACATTTAAAAAAAAAAATTTTGAAAGCGTAACAGTCTATTGGTTGTAGTATGAAGAACCGTATGATTTTCTGAGTTTAGCCTAATTGGTCTGCAGGAAAGAGAAGGGTTGCTGAGAAAATGTGAACTGCTTTAGTCCCATGGGAGGAGAGGGAAAAAAATTCAAAGTAAGTCAAATGGATCCATAGTCCTGTATTTTTTCGTGTACAGTTACAAAGCAATGTTATTTTTCTTGCAATAATCTAAATCATGGATGTAATCTCTCAACCTGTTTTCTCACTTTTTGTGGCAGAGAGTACAGTGGCACAATGATAGAGGATCACACAGTCATAGAGTCATAACGGCACAGAAGGAGGCCATTCGGCCCATCGAGTCCGTGCCGGCTCTCTGTAGAGCAATCCAGTCAGTCCCATTCGCCCGCTCTATCCCCGTAGCCCAGCAAGTTTATTTCCCTCAAGTGCCTATCCAGTCTCCCCTTGAAAACATTGAGTGTCTCCGCTTCCACCACTTCCGTCGGCAGCGAGTTCCAGGTCCTCACCACTCGCTGCGTAAAAAAGTTTTACCTCACATCCCCCCTGTATCTCTTGCCCAAAATCTTAAATCTGTGTCCCCTAGTCCTTGTACCATCAACTAGTGGGAACAGCCTTTCCCCGTCTAGCCTATCCAAACCTGTCATAATCTTGTACACCAATATCAAATCACCCCTCGACATCCTTTGCTCTAATGAAAACATCCAGCTTCTCCAACCTGTCCTTGTAGCTAAGATCCCCCATCCCTGGAACCATCCTGGTAAATCTCCTCTGCACCCTCTCCAGTGCCTTCACATCCTTCCTAAAGTGTGGTGCCCAGAACTGGACGCAATACTCCAGTTGTGGCCGAACCAGCGCTTTATAAAGGTTCAACATAACTTCTATGTAAAACGATACAGCACAGAAGGAGGCCATTCAGCCCATCGTGCCTGTACCGGCTCTTTGAAAGAGCTATCCAATTAGTCCCACTCTTTCCCCATAGCCCTGTAAAAAATAAAAAAAATTCCCCTTCAAGTATTTATCCAATTCCCTTTCGAAAGTTACGATTGAATCTGTTTCCACCGCCCATTCATAATGATGAGACCTGTTTGTCTGGTTTGTGCATGAATGTAACCATTTGACTGCTTGCAGCATAGGTGCCAGGCGCTCCTTGATGAAATCTGTGCAGGCATGTTACTGCCGCAGGCTACTGGAGGATGCCCGTGGGGAATCGAGTTCTCTTCATTCTGGTAAGATTCACTAGCTGCAGGCTACTAAAGCTACCCGCAAGTTCAAGTCTTTCTGCTGAACTAAACATGAGAAAATGGGGAGGGGGCAGGCAGGGGAAGATTCTCTTCTGATCAATATTTTTAGCCAAGTTATAGATGCGTTCTTTTTCTGCACGAACGGATTGTCATATAGCGACCAAAACAAACTGCTGGTGTGATCATTACTGTCTCAATGCTGTTACTTCGATATTTTTTGGCCTGCATTTTTGATCATTCTTAATGAATATAAATTGCACACGCTAACTACTTCACAGCGCTGTTTGCCCCGACATTAATCACTGATTAGCCCATCTATCTGTTCCCAAGACAGCGTCATTGCCACCCCGTGAACCCTCACTGTGACGTGGGTTACCGCAGTCCAGTGGGTGACTGCAATCTCCCTCCCCCATCAGTGGTGCAAGTGCCTGGCTGCGATTTTTTTTTTTCACGCTGGCACAGTTCAAGTGTGGACTCTGCTTGCCGAGGATCGCAAGATGTAATTCTCCATCTGGCTGATCCTGGGCTCTGTTGGTAGCACTGTCGACTCCTGAGTCAAAAGCTCGTGGGTTCAAGTTCCACTGTAGGACTTGAACACATCATCTAAGCTGATGCTTCAGTTTAGTACTTGGAACAGTCGTCAGAATTGCTGTCGTTCGGATGAGATGTTAAACTGAGACCCAGATGTTGAGGTGGATGTGCAAGATCCTAAGGCACCATTTGAAAGAAAGAAAGACTTGCATTTCTATAGCGTTTTTCACAACCACCGGACGTTCCAAAGCGCTTTACAGCCAATGAAGTGCCTTTTGAAGTGCAGTCACTGTTGTAATGTGGGAAACGCGGCAGCCAATTTGCGCACAGCAAGCTCCCACAAACAGCAATGTGATAATGACCAGATAATCTGTTTTAGTGATGTTGATTGAGGGATAAATATTGGCCCCAGGACACCGGGGATAACTCTCCTGCTCCTCTTCGAAATAGAGCCACGGGATCTTTTACACCACCTGAGAGGGCAGATGGGGCCTCGGTTTAACATCTCATCCGAAAGACGGAACCTCCGACAGTGCAGCACTTCCCTCAGCACTGCACTGGGAGTGTTGGTCTGGATTTTTGTGCTCCAGTCTCTGGAGTGGGACTTGAACCCCCGACCTTCTGACTCAGAGGCGAGGGTGCTGCCCACTGAGCCAGGGCTGACACTGAGGGGAAGTAGGGAGTTCTCCTGGTCAATGTTTCTCCTTCAATTTACACCATTGAAACCAGATTAACTGGTCCGTCATTTCATTGCTGTTAACAGGAGCTTGCTGCACATAAATTGGTTGCTGTGTTTGTCTACTAACTGACTGCACTTCCAAAGTAACTTGTTGGCTGTGAAGCACTTTAAGACGTGATGAGGAACTGTATAAATGCAAACTTGTTTCTTTTCCCCCTTTGCTTTTCATTTCTTCACAATAGAAATATTTTTAAGTGGGGGAGCAGGAGAAGAAAGTCGCATTGAATTTAAGTAAATATTTTCCCACTCAAAAGTTTTAGGGATTTCCATCATTAATGGCAATTCACAGCCTCTGTTGCATTCAATGACCGCTCCGTTGTCAACCCAGCTTTTTTGTTACTGAAGTGGCAGAACACGTTTTGGAATCAAGGCATGGGGCCATGGAGTGGAACATAGGAACAGGAGGAGGCCATTCAGCCCCTTGAGCCTGTTCCGCCATTCAATGAGATCATGGCTGATCTGTGACCTAACTCCATATATCCGCCTTTGGCCCATATCCCTTAACATCTTTGGTTAACAAAAATCCATCAATCTCAGATTTAAAATTAACAATTGATCTAGCATTAATTGCCGTTTGCGGAAGAGAGTTCCAAACTTCTACCACCCTTTGTGTGTAGAAGTGTTTCCTAATTTCACTCCTGAAAGGTCTGGCTCTAATTTTTAGACTATGACCCCCCTAGTCCTAGAATCCCCAACCAGCGGAAATAGTTTCTCTACCCCATCAGTTCCCCTTAATATCTTGAAAACTTTGATCAGATCACCCCTTAACCTTCTAAATTCTAGCAAATACAACCCTAATTTGTGTAATCTCTCCTTATAACTTAACCCCTGAAGTCCGGGCATCATTCTGGTAAACCTACGCTGCACTCCCTCCAAGGCCAATATATCCTTCCTAAAGTGTGGTGCCCAGAACTGCTCACAGTACTCCAGGTGTGGTCTAACCAGGGCTTTGTATAGCTGTAGCATAACTTCTACCCCCTTGTATTCTAGTCCTCTAGATATAAAGGCCAGCATTCAATTAGCCTTTTTGATTATTTTCTGTACCTGTTCATGACATTTTAATGATCAATGTATCTGGACCCCCAAGTCTCATTGGGGCTCCACTGTTTTTAGCTTTTCACCATTTAGAAAGTACCCTGTTCTATCCTTTTTAGGTCCAAAGTGGATGACCTCACATTTGTTCACATTGAAATCCATTTGCCACAGTTTTGCCCCATCACTTAATCGATCAATATCCCTTTGTAATTTTATGCTTTCATCTACACTGCCTACAATGCCGCCTATCTTTGTGTCATCGGCAAATTTGGATATATGACTTTCTACGACATCATCAAAGTCGTTAATAAATACTGTGAATAGTTGAGGCCCCAACACAGATCCCTGCGGGACACCACTAGTCACCTCCTGCCAATTTGAGTACCTGCCCATTATCCCTACTCTCTGTTTCCTGCAGTCTGCTCACTTCCAAGTCTTGGCTACGTTGCTCAGGTGCCTTAGGGTGGAGGTGATGGAATCAGAGGCACAGTAGTCGCCAGACTAGTATCTGAGCAAAATAGGGAGCAAGTGAACCCTTCGGCTGCAGAAACTGCATTGCCTGGGCAGCATCTAGAGGGTAATACAACATCCAAACATAAGATAGGGTCTCCCTATGCCATAGGAACAGGAGGAGGCTATTCATCCCCTCGATCCATTCAATTAGATAATGGCTGATCTGTATCCTAACTCCATTTACCCGCCTTTGCTCCATAACCCTTGATACCCTTGTCTAATAAAAATCTATCAATCTCAGTTTTGAAATTTGGAATTGACCCAGAGCCTCAACAGCTTTTTGGGGGAGAGAGTTCCAGATTTCCACTACCCTTTGTGTGAAGAAATGCTTCCTGACATCACCCCTGAACGGCCTGGCTCTAATTTTAAGGTTGTGCCCCCTTGTTCTGGACTCCCTGCCCCCCCGCCCCCCACCCCCCCACCAGAGGAAATAGTTTCTCTCTATCTACCCCATCAACTCCTTTAATCATCTTAAACACCTCAATTAGATCACCCCTTCATCTTCTATACTCGAGGGAATACAAGCCCAGTCTATGCAACCTGTTATCGTAATTTAACCCTTTTAGCCCCAGTATCATCCTGGTGAATCTGCGCTGCACCCCCTCCAAGGCCAATATATCCTTCCTGAGGTACGGAGTATTCCAGATCCAAGAGCTTCCGAACAGATTAACTAAATCCAGGCTCATGGAAAAGAAGGTATAAATTATCGGGGCTTCCCTTTTTTACCCTCCCCCACCAAAAACAAGAATAACCTAAGCTCCTACATTCTATATAACACAAATCTAAGAAGTCAGTCTGATTCAGGCCTGAGAAAACAAGACTGAATGGCTGATTGCATGATTTCAGATTGTCTTTGAATCAGATGAGTGCTGCTATTGCCTGGAGTTCACTCAATATCCCCATTATTGCATCCATCCACGTATCTCAACTCATCATGCCCTCGTTCCTCAGGGTTCACTGCCCTCCTATCCTCCCTTAATGGCTCCCTCCGTGTAAACTCGTTTTATCACATTCATGGCCACCCCCTCGACCTTGCCATCCCACATGGCCTCTCCACTCCCAGTGTCACAAATCACAGATGAGGCCATCTCTGATCACTTCCTTGTAGCCCTCTCCACTCGCATCCCTCTTCCCCGCTCCCAAATCCCGCTCCCTTCTGTGTCTGTCCCTGGCAAAAAACTCTCCCCCAAATCACTTACAACGGCACCTTCAAATCCCCAACTGTCCTGCCTTCAGTCCTTCATTCGCCGTAACCTTTCTGCAGCTACCGATCTGCTCAACCACACCCTCGCCTCCACCTTTGATGCCCTAGTCAATAAAAAACCCATTACTTTCTCTCACCCTGGCCGTTCCCACACCCCCCCCCCCACCCCGGGGTATGGGCCCCATCTCCACTCCCTTAAGTCCAAGGGACGTAGACTTGAACGTTTATGGCAGACAACTCGTTTAGCGATTCATCGCCAGATCTGGCTGGAACACACAAAGCACCTTCGGGCCCTGCTCTCCTCTGCCAACACTGCTCACTATTCCAGGATCAAGCTAGTTAAACTATATTCCAGGATGATCCCGGAATGCAAAGATAACCTCCGGCTTCTCTACCCCACTACAAACCGTCTTCTTAAAACCCCTCCACCCTCACCTCCAACAACAAGTGCGATGGACTTCTTTGTCACAAAGATTGACACCATCCGTTCAGCTGCCTCTGCCACTTTCTTCCCTTCCCTGTGCCCACCGGGCCAAACTTCCCCCGAGGATCCCCGCTGCCATAGCCCCGAACTCACACCTTTCTCTAATTTCTCTCCTATCTCCCCCTCATGCCCTCTCCGAGCTCCTCTTGATCATGCGACCCACCTCCCGCTCCCTTAACCCTATTCCCACTAAACTGTTGAACACCCAACTTCTCCTCCTGGCCCCCATTTCAGCTGATATTGTTGACGGTGTTCTCTCCTCAGGTACTGTCCTCCTCCCCTTCAAATCTACTGTCATCACTCCCCTACTGCAAATACCCACCCTTGACCCCTCTTTCCTTGCAAACTACCGCTCCACCTCCAACCTCCCTTTCCTCCCCAAAGTCCTTGAACGTGTTGTCGCCTCCCAAATCCATGCCCAACTTTCCCGCAACTCCATGTCTGAAACCCTCCAATCCGGTTTCCTCCACAGTACCGAAACGGCCATGATCAAAGTCACAAATGACATCCTATGTGGCTGTGACCGTGGTTAAACTATCCCTCCTTGTCCTTCTCGACCGTCTGCAGCCTTTGACGTGGTTGACCACACCATCCTTTTCTCTGTTGTCCAGCTGGGTGGGATTG
Organism: Squalus acanthias; assembly: GCA_030390025.1. NCBI lineage: Eukaryota > Metazoa > Chordata > Chondrichthyes > Squaliformes > Squalidae > Squalus > Squalus acanthias. The sequence goes on from CM059450.1 coordinate 19,024,200, forward strand.
CCCTCGCCTGGGTCCATTCCTAATTATCTAGTTGTAGCCAGAGAATCACCTGCAATGACTTCTCTTCCTGCTCTGGCACCGTTGCCTCTGGAGTCCCTCAAGGATGTGTCCTTGGCTCCCACCTATTCCTCATCTACATACTGATCCTAGGCGACATTATCCGACAACACATCGGGTTCCACTTGTACACTGAAGGCACCCAGCTCTACCTCACCACCACCTCTCTCGACCCCTCTACTGCCTCTGATTTGTCACGCTGCTGGTCCGACATCCAGTATTGGATGAGCGAAAATTTCCGCCAATTAAATATCGAGAAGAACAAAGCCATTCGGTTCCCACCACAAACTCCGTTCCCTAGCCACTGACTCCATCTCTCTACCTGGCCACTGTCCAAGGCTGAACCAGACTGTTCTCAACCTTGGTGTCGTATTTGACCCTGAGCTGAGCTTCCGACCCCATGCCCTCTGCATCACCAAGACCGCCTACTTCCACCTCCGTAACATCGCCCATCCCACTCCTGCCTCAGCTCATCTGCTGCTGAAACACTCATCCATGCCTTTGTTACCTCCAGACTCAACTATATCAATAGTCTCCTGGCCGACCTCCGACCTCCCACCTTACACCCTTCCTCCGTAAACTTGAGCTCATCCAAAACTCTGCTGCCCGTGTCCTAACTCGCACCAAGTCCCGTTCACCCATCACCCCTGTGCTCGCTGACCTACATTGGCTCCCGGTCCGACAACGCCTCGATTTTAAAATTCTTATCCTTGTTTTGAAATCCCTCCCTCCCCATCTCGGTAACCCCCTCCAGCCCGACACCCTTTCTGGATCTCTGCGCTCTTCCAACTCTGGCCTCTTGCGCATCCCTGATTTTCGTTGCTCCACCATTGGCGGCCGTGCCTTCAGCTGCCGAGGCCCTAAGGTTCACATGTCAGTGAGAGCTCTACTCAATATCCAGAGGCTGGGTTACAGCACTGGATCGCGATGTAACTGAAGCATTTGTTGCATTCCTCTGCGTGGGTTCAGCGCACAGGCACCCGCCTCCCCTCTCCTCGCACCTCACCGAAGTGCCCACATTTCAGGTGTGACCCTGGACAGTGAATGCCAGAAGGCTATTCGAATTTGGAGGGCATCGTAGCTCGGCCTGATCCCGTCTTCCTCAGGTGTCCGTATGCACACGGTTTCCTGCAAGGGTAATGATCAGGAGTCGGAACCCAGGCTGGATTTTTCAGCAGTTCAGACGAAGGGTCGACACCCAAAAAGTGTTGACCTGTCTTTCATCTTTGACAATGCTAACTCTATACTTCCAGCAATTTCTATTTTTATTTTTGAATCTTTCCTCCTCCCTAATCTAGATAACACCCCGACCAGCACCATGACTGAGGTGATTAACTCGGCACAAAGTGGGGATTGAATCTTGGACTCTATGACTGGCTGATCGCTGTGTCTCAGATCCAGAATGAGCAATTATCTTGCCTCCGACATCATCACAGGAACCTTCTCAAAAAGCACCCCTGTCTATCTGTAATTACACGGACCAGAACATATTATGGTATTCTGCGCGTGATTTAACTCGAGAACTTCAAAGGGAAAAAGAAAAAAGAAGGTGCATTTCTATAGCGCCTTCCACATCCTCAGGAAAGTGCTTGGCAGTCAGTGAGTTACTTTTGAAGTCACTTCTCTGTAGAGAAACTTGGCAGCTAACCTCTGGGACCTTCCGGGTTTGTGCGGCTCAGGGGCCACAGACAGTGCATTTGCTCACAAGAGAAGCTTGCCATAAGATCACTTTTTGAAATTACAAGTGGAAAATAATTGGTGTGTGTAAAATGTGCACGGCATTGTCTTTGTGCCCCCGCACATTTTAAACAGACATTTTAAATAGTACAACCCGAAGGATCAAACCTTCCTCGCAAACAGTGGGCAACCATCAACCGCCGCGGAACCGCTCATGGTACCAGTGAACCAGTGGATGTGGTGTATTTGGATTTTCAGAAGGCCTTTGATAAAGTCCCACATAAGAGGTTAGTGTGCAAAATTAAAGCACATGGGATTGGAGGTAATATACTGGCATGGATTGAAAATTGGTTAACAGACAGGAAACAGAGAGTAGGAATGAATGAGTCTTTTTCGGGGTGGCAGGCGGTGACTAGTGGGGTACCGCAGGGATCAGTGCTTGGGCCTCAGCTATTCACAATATATATCAATGATTTGGATGAGGGAACCAAATGTAATATTTCCAAGTTTGCTGACGACACAAAACTAGGTGGGGTTGTGAGGAGGATGCAAAGAGGCTTCAAGGCGATTTAGACACGTTGAGTGAGTGGGCAATACATGGCAGATGCAGTATAACGTGGATAAATGTGAAGTTCTCCACTTCGGTAGGAAAAACAGAAAGATAGAGTATTATTTAAATGGTGATAGATTGGGAAATGCTGATGTACAAAGGGACCTGGGTGTCCTTGTACACCAGTCACTGAAAGCAAACATGCAGGTGCAGCAAGCAGTTAGGAAGGCAAATGGTACGTTGGCCTTCATTGCAAGAGGATTTGAGTACAGGAGCAAGGATGTCTTACTACAGTTGTACAGGGCCTTGGTGAGACCACACCTGGAGTAGTGTGTGCAGTTTTGGTCTCCTTTCCTAAGAAAGGATATACTTGCCATAGAGGGAGTGCAGCGAAGGTTCACAGACTAATTCCTGGGATGGCAGGACTGTCGTATGAGGAGAGATTGGGTCGACTGGGCCTGTATTCACTAGAGTTTAGAAGAATGAGAGGTGATCTCATTGAAACATATAAAATTCTGACAGGGCTAAACAGACTGGATGCAGGGAGGATGTTTCCCCTGGCTGGGGGGCCTAGAACGAGGAGTCACAGTCTCAGGATACGGGGTAGGACATTTAGGACTGAGATGAGGAGCATGCAGGTGCAACAGGCGATCAAGAAGGCAAACGGTATGCTGGCCTTCATAGCAAAAGGGTTGGAATACAGGAACAGGGATACCTTGCTGCAGCTGTACAGGGCACTGGTGAGACCACACCTCGAGTACTGTGTACAGTTTTGGTCGCCTCATCTGAGGAAAGATGTTCTTGCCATGGAGGGGGTGCAGCGGCGATTCACCAGGCTGATACCAGGAATGGCGGGATTGACCTATGAGGAGAGACTATGTAGTTTAGGGATGTACACACTGGAGTTTAGAAGATTGAGAGGGGACCTCATAGAAGTGTATAAAATTCTGACAGGTCTAGACAGACTAGATGCAGAAGGAATGTTTCCCTTGGCGGGTGAGAACAGAACTAGAGGACATAATTTAAGGATAAGGGCTAAACCATTTAGGACAGAAATGAGGGGGAATTTCTTCACTCAGAGGGTGGTGAACCTGTGGAACTCATTGCCACAGAGGGCAGTGTACGCCAGCTCATTAAATATATTTAAGAGGGAATTAGATATATTTCTACAGGCAAAAGGGGTTAAGGGTTACGGAGAGAAGGCGGGGACGGGATACTGAATTGGAGGATCAGCCATGATCTCATTAAATGGCGGAGCAGGCTCGAAGGGCCGGATGGCCTACTCCTGCTCCTATCTTCTATGTATCTATGTAAATTTCTTCATTCAGAGGATGGTGAACCTGTGGAATTCTCTACCACGGAAGGCTGTGGAGGCCAAGTCACTGAATATATTTAAGAAGGAGATAGATAGATTTCTAGACACAAAAGGCATCAAGGGGTATGGGGAGAGAGCGGGAATATGGTATTGAGATAGAGGATTAGCCACGATCATAATGAATGGCGGAGCAGGCTCGAAGGGCCGAATGGCCGACTCCTGCTTCTATGTTTCTATGCTGCCACCTTCTCCATAGACGGAAGATTAAAGCATCCCCATCATGCGACTATGGAGCTCCTGATCAGACCCTGGAGCACATCATTGAGCACTGCCCTCAGAGGTAATTCACAGGCAACCTACAAGATATCCACGCTGTTACACCGGAAGCTTTGGCCTGGATATCTGACTTAGATACTGACATTTGATTTGTTTTTTGCTACTACCATACGAAAGAAGACGACGGCATGGCGTTCAACGATATAGACAGGTTTGTGCTCAGTTCGCTGATCGCAACAGTTAGAATCATAGAATCATAGAAAGTTACAGCACGGAAGGAGGCCATTTCGGCCCATCGTGTCCACGCCGGCCAACAGAGCTATCCAGCCTAATCCCACTTCCCAGCTCTTGGTCCGTAGCCCTGCAGGTTAGAGCATCCCAAGTGCACATCCAAGTACTTTTTAAATGTGGTTAGGGTTCCTGCCTCTACCACCCTTTCAGGCAGTGAGTTCCAGACCCCCACAGCCCTCTGGGTGAAGAAATTTCCCCTCAAATCCCCTCTAAACCTTCCCCCCAATTACTTTAAATCTGTGCCCCCTGGTTTTTGACCCCTCTGCTAAGGGAAATAGGTCCTTTCTATCCACTTTATCTATGCCCCTCATAATTTTATACACCTCAATAAGGTCTCCCCTCAGCCTCCTCTGTTCCAAGGCAAACAGACCCAGCCTATCCAGTCTTTCCTCATAGCTAAGATTCTGTATTCCCAGCAACATCCTTGTAAATCTCCTCTGCACCCTCTCTAGTGCAATCATATCTTTCCTGTCATGTGGTGACCAGAACTGCACGCAGTACTCTAGCTGAGGCCCAACTAGTGTTTTATACAGTTGAAGCATAACCCCCCTGCTCTTGCCTTTATTAGCCGTGGCATAGAATACAAGCATTCCGTATGCCTTCTTAACCACCTTATCTACCTGGCCTGCTACCTTCAGGGATCTGTGGACATGCACTCCAAGGTCCCTTTGTTCCTCTACACTGCTCAGTGTCCTACCATTTAATGTGTATTCCCTTTCCTTGTTAGCCCTCCCCAAATGCATTACCGGATTGAATTCCATTTGCCACTGTTCTGCCCACCTGACCAATTTATTGATATCCTCCTGCAGTCTACAGCTTCCTTCTTCAGTATCAACCACACAGCCGATTTTAGTATCATCTGCAAACTTCTTAATCATACCCCCGATATTCAAGTCAAGATCGTTGATATATACCACAAAAAGCAAGGGACCTAGTTGGGGTCCGATAGTTGGGCTCAGTATCTCTCTGCTATCCCAGATTCCTGCTTGCATCACTATCCAGTGATTCCACCTGTGGGAAAATGTTTGTGTATGTGCATTGAGCTAGGACAGGATCAGGCTCCACTCTGATGCCCTCCCTGGTTTAATAGCCCGTTAACACTCACGGTCTTGCATAAAGAATAATCACTTGGACCCCGGTGCCCATGAGAAAGAAAAGAAAGACTTGCATTTCTATAGCGCCTTTCATGACCATCGAACGTCCCAAAGCGCTTTAGAGCCAATGAAGTACTTTTTGAAGTGTAGTCGCTGTTGTAATGTAGGAAACGCGGCAGCCAATTTGCGCACAGCAAGCTCCCACAAACAGCAATGTGACAATGAACCGATAATCTGTTTCAGCGATGTTGATTAACGGATAAACATTGGCCAGGACACTGGGGATAACTCCCCTGCTCTTCTTCGAAATAGTGCCATGGGATCTTTTACGTCCACCTGAGAGAGCAGGCGGGGCCTCGGTTTAACGTCTCATCTGAAAGACGGCACCTCCGACGGTGCAGCACTCCCTCAGTACTGTATTGGAATGTCGGCCTAGATTATTGTGCTCAAGTCTCTGGAGTGGGACTTGAACCCACAACCTTCTGAAGTAATGATGGGAATGATCAGATATTTGCAAAAGGCTGCATATACTGACACCACAGGTCCCGGCCAGAATGGAGATGATTGGGTAATTCCCCCATCAATCACGCCTGTTGGAAATTATGTACGTAAAATCAATCCCAGTGTCAATAGTCACTGCATATTTAAAAGGCACAGGACACTAAAGCAGCACAAATGGCAATGCCAGTTGAGGTGATCAAAAGCAAACAGCTTTTGCTATATACAGATTACTGCTTCACAGCAAGCTCTGCTTGAGTGAGTTTACTTGTATATCAGGGTTCTTAGACTGTGGGGCATTTCGACTGCTTGTGGTGTGGTGAGCGACGAGTGTTTTTCGAGGGGGAAAAAGACGACTTGATTTGTTGCTGTGTACGTGGAAATCGCATGTCGGTCATTCTGAATTTGAAAGGGATTGTGTTTCAGATATGCCCTCCCACACCCACGGCACTCCACGCTGTCTGATCAAAACGCGACCGACCTCCAGCACTGAAATATGGCGCCCTCGGCCCCTCAAACGCCTTCGGTGCGGACCCTGAATCAGATTTCTAGTTTACAATCCGGGTGCTACGTTTAAAATGCCGCTTTGCATATTTAGGACGATATTTCGGAATGCCATAAAGAGAAACCTCCTCAATAAGAATCTAATAGAAAGCACACGAGTGACTGCCAAGAATTAAACATGATCACTGCTGAAAATGAAAACAGTTCAGAGTCATAAAATAACACTTCATTTGCCGTAACAGCTTTTTATCTTCGGAATCCCAAGTCCCCTGTCCTTTCCTCATATCTCTTAATCCCCTTACTGTTATCTTTGATTTTGGACTGTTTCCATTTTCATCCCTTTGTATCTTGCCCAGCCCAGTGCTCATGTAGTATTTTCCTGCAGCATTGCGCTTAGTATGTCAAATGGTGAGCTATTGAATATTATATCATGTAATCCACAATGTTTTATTCTCAAGTGTCCCTTAAAATGACTCGGTGGGGAGTGGTGGGGGGACAGTCAGGCACTTGGGCAGGGGAGGAGGTCATAAACTTGGTTGGGGGGGGCGAAGGATCAGGAACTTGTTGGGGAGGGAAAAGATCAGAAACTCAGGGGTGGGGGGTTGCAGGTGGTGTGAGTAAGGTTAGGAACTTGTTTGGGGGGTGGGAGAAGGTCTTAACCCGCGAGGGTGAGCCCTGAGCTCTGCTCTGTCTGGAGCCTGGCAGTCAGAATGGCTCGAATTACACTTTGCAAAGTAATTGATTACTTAGGCAGGCAGGATCTAATTACACATTCCAGTGAAACTGCTGGGTGTGTCTTGTCCTATGAGGGGACCAATCTGAATCAGATCTTTTCCTCTAAGGTGACCAGAAATCTGTTGTTGGAAATAAACGCGACCTTACGTAATTGCTCTTTGGCTTGCAGATGAGAACCCTGATTTTCTTTTTAAGTGTGATTGGTCTGGTCAGTCAGTCAGAGTTTACAGATATTTTGATTCCTGTGTCCACTAAGGTATTTTCAATTACTGGGATACTCTTTCTGTACATTCCAAATGACTGCTTTTGTTTCTTCATACTTTAGTGCGGCACATTAACCTGAGTGCGACATACAAGAAGGAGTGTGTTCCACGTACTGTTTTTATATCACTGGCATATCTTTCATGGCGATGATCACAGTAAGTCAGCTGAAATACTGTTGTGAATGTTATACGATGCACAATGGTGGAACTATGTCTCTTTAAAATCCTTGTTTTCAAATCCCTCCATAGCCTCGGCCCCCTCCCTATCTCTGCAATCACCTCCAGCCCGACAAGCCTTCAAGATCTCTGCGCTCATCCAATTCTGGCCTCTTGCACATCCCCGATTTTTAATCGCTCCACCGTTGGCGGCCGTGCCTTCAGCTGGCCTTACGCCCTCCCTAAACCTCTCTGCGCCTCTCTCCTCCTTTAAGACGCTCCTTAAAGCCTACCACTTTGACCAAGCTTTTGGTCATCTGTCCTGATATGTCCTTCGCGGCTTGGCGTCAAAAATGTTTTTATTGATATTGCTCTTGTGAAGCGCCTTGGCTTGTTATGCTATGTTAAAAGCGCGATATAACTGCACGTTGTTGGTCTAAAGGACCCTCGGTCTAATTGTTAAACAAGCAGAAGTTCAGATCTTTCACAGTTTATTCGGGGTATACGTTGCAGATTGAAATGTGTTTGTCAGTTTCACGCTGATGGTCAGAATCGCCCAGCATTTGTGCACCTGTAAGTGTGACCTCTGGAGTGTAAACTGCAATTCTCACCTCCAAAGGATTTATTACCGGCATCTCGCGGAGCTGCCCTGTTAGGAACCTAGGAACAGGAGGAGGCCATTCAGCCCCTCGAGCCTGTTCCGCCATTCAGTGAGATCATGGCTGATCTGGGACCAAACTCCATCTACCCGCCTTTGCCCCATATCCCTTAATACCTGTGGTTAACAGAAATCTAGCAATCTCGGATTTAAAATTAACAATTGATTTAGCATCAATTGCCGTTTGCGGAAGAGAGTTCCAAACTTCTACCACCCTTCGTGTGTGTGTGTAGAAGTGTTTCCTAATTTCACTCCCGAAAGGTCTGGCTCTAATTTTTAAGACTATGCCCCCCTGGTCCTAGATTCCACAACCAGCGGAAATAGTTTCGCTCCATCTACCCTATGAGCAACGTTCCCACTAAGCTGCACGTGCGCGCGCGGCCACGCATTAATCTGCACGGTACCGCGCCGGCCGCTCGCAAGCTTTTCCATCCAGAATACCGCGCATGCGCAGAATATTTAAAGGGACCGCGCATTGAAATAAACAGGCCATGCACAACAAAGACAATTTAGAGGGAACATTGTTCATCAGTTGCCCTTAATATCTTGAAATCTTGCTGAACTGACTTACTGGCATAAGCTTCCATAGCTGGCGAGGCACGAGGGGCGAATGCATTATGTTTGTTTGGTCGAATGCAGATTAAAAGAGTTTGAGAGCTCCTACTGTTATACAGTTCTCTCCTCCCCATTCGTTTCAGCGGGACCACAGACCAGTATAAGCTGTTTCATTTTTTCCCCCCCTCTCCTGAAGGCGGTGACTCGTGCATGCAATACGTTTGCACGGATTCCAGCAGCCTCATGCTTTTCATGTATGAGCCCAGATGATGAGAGTGTTGACTGGCTATTTGGCTGTGGATGGTCTTTCTCTTGGAAAAAACATAGAAAAATCGGAGCAGGAGTCGGCCATTCGGCCCTTCGAGCCTGCTCCGCCATTCAATATGATCATGGCTGATCCTCTATCTCAATACCATATTCTCGCTCTCTCCCCATACCCCTTGATGCCTTTTGTGTCTAGAAATCTATCTATCTCCTTCTTAAATATATTCAGTGACTTGGCCTCCACAGCCTTCTGTGGGAGAGAATTCCACAGGTTCACCACCCTCTGAGTGAAGACATTTCTCCTCATCTCAGTCCTAAATGTCCTACCCCGTATCCTGAGACTGTGACCCCTCGTTCTAGACCCCCCAGCCAGGGGAAACATCCTCCCTGCATCCAGTCTGTCGAGCCCTGTCAGAATTTTATACGTTTCAATGAGATCCCCTCTCATTCTTCTAAACTCTAGTGAATACAGGCCTAGTCAACCCAATCTCTCCTCATACGACAGTCCTGCCATCCCAGGAATCAGTCTGGTGAACCTTCGCTGCACTCCCTCTATGGCAAGTATATCCTTTCTTAGGTAAGGAGACCAAAACTGCACACAGTACTCCAGGTGTGGTCTCACCAAGGCCCTGTATAACTGAAGTAAGACATCCTTGCTCCTGTACTCAAATCCTCTTGCAATGAAGGCCAACATACCATTTGCCTTCCTAACTGCTTGCTGCACCTGCATGTTTGCTTTCAGTGACTGGTGTACAAGGATACATCAGCATTTCCCAATCTATCACCATTTATCACCAACAATACTCTACCTTTTTGTTTTTCCTACCAAAGTGAAGAACTTCACATTTATCCACGTTTTACTGCATCTGCCATGTATTTGCCCACTCACTCAACTTGTCCAAATTGCCTTGAAGCCTCTTTGCATCCTCCTCACAACTCACAATCCCACCTAGTTTTGTGTCGTCAGCAAACTTGGAAATATTACATTTGGTTCCCTCATCCAAATCATTGATATATATTGTGAATAGCTGAGGCCCAAGCACTGATCCCTGCGGTACCCCACTAGTCACTGCCTGCCACCCCGAAAAAGACCCATTCATTCCTACTCTCTGTTTCCTGTCTGTTAACCAATTTTCAATCCATGCCAGTATATTACCTCCAATCCCATGTGCTTTAATTTTGCACACTAACCTCTTATGTGGGACTTTATCAAAGGCCTTCTGAAAATCCAAATACACCACATCCACTGGTTCACTGGTACCATGAGCGGTTCCGCGGCGGTTGATGGCTGCCCACTGTTTGCGAGGAAGGTTTGATCCTTCGGGTTGTACTATTTAAAATGTCTGTTTAAAATGTGCGGGGGCATAAAGACAATGCCGTGCACATTTTACACACACCAATTACTTTCCACTTGTAATTTCAAAAAGTGATCTTATGGCAAGCTTCTCTCGTGAGCAAATGCACTGTCTGTGGCCCCTGAGCCGCACAAACCCGGAAGGTCCCAGAGGTTAGCTGCCAAGTTTCTCTACGGAGAAGTGACTTCAAAAGTAACTCACTGACTGCCAAGCACTTTCCTGAGGATGTGGAAGGCGCTATAGAAATGCACCTTCTTTTTTCTTTTTCCCTTTGAAGTTCTCGAGTTAAATCACGCGCAGAATACCATAATGTGTTCTGGTCCGTGTAATTACAGATAGACAGGGGTGCTTTTTGAGAAGGTTCCTGTGATGACGTCAGAGGCAATTCTGGATCTGAGACACAGCGATCAGCCAGTCAGAGAGTCCAAGATTCAATCCACACTTTGTGCCGAGTTAATCACCTCAGTTATGGTGCTGGTCGGGGTGTTATCTAGATTAGGGAGGAGGAAAGATTCAAAAATAAAAATAGAAATTGCTGGAAGTATAGAGTTAGCATTGTCAAAGATGAAAGACAGGTCAACACTTTTTGGGTGTCGACCCTTCGTCTGAACTGCTGAAAAATCCAGCCTGGGTTCCGACTCCTGATCATTACCCTTGCAGGAAACCGTGTGCATACGGACACCTGAGGAAGATGGGATCAGGCCGAGCTACGATGCCCTCCAAATTCGAATAGCCTTCTGGTATTCACTGTCCAGGGTCACACATGAAATGTGGGCACTTCTGTGAGGTGCGAGGAGAGGGGAGGCGGGTGCCTGTGCGCTGAACCCACGCAGAGGAATGCAACAAATGCTTTAGTTACATGGCGATCCAGTGCTGTAACCCAGCCTCCGGATATTGAGTAGAGCTCTCACTGACATGTGAACCTTAGGGTCTCAGCAGCTGAAGGCACGGCCGCCAATGGTGGAGCAAAGAAAATCAGGGATGCGCAAGAGGCCAGAGTTGGAAGAGCGCAGAGATCCAGAAAGGGTGTCGGGCTGGAGGAGGTTACCGAGATGGGGAGGGGCGAGGTGATGGAGGGATTTCAAAACAAGGATAAGAATTTTAAAATCGAGGCGTTGTCGGACCGGGAGCCAATGTAGGTCAGCAAGCACAGGGGTGATGGGTGAACGGGACTTGGTGCGAGTTAGGACACGGGCAGCAGAGTTTTGGATGAGCTCAAGTTTACGGAGGAAGGGTGTAAGGTCGGAGGTCGGCCAGGAGACTATTGATATAGTTGAGTCTGGAGGTAACAAAGGCATGGATGAGTGTTTCAGCAGCGGATGAGCTGAGGCAGGAGTGAGATGGGCGATGTTACGGAGGTGGAAGTAGGCGGTCTTGGTGATGCAGAGGATATGGGGTCGGAAGCTCAGCTCAGGGTCAAATACGACACCAAGGTTGCGATCAGTCTGGTTCAGCCTTGGACAGTGGCCAGGGAGAGAGAGATGGAGTCAGTGGCTAGGGAATGGAGTTTGTGGTGGGAACCGAATGGCTTTGTTCTTCTCGATATTTAATTGGCGGAAATTTTTGCTCATCCAATACTGGATGTCGGACCAGCAGCGTGATAAATCAGAGGCTGTGGAGGGGTCGAGAGAGGTGGTGGTGAGGTAGAGCTGGGTGCCTTCAATGTACACGTGGAACCCGATGTGTTGTCGGATAATGTCGCCTAGGACCAGTATGTAGATGAGGAATAGGTGGGAGCCAAGGACACATCCTTGGGGGACTCCAGAGGCAATGGTGCCAGAGCAGGAAGAGAAGTCATTGCAAGTGATTCTCTGGCTACAACTAGATAATTAGGAACGGACCCAGGCGAGGGCAATCCCACCCAGCTGGACAACAGAGAAAAGGATGGTGTGGTCAACCACGTCAAAGGCTGCAGACGGTCGAGAAGGACAAGGAGGGATAGTTTAACCACGGTCACAGCCACATAGGATGTCATTTGTGACTTTGATCATGGCCGTTTCGGTACTGTGGCGGAAACCGGATTGGAGGGTTTCAGACATGGAGTTGCGGGAAAGATGGGCATGGATTTGGGAGGTGACAACACGTTCAAGGACTTTGGGGAGGAAAGGGAGGTTGGAAGTGGAGCGGTAGTTTGCAAGGAAAGCGGGATCAAGGGTGGGTATTTGCAGTAGGGGAGTGATGACAGTAGATTTGAAGGGGAGGAGGACAGTACCTGAGGAGAGAACACCGTCAACAATATCAGCTGAAATGGGGGCCAGGAGGAGAAGTTGGGTGTTCAGCAGTTTAGTGAGAATAGGGTTGAGGGAGCAGGAGGTGGGTCTCATGGACAAGAGGAGCTCAGAGAGGGCATGAGGGGGAGATAGGATAGAAATTAGAGAAAGGTGCGAGTTCAGGGCTAGGGCAGCGGGGATCCTCGGGGGAAGTTTGGCCCGGTGGGCACAGGGAAGGGAGGAAAGTGGCAGAGGCAGCTGAACGGATGGTGTCAATCTTTGTGACAAAGAAGTCCATCGCACTTGTTGTTGGAGGTGAGGGTGGAGGGGTTTTAAGAAGACGGTTTGTAGTGGGGTAGAGAAGCCAGGATCATCCTGGAATAGTGAGCAGTGTTGGCAGAGGAGAGCAGGGCCCGAAGGTGCTTTATGTCTTCCAGCCAGATCTGGCGATGAATCGCTAAACGAGTTGTCTGCCATAAACGTTCAAGTCTATGTCCCTTGGACTTGAGGGAGTGGAGATGGGGCCCATACCCCGGGGGGGGGGTGGGGGGGGGGTGGTGGTGGGAACGGCCAGGGTGAGAGAAAGTAATGTTGTTTTATTGACTAGGGCATCAAAGGTGGAGGCGAGGGTGTGGTTGAGCAGATCGGTAGCTGCAGAAAGGTTACGGCAAATGAAGGACTGAAGGCAAGACAGTTGGGGATTTGAAGGTGCCGTTGTAAGTGATTTGGGGGAGAGCTTTTTGCCAGGGACAGACACAGAAGGGAGCGGGATTGGGAGCGGGATGAGAGTGGAGAGGGCTACAAGGAAGTGATCAGAGATGGCCTCATCTGTGATTTGTGACACTGGGAGTGGAGAGGCCATGTGGGATGGCAAGGTCGAGGGGGTGGCCATGAATGTGGGAAAACGAGTTTACACGGGAGGGAGCCATTAAGGGAGGATAGGAGGGCAGTGAACCCTGAGGAACGAGGGCATGATGAGTTGAGATACGTGGATGGATGCAATAATGGGGATATTGAGTGAACTCCAGGCAATAGCAGCACTCATCTGATTCAAAGACAATCTGAAATCATGCAATCAGCCATTCAGTCTTGTTTTCTCAGGCCTGAATCAGAAAAGATTTGTGTTATATAGAATTTGGAAGCTTAGGTTATTTTTTTTGGTGGGGGAGGGTAAAAAAGGGAAGCCCCGATAATTTATACCACCTTTTCCGTGAGCCTGGAAGTAGTTAATCTGTTCACAAGCTCTTGGATCTGGAATACTGTGTTCAGTCCTGGGCACCGCACCTTGGAGGGGGTGCAGCGCCGGTTCCCCAGAATGACACCGGGGCTAACAGGGTTAAATTACTGTAACAGGTTTGTATTTCCTTGAATATAGAAGATTATGGGGTGATCAAATTAAGGTGTTTAAGATGATTAAAGGATTTGATAGGGTGGATAGAGAGAAACTATTTCCTCTGGTGGGGGCAGTCCAGAACAAGGGGGCAGAACCTTAAAATTAGAGCCAGGCCGTTCAGGGGTGATGTCAGGAAGCACTTCTTCACACACGGGGGATCTGGGTGTCACTGGCAAGGCCAGCATTTATTGCCCATCCCTAATTGCCCTTGAGAAGGTGGTGGTGAGCCGCCGCCTTGAACCGCTGCAGTCCGTGTGGTGAAGGTACTCCCACAGTGCTGTTAGGGAATTTGACCCAGCGATGTTGAAGGAACGGCGATATATTTCCAGGTCAGGATGCTGTGGAACCTGGAGAGGAACTTGCAGGTGATGGTGTTCCCATGCACCTGTTGGCCTTGTCCTTCTAGGTGGTATAGATCACAGGTTTGGGGGGTGCTGCCGAAGAAGCCTTGGTGAGTTGCTGCAGTGCATCTTGTAGATGGTACACACTGCAGCCACGGTACACCGGTGGTGGAGGGAGTGAATGTTTAAGGTGGTGGACGGGGTGCCAATCAAGCGGGCTGCTTTGTCCTGGATGGTGTCGAGCTTCTGAGTGTTGTTGGAGCTGCACTCATCCAAGCAAGTGGAGAGTATTCCATCGCACTCCTGACTTGTGCCTTGTAGATGGTGGAAAGGCTTCGGGGAGTCAGGAGGTGAGATACTTGTCACAGAATACCTGGCCTCTGACCTGCTCTTCTTGCCACAGTCCGTGTGGTGAAGGTGCTCCCACAGTGCTATTAGGGAGGGATTTCCAGGATTTTGACCCAGCGATGATGAAGGATCGGAGATATACTTCTAAGTCAGGATGGTGTGTGACTTGGTGGGGAACTTGGAGGTGGTGGTGTTCCCATGCGCCTGCTACCCTTGTCCTTCTTGGTGGAAGAGGTCGCGGGTTTGGGAGGTTCTGCCGAAGAAGCCATGGCGAGTTGCTGCAGTGCTTCTTGCAGATGGTACTCACTGCAGCCACGGTACGCCAGTGGTAGAGGGAGTGAATGTTTAAGGTGGTGGATGGGGTGCCAATCAAGCGGGCTGCTTTGTCCTGGATGGTGTCAAGCTTCTGGAGTGTTGTTGGAGCTGCACTCATCCAGGCAAGTGGAGAGTATTCCATCACACTCCTTACTTGTGCCTTGTAGATGGTGGAAAGGCTTTGGGGAGTCAGGAGGTGAGACACTCGCTGCAGAATACCCAGCCTCTGACCTGCTCTTGTTGCCATAGTATTTATGTGGCTGGACCAGTTAAGTTTCTGGTCAATGGTGACCCCCAGGATGTTGATGGTGGGGGATTCGGCGATGATAATGCAGTTGAATGTCAAGGGGCAGTGATTAGACTCTCGCTTGTTGGAGATAGTCATTGCACTTCTGTGGCACGAATGTTACCTGACACTTATCAGCCCAAGCCTGAACGTCGTCCAGGTCTTGTTGCATGTGGACATGGACTGCTTCATTATCTGAGGAGTTGCGAATGGCACTGAACACTGTGCAGTCATCAGCGAAACATCCCCATTTCTGACCTTATGTTGGAGGGAAGGTCATTGATGAAGCAGCTGAAGATGGTTGGGCCTAGGACACTGCCCTGAGGAACTCCTGCAGCGATGTCCTGGGGCTGTGATGATTGACCTTCAACCACCACAACCATCTTCTTTTCTGCTAGGTTATGACCCCAGCCTGTGGAGAGTTCTCCCCCCTGATTCCCATTGACTTCAGTGTTACTAGGGCTTCTTGCTGCCACACTCGGTCAAATGCTGCCTTGATGTCAAGGGCAGTCACTCTCACCTCACCTCTGGAATTCAGCTCCTTTATCCATGTTTGGACCAAAGCTGTAATGAGGTCGGGAGCCAAGTGGTCTTGGCGGAACCCAAACTGGGCATCCGTGAGCAGGTTATTGGTGAGTAAGTGCCGCTTGATAGCACTGTTGATGACACCTTCCATCACTTTGCTGATGATTGAGTGTAGACTGATGGGGCGGTAATTGGCCGGATTGGATTTGTCCTGCTTTTTGTGGACAGGACATACCTGGGCAGTATTCCACATTGTCGGATAGATGCCAGTGTTGTAGCTGTACTGGAACAGCTTGACTAGAGGTGCCAAAAAGCTGTTGAGGCTGAGGGTCAATTCAAAATTTCAAAACTGAGATTAATGGATTTTTATTAGACAAGGGTATTGAGGGTTATGGAGCAAAGGCGGGGAGATGGAGTTAGGATACAGATCAGCCATTATCTAATTGAATGGCTCGAGGGGCTGAATAGCCTCCTCCTGTTCCTATGGCATAGAGAGACCCTATCTTATGTTTGGATGTTGTATTACCCTCTAGATGCTGCCCAGCCAATGCAGTTTCTGCAGCCGAAGGGTTCACTTGCTCCCTGTTCATTGCCTATTTTGCTCAGATACTAGTCTGGCGACTACTGTGCCTCTGATTCCATCACCTCCACCCTAAGGCACCTGAGCAACGTAGCCAAGACTTGGAAGTGAGCAGACTGCAGGAAACAGACCACATCCACTGGTTCGCCCTTATCTATTCTACCAGATACATCCTCAAAAAACTCCAGTAGGTTTGTCAAACACGATTTCCCTTTCATAAATCCATGTTGACTTTGTCTAATCCCGTTGATATTTTCTAAGTGTCCTGTTATCACATCCTTTATAATAGACTCTAGCATTTTCCCTACTACTGATGTTAGGCTAACTGGTCTGTAGTTCCCTGTTTTCTCTCTCCCTCCTTTTTTAAATAGTGGGGTTACATTTGCCACCCTCCAATCTGCAGGAACTGTTCCATAATCTATAGAATTTTGGAAGATGATAACCAATGCATCCACTATTTCCATGGCTACCTCTTTTAGTACTCTGGGATGCAGATTATCAGGCCCTGGGGATTTATCAGCTTTCAATCCCATTAATTTCTCCAGCACTATTTTTTTACTAATACTAATTTCCTTTAATTCCTCCTTCTCACTGGACCCTTGGTTCCCTCGCATTTCTGGGAAGTTATTTGTGTCCTCTTCCGTGAAGACAAAACCAAAGTATTTGTTTAATTGCTCTTCTCCATTTCCTTGTTCCCCATTATAAATTCTCCCATTTCTGACTGTAAGGGACCTACATTTGTCTTCACTAATCCTTTTCTTTTTACATACTTGTAGAAGCTTTTACAATCTACTTTCATGTTCCTTGTAAGTTTACTCTCATGCTTTATTTTTCCCCTCTTAATCAATCTCTTGGTCCTTTTTTGCTGAACTCTAAATTGCTTCCAATCCTCAGGCTTGCTACTTTTTCTGGCAACTTTATATGACTCCTCTTTGGATCTAATACTATCCTTAATTTCTTTTGTTAGCCATGGTTGGGCCACTTTTCCTTTTGTGTTTTTGCGCCAGAAAGGAATGTATAACTGTTGCAATTCATGCATTCGTTCCTTAAATGTTATCCATTGCCTATCCACTGTCATGCCTTTTAATGAAGCTCCCCAATCTATCATAGCCAACTCCCTCCTCATACCATCGTAGTTTCCGTTTAGATTTAGGACCCTAGTTTCGGATTGGACTTCTTCACTTTCCATTTTAATGTTATGGTCATTCTTCCCTAAAGGACCCCGCACAACAAGATTATTAATTAACCCCTTCTCATTGCACAATACCCAATCTAGGATAGCCTGTTCCCTAGTTGGCTCCTCAACGTACTGCTCTAAAAAACCATCTTGTACACACTTCTTCTCATCTATCTCTCCCTCTTCCTTCTCTCTCATTCTCCCCTATTTACTCGACCCTCTTTTTCTCTTCACTCTCTCTCACTCCACATGCTCTGTAACCTCGCGCGCCCTCTCTATCCTTCTTTGTGCTCCTCGTGTTCTACCCTCACACGCTCTCTGCACTCATCCTGCTTTCTGTAACTTTTTCTGCTCTTTCCCTCTTTCTCCTTCCGTGCTTCCTCTTCGCATTCGCGCTCTCTCTCACTCCGCATGCGTTCTCTCTCCATGCGTGCGCTTTTCCTTTCTCTGTTTTTGTTGCCACTTTCTTTCTCTCTGTTCTCGTTCTGTACACTCTCTCTTCACTTGATATCTCTCTCATCCAAAGAAAAGTAAGACAGCTCGCTCAATGGGTCAGGCAGCTTATTCAGCAAGCAGCTGAGTCATGCAGACCACACAAGGTCCAAGGTTCAGTTCCCTGCCTGTGCTGAGTTACCTTACCTCAGACAGGGGTGTCGCAATTGGTTTCTGTGTCCTTGGGCCGGGGAAGGGGAAAGTGTCCTGGGTTTCTACTTCTGATCACTATCCAGTGACTCCTTGTGGGAAGGGTGTGCATGGACATCAGGTGAGGACAGAATTGGCTTGGTTGTTCTTTGTGCAGATGTACAACAATCTATTGAATACTGCCCTCCAGGTGAGGGTGGGAGCGCGCATTGGGAAGGGTGGGAGCGCGCATTGGGAAGGGTGGGAGCGCGCATTGGAAAGGGTGGGAGCGCGGTATAATATAAGCTCGAGGAACAGCACGAGCTCAAGGAACAGCACCTCATCTTTCGATTAGGCACTTTACAACCTTCCTGACTCAACATTGAGTTCAGCAATTTCAGACCATAACCTCTGCCCCTATTTTTCCGACGGCAGTTGTTGATGATTCTGCTATTCCCATTTACACCTCCTCTAGACCCATCTTTTGTTTCTTTACTTGTCCCATTACCATCCCCTTTAGCCTTGCACCATCCCTTTTGTCTTTTAATCTCTCCTGCCTTCCACCCTATCACAGACCTTCCCTTTTATTCTTTCCTCCCCTCCCCCCTTTTCCTGCCTCTTGCTTAAAACATTAACTCTCTTTTTCTCTCTCTCTCCACAGATGCTGCCTGACCTCCTTAGTATTTCCAGCATTTTCTGTGTTTATTTCTGTTTGTTTCAGGCTCTGGCCACAACCGTTCTATCCTCCTGGGATATGGGAGTGGGGCCAGAGTACTGGAGGGTCCATATGTTCCAAGAAAGGGGGAGAGAGAGAAACCTGGTAACTACGGGTTAGTCAGTGGGGAAACTTTAAGAGACCATAATCCAGAACAAAATTAATTGTCACTTAGAACAACATGGATTAATAAATGATAGTCAATATGGATTTGTTAAAGGCAAATTGTGCCTGACTAAATTGATTGAGTTCTTCAATGAAATAACGGAGAGGGTTGATGAGGGTTTGTATATATGGACTTTCAGAAAGTGTTGGATAAAGTGACACATAATAGACTTGTTAGCAAAATTGAAGTCAATGTGATAAAGGGTCACTGGCAGCATGGATACAAAATTGACTGCGAGACAGAAAGCAGAGAGTAGTGGTGAACAGTTGTTTTTCGGACTGGAGAGCAGTATACAGTGGTGTGCCCCAGGGGTCGGTATTAGGACCACTGCTCTTTTTGCTATATATTAATGTCCTGGACTTGGGTATGGAGGGCTTAATTTCAAAGTTTGCAGATGACGCGAAACTGGGAAATGTAGTAAAGAGTGAGGAGGGTAGTAGCAGACTTCAGGAGGACACAGCCGCACTGGTGAAATGGGCAGACACAAGGCAGATGAAGTTTAATGCAGAAAAGTGTGAAGTGATGCATTTTGGAAGAATCACAGCATAGAATCATAGAAGTTTACGACACAGAAGGAGGCCATTCGGCCCATTGTGTCCATGCCAGCCGAAAAAGAGCTATCCAGCCTAATCCCACTTTCCAGCTCTTGGTCCGTAGCCCTGTGAGTTAAATGAGGAGAGGCAGTATAAACAAAATGGTACAAATTTAAAGGGTATGCAGGAACAGAGACCTGGGGGTTCACACACACAAATCTTTGAAGGCGGCAGAGCAAGTTGATAAAACTATTAAAGCACACAGGATCCTTGGCTTGATAAATAGAGGCAGAGTGTACAAAAGCAAAGATGTTAAGCTAAACCTTTATAAATCACTGGTTAGACCCCAGCTGGAGTATTGTGTACAGTTCTGGGCGCCACACTTTAGGAAAGATATCAAGACCTTGGAGAGGGTGCAGAGACGATTGGTTAGAATGGTACCAGGGATGAGGGAACTCAGTTATCTGGAGAGACGAGAGAAGCTGGGATTGTTCTGCTTAGAGCAGAGAAGGTTAAGAACATCAGAACATAAGAAATAGGAGCATGCAGGTGCAGCAGGCGGTGAAGAAGGCAAATGGTATGTTGGCCTTCATAGCGAAAGGGTTTGAGTATAGGAACAGGGATGTCCTGCTGCTGTTGTACAGGGCCTTGGTGAGACCACACCTTGAGTACTGTGTGCAGTTTTGGTCGCCTTATCTGAGGAAGGATGTTCTTGCCATGGAAGGAGTTCAGCGAAGATTCACAAGGCTGATACCTGGGATGGCAGGAATGACATATGAGGAGAGATTGGGTCGATTGGGCTTATACTCGCTGGAGTATAGAAGAATGAGAGGGGATCTCATCGAAACATATAAAATTCTGACAGGTCTGGACAAACTAGATGCAGGAAATATGTTCCCGATGGTCGGAGAGTCCAGAACCAGGGGTCATAATCTAAGGATAAGGGGTAAGCCATTTAGGACAGAAATGAGGAAGAATTTCTTCACCCAGAGAGTGGTGAACCTGTGGAATTCTCTACCACAGAAGGTAGTTGAGGCCAAGTCATTAAATATATTCAAGAATGAGTTAGATATATTTCTTAAAGCTAAAGGTGTCGAGGGATATGGGGAGAAGGCAGGTACAGGGTACTGAGTTTGGATGATCAGCCATGATCTCATCGAATGGCGGAGCAGGCTCGAGGGGCCGAATGGCCTACTCCTGCTCCTATCTTCTATGCCATTCGGCCTTTCGAGCCTGCTCCACCATTCAATGAGATCATGGCTGATCTTCTGCCTCAACTCCATTCGCCGGCCCTATCGCCATATACCTTGATGCCCTTACTAGTCAGAAATCTGTCGACTTCTGTTTTGAATATACCCAATGACACAGCCTCCCCAGCCCTCTGGGGTAGAGAATTCCAAAGATTCACCACCCTCTGTGTGAAGAAATTTCTTCTCATCTTAGTCCTGAATGGCCTACCCTTTATCCTGAGGCTGTGGCCCTTGGTTCTAGACTCCCCAGCCAAGGGAAACATTCTCCCAGCATCCACCCTATCAAGCCCTGTAATAATTTTGTATGCTTTAATGAGATCCCCTCTCATTCTTCTGAATTCAAGAGAATACAGACCTAGTTTACTCAATCTCTTCTCATACGACAGTCCCACCATCCCAGGAATCAATCTCGTGAACCTTCCTTGCACTCCTTCTATGGCAAGTATATCCTTCCTTAGGTAAGGAGACCAAAATTGTACACAGTACTCCAGGTGTGGTCTCACCAAGGCCCTATATAATTGGAGTAAGACTTCTTTACTCCTGTACTCAAATCCTCTTGTAATGAAGGCCAGCATACCATTTGCCTTCCTAATGGCTTGCTACACCTGCACATTCACTTTCAGTGACTCAT
Source organism: Squalus acanthias (assembly GCA_030390025.1). NCBI lineage: Eukaryota > Metazoa > Chordata > Chondrichthyes > Squaliformes > Squalidae > Squalus > Squalus acanthias. Next base: position 19,045,539 of record CM059450.1, read on the forward strand.
GTACAAGGTCACCCAGGACCCTTTGAGCATCTGCATTCCCCAATCTTTCACCATTTAGGAAATACTCTGCCTTTCTGTTTTTTCTACCAAAGTGGATAACTTCACATTTATCCACATTATATTCCATCTGCCATGTTCTCGCCCACTCACTGAGCCTATTGAGATCCCCTTGAAGCCTCTTCACATCCTCTTCACAACTGACACTGCCACCTAGCTTTGCATCATCAGCAAATTTGGAAATGTTACATTTAGTCCCCTCATCCAAATCATTGATATAGATTGTGAATAGCTGGGGCCCAAGCACCGATCCTTGCGGTACCCCACTAGTCACAGCCTGCCATCCTGAAAAAGACCCGTTTATCCCTACTCTTTGTTTTGTCTGTTAACCAATTCTCAATCTATGCTAGTATATTACCCCCAATTCCATGTGCCCTAATTTTGTTCACCAACCTCTTGTGTGGGGAGATTTAATAGAGGTGTTCAAAATTTTGAGGGGTTTTAATAGAGTCGATAGGGAGAAACTGTTTCGACTGGCAGGAGGTCAGTAACCAGAGGACACAGATTTAAAATAATTTTTTTTAAAAGAGCCAGAGGGGAGATGAGGAGGAATTTTTTAACACAGCGAGTTATTGTGATCTGGAATGTACTGCCTGAAAGGGCGGTGGAAGCAGATTCAATAGTAACTTTCAAAAGAGAATTGGATAAATACTTGAAAAGGAAAAATTTGCAGGGTTATGGGGAAAGGGAAGGGGGGAGTGGAACTAATTGGAGAGCTCTTTCAAAGAGCCGGCACAGCCACGATGGGCCGAATGGCCTCCTTCTGTGCTGTATGACTCTATACTGAATGACTTGTTGTGATTTGAGCCCATCGCTTTATTTCCTTTTTCTTTTAGGAGAGCATGTTCTTCACCTTCTGCCATACATTATTCCCTGAGAGCGCTTTGGACTGCCTGCTCTTGGATCTTTGCCACACGTGTAGATCCAGCTGCTCAGCACTGAGCTGGAGTGAGTGACTTGCTGAGTGATCTCCCAGAGTGTATTCCAGACCCCTTGAGATAAAGGCTGACATTCCATTAGCCTTTTTGTACCTGTCCGCCAGCTTTGTGATTTGTGTTCATGGACACCCAAATCCCCGTCCTGGAGCCAATATTTATCCCTCAATCAACATAACAAAAAGAGATTATCCGGTCATTATCACATTGCTGTTTGTGGGACCTTGCTGTGTGCAAATTGGCTGCCGCGTTTCCCACATTGCAACAGTGACTCCACTTCAAAAAGTACTTAATTGGCTGTTAAGCGCTTTGAGACGTCCGGTGGTCGTGAAAGGCGCTATAGAAATGCAAGTCTTCCTTTCTTCTTTCTTTCTTTGCTCCTTCACAGTTTTTAGTCTCTCCCCATTAAGAAAATAATCAAATTTGTCTTTCTTTGATCCAAAGTGGATGACCTCGTACTTCCCCACATTGAACTCCATTTGTTACAGTTTTGCCCACTCCGTCTATGTCCCTTTGTAACTTCCTGCTCCCATCCACACAACTTACTGATAGCCAAGTTCCGCACTCTTGAGGACGGCCTCAACCGGGATCTTGGGTTTATGTCACGCTACATGACGTGATCCAGACTCGAGTCGTCGTTGGCTTGTTAACAGATGTGATTCCCAGTAAAAAAGTAAAATTTTAAAGTTTATCGTTTCCCATACTGCGGCTTTTGACACATTGGACCCCCTGTGGCTCCACCTCATTGTCTCAGTTGTATCTTGCTATGTCTTTGATGTGACCTGATTGCCTTTTGTCACACCTTGGCAGATAAACAGTCAGGGTGATTTAAATGTAGTCGTCTGCTTTTGTAATTAACACATGCATTGTTCTCTATCTATATATGCTTTGGCGATTCTGTATCTCTTTACTTCACCTGAGGAAGGGGCGATCGATAGCTCCGAAAGCTTGTGATTTCAAATAAAACTGTTGGACTATAACCTGGTGTTGTGCGACTTCTCATTTTTGTCCACCCCAGTCCAACACCGGCATCTCCGCATCATGACTTCTGGAAGTCCACATATATATCATCCATAGACAGTCCCTTGTCTGTCTTACTAGTGAGAAGTCGCACAACACCAGGTTATAGTCCAACAGCTTTATTTGAAATCACAAGCTTTCGGAGCGCTGCTCCTTCGTCAGGTGAAGTCTTACTAGTGACCTCCTCAAAAAATTCATCTAGATTGGTGACATGGCCTACCCTTTTCAAATCCATGCTGACTCCCTCTGATAAGCTCAACTTGTCCAAGTGCTCAGTCACTCTTTCCCTGGTGATAGATTCCAGTATCTTCCCCACAACTGACATTAAACTGACAGATTTGTAGTTCCCTGGTTTCTCTCTCCCTTCTTGGATAATGGAGTGACGTTTGCAATTGACCAATCCAACGGCACAGTTCCCGAATCAAGATGGCTACTACATCATGACCTTTAAGCTGAATTTGTGCTTAATTCAGTGTGTCGGCACTGCAGAATGTGGGAGTTTGTGGGCAGCGAGACTGTCCAGGATGACCACATCTAGAGGAAATATCTCCACCTTGAGTCGTTCCGGTTCAGAGTCGTTGAGCTGGCGTGCGAGTTAGAGACACTCCGACATATAAGGGAGGGGGAAGGAGTATCCGGATAGCTTACTCCAGAACACGGTCGCACCGAGTAGAGAGATGCAGGTACTGGAAGAGGAGTGTGCGACTGACCATCAGCAGGGTAAGGGGAATCTAGCGGAGGCAGGGAAAGAAGGAACCGCAGAACCTGGTCCTGTCCAGCAGGTACGATGTACTTTCTGCCTGTGAGGATGAGGAGAAAGGCTGCGGAAAGGACAGCCACAATGCTGACGAAGGCACCGTGGAGCAGGAGGCAGTTCATGGGTGGGGAGAAGCAGAACAGAAAGGTTGTAGTTATCGGGGATTCGATAATTAGGGGGATAGATAGCATCCTCTGCAGTCATGAAGAATCCTGAAGGGTCTGTTGCCTACCTGGTGCCAGGGTAAGGGATAATCTCAAAGCGGCTGGAAAGGGAGGGGGAGAGCCCAGTTGTTGTCATCCATGTCTGGACGAACGACAGAAGGAGGAACAGGGAGGAGGTCCTGCTATCGGGAGCTAGGGAGCTAAATTAAAAAATTAAGGACCTTGAGAGCCACATGTTAATTGGCACAGGGATAAACAGATCAGGAAAGTGAATGCGTGGCTGAAAGACTGGTGTGAGAAAGAGGGATTCCATTTCATTGAACACTGGCACCAGCACTGAAACAGGAAGGAGCTATCCCGCTGGGACAGGCTGCACCTGAACCAGGCTGGGACCAAGGTCCCAGCTGAAAGGATAAATACGGCAGTATAAAGGACTTTAAACCAATAAAATCCTGCGCGAGGACACCCAAGTCTCTCTGAACGCCAACGCTTAGGCAGAAATAATAATGAAAGTGAAAATAGTCTAAATATAGGAAGCGGGATGAGAGCAAAGTCCGGATCAGAAATAGTGTTAGAATTAAATAGAATTCGTCAACAATCAAGGGGAGGAACTTGCTAGCTAACAGTGACCATAACATGATTGAATTTGATATTGGGTTTGGGAGCGAGAAGGGTGAGTCGCAAACAATGTTCCCTTTAAGCCGCGCAGCTCTCTGGACCTCCCGCGTGGCCGGCTCTCCAGCTTTTCAATGCGGAAAACTGCGCGGGTGCGGTATTTTGAATGGGTCGCGGAGCCCCTTAAAGGGGCCGTGCACCCGGAAAAAAATTAACGGGAATATTGGTCACAAACCAAGGTTATAAACCGTGGTAAGGCAGACTTTGTAGAGATGAGGCAGAAATTGACCACAGTAAACTGAGCGGAACCGTTGACGGGTAAAGTTACAGATGGAACAGTGGGACGTGTTCAAAGATGTATTTGGTACAATATAAGACCTGTACATACCATTAAAGACCAAGGGGGAAGAATTCGGTTGCTTAGTGCCTCCCATTAGCACCTCCGGGAGGCGCTAACGGGGCGCTAGGAAGTTAGCGCCCGAGCGCGGCGATTTTAGCGCCGCTCACGAAATTGACCAGACATTTTGCAGTGGCACTAAACACTACCGCCACGATCTCCTGCGCCCGCAGATCGTGACGTCCCGGTAGCGCCCCAGACCGGATATTGAGTCGCGCTCCCTGCCTTAGCGCCTGCCGCTAGCAACGACAGGTAGAGGGGAGTGTTTTCAAGTGGGGAAGGGGCTGGGGGAGCGCTATTTAAAGGCGGACACTTCCTGCCTTTTCTTGTCGGCAAAATTTTTGGTTTTAACGCTGTCCGAAGGAGTTTTGGCCCTCAGCACCACTTTTGAGGTTCCTAAGCGCCGAGCTCTTTCCCTGGGCCTATCCATTAGTGCTTCCAACACAATTGCTTTAGAGGTCTCTCCAGGCTGAGATTCAAGGCTGCAATGAGCAGGGAGTGGCTGGCCAGCAAGATGGCCCCTCCCCTTTAAGAACTGGACGGCGCCAGTCTGCCTGGCTTCCATGGTAACGGACATCGCCTGAGCTTCGGTCGCGGCTCGCTCCCTGATGTTAGCGCCTTGAGAGGTGTGTAGCGCCTGATTTAGCACTCAAATCACCTCCAGGGGCGATAGAGGCGAATTTTGCAGTCGGAGGTGATAATTAGCGCCAGGCGCTAAACTTTGCGCCCAGCCGATATTAGCGCCCAAAATGGGCGATACCCAATTTCTCCCCCCAAGAGCTCTACTTGGGTAACTAAACAACCTTGGTCAACAAAAGAGGTGAGAGATGGTATAAAACTAAAAGAAAGTGCTTGCACCAAGTCCCAAGAACCGTGAAGATCCCGAGGACTGGGAGAGATACAAAGAACAACTAACGGATACAAGGAAAGTAGTAAGAGCTACAAAAAGGGAATACGAGAAAAAAACCTGCAAGGGATATAGAGGATACTAAAGGTTTTTACAAGTATATTAAGAGAAAGAGGGTGGCTCAGGGTAATGTGGGCCCCTTAAAGACAGGCGCAGGTGATAGTGTAATTGGAAATAAGGAGATGGAAGACTTGCTAAATACTTTGTATCGGTCTTCACAGGGGAGGATGAGGATAAAGTATCAGGAATACAAGGAAAACTAAAAATAAATCAAGGGGAGGAACTTACTAGATTCAATATAAGTTTTTAGAAAATGGTAATGGAGAAAATAATGGGATTGAAGATTGACAAATCTCCAAGGCCTGATGGTTTCCAGCTCAGGGTATTAAAAGAAGTAGGTGCCCTTCCACCATCTACAAGGCACAAGTCAGGAGTGTGATGGAATACTCTCCACTTGCCTGGATGAGTGCAGCTCCAACAACACTCCAGAAGCTCGACACCATCCAGGACAAAGCAGCCCGCTTGATTGGCACCCCATCCACCACCTTTAAACATTCACTCCCTCCACCACCGGCGTACCGTGGCTGCAGTGTGTACCATCTACAAGATGCATTGCAGCAACTCTCCAAGGCTTCTTCGGCAGCACCTCCCAAACCCGCGACCTCTACCACCTAGAAGGACAAGGGCAGCAGGCGCATGGGAACACCACCACCTCCAAGTCATACACCATCCTGACTTAGAACTATATCGTCGATCCTTCATCGTCGCTGGGTCAAAATCCTGGAACTCCCTCCCTAACAGCACTGTGGGAGTGCCTTCACCACACGGACTGCAGCGGTTCAAGAAGGCAGCTCACCACCACCTTCTCAAGGGCAATTAGGGATGGGCAATAAATGCTGGCCTTGCCAGCGACGCCCACATCCCAGGAACGAATAAAAAAAAAAGTGTAGAAATGTAGCCATGATCTTCCAAAATTCTCTAGATTCAGGAATTAGATTTGAAAATTGCCAATGTCACTTCACTGTTTAAGAAGAATGGGAGAGAGAAACAAGGACATTATAGACCTATTAGTCTAACGTCTATTGTGGGGAAGTTGCTAGAATCTGTTACTGGGGACAGAATGACTGAGCATTTGGACAAATATAAACTGATCAGAGAGCCAGCGTGGATTTGTAAAGTGTAAGTCACGTCTAACTAACCTCAGGTTTTTTTTGAGGAGGTCACTAACATGGTAGATAAGAGAGTCATAGAGTCGGAAGGAGGCCATTCAGCCCAGCGAGTCCGTGCCGGCTCTCTGTCGAGCAATCCAGTCAGTCCCATTCCCCCGCTCTATCCCCGTAGCCCTGCAAGTTTATTTCCCTCAAGTGCCTATCCAGTCTCCCCTTGAAAACATTGAGTGTGTCCACTTCCGTCGGCAGCGAGTTCCAGGTCCTCACCACAGAGTGTCTATGGATCTTATTTATATGAACCTCCAGAAGGCATTCGATAAGGTTCCACACAAGAGACTGTAGGAAAAATGAAAGCGCACTGAGCTGGAGGCAACCTATTGGCTTGGATAGGGAGTTGGTTAGGAGGTAGGCGACAGAGAGTAGGGATAATGGGTATGTACTCAAATTAGCAGGATGTGACTCGTGGTGTCGCCCAGGGATCTGTACTGAGGGCCCAGCTTTTCATTATATTTATAAATGACTGGGATGCGGAATAGAGAGTCAGATGTCTAAGTTTGCTGATGACACGATGTTTGGTGGCAAAGTAAATAATGTAGATGGGAACAGAAAGTTGCAAAGAGACATTGATGGTGTTTAAGTGAATGGGCAAAACTGTCAGATGGAGTTCAATGCGAGAAATTGAGAGATCATCCACTTTGAACCTAAGAAAGATGGATCAGAGTATTTTCTAAGTAATGAAAATGCTAGGGATTGTGGAGGAGCAGAGAGATTTAGGGTTCCAAGTCCAGAAATCACTTGGAAAAACTAGTAGATGGGTACAACAAATAACTTAAAAGGCTAATGAAATACACAGGAGTGTAATCAGCCAAAAGTTGACACCGAACCAATATTAGGACAAGTGATCAAAAGCTTGGCCAAAGAGGTAGGTTTTAAGGAGGGTGGAGAGGCAAAAAGGTTTAGGGAGGGAATTCCAGAGCTGAGAGCCTAAACGGCTGATGGCATGGTACCAATGGTAGGGTGAAGGGAGTCCAATATGGACAAGAGGCCCGAGTTGGAGGAGCGCAGAGTTCTCGTAGGACTAGAGGAGGTTAAAGAGGTGGGGAGGGGCGAGGCCGTGGAGGGGTTTGAGCATGAGGATGAAAATTTTAAAATGGAGGCATTCCGGGACGTGGCGTCAATGTAGGTCAGCGAGCGCAGGGGCGATGGTTTGAATGATCTAGTGTGTGTTGCTGCGCAGTGGTAAAACCTGATGTACCTGTGGCTTCAGTTTATGATCTTGACTTGAGAAGCGTACGTGAAGGGCCAAGGCCCAATGGAGCCGGACACCACTGAGAGTAGGCGAGAGGAGAAGGTAAATTGAGAACTGGCGGTGAGGTAATGCCAAGCTTGGATTTGAATAGCCTGTAGATTGTGGAGGAATGGGAGACTGAGGAAGTTGAGGAGTTCCTCGGATCCTGGAAAAGAACCAACTAGAGTAGGGGGAAGAGCGAGGCGAGTCTTGATTTCCAGAGTGAAGGTGCAGGGAGGAAGAGACTGTTGTCGAGATTACGGATTGTGTGTTTTTGCTAATTAGGCAAATTGCGTTCATTTTCACTCACTCTGTATTTTGCTCAACTTTAAAGCTTGGATGCAGAACAATATCTGGTTAAGACCGGAAAAACAGGAGAATGGCGAAGGGGTTACAGTGATTCTTGTCCGATCAAAATCCTCTTCTTGTCCTTCCCCCCATTATTAGAATGGAAGGGCCTACGCACTGAACTGTAAAGTACCAATTTTATTTAATCTGACCTGGGCATAATGATATTGATGGTCGTTGCTGCTGTCCAAAGAATGCAGCATCTATTTGGCTGTTTATGTAACTGGTGCCGACTGTCAGACTGTCACAGCTGCTCCGTGTGGAAGAAGATATTCGAAGAATTGATGCAGGACGACTACTTCTTCGGCAGTCCCTTGGAACCGAGGATGACTTGCTTCCACACTAAAAATGAGTTCTCAGGTGACTGATGAGTCCAATGCGGGACCTACAGTCTCTGTCACAGGTGGGCCAGACGGTGGTTGAAGGGGCGGGTGGGTGCAGTGGTTGGGTTGACGTGCGCTCCTTGCGCTGCCTGCGCTTGGCTTCCGCTTGCTCCCGGCGAAGAGACTCGAGGTGTTCGGCGCCTTCCCGGATGCTTCTCCTCCACTTTGAGCGGTCTTGGGCCCAGGGATTCCCAGGTGTCGGTGGGGATGTTGCACTTTTTCAAGGAGGCTTCGAGGGTGTCCTTGAAGCATTTCCTCTGCCCACCTGGGGCTCTCTTGCCATGTCGGAGCTCCGAGTAGAGCGCTTGTTTGCGCAGGACAGACACTGACTGTCTGTCTGAGTGGATGCGATGGTTGTACTTAATAAAATTAGTAGAAATTAGTTTAAGCCCATTTTGGGACGTGAAGTGGGCACCCTGCTTGGAGAGCACTCCCTATCACATGGGCCCAACTAAGGCCCCAAATTAAAAACAGAAAATGCTGGAGATACTCAGCAGGTCAGGCAGCATCTGTGAAGAGAGAAACAGAGTTAACGTTTCAGGTCGATGACCTTTCATCAGAACGGGAAAAAAGCAGGAAATGGAACAGACTTTTAAACAAGTGTAGAGGCTGGGAAAGGGGGGAGGGGATGAAAGAACAAAAGGGAAGGTCTGTGATAGGATAGAAGGCAGGAGAGATTAAGAGACATTAAGAGATATTCAAGGCAAAAGGAGATGGTAATGGGACAGGTTAAGAAACAAAGGATGGCTCGAGATGAAGTGTAAATTGCGCTGGCAGAATGAAAGACAGCTGCCATGTGGGAGAGAAGAACAGAAGGCACAAACAAAAAGTGTGGATAAAAAATATATATGTGATAGGGGCCGAGGTTATGATTTGAAATTGTTGAACTCTATGTTGCTACCTCAGAGAGCTGTGGAAGCTGCGACATTAAATAAATTTAAAACGGAGATAGACAGTTTCCTAGCTGATGAGGGAATTAAGGGTTATGGGGAGCGGGCAGGGAAGTGGACGTGAGTCTCGGTTCGGATCAGTCATGATCCTATTGAATGGCGGAGCAGGCCCGAGGGGTCGTATGGCCTCCTCCTGCTCCTACTACTTATGATCTTATGTTGAGTCCAGAAGGCTGTAAAGTGCCTAATCGAAAGATGAGGTGCTGTTCCTCGAGCCCCAAATTGGTCACCCTGAATTTAAATGAAATAGATCGGCTGCCAGCGCTACTCACAGGATTCATTGGTAACTCGCTTAATGGGGGGTGGTGTCATTCAAAGACAGCCTGCACCCCTTCAACGAAAGGTGCACCTTGGCTGCAGGCAACTGTAACTGGTGATTGTGGACAATGACAATGACAGGCACAGGAGGAAGTGCGAGCCTCCCCACCCCCCCTTCCAGTTTCTCCGACGCTGCATTGGAGGTGTTGGTGGAGGGGGTCGGCTGCAGGATGGACATCTTCTATCCACCAGGCAGCAGGAAGATATCAAGGCGGGCTGCCTGGCACTGGTGGGCAGAGGTGGCAGCTTTCAGGGAGCAGAAGTGGAGGAGGAGGGCAGCGCTGCAGAAGAGGAAGCACCGCTCGACCTTACACACGCAGACACCAGCTCGGCGACTGGTACCCCCGCGTAGTTCAGAGGGTGGGCTGGAGGGGTCTGCACGTGGAGATTCACCCAGCACTCGTGCACAGGAGCAAGGGCAGGGGGATCGGTTGGCCCAGGAAGCAGCTCACATCCTAGCCCTGTTACACAGGGTACAGGTGAAGAGATCGAGGGCCCACCATACATAAAGAGACTGATGGCAATTCACACAGACCTTCGAAATACACTGGGGCTGCCTGCCCAGCCAGCGAGCTTGCGGACAATGCTGGAGAACATGGAGGAGTCCAGCTCCAACTCGTGTGCTGTCCCAGCGCACAGCATTGAGAACATGCAGTCAACCATGAAGTGAATGGTCAGCTTTACGAGCACTGCAGGAGCCTCTGGTGGCAGCTCAGGTTGCTTTGCAGGAAGCTCAAACAGCTGCCACCTTGGCTATGGGTTCAGCATCTCTTCGGACTTGCAAAGCCTGCAGGAGAGCGTGGATAGGGGCTTTGAGTGCCTCCCAGAAGCTCGGAGTGCTGAGGCTCAGTCCCCCGAGAGTGGTCTTGGCTCTGGGCGGGGGGCGGGGAGGCACCTGCTTATCCTCTCTCAGGATGATGACAAGCCTGCTTCCCTGCCAGCCTCCCAACCAGTGCCCACGTTGGTGCCAGGCAGCCAGCTGGGCCAGACAAGCCCCATCAAAGCTGAGACCCAGTAGTCTGCAGCCAGGTCCTCAACCGGCCAGAGCTCCTCGAGGTCACCCACCATAGAAACATAGAAGATAGGAGCAGGAGTAAGCCATTTGGCCCCTCGAGCCTGCTCCGCCATTCGATGAGATCATGGCTGATCATCCAAACTCAGTACCCTGTCCCTGCCTTCTCCCCATATCCCTTGATCCCTTTAGCCTTAAGAAATATATCCAACTCCTTCTTGAATATATTTAATGAATTGGCCTCAACTACCTTCTGTGGTAGAGAATTCCACAGGTTCACCACTCTCTGGGTGAAGAAATTCTTCCTCATTTCTGTCCTAAATGGCTTACCCCTTATCCTTAGATTATGACCCCTGGTTCTGGACTCTCCGACCATCGGGAACATTCTTCCTGCATCTAGTTTGTCCAGACCTGTCAGAATTTTATATGTTTCGATGAGATCCCCTCTCATTCTTCTATACTCCAGCGAGTATAAGCCCAATCGACCCAATCTCTCCTCATATATCATTCCTGCCATCCCAGGTATCAGCCTTGTGAATCTTCGCTGAACTCCTTCCATGGCAAGAACATCCTTCCTCAGATAAGGCGACCAAAACTGCACACAGTACTCAAGGTGTGGTCTCACCAAGGCCCTGTACAACTGCAGCAAGACATCCCTGTTCCTGTACTCAAACCCTCTCGCTATGAAGGCCAACATACCATTTGCCTTCTGGTCTTCTCAAGTGCCCTCAGTGGAGGTTCAGCAACCTTTCACCTCCCAAGCTGTAGCCACTGGGGAATCACCTCGTAGGAGCACTAGAATAGGTAAACGAGTACATGAGGCATGTACTAGGGGTTTGCACAAGGGTGATTTGTAGATGGGCATCAGTCATCTCACCATTTGTCTGGAGTAGAAGTAAAATGATTTGTTTTGGTCTTCATAATTTTAGTGATGTAACAGGAACACCCATGAAATACGGTTTGAGGGCATTGACTGGTATCAGGACTGAGCCGGACGGATGCTCTGGGGAGGGGAAGGCTGGTTCAGGAGCATATCGCCTCAATAATTTACTGCCACACTGCTCTGGCAGCTCTGCTGGGCCATGCATCTTCCTCTGCATCCTTCAGTTCCTCATCCCCTTCTTCATCTTCCTCCTCTGGAAGCAGCAAGACAACTCCCCTTTGTAGCCAGTGTCGGCCTTAGTTCAGTGGGTAGCACTCTCGCCTCTGAGTCAGAAGGTTGTGGGTTCAATTCCCACGCCAGAGACTTGAGCACAAAAGTTTAGGCTGGCACTCCCAGTGCAGTGCTGAGGGAGTGCTGCACTGTCGGAGGTGCCGTCTTTTGGATGAGACGTTAAAACGAGGCCCCGTCTGCTCTTTCAGGTGGATGTAAAAGATCCCATGGCACTATTTCGAAGAAGAGCAGGGGGAGTTATCCCCGGTGTCCTGGCCAATATTTATCCCTCAATCAACATCACTGAAACAGACTATCTGGTCTTTATCACATTGCTGTTTGTGGGAGCTTGCTGTGCCACATTTCCTATATTACAACAGTGACTATACTTTAAATGTACTTCATTGGCTGTAAAGCGCTTTGGGACGTCCTGAGGTCGTGAAAGGTGCTATAGAAATGCAAGTCTTTCTTTTCATTCTTTGATTGTACAGCAAAATTGTCGGGCATGCAGCAAACAATGATGAACCTTGACACTTCCTCCGGGCTGTACTGTGGGACTCATCCCGAGCTGTCCAGACAGCGGAACAATTGTTCTCGGACGCCATTGGTTTGCTTAATCAGAACCCTTGTTGCATGGCTCTCATTATATTAGCTCCGTGTCATACAAACATCGAAAAATAGGAGCAGGAGTAGGCCATTCGGCCCTTTGAGCCTGCTCCGCCATTCAATATGATCATGGCTGATCCTCTATCTCAATACCATATTCCCGCTCTCTCCCCATACCCCTTGATGCCTTTTGTGTCTAGAAATCTATCTATCTCCTTCTTAAATATATTCAGTGACTTGGCCTCCACAGCCTTCTGTGGTAGAGAATTCCACAGATTCACCACCCTCTGAGTGAAGAAATTTCTCCTCATCTCAGTCCTAAATGTCCTACCCTGTATCCTGAGACTGTGACCCCTCGTTCTAGACCCTCCAGCCAGGGGGAAACACCCTCCCTGCATCCAGTCTGTCTCGCCCTGTCAGAATTTTATACGTTTCAATGAGATCCCCTCTCATTCTTCTAAACTCTAGTGAATACAGGCCTAGTCGACCCAATCTCTCCTCACACGACAGTCCTGCCGTCCCAAGAATCAGTCTGGTGAACCTTCGCTGCACTCCCTGTCTGTGTCTGTGCCTGGGTTCCTGAGAGGAGTCATCAGCCAGTTGGTGAGTTGATCCCCCCCCACCCCCTCCTCGTCTCCCAGCAGTCACCCGATGGTCTGGGAGTAGTGAGGACTCATGCAGTATGAAAGCTGCCAGGAGACCGGGCTCAGACCTGCACCACCCACTACCCGTGGTCTGAAACAAGCTCTCCCATATAAGATTGTGAGGGGGCTTGATCGGGTGGAGGCGGGGAGGACGTTTCCACTGATGGGTGAGACTAGAACTAGGGGGCATAATCTTAGAATAAGGGGCTGCCGTTTCAAAACTGAGATGAGGAGAAACTTCTTCACTCAGAGGGTAGTAAATCTATGGAATTTGCTACCTCAGAGAGCTGTGGAAGCTGCGACATTAAATAAATTTAAAACGGAGATGGACAGTTTCCTAGCTGATAAGGGAATGAAGGGTTATGGGGAGCGGGCAGGGAAGTGGACGTGAGTCTAGGTTCGGATCAGCCATGATCCTATTGAATGGCGGAGCAGGCCCGAGGGGCCATATGGCCTACTCCTGCTCCTACTTCTTATGTTCTTATTATCTTCTCCGTGTTGAAAACCGCGCTGGGGCATGGTGGGGAGCGTGCGGGGCTATGTGTGTGTGCCGTCTTGTGATGTCCTGCAACTGCGGGAATGCAGCGAGGCGGGCAAATCCCAGTGCTCTTTTATTCTCTCTGCTCGTCAGCCTCCGTGGGGAAGGTGATGAGCTGTTGACGCCTCACAAGCTGTGCATCGGGGACCTGCCAGGTGGCACCAGAAGCAGTTTGGAAAGAGCCAGAGGCATGAAAGTTTCGAGCTGCGGTGACCTTCGCTGTCGCGTGCGGTGCAGTGCAGGCTCTGGTGTTGGGCTCGAGTTCTCGTTCCGACAGGCGGCACAGGTACCTGACTGTCTCCCTGTCGAAACGCAGCCTTTCGCACTGCTGCTCGGTGAAGTTTCAGGTGTGTCGTTCTGTTCCTGAAGACCCGCATTCTGTGATGCCTCCTGCGCCCTTGCCTCTTGTGCGCTCTCTTCTTTCAGCCTGGGCAAGTCTTTGCTGCCTTCCTTGCTGCTGCTCCTCCTCCTGATTTAGGAGCCTCCAGTCTACGGCTAGCAGCGTTTCCACATTCAACAATTGTGAACAAGCAAATCCTTGACAGGGTAGACAAAAGTGAGAAGTCGCACAACACCAGGTTATAGTCCAACAGTTTTATTTGAAATCACAAGCTTTCAGAGCTGCTGCTCCTTCGTCAGGTCAGACTTCACCTGACGAAGGAGCAGCGCTCCGAAAGCTTGTGATTTCAAATAAAACTGTTGGACTATAACCTGGTGTTGTGCGACTTCTCACTTTTGTCCACCCCAGTCCAACACCGGCATCTCCGCATCATTGACAGGGTAGATGCAGGGAGGATGTTTCCCCTGGCTGGGGAGTCTAGAACCAGAGGTCATAGTCTCAGAATAACGGGTCGGCCATTTAGGACTGAGATGAGGAGGAAATTTCTTCACTCAGAGGGTGGTGAATCTTTGGAATTCTCTGCCCCAGAGGGCTGTGGAGACTCAGTCGTTGAGTATATTCAAGACAGAGATCGATAGGTTTTTGGATATTAAGGGAATCAAGGGATATGGGGATAGTGCAGGGAAGTGGAGTTGAGGTAGAAGATCAGCAATGATCTTATTGAATGGCGGAGCAGGCTCGAGGGGCCAAATGGCCGACTCCTGCTCCTATTTCTTATGTTCTGTGAAACAGTTGCTCCTCTCCACAAACTCACTCTGCAAAAGTATCTCGCAGACAAACGCTTGCCAAAACAGCCAAAAACCTGGTCCAAATGTATCCTCGAAGCCTAAAGCGACTAACCAGAGACTCCCCATGGAGGTGAGGACCCCAGTGAAGAGTGCTGGAGAAGCCTACTTGCCGATTGCTCCTGCCATAATTTGCTGGGTGGGTTGAGGAAGTGACGTTTCGGGTGCGCTCGGTCACGACTTTCTCAAAAGCGCAGGAGCCTTATTAACATATTTAAATGATGCCTGCGTTTGTCTCGGGCAGCTGCCAGGGACGCCTATCGAGGGCAAGAACTAACATGGCGCTCGGACGCACTTCCGTCGCCATTTCAGCGCAGGACGTTGCGCTGCAGAATTCGACATCATGGTGCCCGTTTTGGAGCCGGAAGACATGACCAATTTCTACCCCACGTCAGGAGGAGCGCGAAAGAAAGCGATGGATGGAATATAGAAAAATGGTAAAACAAGTGAAAAGAAGCAACTGAGGTGCAATAAGAGCCTTAAGAGATGAATACTGCAAATATTAAAACATTATTTTCGACATCTCACTAATAGAATGGTTCGAGAGGTACAGCAACAACAACTTGTATTTATATAACGCTTTAAAGGAGTAAAACGTCCCAAGGCGCTTCACAGGAGTATTATAAGGCAAAATATTCAACACCGAGGCACATAAGGATAAATTAGGGCAGGTGACCAAAAGCTTGGCCAAAGAGGTAGGTTTTAAGGAGCGTCTTAAAGGAGGAGAGAGAGGTAGCGAGGCGGAGAGGTTTAGGCAGGGAACTCCAGAGCTGCGGGCCTAGGCAACAGAAGGCATATAAGAAATAGGAGCCAGGAGCAGGTCATTCGGCCCCCCGAGCCTGCTCCGCCATTTAATGAGATCATGGCTGATCCGATTTTGGCCTCAACTCCACTTTCCTGCACGCGCCCCATAACCCTAGACTCCCCTGTTGCATAGCCACCAATGGTTGGGCGATTATAATCAGGGATGCTCAAGAGGGCAGAATTAGAGGAGCACAGATATCTCAGGGGGGGGGGGGGGGGGGTTGGGGGGCTAAAGGAGATTACAGAGATAGGGAGGGGGGTGAGGCCATGGAGGGATTTGAAAACGAGGATGAGAATTTTGATATCGAGGCGCTGCTTAACCGGAAGCCAATGTAGGTCACCGATTGCAGGGGTGATGGGTGAACGGGACTTGCTGCGAGTTAGGACACGGGCAGCCGAGTTTTGGATGACCTCAAGTTTACGTAGGGTGGAATATGGGAGGCCAGCCAGGAGTGCGTTGGAATGGTCAAGTCTAGAGGTAACAAAGGCATGGATGAGGGTTTCAGCAGCGGATGAGCTGAGGCAGGGGCGGAGTCGGGTGATGTTACGGAGGTGGAAATAGGCGGTCTTAGTTATGCTGCGGATATGTGGTCGGAAGGAACGAGGTAGTTAGAATTCTGAAGGATAAAAGCAGTGGTAAACTTGAAGATAAAGAGAAAATAGTCAAATTATTTATTAACTATTTTCTCTCAGTATTTGCCAAATAGGATAATCCTAACTTTCTATCCAGACGGTGTCAGCCGTGGCTCAGTGGGTAGCACACTCGCCTCTGAGTCAGAAGGTTGTGGGTTCAAGTCCCACTCCAGAGACTTGAGCACATAAATTTAGGCTGACACTCCAGTGCAGTGCTGAGGGAGTGCTGCACTGTCAGAGGTGCCGTCTTTCAGATGAGACGTTAAACCGAGGCCCCCGTCTGCTCTCTCACGGTGGACGTAAAAGATCCCACGGCACTATTTCGAAGAAGAGTTATCCCCGGTGTCCTGGGCCAATATTTATCCCTCAACCAACATCACTAAAACAGATTATCTGGTCATTATCACATTGCTGTTTGTGGGACCTTGCTGTGCACAAATTGGCTACCGTGTTTCCCACATTACAACAGCGACTCCAGTTCAAAAGTAGTTCTTTGACTGTAAAGCGCTTTGTGACGTCCGGTGGTCTTTCTTTCTATTTTTGTAGTGCGCCAAATATGGTAGAAAGCTTTGAAAGCGTGATGCAGAGGTACTTGATAGATTAGAGACTGAACACTGGGTTGGGTGGCATATATCTGAGGTTGTTGAAGGAGCGTAGGGAGGAAATCTGTGGGGCGCTGGCTTTCGTCATGAAGGAGCCATTGGGCACTGGTGAGGTTCTACAAGACTGGAACCAAGCCAGTATAGCACCTCTGTTTAAAGAAGGGGATAACTCTGTCCGGGTAATAAGAGGCCGCTTTACCCAACACCAATAACAGGTAAATAATGTAAACCATTGTAAGGAGTAGACAGCAAGAGCACCTGTATAGCAATAACTTAATAAACAAAAAACAGCCACCGTAGATTTAGAAGGGGGAAAGGTGTTACCTGACAAACCTCCTCACCATCTTTGAGGACGTTACAAAATAGCCAGTGGAGCACTCCATAGATTTTCAGAACGGTTTTGACGAAGTTCCACATGACGTGCTTCTAATTTAAGCTGAAAGCAATGGGAATCCAGAGTAGGACATGATATTGGATCATAAACTTGTATTTTTTGTGAATTTACAAATAAAACAAAAATTGACCTGCTCTTCCCACACTGCGGACCTCTGGCTGAAGTGGTCTTTGACTTGCTGGGGCTTCAGGCTGAGGGCTGGTTTGTTCCCGGTGCCGATTTGGTGGGTTTAGACTAAATCGCACATCATTTTCCAAATGTGTTAGCAATGTAATAAAGCAGCAACAACTTGCATTTATGTAGCGCCCTTTAACGTCGTAGAATGTCCCAAGGTTGCGTCACGGGAGTGTAATCGGACGAAAATGGACACCGAACCAAAGAGGGAGACATCAGGAAAGATGGCCAAAAGCTTGGTCAATGAGGTAGCTTTGGTGGAAAATCTTAAAGGCGGGGAGAGAGGCAGAGAGGTTTAGGGAAGGAATTCCAGAGTTTGGGGCCTAGACGGCTGAATGCACGGACGCCGATGGTGGAGCGATTGAAGTCGGGGATGCGCAAGAGGCCAAAGGTACTGGAATGCAGAGTTCTGGGATCCAGCTCCCTCTTGATGGCGCACAGAGAGATGGCACCCATCACACCAGCTGGCAACACGTTCCACAGGCTCTGGGAAGAAAGAGCCCCCTACCATCCAGTCTATTCCACCTCTTACATAGTTTAAACTCATGTTCCCTGGCCCTCCCCAATCTGTTAAACTGGAATAACCTATCAATAGGGACGCGATCCAGCCCTTTAATTATTCTACAGACCTCCATTAGGTCACCTCCAAGTCTCCACTACTCTACAGTAACTATGATGCAGAGATGCCGGTGTTGGACTGGGGTGGACAAATGTGAGAAGTTGCACAACTCCAGGTTATAGTCCAACAGCTTTATTTGAAATCACAAGCTTTCGGAGCGCTGCTCCTTCGTCAGGTGAAGTGAAGAAATACATATGGGCACAGCATATATAGTCAGAGAACACTGCCAGACGACTACAGTTAATCTTTCTAACTGCCCTTTATCACACCTCGGCAGAGAGACAGTTAGAAAGATTAACTGTAGTCATCTGGCAGTGTTCTCTGGCTATATATGCTGTGCCCATATGTATTTCTTCACTTCACCTGATGAAGGAGCAGCGCTCCGAAAGCTTGTGATTTCAAATAAAGCTGTTGGACTATAACCTGGTGTTGTGTGACTTCTCACTACAGTAACTAGATCAAGGTCCTCATGCCTAATTGAGTAGCTGAGGTTTTTTAAGCTTTAAGCAGGAACGTAGTGCCAAACTTGGGCAAGAGCTCAAATGTCAGGAAGAACAACCAACAGTTTAACAAGTGTAAGTCGAACTCACTTTCATAGGAGACCACATCACAGATCAAGGTGCGAAACCTGATTGGCAAGAAGGTTACTGAGGAATATACAAGACTGGAAAAAGATCATTGCAGTCCATGTGGCTAGTCCCGGTGTCTAAGAAATATCATTCCACAATTCCTGTCACACCCCTCTGTCGAATTCTTCCTCAGGTACTTATCCAAAATTGAAGGCTGCACGAAAAGATATACAAAGATATCTTAGAACGGTAAATTAGCTGGGATGGCACGTTCCAGACCCCTCTACCAGATTAGGAATTCGAAGAATATAGTAGAGAAGAACACCAAATGGTGAAAGCGACAACGAGCAGGAAAAATGAGCAGGTAAGAGTTGAAAGGTAATAATTCGCAGGAAGCAATACTTGCCTTTTATGATCCAAAAAAAAAATCAGTGCAGACACAAGTCAATATTCTTCCAGAAACATGATTTGAAGGCACTAGGCTACGAGTCTCAGCCAGTGACGGCCATCAAGTGCAGCTATGGCCAAAAAGCATTTGCTTGTGTTTCCACCAATGCGGTCAGATTGCAGAAGCCATTGAGCCTTTGAGCACGATTTTTAAGAAATCACTCCATGATTATCCATCAGATACACAAAGCCCTCTGCTAAGATGACAGAAATATAATCTATTCATCATCTACCCGCCTGAAAAATTAATGTCTGCAACTAGTAAAGATTCAGAGTTCTAGTGCTGAAGTAACAGTGTAAATTCACAGCTTGATAACGTCAGCCAATGTCTGAACAGAGTTCAATGGATCAGACAAGACTAAGCTATGTAGATTCTTCCAGGGGACTATAAGAGGGATAGTCAGAGCAAAAAACAGTCATGCTTCAAGGAAATTACTGTAATTATAGAGATGAATGCTTAATGATTAAGGTTCTAATTTTTGAAGACTGCAAAAGTATAATTTCACATAGAATACAAAAAAAGTTACAAAAAATTCATCAGGCATAATGATACTGCAATACCAATAAAGGGCCTTGGGGTTGTGTATTGGCCACTGAACCAGGACATGGGTAATTTTTATTTTTTTTCGTTCATGGGATCTGGATCTGGCCCATCCCTAATTGCCCTTGAGAAGGTGGTGGTGAGCCGCTGCAGTCCGTGTGGTGAAGGTGCTCCCACAGTGCTGCTAGGGAGGGAGTTCCAGGAATTTGACCCAGTGACGATGAAGGATCGGCGATATACTTCCAAGTCAGGATGGTGTGTGACTTGGAGGGGACCTTGGAGGTGATGGTGTTCCCATGCGCCTGCTGCCCTTGTCCTTCTAGGTGAAAGAGGTCGCGGGTTTGGGAGGTGCTGCCGAAGAAGCCTTGGCGAGTTGCTGCAGTGCATCTTGTAGATGGTACACACTGCAGCCACGGTATGCCGTTGGTGGAGGGAGTGAATATTTAAGGTGGTGGATGGGGTGCCAATCAAGTGGGCTGCTTTGTCCTGGACGGTGTCGAGCTTCTTGAGTGTTGTTGGAGCTGCACTCATCCAGGCAAGTGGAGAGTATTCCAGCACACTCCTGACTTGTGCCTTGTAGATGGTGGAAAGGCTTCGGGGAGTCAGGAGGCGAGACACTCGCCGCAGAGTACCTAGCCTCTGACCTGCTGTTCTTGCCACAGTATTTATGTGGCTGGTCCAGTTAAGTTTTGGGTCAATGGTAACCCCAGGATGTTGATGGTGGGGGTTTTGGTGATGGTAATGCCGTTGAATGTCAAGGGGCAGTGGTCAGACTCTCGCTTGTTGGAGATAGTCATTGCCTGGCACTTGTGTGGTGCGAATGTTATCTACCACTTTTCAGCCCAAGCCTGAATGTCGTCCAGGTCTTGTTGCATGCAGGCATGGACTGCTTCATTATCTGAGGAGTTGTGAATGGCACTGAACACTGTGTAGTCATCAGTGAACATCCCCATTTCTGACCTTATGTTGGAGGGAAGGTCATTGATGAAGCAGCTGAAGATGGTTGGGCCTAGGACACTGTCCTGAGGAACACCTGCAGCGATGTCCACCACAACCATCTTCCTTTGTGCTAGGTATGACTCCAGCCAGTGGAGAGTTTTCCCCCCGATTCCCATTGACTTCAGTTTTACTAGGGCTCCTTGATGCCACACTCGGTCAAATGCTGCCTTGATGTCAAGGGTAGTCACTCTCACCTCACCTCTGGAATTCAGCTCCTTTGTCCATGTTTGGTCCATGAGGTCTGGAGCCGAGTGGTCCTGGTGGAACCCAAACTGGGCATCAGTGAGCAGGTTATTGGTGAGTAAGTGCCACTTGATAGCACTGTCGATGACACCTTCCATCACTTTGCTGATGATTGAGAGTAGACTGATCGGGCGGTAATTGGCCGGATTGGATTTGTCCTGCTTTTTGTGGACAGGACATACCTGGGCAGTTTTCCACATTGACGGATAGATGCCAGTGTTGTAGCTGTACTGGAACAGCTTGGCTAGAGGCGTGGCTAGTTCTGGAACACAAGTCTTCAGCACGACAGCCGGGATGTTGTCTGGGCCCATAGCCTTTGCTGTATCCAATGCGCTCAGCTGTTCCTTGATATCACGTGGAGTGAATCAAATTGGCTGAAGACTGGCTTCTGTGATGGTGGGGACCTCGGGAGGAGGCGGATATGGATCATCCCCCCGGCACTTCTGGCTGAAGATGGTTGCAAACGCTTCAAGCCTTGTCTTTTGCACTCACGTGCTGGGCTCCACCATCATTGAGGATGAGGATATTCATGGAGCCTCCTCCTCCCGTTAGTTGTTTAATGGTCCACCACCATTCACGACTGGATGTGGCAGGACTGCAGAGCTTTGATCTGATCCGTTGATTGTGAAATCACTTAGCCCTGTCTATAGCATGCTGCTTCCACTTTTTAGCATGCATGTAGTCCTGTGTTGCAGCTTCCCCAGGTTGGCACCTAATTTTTAGGTACGCCTGGTGCTGCTCCTGGCATGCTCTTCAACACTCCTTATTAAACCAGGGTTGGTCCCCTGGCTTGATGGTAATGGTAGAGTGAAGGATATGCCGGGCCATGAGGTTACAGATTGTGGTGGAATACAATTCTGCTGCTGCTGTTGGCCCACAGCGCCTCATGGATGCCTAGTTTTGAGCTGCTAGATCTGTTCTGAATCTATCCAATTTGACACGGTGGTAGTGCCACACACATGATGGAGGGTGTCCTCAGCCTGAAGACGGGACTTCGTCTCCACAATGACTGTGCAGTGGTCACTGCTACCAATACTGTCATGGACAGATGCATCTGTGACAGGTGGATTGGTGAGGACGAGGTCAAGTCGGTTTTTCCCTCATGTTGGTTCTCTCACCACCTGTCGCAGGCCCAGACTGGCAGCTATGTCCTTCAGGACTTGGCCAGCTCAGTCAGTAGTGGTGCTACCGAGCCACTCTTGGTGATGGACATTGAAGTCCCCCACCCAGAGTACATTCTGTGCCCTTGCTACTCTCAGTGCTTCTTCCAAGTGGTGTTCAACATGGGGGAGTACTGATTCATCAGCTGAGGGAGGGCGGTAGGTGGTAATCAGCAGGAGGTTTCCTTGCCCATGCTTGACCTGAAGCCATGAGTCCGGAGTCAATGCTGAGGACTCCCAGGGCCACTCCCTCCCGACTGTATACCACGGTGCCGCCACCTCTGGTGGGCCTGTCCTGCCGGTGGGACGGGACGGGACATACCCAGGGATGGTGATGGAGGAGTTTGTGACATTGGCTGAAAGGTATGATTCTGTGAGTATGACAATGTCAGGCTGTTGCTTGACATGTCTGTGGGACAGCTCTCCCAATTTTGGCACAAGTCCCCAGATGTTGGTGAGGAGGACTTTGCAGGATCGACTGGGCTGGGTGTGCAGTTGTCGTGTCTGTAGCCGGTGCCGAGGTCGATGCCGGGTGGTCCGTCCGGTTTTATTCTTATAATCTAGTGGGACTCATCAAGACTCACTTCGGGTCTCATCAGCACCAGGCAGACAACATCTGGTTACCAAAAGATCATGGCAGAAAGTTGTTACAGATCTAGTTGAATGCAGAAAAAAAAATTGGTCGTTTTTGGACTGATAGTCTATTTTTTTCAGAACTCGCTGGTGTGTCAGCAGGTGGGATGACTGAGTGAATTCCTTCCCACACGTGGAGCAGTTGAATGGTCTCTCTCCCCAGTGCAAACTCACTGGTGTGTCAGCAGGTGGGATGACCGAGTGAATCTCTTCCGACACACGGAGCAGGTGAAGGGCTCCTCCCGCACTCTGGCTTGACAGGGTAGATGCTGAGAGGCTGTTTCCCCCTGGCTGGAGAGTCTAGAATTCATGGGCATAGTCTCAGGATAAGGGGTCGGCCATTTAGGACTGAGATGAGGTCAAATTTCTTCACTGAGGGTTGTGAATCTTTGGAATTCTCTACCCCAGAGGGCTGTGGATGCTCAGTCGTTGAGTATATTCAAGGCTGAGATCGATAGAATTTTGGACTCTAAGGGAATCAAGGGATATGTGGTTGGGGCGGGAAAGTGGAGTTGAGGTCGAAGATCAGCCATGATCTTATTGAATGGTGGAGCAGGCTCGAAAAGCTGAATGGCCGACTCCTGCTAATTCTTATGTTCTTATGTAGCCCTTTAACGTGTCAGTAGTAGTTATTCAAGCAGCAAAAATCCATATTCTCTAGAAAAAATATACTAGAAGAGGTCTTCAGTGCTCGTAGATCTTAGAAGCATAGAAGATAGGAGCAGGAGTAGGCCATTTGGCCCCTCGAGCCTGCTTCGCCATTTAATGAGATCATGGCTGATCATCCAAATTCAGTACCCTTTCCCTGCTTTCTCCCCATATCCCTTGATCCCTTTAGCCTTAAGAAATATATCTATCTCCTTCTTGAATATATTTAATGAATTGGCCTCAACTGCCTTGTGTGGTAGAGAATTCCACAGGTTCACCCCTCTCTGGGTGAAGAAATTGCTCCTCATCTCAGTCCTAAATGGCTTACCCCTTATCCTTAGACTGTGACCCCTGGTTCTGGGTTCCCCCGCCATCGGGAACATCCTTCCTGCATCCAGTCTGTCTAGTCCTGTTAGAATTTTATAAGTTTCAATGAGATCCCCTCTCATTCTTCGAAACTCTAGCGAATATAAGCCTAATCGACCCAATCTCTCTTCATACGTCATTCCTGCCATCCCAGGTATCAGTCTGGTGAATCTTCGCTGCACACCCTCCATGGCAAGAACATCCTTCCTCAGATAAGGATGATAGCATCGATTCCCCAGACTACTCTATCCCAAATCTAATGATCTGACCAAAATAACAGTCGTCAAGCACAATGTTAGAATGTATATGGGCAGTGGTCAAGATGCGAATGTGGGTTTACTAGTGTGCTGGAAGACATTGTTATGGAGCAGTTCTGAAGAGTCATGTCTGTTCCAACATGCTCATCAAAGGCAGCCTACTCAAGATTAGCCACTGTAACAAAATAATCTAGAAGAAGCAGCAGAACAGTTAGTATATCTGTAGCTTTACCTTGTAGCTGTTTGTATTAGACATGTGTGAAACCAGAACTGGTCGCAGAAAAGAACGGTGTTCTGGATAATTGCACCCGGGGCTTATGTTGCTAAAGTAGAGAGGTTCAGGACTACATCAGAATCAGAGACACCCTATGAAAAAGATGGAACCAGATATTCAGGACATATTCTATATAGGCTCAAATTACCTCAGCACAGACTATGTATAACCAGCGTGGTAATAAATCAGACTCATTATAAAATGTATCGGCTAAGTGTAAGCTTACAGTAGTTGAACAACAAACCCAGAGTGTGGAACAGAAAGTCACTGTGACTAGATCAGGAAAAAGAAAAGAAAGGCTTGCATTTCTACAACGCTCTTCATGACCTCAGGACGTCCAAAGCGCTTTACAGCCAATGAAGTACTTTTGAAGTGTAGTCACTGTTGTAATGTAGGAAATGCGGCAGCCAATTTGCGCACAGCAAGCTCCCACAAACAGCAATGTGATAATGACCAGATAATCTGTTTTAGTGATGTTGATTGAGGGATAAATATTGACCCCAGGACACCGGGGATAACTCCCCCTGCTCTTCTTCAAAATAGTGCCGTGGGATCTTTTATGTCCACCTGAGGGAGCAGACGTCGCATCCAAAAGACGGCTCCTCCGACAGTGCAGCGCTCCCTCAGTACTGCACTGGAGTGTCAGCCTAGTTTTTTGTGCTCAAGTCCCTGGAGTGGGACTTGAACCCACAACCTTCCTGACTCAGAGGCGAGGGTGCTGCCCACTGAGCCACGGCTGACACAAATTAAAGAAAGCCAGATAGTTACTGAGTTATGCTGAACGCGTAGTACTGACTCCAATATTTAAACCTTGGTTCATTTAATATCGGCAAATTGGGCTGGATTTTCCTCCACTATCCCGTGCCAAACTAAATTTCCTGCCCCCACCCACCCCCCCCCCCATGCCATCTTCCCCCTCCCCCACCCACCCCCCTGCCCCTGAGGTTTGGAGGAGGTTTTTTGAAAGCAGGGAGAAGTGGCCAGGTGGAGAGAACTGGGAAGAGGATTTCAGAGGGCAGAGGTGTTGTGGCTTAATAAGCAGCCACTAAACACGGAGTGGAGGGAGTGAGGGTGAGCAAAGTCCAGCGTTGGAGGAGCAGAGAGTGGATGCAAGGACATACAGCAGGAGGAGATCAGGAAGGTAGGGTGGGGCAAGGCCATGGAGAGACAGTGGAGCCTGATGAGGATGAAAGTAATGTTGGACTTGGTGCGAATGAGGACATTGTGGACGAGGATG